>BRKX01000015.1:28807500-30045850 GCA_026008535.1 Perilla frutescens
CATTTATATGGTATAACATATCACACCCTGCATTGGGATATATAATATCATACATAATTATTAAAAATTACAGACTAAAATAACCCTACATATATCAATTAAAAATCTTATTATAGAATATTTACACAATGCATGGTAACTAATTAAATGATATTTTAGTAATTGAAATTTTATATATGATCTAATACATCTAAACAAACTATATATTACTAATACATATATTTTAATACATCAAGAAAACATGATATTGATATTTTATACGGTATAACACATCTCATGTCAAACATGTTCAATCTTATATCATACTATCTAGCAAACGAGCCCCAAGTGTATAGTATAAACGTATAATCATATACAATAGTGAGTGATGTCGTATTCCACAAAGATTAATGAACTAATTTACATGTGAGTATTGCAACATCAATTTCTTAACACTATTTAGAAGGCACATTATGAGATTTGATTTGTTTAAACTACTTGAAACACATAATTTAAATAAAACAAACGACGAAAGATTAATGAAGTGAAAATGATCTAAAATTCAGAGGTAAATAAAGATTATAGAGTCTGATTTCATTAATTAATCCAAATAATTTCAATTCAGTTAAATGATTTATTAACGACATGATTCACTTTTACTAAGACAATCATCACATATATAGTTTAGACCTTTCATTGAAGCACTTAATAAGTAGTTTGCATGCATATAAATTATAACGTGTCCATTCAAATCTATCATGCAACTCCTAAAAGATCTATAAATTCATGTCATCATAATTAATTTCAAATTTGTCAATCTTAATTACTGATTAATGTGCTTTTGTGTTCTTAAGTGTTAAAACTCATCTTTAAATTTATGAATTAACAACAAATCTTGCTATCACAATGATTAATAAATGAAGCAAACAATATCAACAACACAAAGAATAAAAGTAGAATCGAAATTATAAAATCAAATATACAATGTTTATTAGAACCAAGTACTATTTAGTCCTAGAATATTATAGCATATTTAAACAAGTAATTTAAATCAATCCAAAGGAAAACATAATTAAAGAAAAAACATTATAAACTCAGAAGATTATTAATCTTGATCTTCAACTTTTGTTTCTCTTACTCTTCAATCTATGTCTTTAAGGGTGAAAATATGTGAATAAATGGTGTGAGTTTCGTGTATGGAAGAGGTATATATATAGTAGGGAAAAGATCTCTCCCCAAAAAAGCAAGAGAACAGACCCAAAATAGAAAAATTTGGAAAAAACTTGACCAGGTGGTTTGGCTCGCGTACGAGAGGGGTTGCAACCCATGGCTGTCCGGTTGGGTTGCGAGCCAAGGTTGCGATGCAGAGATTTTCATATGTGGCTCTCGTGGGCACGATCATTACACACATATATAAAACTTCTTGATTTTTTTTATTTCAATGATATAATATGTTTATATTCACTTACTGTTGGAGATTAAACATCCTCATCACGCTCATTTCTATTATATATATATATATATGACCACCTGTAATGACCCACATCGGTGAAAAAATGAAAGTTTGATAAGTATATAAGTGGACTTAATGGACTCTCTAGCAACTTGGGTTAACCATTCTGGCAATGCGAAGACAGATGTCAAGTAGTTGCTAGCGGAGCCCAAGCTAGCAACTATTGTGGTTAATCATTCAGTCAAAATGATGAATATTACTGTCATCGAATTGTTATTACTTAACAACCTTATAGATACGAGAACTAAGGATCGATATCTGAAAGTAGCCAGTTAAATTTTTAAAAAAATTCTTTTAGCCGTAAATTTTATAAATCCTTATTTTAGCCATTTTAGGTTTAAAATGACATACACACCCTTAATGAAATAGAAAATTAAAAAGAAAAAAATTAAATAAAGAATAAGATATATATATATATATATTATCATTCATCTTCCCCAAACCCACCAGCTATCTCGATCTTCTCTCCCGCTGCCACCATCCCCTCCCTACCTTCGATTTCTCTTTCTCTCTCTCCTGGTAGATTTGCAGCCCTTCCCACTTTCTCTCCTCGCTCTCTTCACGTTAATTTATGACGAACTCTTTTCTTCTATCCCTCTTTCTCGAATCTGCAACTTGATCGGAATATATGCATGATGCCAGGGCCGATCCTAATGATTTGGTGGCTTGAGTCGAAATGAAAAATGAGGCCCCTATTTTTATTCTATAATTTAATAAATAAATTAAACAACACACACCATATGCAAAATATTTATATTATGATTTAAATATATACAACTCACCTAATATATAGTTTTAGGAGCAAAAGTGTGAATCTAATTTGTACAATCAAGTTCTTCAATAATTCATTTCTCAATTGACATAACAACTAGTTCATTCAACCCTTCTCGTGACATGGTTGATCGAATAAATTTTTTTATGATCTTCAGCTTTGAGAAACTTCTTTCTGCATTTCATATTGTAATCGGTACCTGATACAGATTCAAATTCGTGTCTTTTTACCTTATCTTTTTATTCATTTTTAGTACTTTTAGTAGTGTCAAGAGTCTTATTAGGAATAAAGTGTGATAAAGGATAGAAGAGCGCATTTGGATCCATTAAGGGCATAATTATGATGCTGACTCTACTGAGGGCATAAGACTATCCACATCAGTGACATTCATCCAACCTAACCTTCAAATAAAATATTAATTTATCGTCCCCTTGGGGATGGCATAGTGGTGGAGTGGTGTTTCTTGCGGCCAAAGGTCTCAAGTTCGACCCACCACCAACACCACTGGTGTGAGCCTGTCACACCTGGCCTGCCAAGTGTGGTTTACCTCTCATGTGTGGTTTGCAGGCTATTACACAGGGGCGGGGGCGGGGTTTACCCAGTGCGCACCACGGTAGCGGCTGCGGATTACCCTTGATGATAAGTGGTATTTTTGCACAATATTTTGTGGTTGAAATGAAGTGATTTGAAGACTTAAATGTGTGCTTTAACCCAATTTGCGCTTTTAACCTCCCGATTTGAAAGTTTTGTTTCTTGTTTGAGTTGTACAGGAAATGGAGGATGAATTAATGAATTTTTTAGTGATACAATGCCATGAAAAGATAGAGAATTGAATGAGGAACGCGCTGCAAGTTGAATCACCTCAATCGGACAAGAAACGAGGGAAAATAAGCAAAACCGTGAAGGGTGTCGGTGCAGAATCTCTGGCGCGAGTGGCAGCGCGACCGGCCTGCACTCGCGCCAAAGGCATGATTTTCTTCGATCGGGGCGTGACCGAGGGCGCGACCGGGGGCGCGACTGAGCCCGGGTCGCGCCCCCAGCCCAGCTTTTCAGATTTGTGCGGCTCATCCCCTTTTTATTTGATTTTTCTTCTCATTTTCTACACAATTTCACACACAACACACAATACACGATTTTTCTCCACAAAAATCCCCAAATTTCCCCCAACACCAAACCCTTCTCTCATCTCCCATCTTCAACCCTCACTCATCAAACCCACACCCTAGTTAGGATTTCCACCTAGCTAGGGTGAATAAGGAAGTTATGGCCCGAAGATGGAGCAAAGAGAAGACGAGCGGGAGCAAGAGTGGAGTTGAGGCCAACTTCCGGGTTGTTCTTAGTTTTTATTCTTGTTTTTGTCTTTGATTTTCTTTGAGATAATTTAATCCTTGCATTTGTATTGATGTTAGGTTAAATTATCTTGTATTTTTGGATTGAGACAATTTGGGTATTTATGCATATATTTTTCTATTAATTGTTTATGACTCAATTTTATTTCTTATGCTTATGCTATGTATGAGTGTTGATTAATTGATCACTAATTTGCACGATTTTATCTATTGATTCATGAATCGAGAGATGAGTGTCAATAGACGAACCCTAGGTATGAGACACCTATGTCGATAAATTCGAGAGAATTGAGGCTTAGTGTGAGGGCTAGAAATCTTAGGAGTTTTTGGTAAGTACATGTGTAAGATTCGTTCGGAGACGGTGAACCTAGCATGTACCCTCCAAACTTAAGTGTCTCGAGAGAGAGCTTAGACGAGATTTCCCTAGTGAAATTTAGCACCACAAATAGACATTCAATAGGATCTTTAGTGCCAAGTACCGAAGAAATCAATCCTAAAAGTACATCTACCTTCTTGTCCCATTCTCCATTTATTTTTCCCGTTTATTTATTGCTTTCTTTAGTTTAGATTAGTTAGATTTCTGTTTATCTTATCGTCTAGATAATGATTGAGGTCCGATATTATAGTACATGCAATTAGGTCTAATTAGTCTCTGTGGATACGATACTCTTGCTCGCCATATGTACTATAATTGCACCGTACACTTGCGGTATAATTTTAGTCGAATAAAAAGTCGATCACTCGACATCAAAAAAATATTAATTTCTCTCTCCTCCACATCCACAACCCCTAATATTTTAAAATTTGCACTTCATTAGTGACACTCATCCAACTCGACATTCAATTAAAATATTAATTTCTTTTTCTTCCAATCTACATAAAATATTTATCATTTTATTTTTTTAAATAAAATATTATTATTAATATATATTTTTTAAATTCATAATTAAAAAATAACCCATACAATTATAAATTCATAATTTACTTGACAACAAAATGAAAATTACAAGAGTTAAAACAAAATAAAATGATAATAATTTAGGTTAAAATAAGTTCCAAAATTTGAAAAAATTTGGGAGTCATGATAATAATTTGGGTGATTTGGATTCATAACTTAAAATGAAGAAGAAATGTGATATTGGGAATTTGGTGAAATAAGATATGTGTGAAAAAGAGAGTTTAGTTGTTTGTAAAAATATACCAATATTGGCTCTATTTATAGAGAAAAAAAGTATGAATATTGATATATATTTTTATAATTAAATAAATTATTTAAATTTTAAATTAATATATATATATATATATATATATATATATAATTAAGTGGCACCCAATCAGAAGGTTCCACGTGTACAATAGATTGATGGCAACCTAAGGTTGGCTGATCGATCAGGTTGAGAATTTGCATGACTTTTTCCTTTTTTTTTAAAAAAGTGTTTTTGTCTCCGCTGGGAATGGTCTAAGGAGGACGCTAAAACTTTGAAAGCCTGTTGCGGATTTAGCGCAGAAGTTCAACAATCATCTGTACTCAAACAACATGGATCCACGTGTTCGATATTTATTTTCACCTAAATTGCAAGTGTACAGCGAGGCTTATAGGATAGCGGTGAACAAGAGTATCGTATCCACAGGGATTTAAGATTTAATCTGCTAGTTATTCAATTTAACCCCTCGCAGTTATCTAGACTATCAAACATGGTTGGATTGAACTAAATAAAAACTGATAATAATAAACAAGCTGAATTACCACGGCAGAAATTAACACAGATAAATCAAACAGTGAATAAAAGACGTATTCTAGGATTGGATAATTATTATTTAATCCATTCTCTTACTCAATCCATTTAATGTCTATGTTGGGATTTAAATCATGCTAGAACAATCACTCATGTATTCTAAACATTCTCTCGAAGCGCCTAGATTGTAGATCACACAACAAATATTAACGTCTCCGTTCAATACCTATTATGCAACTCCTAATGGTTCCAAAGATTTATTGTTCTCTAAATTAATCGCAACTCTCTCGAGTGATATTGACTAACCAGTTAATTATTCCAGATCTTGTGTTAAAACTCATCTCTCGAATTATGGATTAACACATCAAATTGTATCATTTAGTGATCAAGTAAATAATACAGAGAAAACAGGAATAATCAAAACATAATTAAATCATAGACACCAAATAATATGAATCAAAAGAACTTCATAAATAAATCATAATCCAACCCTAGAATACTAGGGTTTTAGCTATCCATGGCAAAATAAACAACTAAAACAATCCACAAAATAAACATTGTATTCTAAGAATAAAGTAAATAAAACCCGGAGATTCTATATTGGCTTTGGTCTTGAACACTCTTGAATCCTTTGGTCTTGTTCTTCGTGTCTTCTTTTCTCTGCAACAACTCTCTGTTGGTAACTTTTAGGTAGGTAGAATTGTATGTAATTTTTGTGCATTGAATCCCTTAAAAACCAAGTTAAGAAAAGCCCAAAATAGGTCAAAAATCGGACAGGCCCGCTGCATTCGCGACCTCACTCTCGACCCAGTCACCCGCGACTCGGGTCGCGGCAATACGTGGCATGACGTGGCGCTGACGTGGCAGAAAATTCGCGACCAACCTTGAAATTCGCGACCAGGTCGCGGGTATTTCAAAGGAGAACCCCCTCTCTGTCACGCGCGTACAGTAAAATGGAGAAATGGTGATTCGCGACCAGATTCGCGACCTCCCCGGTCGCGAGTCCGGTCGCGGGTAAATTTCAGCTCCGGCAGCCTCTCACTGTTTTGCTTCATTCTCACTCGTTTCTCGTCCGATTGACCCGATTCTTTTTGCAACACATTCCTAACTTGATTTTCCATCTTTCTAGGGTGTTCCCACACTCATTTAAGGTCCACACAAAAAATGACATTAATTTCCTTCACAATGAACAAACACGTGACATTGCACAAAACATAGAAAACTATGCAAAACTCAACACTTCATGCATGCAATGCCCATCAAATACCACTTAAATGTACTTCAAAATACATGTAAAATATGATGTTATCATCACGCAAACAGCAATTCCGAATCAAGAGGTGATTAGTTCAGAAGAGGGAAGAGGAAAGAAGAGAAGATGAGAGAGAAAAGAAGAGATAAGGAGAGAGAAGACATGTAGCATAAACCCTAAAAATCAGCAAGCATTACCGTTATGTTGAAGTGGTTTCTCCAACTAACTTCAATGCCCCTGCGTGGGCTGGGGTGGGCCAAGTTATGGCTATTCAGAACAACTATAAATATTGTTCTTTATTTCAATTTCAAACACACTGGATATCATTTACATTTCGGCATTTAGTTTTCTGCATTTTAACTTTTGAATATTCTGCACAGCAGTCGCGGTTTGCCCTCAGTTGGAGCACGTACCTGTTTTTGCCCAAACTGGAGTTGGTTCCAGTCGTTAATCTAGTTTGTCTTTCTTTTACTATGAGTTATTTATTTACTTTTGCTTTGTTTATTAGTATGTTTTCTGGCCAAGTAATGCGTGTTCAAGTTGAATGTGAATATGTCGAGGTAGAAAATATGCATGAGGCTTAGTGTTCTTAATTTACTTTGAATTGATTCCAACTTCATTCTGAGCAGAATGATGGCATGGTAATAGCAAGGTTAGGTAGTTGGCCACTCTTAATTGAACTATTGTTTATGTAAGTCGGGGTGGAAGTAAGGGCGATCGTACCCTGATGAGTCACTAAGTGATAAAACGGGCACCGAAGCTTGGAGAATGAAGTATAGGTAAATCTGGTGGGCACACCGAGGATGTGCCCATGTTCTAGTGTTGGGTCTCTCTGATTTAATGTTGCTGCCATTGCAAACCCTCTGTATGCGCCTCTTCTTCGGGTCTTGGGTTGTTAGGGACTAAAAGTCGCTGCCCATATCGCTCTTAGCGTAAACAGTAAAAAGAGATTGGGGGTGCAAGTCGCCTATAACTGTTTCCTATAACCAATCGGTTAAATCAAGGTACATATGTGGTTGTGCCCATGATTGTATGCATCTACGAAAACCGAACTCATGTCTAACTTGAACATATCTTTTATATTATTTAATCCCGTTTTATTATTCAATTGTGTGTTTGAAGTGTGCAGGGAACGAATTAGTGACAGTAATTCCAAACAAATCCCCAAGAAAGCTACGAAGAAGATAGAAAGGTTAAACACTCCTTGTGGGATGATATCTGCCTTTGGGCATTATACTAGCCTCTGAGGGCAAATTTAAGCATTTGTCGGACTTTACCCATGGGTGTAATATTGCACATAAAACGACGGTGTGTCAGTACCCTCAACAAAATTTTGTAAGCAATGTAAGCATTTGAGAATCAACCGTCCATTTTTTTCAAACAATCTACCGCATCAATTGCAGACTTTTTTTATCTTCATAAAGAATACTTTAAGAATGCCAACTCACGTTTTGTTAGATATTTTTATGCAGATTTAACTTTCAATATAGATAGATTAGAATTAAATAATAAAAATATATATATTGAGTGTAAATAATAATAATAATAATAATAATAATAATAATAAATGGGTCTGATTTTTAGAGAGTAGGTTGAGTTTGAAATAACGAAAAGAAAAAAATGGATTGTAGCCGGCGGGATTTGTGACTAATTTAATTAGGAAAATGAAAAAAAAACCAAACCTGCAAAAAAATCAGCAACAAGTCTCGAACACGTACTGTAGCACCCCGAATATTAATTATATTAGAAATTTTATAAGGTTAATAGTGCATAGAAAAAAAAAAGAAAATAGGGTCGTTATATCTTATATTCAAGATTTATTAACTTATGTCTCAAATGATAGAACTCGATTTTATTAGAGCATCCAAATGGAAATTTAGGCTTATATTACAAAAGAAGATGTCAAGAGAATTATTTTGATACAAAGATCATCCAAATCTAAGTTCATTTGATCCTTTACCGATATTTAGTTCATTAGAGCATTTTAACCCAATTTTATATATAAGCCCAACATTATATTCTGATTTAAGATCATAGGCCATTTTGTCAGCCAAAATAAGATCTTGATCGGCCAACACCTTCCACCAAGCACTTCTATGTTGGTTACACGTATGTACACATGTGTCATTATAGAAATAGATGGTTTGTATTGTTTAATTGAGGAAAATTGAGAAATTGGAACACCGACATTTTTTCTTCTTCACGTCATCTCCCCGCCGACTGTCCTCTTCCACCACCACTTTTCCACCCAAAACTATAGCCTAAATTCATGATATTTTTATCAAAGTTGTTCATTTTATCATTGGGTTGCATTTATATAAAAGGTTATTTCATTCGGTGCTCAGAAAATGGGAAACGAAGGCAAATAGTTGTTGATCTGATGCTCTACCTCAGTGCGTCGCAGCCTCTTGCAAGGATTTTTCCCGTCAATCCGACCATCGGATGCGCCCCGCATTTATACCGTTTCGAAGATCTCCTTACGAGCAACGCATATCTAGCTTCTGATCATAAATCAAAAGTCATTAGCTTGGCCTAAATCATGCTGAAATGTAGTGCAAAACTGCTATCAAACGTCAAAGTGTGATGTTGTTGCTACTTCAACTGCACGTTTCTAGCCTTTTCGATTATCAATAGTTATCACGCTATAGACGATAAGAAACCTCTCCTTATGAGCCATTCACTCATGGTTTCAGTTCGTAATTTAGACATTATTTGATTGATTCAACTTGCAGCGTGCTCCCAATTTGATCCTCTATCTTTCCACGACATTGAATCACTCAAAAATTCATTTATTCATCCACCATTTCCTATAAAACTCAAATAAGAAACAAAATTTCCAATCCGAGAGGTTAAAAAGCAAAAGGGGATGAAAACACACATTTAACTCATCAAAATACGTCATGTGAAGCTCAATAAATGATGCAAAAACCACACTCATCATTGATCTATCATTTTTACGCCAAAGTTTGACTGAAAACCATCATCGAGTGTCGATGCCTGCTGCAGCCGTTGCTTTGATGGCACATTTTCAACCTTTCCATTTGATGAATTTCTTCATATTGTACATGATTAGAACTTCTCTGCATGTTCTTCGTGTTCATGTATTTTAATTCATGTTTTGGAGTTGTTTCATCCCACAAGTTATGAAACAAAGATGCGACTTCTTTATTTCAAAAATCTGGAAAATTGAACCTATTTGAGCTTGAATCTCTTCTTGTTTTCAGCTGTTTTATGTTCACTAGTGTTATATTAATGATAATTGATGAGTTTAGGAGGTAAAACTTAAGTTTTGGATGGATTTAAAGTGTACTTTATTTTGCCAAAGCGTTGAACGTGAATATGATATTCAATTCTTTAAACTTGAGCTAAACTAGGAATTGATTTTGTTTCCAGGCTGTTTTATTTACTTTCAAAGTTAAGGGGTCAGTTTGTGAATTGAGAAAATATAAGGGTGCACTATTGAGAATTAGACAAAAGTTTGGTCTAAACTACAAATATTAAAAATATGATTTTCCTACAAATCTTTTGAAAATCTAATACTTAGTCCAATATGTTATATCAAATTCATTTTATAAAATAATCCTTCTTTTAAGGTGTGAAAACATTTCAAAAGTAATCTAAAAGTTCGGTTATAATGTGAATTGGTATTTTTTCCGGTTTTCGTTCAATCAAGTCTATTTTATTTCCGAATGACTCTAAAATTTAGGGAGCGTATAAGAATATATTTGTGACCTATAAGTATACGATTTTCCCATAAATGCTCGTTATTTATGTGAGTCCAAGGCCAATGGGACTTGTTGGGCCCAAAATATTAAATAGGCCCGTTAAGATTTGATAACTTTCATATGAGCCCAAGTTTTACAAGAAGCGTAATTTAAGCTTGTATCCACGTTATAGAGTAAGTTTTGTGTTGTTATGACAATATTAAGATGTAGCCCTCCTTGTAGGCCATGTATGAGAAATTCCGACTTAGAAACTACAAGAATCATGATAAAGGCTTCAACTATTATAGCTATAAGATGAGTTTTTATTAACTAAAACTTTTATTTTTACAATGCTTTCGTCCATAAATGATTTACAATTATTTTCACTCTTCGTGGATATAATTTGATCTGCATGATGAATTCTAGGTTTGTCAGTTCTATTGAAATATAGTTATGTGATCACATAAGGTCTGTATCCACGCATGGTTATTTGAGCGCATTGGCTTTTGAATAAATATTCTTAAGCGCATTGATATGAGATTAATATATTGAATTGTTCGCTTTTGAATGACTATTCTTAAGCGCATTGGCATTTGAATGAATATTGATTTATCGGCTTGTGAATAAATATTCTTAAACGCAGACACATGATTTTAAATATTGGTTTATTGGATTTTGATATGATAAATCTTCGCATGTGTTTGGACGAGCACGACAAGCCCACTGAGTATTTTCTGACACTCAGCCCACGTTCTTTAAAATATTTTTCAGGTACGAGATGTTGCAGGCAGCTGACGTGGACATATGGATTTTCTAAATATTTGACTATGTCGAAAATTATATTTTGAATGTTGAATGTTGACTTCGGTCAATATTTTATCGTGTTATGCTTCCGCTGGATGTTTTAAATAATTAAGAATATTAAAATCTTACATGTCCCGCCATTATTTTGAACTTCGCTCAAATACTTGACTTTCAACATTGACCAGTCGTTTATGAAATATTTTATGATAGGTTGTGTGAAAAATCTTTCCAAATAATGATTGGTTGATTTTATATTTAAAAAAATTACCACAAAAATATTTTCTTTTAAATGTGAAATGATTATGAAATTAGGGAATTTATTTAATCTTGTGCTAGCGCTTCGAATTTCCAGAATTGGGGCGTTACACATACCCTCCCCCTCCACTAGCAACACATTTCCACCAGGCTAACTACACTCTATTAATAAAAGTTTGTAGGTAAGTGTATATATATATATATATATAGGATATGGATCATATGAGAACACCTTGTTGATGTGAGAAATGAGAACACATCTTACACCATCCAATTTAATGATCCAATGATTGAGATTTAAGGTGACAATTTCGTAAATAATAGGGCAAAAAATAAAGGAAGGAGGACTATTTTCGTCCAAATTCATTAAAAATGATGATGTCAGCAATTAAAAAAAAAATCTTAAAAACTTTAACCGACTATAACTTGCTCGTTTTTAATCCAATGCACACAAAAAATATATCAAATTAAAGCTCTCTTCATGCTCTTTCATTTAAGATGTCGAAAGGCTATGTTTAGATAAAAAAAATATGAACGAAAAATAAAAAAGAAAATGTTTTACGCGTGCCCAGATTGTAAATGCTTTCGTTAGCATATAATAATTCTTCGTCAGCATTATGATAACATATGATAATGTATGCTAACGAAGCATTTGTCATATGCTAACATAATGTATTCACTGTGCTAACAAAGAATTATCATAATGCTAGCGTAGTATAAATTTATTAGGGTTTAGTAAATCTCAATTATGATTTATTTAATCTCGATTATGGTTTATTCCATCTAATTATCATTACTTTTTTAAAATTTAATTTTTTTTATAGTTCTTAATTGATTATTATGGTTTATCCCATCCAATTATGATTTATAACGTTTGTTGATAAAGTATTGTCATATGCTAACATAGTATATTCGCAATGCTAACGAAGCAAAACCATAATGCTAACGTAGTACAAATATATTATTATTATGATTTGTTCCAACTAATTTAGGGTTTACCACATCCAATCAATGTTTATTTCATCTAATTAGATTTATTTCATCCAATTATGATTTTTTCCATTTAATTAAGGTTTATTAAATCAAATTAGGTTTATAATTAATTTTTAGAATACTTTTTTCGCTAACAATATTTGAAAACTTTAATTAGCATAACTATAATGATTCGTTAGCATTATGATAATACTTCGTTAGCATAACGATCTGTTATCAAATCCTCAACGATTTTTATAAGAATTACCAAATTACGTTAATACCCCCGCGCGAAAAACTTTTCAGATATTACGGAATTGCCACCGCCTTTTTCATCAAATCTGGACCTTTAATTTTTGATGAATGTGTGGTGTGAGATGTGTTCTCATTTCTCACACAAGGGGTTATTTTTATATAACCCCACCCCTATATATATATATATATATATAGAACGGATCAAATGAGAACCCAGTCCCCATGTGAGAACTAGGAACTCATCTCATCAATCCATTGCTTTGATTTAGATGGCTAAGATTTAGTCAATTTTTGGTCAAAGGCGGGGTGGCAAACTTGTAATATTTGAGCATAATTTTCGAAAATCATGTAGACAACACTTTAAAACCGTTGTCTATTCTTATAAATTTTGTTGTGCTAAAATGAGAGTACTATCATGCTATTATGAACATATATACATGCTTATATGAATATATATACATGCTAGTATGAACAGTTAATGTCCTACTATTAACGAACACTACTACTGCTATTATGAGTAAAATGTATGTGTTTTATGAATATTTTTTCATGCTATAATGTGTATACTTTCATGTTATTGTGAATATTTTGTCATGCTATTCTGAGTTTAACATCACGCTATTATGGACGAAAAAATATATTTTCGAATAAACATATGAACAATGGATCTTAAATGAAAGAGCACGAAAAGAGCTTTAATTTGATATATAATTTGCGTTAATCTAATGAAAAATGAGCAAATTATGAATGTTTAAAGTTTAAATAAATTTTGTGTAAGGATGCTGATGTCAGCTTTGACCAGGGGTAAGTTTGACTTCTTCATATTTACCATTATGCCACCGTCTTTTTATTTAAATCTGGACCATTGAGATTAAAGCATTGTGTAGTTGAGATTAGTTCCTAGTTTCCACATGGGGAATGGTTCTCATGTGAACCCTACCCTATATATATAAATATAATATTTGAAAATTTTGACGCTCTTAATTTTCTCATATTTTCCGGGGCCTGAGGCGACCGACTCATTTACCTCATGCAAGGAGCGGCCATGGATGATGCAAGAAGATATGTAGAATGCTTGAGTGCTCGATAGTCGAGTACTCAAGCATTTGAACAATATTGCTAATGGACATGGATGAACACTCAGTTGAGACTCGAATGCTCGAGAGTTCGAGTTCAAGCACTCGAGCATCATTCATCGAAATTGTTGTGGCACCCTTCATCTGGAGAAACTCGATAAAAGTAGAGCTCTAGCACTTCACTGGGCTCTTACATATCAAGAACTAGAACTCTCGAACTTGCAAAGTTGTGGAAAAACTTAAGTATACTCGAATGCCCTAGTGCTTTATCTAGTACTCACTCAAGCATCCGAGCCCCAAACTTGTGTCATCGTCTTCCCCATTAGTGCTCGAATGCTTGACCACTCGAGCATTTAAGAACTTTTTTTTTCCAGTAGGATGATGAGCAATTCGTGAATAAGTTGGAGACGAGCTATAGAAGTCGATATCGGAGATGACGTGAGAAGAATTGAGTGATTAATGAGTGAAGATACATCGTTGGCTTGGGTGACGAATGAGATGTTGCAGGCGGCTCCTAATCGATGAGATCTCTGCTGGTTAAAATTGGGGGGCATGGGTGAGGAAGATGAGTCATGGACTCATGAAGAAGACTATATATGCATAGAATTCAATTTTTATTTAGGAAAGTCTCCTGTACATAAGATGTACATCAGACGGTCAACATGTTGATCGGGTCAACGCGTGTTGACCCGGTCAATGCTTTGACCAAAAAATTCGTCAAAATTAGTATCATTCATAATACTGAAAAGTATCATTTCAAATGACCAAAAGTATCATTTGTATCAATAAAAAGTATTGGCCATAAAAAAAAAGAAAAAAAACTGTTAAAATCAGTATCAATTGAAACACTAAAAAGTATCATTCAAAATTAAAAAAAGCATCAGTTGTATCCATAAAAAGTATCACCCATTTTCAAAATTTTTTGGTCAATGCTTTGACCGAGTCAACGCGCGTTGACCCGGTCAACGCGTTGACCGTCTGATGTACATCTTATATACAGGAGTTTTTGCATTTTTATTTATGTTTTTCCTTTTTTTTATTTAATTAAGGGTATTTTTGACATTTCAAGCCCAAAATGACTAAAATAAAAATTTTATCAAGTTTGTGGTTAAAATAAAATTTTTACAATATGTTAAAGAGGTGGACTTGCGTGCAACAACGGTTATTGTAGTTGGAATGATGATAGTATTAATCTCAGGTTGATACTTTTTAATAGGAAGGTTTCGCACTTGATACTTTTCTGCTTACCACATGGTACTTTTTATTTTACCGAACTCATGTTTTGCTTTCCTTTGCAAATTCTTGGAATGATAATTGTTTTAGATTAATCTCAACACATACAATATAAAAACTGAAAAAAAAAATCAGAATTTGAACTAAATAAACTTATATAAAATAACTAGCAGACCCCTTACTTTTTAATGATACAGATGGTACTTTTCGAATGTTTTGTGATACTTTTTAATAGGAAGATTGATACTCACTTTGGACATGTTTTTTTTATGAGTTGACCCAGTCAAAGCGGGTTGACCCGCGTTGATCGGGTCAAAGCGTGGGTTGACCCGCGTTGACTGAGTCAAAAGCGGGTTTAACTGACCCATCTCATATAGTATTATTTGCATCATGATGCATGCAAATGTTTGCCTATGTTAAAAGGCTAAAACAAATTTTGACTCCCAAAACTAATAGCAAACATCATATATACCATAATTAATCCCCTAAAAATCATATATTGATCAATACTCTCGAAACTGAACTAAGTTAAAGGCCGTATTAATTTCACCAACCATCTTGAAATATATATATATAGATATATAAAAGTTGAAATGAAATAATTATTAAGCAATGAACATAAGTTAATTGTACATATATAGATGCATGCATGCATGTGCTAAGTGAGATTAAGATGCACGATTTCTGTGAAGTCCAACCTCTTAGTCTCAGTATAAAAAGTCCTATGTTGATTAGGCCAATATGTCAACCAAATCCAACCCTTGATCTCCCAGTCCATCAGTCTACCCATGGCAGTTTTATCGAGCTTCCAACTCACACTCTCCCCATATTCATCTCCAGCAAATATGACCCCTCCCTGCCTCGTGAACGGTCTGTTTGCATTGGAGTAGCGGTTCTTGAACCAGGCCTTGGGGTGGAGCAACGCCAACTTGGACGGTTTCGACGAGAATACTTCTCTCCCATCCTCACTGTCGTGGAGAAACCAGTTCAAGTTTGCTGTGTTCCCATACACCGAGGGCTCGAATTTCCACGGCCTCAAGCTCGTCGTGTAGCTCTCTCCGGCTGAGAAGTGAAGCCCTATCGAACTCGGAGGCTCAAACGCAGCCTCAATCCCCCTTTCCTGTCCGATCTCTCTAGAGGCATTCTCCGACGACTTGCTCACCGATACGCTGATCACGCTCGCCTGCTGCGCTGGAGTTATCTGCAGACCTATTCGTGATGGAAAATGCTTCTCCGATGCCCCCGCACCGCGCTCACTCATCAAACTGTCTGTCAGGAGCTTCACCACATCACACCTGATATATATCATATATATATCACACGCCATATATAATAATAATAATAATAATAATAATAATAATAATAATATAATCCTGGCGAAAAAAAACAAACTAAACTAAACCTATATATTTAATGCATAGAATAAATTATGAGTGCAAATGGGCTAATAATTAATTTACTTTAAAACACCCGAATTGAGAACCGGAGTAGTCCACTTTAAAATGCAAAATGCACTTATGCAAAATCAATGAAGAAAAAAAATATATATACAAAGCACAAAATTACAATCATTTTACTTCCTCTATTTCAAATTAATTGTCGTTTTAAATCTATTAACTTATTTTAAAATATTGCCGTTTACTTTTTCACGGACTTTTTTCAATTTTAACCTTACCTTTACGACGAGGGAAAGAGAAAGATATGCATTTATTAGAAAAATATATCTTAATATGATTTGATGTGGGATGGGTATATTTGTCAAAATTATTTACATCTTATTTTTGTGTAAAATTCTTTATAAAACGACAATCAATTAAAACGGATATAATGAGTAAACTTAAGGTGAACATTTAAGTGGATGTTAATATTTTAAATTAATTTCACAAAGATAGAGTCATGTATAGAACTAGAATTGTTGAGATACAAAATAAAATAAAATTATACCACTAATAGTAAATAAATAATATTTGGAATGTAAATCAGTATAGAATTATTTTATTTTTTAAATAAAATACTATCTAATTAATTACTAAAATACCCTTATACTTTTTTCCAAATTTAAGGAGGATCCAATCCCGTCCATTATATTCCCCCTATAGTACTCATCTATCATTTACACAGTCTTACATACACAAGTTTTTATCATGTATATACAATCAAAATTATATTAACATAGACTGTGTGTTCTTGTTCGATTACCTTATGTTGTCCGTGTTGACCCTGATTTCGATCCACTTCTCCTGGACTGCAACCTTATAATTGAGCTGGATGACCCCCTCGAGCTGGTGATAGTTGAGAGAGAACGTGAGACGATCGTCGGGGGCCGAGCCGCTCGACTTCTCGACGTTCATGGCGATGACAGGGCAGTACAACTGAACTTTCCAGAGCCCGAGCGTGGAAAAGGAGTAAGAAAACAAGGGAGAGGGGGTCTCCACCGCCGCCCTCGCCGCCTGAAGCTCGGAAATCCAGTTAGTAATGGCCAAATTCACGGAACGCATCCACCGTTCTTCGATATTAGACCCCATCTGCCTCATCAGAAGCTTCGAGACTCCTCTAGACCTGGGGCACGCGAGCTGCTCCTTGAGAGCGTGCAAACACGAAGCCCGTAAGTCCGTCGGCGCTTCGTAGATGCAGACCACGAACGTCAGGGTCAGGAATGAGAAGTTGAAGGTCTCGCCGATGTTGTTTTGCAGGTACGTTTGCGGCAGTTTGACCGAAGACGGGCCGGCTTTGTTGGAGCAGTATTTTAGGACATCTTCGATGAAATTGGTGAGCATCGTTGAAACGGTTTTGCCGTCGTGATCGAGCAGTTTCTTGGACATGGGGTTTGGTGATATCTTCTTGGATGTCCACAGAGAGATGGGGAGGTTGTAGTCTGCGATTATAGAGAGAGAAACGAGGGTGTTCTTTAGGTTAGTCAGAGAGAGTTTGAGAGAAGGGTGGGATGAACATGAAGGGCATAGGTTCAGGGATTTGGAAGGGGTTTCCCATTGCTGGATTGGTGGAAGTTTTTGGATCCAAGAAAATACGTCTGGAAATGAGGAAAAGGCCATGGAATTTTTTTTTTTATGTTTTTTATTTTTTGGGGATGAAAGTTGTAGGACGAATTCTCTTTATTTATAGATACAGATATATATATATATATATATATATATATGCAAAGAAATATTCTGAAAGCAATAAGGTCAAAAAGGTGAAAAGAAGGTTTAATGAAAATGTGCAAGAATAAGATATTTATATGTGTATATATTTGAAGGGAATAAAGGTGCATGGGGTTGAGTAAATGGAAAAGCAAAATTAATGTGTGTGTGTGTGTGTGTGTGTGTGTGTGTGTGTGTGCATGCACCAATACTAACCGTGTGGGGATTAGCTTTCTTGTATGTGTAGAATTTCATATCCGTTGCAATCAATCTTTGCTGTATATGTACTTATATATTTTTATAATTAATTAGAACAAACGTCTACTGCGTGGCTTAGAAAATTATAAGTGGTTTTATATATGTTGTTAATTATAGGATAAATAATCTACAAATTAGTGAATGCTATTGTTTCGTGGAAGATTATATATAGTAGAAATTATGCTCGATAGAATCGGATGTTAAGATATTTTTCCGTGAAATAAATTTCATAGTGTGAATGATCGACTTTATCGATAAATGATTTGCATGAGTTGGTACAACATCATTTTCTATTATTCTGTTTCTATACATGTATAATCAGATACAATAAAAACACGAGATAAGATATAAGAGGTGGATTAGATTACTATATGTATTTTCAGAAAGAGTGTGTGTGTGTATGAATTAATTATGCTTGGAGACTTCAAAAAAATTGTTTCTTTCTAATTAATATTAATTTATACTCTCATTAGTCTTTTGTTAACAAATAAAATGAGCAGTGGGCCAGTGGGGATGACCTAATGATGAAGTGAGGTTATTTGGAGACCAAAAATCACGAATTCGAATCTCATCAATACTACATATCGGGTGTGTGGGTAAAATAAATAAATAAATAAATAAGCAGTAATTATATATTTAGCTCATTTGTTCATGATCAAGATGTCATCTGAATAAACCACTAGCTCGATCGAGAACGTTTGTTACCAATGTTATAGAGGAGATATTCTGTTAGACTATCAACAGGTCTCAATCCGTTAAACGAATCTTATTTAATTAAGGAGGTGATCCCCCCCTCCTTTTTTCCTTTCCCTTTTTCTTTTTCAATGGTCCTCCCTCCCCCTCCTCTTTTTTTTTTTTTTTTAAAAAAAAAAACATGAATTAATATTAATAAGACAATCATCCAGCAACATGAACTTTCAACCAAAAAATGGACCGGCACATCTCCGGTAAAACTAGAAAACAAGGAATTACTAATAGCTAGTTGAATTAATTTCTTCTTATTTTGTTATTTTACAAATATATATATATATATATATATTTAATTTTTTTATTTAACATCTCACGCAGTGCATAAGTCCAAGTATTGATAATTAATTTTTTTAAAATAAATATACATACCCTAAAATGGAATTAGTGAGCCTTGAAATTAAAGTGAATTAATTTAATTTTTTATTCATCATCTCACGCAGTGCACTAGTCCGACACTAATGCGTGGGCTTCACGCACTGTACTCGATACAAAATAAAAATTTTAAATAAAATAAAAAAAGAAACAAAAAATAAAGGAAAAAAGGTAGCAAATTAAAAGTGCTTAGGCTCGTGAGATCTACGCGTCGTGCGTGGGCGATAGGATGTCACATGCCTGGGCAGCTTTGGGGTGGTTTATGCTTATTTGGTCCGTCTAACGGATGTGGCCTGTTAGACCATCTAAAATAAATGTTTGTTATTATTTATATTTTTGAGTTGGAGGATGTGGGGAGAAATATTAACTAAGGTACATAAAAGTGGTAACATAAGTGTTTGTTATTGTTATATCGTATATATATTATGGTATCTTTCATACATACACTCTATTGTGTTTAGTTGGGTGATGTCATAATTTACACTTGTTCATTTATTAACACCAATAGAAAAAAGATGCAACACATTCGGTAATTGAAAATTTTGGCTATGAACAAACACAATTTATTACTAGCTAGCACATTCATAAATATTGGCAACATTTACGTGAGAGGTTAATTAATGTAAAAAATGAATTGGAAAAGATGAGTAATCTAATGATTTTTTAAAGGATTCGGTGAGGATTGAACATGATCACCTCACTATTTAAACAAAGGAATTAAATAGTGTCCCCTTGGGGATGGCCTAGTGGTGGAGTGGTGTTTTTTGAGGTCAAAGGTCTCAAGTTCGACCCACCACCAACACCGCTAGGTGTGAGCCTGTCACAGGCTAGGCTATTACACAGGGGCAGGGTTTACCCAGTGCGCACCACGGTAGCGGCTGCGGGTTACCCTCGACATCAAAAAAAAAAAAGGAATTAAATAGTAATTTCTCATATAAAGCATATTATATTTTCTTTGAAAATCTAAAACCATTAATGGTGTTTCTTCAAAAAACATAAAACAGTATATATATTAAATTCTGGAATTATACATCAAATTAATATGTAAGAACAATAGGAAATAGGAAATTTGTATGTCTTAGAATTGGGAAAATTTGAAAGCTAATTAAGGGTTAGTACAAAAACTATAAAATTTGGAGAATTATTATTCATGAATTGTTGAAGAAAGTGGCGTTTCAACTAGCTGTAGCTAGGCACTATAACTATAGTTAGATAGTGTAAATGTGTTTTCGCAACTAAATAAGCACTATTTATAATTAATTGCTGGCCGGCTAGGCGGGCTAGCTAACTAATTAATGTTTTGCTTTAGGGAAACCAATAGATATATGTGGTTAAGATAAATGTGTTTCCCAAGCAAATAAGATTGGCCAATTATGTTTTAATTTGTGAAACGAATAGGTCATTTATACATATTAAAAGTCAAGTTTATACATATGTACGTTGTTGTAGTGTAGGGGCGCTGTATATATATAGGGATTGGATGTTCAACTTTTACGTAGAGTTGCGTGTGGGCTTTCAATTCATCCCAGGGCAGTTCTAAATATAGTCATGTTTTTTTTCAACGTAACCTCATATTTTAAATAAAATAAATATATTATTTATCTGTACTATTTTATCTTCATAGCCCCCTAAATTAAAATCATTACTAAAAAAGAAAAATCCGTACAACCCCATGTTCCGTAGCTGCCTTATATACAAATCACCATGCCTATCACTGCAAAATCTTTTATGTTTAGTGCTCTATTTAATAGAGAATTAAGGTTGATAATCTTGACAAAATTCGTGTTTCATTTTCCTGAATTCTCGATTTTCCCTTTTGCCTTGTTATGTGTATTTGGCTGCAAATCCAATCTAATAACAATTCCCTTTCTCTACAATAACAATTAGATTTTTGGGGACGAAGTCTTATATATGGTTCAATGATTGAAGCTTAAGTCTAAGCAAAACTATATATATATATATATATATCTCTCTCTCTCTGCTCTCTACCACAACTCTCTGTCACATTCCTTTTTTTTTTTTAAGAAAACTGCTCTGCATTATTTAATTTGCTACAATATCACTTCTTATGGTTTATGAAAACCATTTTATATTCAGGATGAACAATTGTTCCAGCTGGTGATGTGTCAAACCATTCACACTTGAATAAAACCGTTCTCTTGATTGGAAAACCGGGATACTCTAACTCCAAAACCTCTACCAAACGTTCATAATAGTCATTCTCGTCCGTGCTACAATTTGTCCCTTTGACATAAACATCATTGTTCATTGTAGCTCTATGTGAGTCATGTTCAACAATGTGAAATTTATATCCGTTAACAAAATAGCCATGATAAAACATTAATTGAGCGTGAAGGGCCGACTGACAGATCTCGCATGATCTTGTTCATATTATTAGTGGGATTTTGAGCCTAATTGGGAAGTATGAGAGAAGTTCAGAACAAGTTAATAAATTAGATAGTATACAAGTGAATTTAAGGATAACACTTACATAGTTGGCAAATCAACTGGCAAACTCTTTATCGATTTTCTTATCAATATCAGAGGATGATATATTTAGGAACGTTGCTTCCAAGTGGTCAACGAACAAACTTGGAAATATAGAATTGAGAATATATATTAAGATCATAAATTATGAAAGAATATTGGAAAAAAATATATTGAGAGCAATACTTACTTTATTTAAATTTGAACTTCAGGACAGTTAAGTAAAATGTACAGTCGTGCTACATTGTACTCATTATCTGTCAAGAATCTTTTGGAAGATCTTCTAAAAGGCCGTCCAGGATGCGTAAAAATTGACAGAAGATCTGAGCAATCACCTGTAACATCACCTCGACCATCATAATTATGAGGCACATTTCTCTATCTCGTAACTACATATCCTCGAAGTAATAAGAGCAGAATGTGGATGCTTACTCAACCAAGTAAACATTTCTTATTGATCCTTCGACTCGTGCTTTATTTTGAAAGTTATTTTTTAACTTCCGTAAATACCTTTAAAAAGGATACATCCACCAATATTATACTGGTCCAGCAATTTTAGCTTCATTAGCTAAGTGGACAGATAGATGTTCCATAGAGTAGAAGAAACTTGGGGGAAAAATTCGTTTAAGCTTACACAGGATGATCAGAATATTTTCATGCAATCGACACACATCATCAGCGCTCAATGTTCTGCAAGTCAATTCTTTAAAGAATAAACTCAGTTCTGTGATTTGTTTCCAAACATTAGGTGGGAGAAGTTCATTGAATGCTATAGGAAGGAGACGTTGCATAAACACGTGGCAATCATGACTTTTCATCCCGAACATCTTTAATTTCTAATTTCTTCATGTCCACACATCTGCTCATATTTGATGCTTACCCATCCAGAAATTTCAGATCCTTTATCCATTCAAACAACACATTCTTCTCATTTTTTCTAGTGTGTAGCAAGCTTTTGGGTGTTTGCGCGTCGACTCATTTCTCTTGAGTTCGGGTCTATGGGAATATTTATTCAATTATTCCCTTGATTTTCTAGTATTTTTTTTATCTTCCCTTGTATATTCAACACAGTATTGAACAAATTGTCAAACACATTTTTCTCTATATGCATGACATCCAAGTTATGTCGAATCAGAAGAAAACTCCAATATGGCAAATCCCAAAAGATACTTTTCTTCTTCCACCCGCAACCTTTGGATAATGTCACATTATCGTTCAACTCGGTGACTTTTTTAAGGCCCAAGGCCTCTATATCAGCCATAATATCTTTGTCTATTCTCACTTTAGGAGTTAGTGTGGTGATAACCTTATTCTTTGTAAATGCTATTCTATTTCTTCGAAAGGGATGAACAACATCCAAGAACTTTCAATGATTGTCGAACCAAGATTGCTTATTACTACATGATAGAGTAAATGCATCTGTATCTTCCATACAGTGTGGACAAGCAAGTCTTCCAATATTACTCCACCTGGATAACATTGAATACGCGGGAAAATCACTAACTGTCCAAAGTAGTGTGACTCGCATATGAAAATTCTATTTTATTGAGATATCATAGGTAGGCACACCCACTTCTCACAAGCTGATCAATTCTGATATTAGTGGTTGTAAAAATACATCCAACTTCTATTTCAGATTGCATGGACCTGACACAAATACTATTAGAAACATGAATTGTTCTTTCATGCACATCCACGGAGGAAGATTATATAGCGTAATAATAACGGGCCACGAAGAATATTGTTAGCCTGATTGGCTGAATGGTTGGAAACCGTCCATTGAAAGACACAAACGGACATTTTGAGTTTCCGAAGCGAAATTAGGGAAAAACATGTTTAGATGCTTCCATGCAGGAGAATCAGCTGGATGTCACATTACACCGTCATTAATTAATGATGCATGCCAATGCATATCCTTGGCTGTAGCATTAGATGCATACAACCTCTGCAATCGAGGCGTGAGTGGAAAGTAACATTTTTTTGCGAGCCACTTTTATCTTTTGTCTCTTCTCTGCATACTGACTAACTTGCTTGAATCGAGATTGGCTACAAATTTTGCATTCGACCAATTCAATATCACCCACCCAATAGATCATGCAGTTGTTGATGTAACAATAAATCTTCTCAATGGGTAACCCCATCCCACAAAGTAATTTTTTCATGTTGTAGAAGTTTCGAGGTGACATGATTGTTTTCTAGAACAATCTCCTGCATCAGCTGTGTTATCTGATCGAAACACTTTTCAGACATGTTGTTCTCAGACTTGATGGTCATCAAACATGCCATCAGTGATAATTGGGAGTGTTTCTCACAATCGGGCCATATTTCTTTATCTGCAGCCTTCAACATGTCATAAAAGCGTTGTGCATCAGGATTCAGGGTCTCTTCATCATCATCTGTGGCATTTATGTTGTATTGTGGACCGACATCATCCATCACCATCGAATGATATGAATCTACACATTCATCATCGACCATATCCCGTTTAACACGTTCGTATCTGTTAATTTCCCCTTGAAATGTCCAAGTATCGTAATTCCAAATGAATCCATGTTTCGCAATGTGAAGTCAAACAATATACGGTTCTTGAAATGGAATATTCTTACATTTACGACATGGACACTTAATTTTATCCCTATCCATGAAAGCATGTTGGCTACAAGCAAACTCGATAAAAGATTCAAGTCTATTCAGAAAGTCTAGATTTAAAGCACTATTATCAATATATCGTTGGTACATCCATTGACGATCTAGACTCATTTTTTATATAACTACTCCCAACAACACAATGAAATTGAATTTAGAAATTAAATAGGCAATTCTGTAAAAAATTTGGTAGCACCTATGTGTAAATCCTAGTACCAAGTTCTCGACTCTACGCTAATTGATCTATGTTCACCTAATCAACCAATACCAACAAAAAGAAACAATACCAACAAATCTACGAAATTGAATTTAAAATTAAATAAGCAATTCTGTAAAAATTTCGGCAGCACCTATGTGTAAATCTTAGTCCTAAGTTCTCGACTCTACGCTAATTGATCTATATTCATCTAATCAATCAATACCAACAAAACCAACAAAATGACACAATACCAACAACACCAATAATTCATGTTCATACTAAAGAGGGATCCAGAAGCCCTCGTCCCATACAAATTAAACAAGTAATAAAGAGGGATTCAGAGATCCCCATCCCATACAAATTTAAATATGGGCTATAATGAGAAAATATGGGCTATGTATGTACTCACTCTTCGAATTTTCAACTTTGTACTTTACTAAAATGATTTGGGCATCGATTTCTTTTAATTTCTGACCTCAGCCCATTAAGAATAACTTTATAAATTAGTATTTATTAATTGATCTCAATAGATCATTTTAAACGGATTTGCTTAATCAAATCGGTAATATTAATGTTACTATAGAAGACCAATGAAAAACACTCATTATCTGTTTAAGTCAATTCATAATGTTTTACTATCTTTACCCAACTAAAACTGCCACTTCATTCTTTTTATATTTTAAGTCTCATAAATATATTGACTTTTTTTTCCCTTTGCATAGATATTAATTAAATGTGATATAAAATTAAATTTCAATTCATTATTATTTTATGTAATCCAAGTAGTGTAAAGTACCAAAATTTTATTTTTATTTCAATATATAGGACATTGTACATTTACGATTTATTTCAATAAATCATACTTTTTTCTCAAATTATGAAATAGTCCAGAACTGAAGGGAAGATCAATTCGAGAGCAAGATAGGGAGAGAGAGAGCGAGACAGAGAGAGGCGCGGTGGGGAGGGTCTGGTCGGCGGCTAGGGTTTTTCAAAAAAATAGGGCGAAATGAATGTGATCGATGAAGTCTCGATTCTGATTTCATTTCAGAATTTAACGACGGACGTCCGTCGTTATATTTTTCAAAAATATTAATGATGGACAAATATAATTTTTTAAAAATCTAACGCCGGATTATATATGTGGTTAATATTTATCTTATATAATGGCTTAAATATTTAAATATTAACGACGAACAATTCCGTCGTTAAATTTCACCCGAAAAGAAATGAAAAATTAAAAATAATTTTAACAAATCCGTCGTTAAGTTTTTCCGGAATTAAATAATTAAAAAATAAAACTTTAACGACGGACGTGGTCCATCGTTAAGTCTTTTCGGTCGGTATTTCTTCGTTAATCGTATGCGCGAAATATTTCCGCCATTTTAAAAGGCAGAAAAGATTAGCGATGGACAGTCCGTCGTTAATCCATCGCAAATACCGACGGACGGCAGTCCGACTCTAAATTCTGTCACTATACCACGAATTATTTGTAGTGAAATAAAATAAAACAAAAGATTCACATGTGTAGTAAATTTTAATGTGTCAACTTCATAATTATATTCAAAATAAAAATCACAAATTAATAAGTAATATTGACCAGCACATGATGTCGATCACGTACAGTTTCCAACGCAATTTTAAATAAAAATGACCAGGTTATGAGGTATATATATTCTAACGTGAATACGTGATGTATTTTCTCCTGAAAAAAGGTGATGTATTTTATATTTAGTCTATAAGTCTATTTAATATTAAGTAATACGGACGCACATTTAGATGAAAAAACATTATAACAGACAAGTATGTTTATAAGATCATACTTAGTCAAATAATTTTAGACGATTTTTTTTAATCGGATAGCGTAACGTGAGAAGCAGTATATATGCACCCAAAAATTCACCAAATTATTCCTTTATTATTCTGCCTAACTATAAAGTGAAAAGCTTAATATTCGAGAGCTTTCAGAGTATGCATGAATGTATTGACTTAGTAGTTAAACTCATTTGTTTTCGAAGGTTAGGGTGAAGAACCATATTTTATATGTATATATACATACATACATATATATCAGGGCCGACCCTGACAATTCGGAGGCCCAGAGCGAGAAAAAAAAGGGCCCTGAATTTTTTTTTTTTTTACACTAGCATCTTAAAAAATTTTCCATTTTATTTCAATCACCTTAAATCTTGAAAAAGTATAATCAACATTTACAAAATCTCAATCGTGAATTCTATAAGAAAAAAAATAAAATACTTTCATTAGTTAAATAATCGTGAAAAAAATATATTGATAGTATTAAGTAAACTAATTCAAAATGGAATCAATTCAATTTTTTTATTGTAATATTTTATGTTAAAAGCCATAAAGTTGAGATTTTGGTGAACTCAAAATTGAGGAATAAAACCCCTAAATATAACAATTGATTTTTTTCCCCCTTTATATAGTCTTAATAAAATTTCAAAATTAAGTATTTAAAAGTGCATTTTTTGTACAGGGTCTTTGTATAGAGTACATATAGTTGATTAATAATTCAATTACAAAATTGAGATTAAATCAACACAAAATCTCAATAAATATTTTATCACACTAAATTTACATAGAAAAAAAAATAAGTGATGGATCTAATCACTGAAGCCCTACGAGATTTCAAAATCGGCAGAGTACGTAAAATCTAAAAGAGACAACCATTTTAACTTTATAATTTTTTTAAATTACCTAATTATATATATATATATATATATTAATGTGGGCCCCATAAAAATGGGGGGCCCTGAGCGGTTGCGCACCTTGCGCACCCTTAGGGCCGGCCCTGATATATATATATATGTACGGGTGTGTTCAAATGAAAATGAACCCCTATGTGCCCAACTATATCAAGAAATTTGGGGGGCATGATACTATTTTCAAATGTTTGCGCTCTAATACTACAGACTTATTATTAAAATACCGTAAAATTTGCATACCATTTTTAGCGGCATGTAATAATATTCTATACTAAAAAGAGAATATTCTAGAATATTCATTTTTAAAATTATTTATTTTTTAATAATTGTTAAAAATATATTATATCCAATTTCATTTAATAAGATATTTATCAATTCAAAATCAAATTAACATTTCATAATAATATATTAAAATTTATTTGGATTAATACAAAATAAAATAATTACTAATTTACTTAAATATCATTTTCAATTAGAAAAAATATTTTTTTTTATTTAAAATTATAAAAATAAACCCACTGCACGTTCTCTCCCCCACTCCCTCCATTACTTAAACCTCCATTTCTCAAACCCAAAGTAGCAAAATGCCTTTATATATTCCGGATCAGATCCTCTGTTGTCATTTTTGTACTCTTTGGTACTCCATAACTATATTTTATTTTTAATTTTTTTTATAAAAATTAATATATCATAATTGGGGATTGATGAACTCTAAATAAAAAAAAAAAATTAAATTAAATAAAATCATAATAAATTAAAAAAAAAATTAAAAAAAAAACAAAGTCTTGAAACAATAAATGTCACAGAAAATGCAATAGGTGATCTGGTGTACCATTACTCAAACCTCCATTTCTCAAACTCACAAGTCACAACCGGCAAAAAGAAAAAAGAGACAAAAAAAAAGCACAAAATTGGCAAAAAAATTAAAATGAAACCAGATATATGTCCCGACAAAGAGAGAGAAACGCCATATTTAACGTCCATCTCTCCTCTCCCGCATTTTGCCGTGCCGTTTGCCGTGGATGCTGGAGAGCAATTTCACGCCACACTGCCAACCCTTTTGCTGCATCCATTGGAGATGGTCTGAGGCGGTCTTAAAGAAATGTGCAAGCATAAAAATGGATGTATATTGTATATAAATACTTTTTATATTTTTTAATTTCTTGTCTTTTCAGTTGCAAATTTTTTAATTAAAATTTTATAATCCAGATGTTTCAACAAAACATCTTTAGATGTTTCATCATCTATTTCTAACTCTTTAATTTCTTAAATAGATTTTGCTCTTTAAACGAACTTGTTGTATTATCAACTAAAAATTCAAAACACATAGTACAAAGTACAACAACAACAATCAATTGAAGTTAAAAAATCAATAAATACATAAATCCAATAAATTGAACAATGGATCTTAGGTGTTGTTTTCGGTTTCAATTTCACTTATGTATTCATGACTTTTGTATTGCAATGTATATCTATATTTGTGTGTTTATATGAGTTTTTGTCTTTTAGATTTATATGACCTTTTTTTTTCTTTTTTCTTTTTTTTTTACACTCAAACACCCGACCTGTGGTATTGAGGAGATTCGAACCCGTGACCTTCGATCTCCATAGATTTATATGACCTTTTTCTTTAGATATGTGCCGCTAATTAAATTAGGATTATGAGTTTATTTTGGAACTATGATTTTATTTTGAAATTAGAATTTTCTTTTTGGTATATCATAAATTTAGAAGTTATTATATATCTATTGGCAAAAATTTCAATGGCTACTAATTCTTAGCATAAGCTAACATATTTTTTAGATAAAAAAATAATTAAAAAAAAGGAAATAATAAAAAATGGAATTTCAGTGGCTGCTAATTATTAGCCTAAGCTAATAATAATAATAATAATAATAAATCACTAAAAAAGGTCATGAAGATTCCAACCCAAGTCGTTTTAAAAGTGATGGCAATCATAATCAGCGCTGCCATTGGGCTGAATGATTTTTTTATTTTTTTTTACTCACACACCCGACCTGTGGTCTTGAGGAGATTCGAACCCGTAACCTTTGATCTCCAAGCAACCTCACTCCACCACCAGGTAGAATTCACGGATTAATCTGTAAAAAAAAATCATTAAAATTAGTATCAATCTAAATACTAAAAAGTATCACTCTAAATTTCAAAAGTATCACTCAATCCTTAAAAAGTAACGAGTTCGATAGTTATCTTAATTATACGAATTTATTTAGTTCATATTATGATTTTTTTCATTCCAATTAATGTTCAGAGTTTAGGAGTTTAAGATTTTTAGGGTTCATGATTTTGTAGGATTTTTGAAAGGTTCTTTTTAGGGTTTTTAGATTTTAGGGGATTATTTTGTGTTTTTTAGGGTTTATGTTTTTTTAAGGTTTATTAATCTCAATTATGGATTATATGTAAGTTGAAAAAATTAATTGTCGAGCGCAATACACGAACTCACGCGTTAGCGTCGGGCGAGTGCATTGCGCGAGTCAGTAGATTGTTTTTATTTCAAAATTAGATTTTTATTTCCAATTATCATTTATATTTATTTTGAAAAAAATAAATTAATTGTTGAATGCAATGCACAAGCTCACGCATTAGTGTCGGACGAATGCATTGCGTGAGTGGCCAGATTTAAAAAAATAAAATTAATTTACTTTAATTTTAGGGGTATATATACTTGTTTGGTTGGGGAAAAAATGAAAAAAGAAAAAAATCAAAAATAAAAAACTAAAAATAATCCAGAAAAAAAAGGGCACGTGGGCTCTATAAATTTAGAGCATGATCTGGGATATCAAATTGCAATCGCGCTTTGTGCCAAAGTTGATTTCAACATAGAATACTGGTGACAATTATTATATCCGATAAACTAAGTCAATAACAAAGTGAAATTGAACTATGAATATTATATAAATTCTTCAATCTTAAGAAATGTAGAGAGAGAGACAGAGCGAGAAAGAGAGAGAGTATGGACATTTTAACATATTTCTTTGAAAGAAATGGAGGAACAATAGATCGACTCACAAAAAATTATGCAGTAGAAGGATGCAACAGTGACCAACAATATATAAGAATAAAAAAAATTATGTAACAATTTATATTAATTAAGTTTCAGTTTTTTGTCATATATATCATTTTTTCACAAAATTGATTACAAAGCCTTTTTGTTTGTCCAATTATATGACTACAATTTTTTTTACTCTTCACGTGTTATTTCAAAATTCAAATTGTTAAATTTTTTTTAGTGGACTATTTTAAATACGTACATTTTTCTAGTTTAATACAAACATTTTAAATGATACACATTCTAATAAATTAAATTTTAACTAGTGTATTTTACATTTTAAAATATCTATTAATATAATAATATTATTAAACTATTTATATTTAATAAGATTGTTAAATATCTTTTTAGTATAACATGTTTAAGCTCATGCAACGTGCGTGCATTTTTCTAGTGTATTATAATATATGATTTGATAAAATAAATTTCAATGAATGTACTTTACATTTTATTTCTTAATTATATTAATATTTGTGTTATTATTTTTATACAAATATTATGTTGCAAATATTTAATAATAATAATAATATTATAATATTTCGATGAATGGTAAGCTTTTCCATGCAAGTTACGCCTTTATATGGGAGAAGACCTTCAACGAATCTGCAGAGATTCCACATCTCTTGAGCGACCTTGATGGAAATGGAGCATTGTTCCTAAGTAATAGCTGGTTGGTCAAACATAAGCATATGGTGTTGCTAGATTGGAGGATTATAGGGGCACAAAATTGTAGTGAAGCAAGGAAGAATCCAACTACTTATGCATGTCGGACATGTTGATTGTGTTGATTTCCATACCTGCATTCCAAGGTACCTCTGCAACTACTCGAAATGATAGCATGATAATCCTTATCTTGCATCCGGATGCCAAAGTTAATGAAATAATTAATAATATGCATTCAAATTTATTGTTCATATATGTTTATCTAATTAACTAGTTGTTACTTTTTTCCGAGGTAATACAATCTAATTTTCTTCTATTCCTTGTGAGACAGATATTGATGAGATAAAAAAAAATATGTAACAATTTATATTAATTAAGTTTTAGTTTTTGTCATATATATATTTTTTTTTTACAAAATTGATTACAAAGCCTTTTTGTTTGTCCAATTATATATCTGCAATTTTTTTTAATTACTCTTCACATGTGTTACTTTAAAATTCAAATTGTTAATTTTTTTTTTGTAGTAGACTCTTTCAGACACGTACATTTTTCTAGTTTAATATAAACATTTTAATATAATACACATTCTAATAAATTAAATTTCAACTAGCGTATTTTACATTTTAAAATATCTATTATATAAAATATTATTAAAATATTTATATTTAATAAGATTGTTAAATATCTTTTTAGTATAACATGTTTAAGCTCGAGCAACGTGTGTGCATTTTTCTAGTGTATTATAATATATGCTTTAATAAAATAAATTTCAATGAATGTATTTCACATTTTATTTCTTTGTTATATTAATGTTAGTATTATTATTTTTATACAAATATTATATTGAAAATATTTAATAATAATGATATTATAATATTTCGATGAATGGTAAGTTTTTCCATGCAAGCTACATATGGAAGAAGACTTTCAATGAATCTGTAGAGATTCCACATCTCTTCAGCAACCTTGATGGAAATGGAACGTTGTTCCTAAGTAATAGCTAGTTGGTCAAACATAAGCATATGGTATTTGCTAGATTGGAGGATTTTAGGGGCTCAAAATTGTAGTGAAGCAAGGAAGAATCCAGCTATTTATGCATGTCAGACATGCTAATCGTGTTGATTTCCATACCAGCATTCCAGGTACCTCTGCAACTACTTGAAATGATAACGTGATAATCCTTATCTCGCATCCGGATGCCAAAATTAATCTAATAATAATATGCATTCAAATTTATTGTTCATATATGTTTATCTAATTAACTAGTTGTTACTTTTTTCCGAGGCAATATAATCTAATTTTCTTCTGTTTCTTGTGAGAAAGATATCGATGAGATAAAAAATGTAACAATTTATATTAATTAAGTTTCAGTTTTTGTCATATATATATATATATATATTTTAACAAAATTGATTACAAAGCCTTTTTGTTTGTCCAATTATATGACTACAATTTTTTTTGCTCTTCACATGTGTTACTTCAAAATTCAAATTGTTAATTTTTTTCTGTAGTAGACTGTTTTAAACACGTACATTTTTCTAGTTTAATATAAACATTTTAATATAATACACATTCTAATAAATTAAATTTCAACTAGCGTATTTTACATTTTAAAATATCTATTATATAATAATATTATTAAAATATTTATATTTAATAAGATTGTTAAATATCTTTTTAGTGTAACATGTTTAAGCTCGAGCAATGTATGTGCATTTTTCTAGTTTATTATAATATATGCTTTAATAAAATAAATTTCAATGAATGTACTTCACATTTTATTTCTTTATCATATTAATGTTAGTATTATTATTTTTATACAAATATTATATTGAAAATATTTAATAATAGTGATATTATAATATTTCGATGAATGGTAAGATTTTCCATGCGAGCTACATGATAAACCCATGGTTTTCATTGTTTTGAGGATCATTTAGATGGTTTTTGATGAACATTGTCTGCATAAGTTAACAAGTTGTGTTTAGTTTTCCATATTTTGTGCAGTGTCACGTTTTTGCTCATTTTGAAGAAATTTGATGTCAATTGTTCTATGAGTCTCAATCGAACATTGAAAGTACCTAAGAAGATAGAGAATCAAGCTAGAAGTGCGTTGCAAAAAGAATCAAGTCAATCGGATGAGAAACGAGTGAGAACGGAGCAAAACGGTGAAGAGTACCGGGCGTCAGAAGTTGACGCACGGCCTGTGCAGTCATGATTGATGAGCGCACGGCCCGTGCGGCCGTGAAGAGTGGCACCCTCCGAGTCCAGAAGGTGGCGCACGGACCGTGCAGCCACAAAGCAACGAGCGCACGGCCCGTGCGCGAAGAGGCGTGAATTTTCCAACTTCTTCAACTTAACTTGTGCGATTTCTACTTCTTCCCAAATTCATCCCAGATATAAAAGGGCTATTTTCTGGTGATTTTGACACACCATAACACACACAAAACCCTAGAGACACAATTGAAGAGAAGATCAAGAGGAGTGCAATCAATAAGAGTTCAAGAGTTGATCAAGACAAGTCGAGATTCTACCTCCGGGTTTATTTAGTTCTTGTCGAATTTTAATCATGAATTGTATTGGATATTTTATGTTCTCTTTATTCACCATAGCTAGCTAAATATCTCGGATTCTAGGGATTGAAAGTAATTGACTATGAAGCATATTTGAGTTTGATCTTAATGTTTAGACCTTGTTCTATTTTAATTGTTCTTGTGTTTAATGCTTTCCGTTAATTGGCCTTTAATTGGATTGATTTTATGCATTGTTCCAAAATTCGAGAGATGAGGTTGAATGCATGATTGGGAACAATTAACACCTTAATTAATAGAATCGAGAGATTTGAGATGAAGAGTGAGGACATTTGATCTTGAGAACTTGCCGGAGTTGCAAATTAGGAATTGAACGGAGACATTGGTTTTTAGTTTGTAATCTACGATTTAAATGCTTCGAGAGAGGGTTTAAATTATTTAAGTGATCGTCATAATAGAACTTGAGTTGTAATGAACATTAAGTGAAGTTATCAATTGTGTTGATTAGTTAATGAAATCGACTCCCTAGGATTCCCTCGTTTAATTGATTTATTCTTGATTTGTGATCTTTGGTTCATTGCATTTCATTTTAATTGTTGAAGTTTGATTTTAATTTATTTAATTATAATTCATATCTTGATTCTTGGTTCGTCTAGATAGTATAGGTTAATTGATGTCATAGTACTTAGGATTGAATTACTTAATCTATGTGGATACGATACTCTTGCTTGCCGTATTTGCTATAATTGCACCGTACACTTGCGGTTTGATTTCTAGTTGAATAAAAGGTCGATCACTACATATGGAAAAAGACCTTCAATGAATCTACAGAAATTCCACATCTCTTGAGCTACCTTGATGGAAATGGAGCATTGTTCCTAAGTAATAGCTGGTTCGTCAAACATAAGCATATGGTGTTGCTAGATTGGAGGATTATAGGGGCACAAAATTGTAGTGAAGCAAGGAAGAATCCAACTACTTATGCATACCAGACACGCTGATTGTGTTGATTTTCATACCAGTATTCCAAGGTACTTCTGCAACTACTCGAAATGATAGCATGATAATCCTTATCTCGCATCCGGATGCCAAAGTTAATCTAATAATAATATGCATTTAAATTTATTGTTCATATATGTTTTTATCTAATTAACTAGTTGTTACTTTTTTCCGAGGCAATACAATCTAATTTTCTTCTATTCCTTGTGAGACTGGTATTGATGAGTTTATGATAAGTCCGCGCGATTCCCATTTGGTTTGCACCAATTCTCCAAGGAGTTTTCTCTGATTGTGTCAAAAAAGGTATCACGGCGATAGCAAAAGTTGTATATGACGTCCTCAATCCAACTGTGTAAATTAGAGATTGATATTCATTATAATTGTTTGATGGATGGTTTGGATCGTTTTTTATTTAATTATTTTTATATTTATTTTATGTAGAAAATGTTATAACTGTCATTATAAATGCGTTGAGATCTTCTAATATCTGCGAATCCCTTAATTACTGTGTTTTTCATCATGCACTAGGCGTTTATCCAAAATAATTGATTTAATTCTCAAGTCTACAAGTTTAGAATTTCAATCTCTTCAATTCATTGTCCAATAGTCACTTCAATGGCGTCTACATCAAATCAAAACGCAAAGGGTCAAAACACACAAAATCAAGGTTTGATTAATTTTTTTTGTATTTACTTTTTATTAGAAAAAATTATATTTCAATTTATTTTGTTCTTATGATTATATATAAATAAATCAATGAATTTCTTATAATTGTTACTACCTCCCCAATTTATGATATCTGTCGATTTCACTAATTAATGGGTCAAATTAATCACTAATTTACATAATACAGACATATGTGCATGTTAACTTTCCCATGAATGTGTGGCCGCGAGCAAACAGTTTATTTGTTTGTTTTTTTTTTTTTTTTTTCACATTGTATGAGTGGACGCTACGATAAATTAAATGAAAAATCCGTGCACGCACACTTCGTAGCTCTATTGATTAAATTAGAATAAGTTTTTTTTTTTTTTACAATTTTCTATTTTTTTTAATTTTTTCCCAAAAATTATATACCATAAAATAAAATTGGTGAACTTTAAAATTAAAGTGAATTGATTTAATTTGTTTGAAATAAGTATAAATATATACCACAAAATTGAAATTAATAAACCCTAAAATTAAAGTGAATTAATTTATTTTTTTAAATATAATCCGTAATTGAGATTAATGAACCTTAAAAAAAACATAAACCCTGAAAACATAAAATATACCCCCAAAATTCTATAAATATTAAAAAAATCCCAAAAAAAACCATGATTCCAAAGAAAACTATAAATTCCAAAACTCTAAATATTAATTGAAATCGAAAAAACCACAATTTGAACTAAATAAACTCATATAAGATAGCTATAAGACCCGTTACTTTTTAAAGATACAAACACTATTTTTGAAATTTTGAATGATATTTTTAGTATTACGGTTGATACTGATTTTGATGATTTTTTTTTTGTTTTTTGACTAGTTGACCCGATCAACGCGGATTGACCAATATTAATCCAGATCAAAGTGGATTGATCCGCAAATTTAATATACCAATCTGAAATAAGTCTTATCTACGCCTAACTAGTGCATGAAAGTTTTTGCATTATAATTAATTAAGTTTGACATTAATAATGCTCAGTCGTTAATGGTGGTGCAAATATTAGCCCCACCAAACAAGATGGTGATTGTCCAATCTCACGTCATACCAATCTTCATCTTATAAATAATTAATACATAAATAGGTAATTGAATCAATTTTTCGCATTAATTTACTAAGTAGTAGTTTTAAATTATTTCGTTTGGTTTAATAGTTGAGTCTTGAAACTGCGTACCAATACGGTAGTTAGAATACTGAAAAGTATCATTTTTAATACTAAAAAATATCGCGTTTAATTTATTTTATTAAAATTTACTGTTGAAAATAAAAGGACAGTGACATTTTTGTAATTATTACCATATTTTAATTTATGGATTGAAAAAAAATATAACTTCTTACATGAAAACTATCATAAATTTCTGTCTCACGTCTGACTCTAGTTAACAAAGTCTAATGCAAGAGTTTGTGTTATTTGGTTAGTTGGATTCTCAAACTTCAAGTTGTGTTATAATTCAATGTAAGTCTGATTATAAGTTTGTATGAGTGGTTATTTGGATATATAACAATAATCCAAAATGAAAGTTTAGAGAGACAACTTTGACATGGAGTAAAACTTAATGGCCACATTGAATTAAACATAAATAGTAAAGAGAGACACTTGTGTGCATTAGGTGCACTGTTTAGGTCCAAACTTACACTTATAATTTTCGGTTTATGCTCACTAGACACTACTGAGGACCACACCCGCAATTGGACGGGGTCAATTGTAGGAGCGATGAGCTTAACCCGAGTCGATCTCTCAAGGAAAACTTTACGAGAAAGAACTATCTATAGGCTACACGTGCTTTCGACAAAACAACTAAAATGCAATCTAAACATTCTAATCAAGAGATTTTTGGAGATTTAAACTAGAAATTAAAAGAACAATCAACAAAACAGACAATAACAACTTAAATACAAGAAAATGGAAATGAAGATTAGAGGAATTAAGTTGATTAAGGTATTAGGGTGTAGATTCTCTCAATGGTTGATTACTATGCTTTATTTAAGTTGATAATGCAAATCTCACAAGTATGGTAGACCCATCCAATTAGTTTAACGTCTATTAAAGTCACGGATATCCGTTAAACCTCTCTTAGCTATACCATGCAAAATGAGACAAACAAACTAGGTTTAGGAGCCCATGCACCTAGCATCGAAGGAATTAAATCCGGAGTTAGGTTCACAATCAAGAAATCCCCTAAATCCTACCAATGCTCAAGTGATGATCAAGCACTTAAACATAAATAAGAACAATTCCAACAACAACAACCAACATAAACAAGCATAGATCACAACCAAATCGATCCTCTACCCCCTAATAGGGAGATTAGCCACTAAACATGCTCAAAACAATATAAACATCATAGAAGAACTCCATTTCATAAATCAAATGTAAATGAAAACAACTTCTACAATATTATATATCCTTCAAGAGTTTGGAACAAATCCCACAAAAACATCCAAGAAATACAAGAAAGTGCACAATAAACCTCCTCCGAGCTTAGCTTCCACATGAGCTCGTCGTTGGTCTTTTCGTTCCCTTCTTTCCCCCTTTGGCTTGGTTTCCTTGTTCTCCTCCTTCTCCTCTTCTCTTTAGTGAAAAAGGGTGGTGAAAATGATAGTGAAAAATGGTGAAGAGAGTATGGAAGGGTGAAGAAAAATGGTGAAGGTAGTGTAGAGAAAAAAATGGAGGATGTTGGGGTGGAGAAGATGATGTGTTGAATGGTAGTCAATGTGTATCCAAAAAGAGAAGTGCCTCCAATGATTGATGGTGTCCCCCTTTTTGATCCCCAAAATCCAATTTCATAAGAGAGAGAGAGAGAAGATCGTAAGGGAGAGAGAGAGGCAATGGTGAGATGATTGATGAGAGGAGAGAGGAAAGGTGGTGGTAAGGTGATAGTGATGGACATTAAATGTGAGAGATTTGGGAGGAGGATTTTGTGGAGGAAAAGTCCACAAAGCTAGGGTTAGGTTTAATAAATACCTATTATCCTAGTTTTTAGATTAGATTGACTCCAAGCTCTAGAATCCTCATACAAAAGGAATGAATGATGAAGGGCACTCATTGGGTCCAAGATGCCAAGAGGGAGAAGGGAAAAACAAGTGCCAACAAGGCGCTGATCGAGAGGGAAACGCCAGCCCGCGCGCCCGCGCGGCGTCGCACGCCCGCGGGGTTCAAGAATGCCGCGCGCTCGTGGGGCTCCCGCGCCCGCGGGGTGCCTGCGCCGAGAACACCCCCGCGCGGTCGCGGGACTTGCGCGGCCGCGGGGTCTTGGGGGCCTGAAGTTGCGCGGCCGCGGGGCTTGCGCGTCCGCGGGGTTCACCTTCCTTACAGGTTTATCTTTTACGGCCCATCTTCGCTCCACGCTACCTTAGCACCTAAAAATCGAGATTTTCCGAACAAAAGTTCAAGTTTTTCAAAACTTGGCATAATCCACCATAAAAGCAACCAGTGAAGAAATTCACACGAAAACACGAAATAAACGAGAACAAAAAACTAGAAAATAACTTACAGAATATGCAAAATTATGCAATAAAACAACACAAATTCATACTAAACATGCACCATCAGGCGCATTGACGCGCATTGATCAGGTTAACTGCAATAAAATGGAAATGCTTCAAAATAAGTATCAACTGTAACACTAAAAAGTATCACTCAAAAATCCAAAAGTATCACTTGTGTCCTTAAATAGTATCGACGAAAATAAATAAATAAAAAAAACCATCAAAATCAGTATCAACTGTAATACTAAAAGTATCAGTCAAAATTCAAAAAGTATTATTTGTATCCTTAAAAAATATTACATATTTTACCATTTTTCTTTTTTATGGGTTGACTGAGTCAACGCGCGTTGACCCGCGTTTGACCCGATCAAACGCGTTGGCCGTCTGATATAAGTTTATATACATCTAGTGCATGCAAGTTTTTGCCAAAAATAAAAAATTGATGACCGGATTACCAAAAATGTGAAACTTCTTCTTGTACTTTTAAGAGCATATGAACTATATAACATTATTTTGTATTTCTTTTTAGGGTAAAATCAAAGGCATATATTACTCTCTAGACAAATTCATTATTATAATATTGTTAAGTCAAGATGGAAAATCAATCGTTCATAGAAGTAGCAACTGTTCATCAATAGTTAGATGATCATTTCCACGCATATTAATCTCTTTGATTAACAAGCCAAGTGTCTATTTATTTTCTTTGAAGAAATTTCTTATTCTTTCTTTTACCATATTTAATTAACTTCCGGCCTCAATTAAGTAATTTAAATCGAGGTGTTAAACATTTCGTACACTCTTCATTTTCATATTCCTTCCCAAATAACAAACGGCCATTATCATTTATCACATCCTCGATTATTTTTCCTTTTCCGCCCTATCATAGATTCATAGAGGGAATCATATAACTTTTAATATATGTAAAATATAAACTTATAAGCTCCTTCTTTAGCTCTTAATAAACTTCCGAAATTTATTCCAAAAAATCCTTATACAATTTTATTTTAGGAGAATTAACAATTCAGGACCAGAAAGATGAGTAATTTATCGATTCAGAACCTAAAAGATGTAAATTCTCAATTTAGGACACGAAAGATGAAAACTCTCAATTCAGGACCTCAAAAACCATGAATTTTAATATCTTTTCATTTTTTAATTAATTTTAATAGTTTCTTTATTATATTTAATAAATAATTAATAAAGAAAATTTCATTGAAAATTAATATAAAATTAATTAAAAAATAAAAAGAAATCAATCAGACTACCACAAAATAAAATGATGATAAGGATTGAAGTGAGTCGAACCATTGGAGTATTTACTTCCCATACAAAACAGTTAGCCCTTGAATTTTCAAGAACATACAAAACTCAAGGGGATCTCATAGAGAGCTGTAATCTACCAGAACTAAAACTAGAACCATTTACATAAAACTAGAGATTCTCCACCTAGGTCGCAGGGTATTTCCAACTTCTACTTCATAAAACAAGAGCAGAACAGAAAGATCTTTTACCGAGAGCAGTCGTCCCAATCGCCTGCCATCCAGAAGAATCCCCCTCGTAGCATTCCATCTGTTGCCATCACAATATATATGATCAAACATGCCAACTCTCAAATTTAATTCAGTTATGTAATCTTTGAAGCTGGCTTACCCCGTCCAAAACCTCATCGTCCTGCACACCACCGATAACGTACATTTTTCCACCCAGGACAAATGAGCCAAAATGTGCCCTTGCAACACTCATTGGTTCCCTCGTCATCCATGAACCAATTCGTGGATCAAAAACCTCAACATTCGACAGCATTGTATCTCCATTATAACCACCTAAGGCATAACTGCGATGGAAAACCATAATTGAGGTATGTGGCTAACTTGGGATCCCACTAACCACAAATTCCAGACAAGTTCACACTAGTAGAAAATGTTTACATGATAGGAAGCGGCCTTAATTCAGAGTAGAGACTGATAAAGCTACCCATATAAAAAGTGAAAACAGTATACATTTATGAAGTTCAGACAGAGATGTGTCTTACATTTTTTCTTTAAATGCAACCAGAGAATGATACCCTCTTTTCTCGTGCATACCTCCAAGTTTAGTCCATGCACGTTCTCTAGGATCAAATCTTTCGAATGATCTGGTTAAAGTTAAAAAAACAGACACAAAAGTTAGAGGAAAAGAACCATTACACACAATGATTCCAAAATCTACCTATAGTTTAAATTGGTGGCTAGTGTATCCATTAACATAGTATCCACTCGTAGGAAATAACTTTGGGAAATCATAAATAAAATATCCTCTTAACATTATACAATCATAAACTAGCTACGATCCATATAGCCAACTCCGCATAAAGGGGATAAAGGTTTAGAGGGATATTTGAGTGAAATCTTTGTTGGAGTCGAGTTTTGATTTTAAAGTCAAATCGTATTCTCAGTCACTCAACTCATTAATATATATCTTGAATAAGTGGTAATCAGTCTACTATTCCAGAGAAGGGATATTATATTTATATGCCTTGGGATAACAATAGATAACAGGTATATGAATGCACTGAATTATAGGAGAGAATCATTGAGCTTTTCATAATTTAAATTCAATTTCTTCATTCTAGATATGGAATTCACATTCGAAGCAATTTTGGCTCCTTGACTTAAATGGCTTTAAATTTGATGAATTGGAACACAAAGGCATGGGATAATCTAGTTAGGATTATTCCAATTGCACTTAGCCAAATTGCAAAGATTTGGCATGAGAGTTGATACATATATATATATGTGTGTGTGTGTCTGTGTGTGTCTGTATATATATAATAAAAGACTACATCTTTGTCATAAGCCTACATAAACATAATGTGCATTCAAAACATAGGTACTTGAAGAGAATTGAACACTGTACTTGCAACAAGTGGTTGAGTGGTTAATCAGGCCAAAACATGCACTAAACAACTTCCACTTCGATTTCTTTGAAATAAATAGAGCCATAGCCACAAAATTGACAGTTTTGTACAGCCCAACCATTCAGAGACTTGAACTCAACTAATAAAGTGAGGAGAAATCAAAAAATGGAACAATATTCTATATGATTGACATAAAATTTATCTGAAAAATTCCCATGTCCATTAGAAAAAAAAACACATTTCAGAGAAAGGAAAAAAAGACTATCTTAAGATCCACAAATGCAATTCAAACAAGCCACAGAAGAAATTAATCCTTCAAATTCCTGATAGTCAGAATCAGTTAAATTCTAATATTTGAGATCATTACTAATTTGGACTAATTAGAAGTGATGGGACCTTAGATTTTGCAAGCCTGTGTGCATGCTATGATTCTTATGTATATGTATGCAAATTATAGAAGAAAAATATTATATAGGAAACAAGCAGATGAACTTACTCAATTGTATTTGAAGAAACTTGCAAGGGCAACCAAATAATGTATGAGTACAATCAAGTGAGAAACTACAATGATATATGAAATTGCCCAACCTCAGAAAATGTCTTCCATCATAGCCACCAGCAACATAAAGTGCACCATTCAATTCTGTGGCGGCAGGAGAAAAACGCTGCAGAGAAAGAAAAGAAAAACACAACGTACAGAAATACTTAAGAAATTTCAATCAAACATGAAATTTCTTATGATTCAATTTGTTCCAAGTAAAAAGACTATTAATAGACTTTGCCAAAATGTCAACAAGAATGGGAACAAGTTTGCAAATATGGTCAAATGATAATTGAAACAACTTGATTTCAGCATCACAGAGAAGCACAAAGTGCTTCCATCAGAGGTGTGGCCAATCATTCCTGCTCAAGAAAACGAATCCCAGCACTTGGACTGTTGATTAACTTTTATCTTAATGGTCTGAATTCTTCTTTCCCTAATCTTGGTGTCAACCGGGGGGAAGGGTTGTTGCATGTAATGTGGCTACTATTTGGTTAAGTTAGACACAATAGATAATTAGCGCACACATGATAATTCACAAAAACATGCATGCAATTTCATGCTTCATGTGTTCAAATAAGATGGCTTGCTCTGTGCTTCAACTAAACTGATTGTTTAAGGCACTTCACCTATCATGCATATACAAGTGTCAAAAGAATTGACAGATATAACAATTATTATGAGGACAGCAGTCTTTACAAAATTATATAATAGACTTTTTTTTTGGAGGAAGAAAATTATATAATAGACTTAACCCCATAAGAGCTTTGCCAAACCTTTTCAAGCATGGATTTTGTGGAGATCCAATTGCCAATGTTTAGATTGAACAATTCCACATCGGAGAAACACTCAGATCCATTTCCACCACCAATTAAAAAAATTTGATCATGCATGGATGCTCCTGCTGGACTTCTTTTTTCTCTCTTTAATGAAGGCCGTTGGACCCATTGATTACTGACCGGGTTGTATGATTCAACTACCAACAACTAGATTTATTAATTTGATTTACAAGAATGAGATAAGAAAGAAAAAAAAATTAACAAAAGAATAGAGCACTGAAATGCATACCTGTATCACACCATACACCATCAAGAGTGCCACCAAAAATGTACAGCTCGCTATTCAACTCTGTCATAGCAGCATAAGCACGTATAAAGTTCATTGAGCAAAGTGAAATGGCACGATCCTGATACGGAGAATACAAACTCAAATCTGGAAGCCAAGAGTGCCCATTAAATCCTCCAACAATGAATACTGATTTCTCAGTTGCAAAGTAAGAGATTGAAGGGTCCTCTATATTGTAGTTATCTAAGGCACAAGATGCTTTGCACTCCAATCTATAACAACTCTTCTTCAATTGATCAATTTCTAGTTTGGAAAGGGCCTACATGAATGTTAAATTACCAGACTATCAAGATTAAAATGAAGAAAGCAGGTAAAAAAGCATGAAATAACCAAAATGATCTCTTGATCAGTAGTAGGCGGACCATTAAAAAAAAACAGAGAGAGATGGGCATGCCATTTTTCTCAAAAGATAAAGTTTCATTCCAACCATATGAAGAAAGTAACAGTAACAGATTATTACAATTTATAAAACCTGAATGCTGACATAATTTGCAAAAGATGCTGGTCAAGAACAATAATAATCCCAATTGTACTTAAGAACCCATCTAAGACAAATATTTTTTGCAGGGTGGGGTCGTATGACTAAGACTAACATGGGTGCTGCAGCAATCACCTTAAATTTATACTCTAGCATCTCTTTTGGAGTTCCATGGCTCCACGAAAATAATGAGAATTAATATGGACTATTCCAAGTAAAGCTTAACAACTTGGACACAACCATGAATGAAAGAACCAAACAAAGGAAGAGCATATCCTAGATCCAGGATGTTCACAGGTGGAGGATCACCCAATGGTGTCATCACCAAGGCAACTTGAGTCAATTATTAACAAGTACCATATGCGCACACAGTTCGGATGGATTTTGCTTAAAATGTAGCGTCTATTTACCCATATGAGTTGAAGCAAGGTAGCGTTAGAAAAAAAAAAGAGGACCTAAGAAAGACGAAAGGTTTAGAATATTGTAAGAACTAAGGAAGTGCATAATTAAGACATTGGGAAAAAATAAATAGCACTATAGCAGGAAAGGCAGGAAAAGAAATAGAACGTACCAACTCATGCTCCAAACTCTCAATCTTTAGACATTGATTTAACTGGGAGACCTTCAATCCTTGAACTTCTTGCATTAACTTCATAATGCATGCCATAAGATTCAAGAGGGAAGGGATAAATGAGAAAGAAAAATGCTGGAAATATATGAATGCAAACATGAGAAATTTCATAATTGAACAAAATGCTGAAGGTACCTTAGTGATCACATTCTGAAAATTAGAAGACAACACACCCCTAAGCACCCCTCCGGACACTGCATTGCTGCCCTTTCCAAAAGCCCTATCTGTCAAGTTAGGCTGATCATGGACTCTCTCACTACTTCCTATGCATGCCAAAACAGATCTTACTTTCTCCTTGGTATCAATGAATACCTCTCCAGGTTCCTCAGCTAGCACATGATCAATTACTGAGAGCATCAATTCACCCTCTGCATCCAAAGAAGTTTTGTTCTCTGAAGATGGCACATCATGTCTATCACTCTCATGATCATGATACTGCATACATGCCACCTTATTTTCATATATTTCTTTCACATCATCATCCGAAAAGGCAATATTTTCCCAACATTCCACAACACATGAGTCAGATTCTGTATTAGCTGCATCCCGACAAACTTCAGAATCTGAAATTGATGAACTTAATCTTACTCTCTGAGATTCCAAAACTTCCTCATTTTTCACTGAAAACGATGAAGGTTTGAATAAATTGGTCCACTTCGTCTCTGGAGCTAAATAATCTCTATTATTTACAGAGGCAGATGAATGCTCATTCTCTTTTAAATTCATCTCAGCCATCTCCGAAAATTCTTCTGAATCAAGATTCTTAGACTCTTCATCTGAAATATCATTTACACTGGAGCTGGACAAAACAACAAACATGTTCTTGTTGGCTTTCTTCGGTGGATGAGACCTCTTTTCTAGACGAAGCATCTTTTCTGGCAATGGCGATGATAGAAATAACTTCATCAATCTTCTATTTTGTTCTTTGTCAAGCTCAAACCAAAAATGATTTTCCAAATAGTAATTCTTTGCTATTATAGGCTTAAATTGTGCTTCAAGTAGAGGAATGCATTTCCTCTGTTCACGAATTCGTACCTGAGAGAGAAGAATATTTTGCAAATGAGTGTATCTGTGTTGTTGAAATGATTAATCAGCATGAAATAAGCGAAAATAAAATATGCATCGTCACTCTTTTGATACACTCGCAAAATCCTCCATACAGCATTGCATGCATAAGCAAACACAGAATTACAGCACTTTTTCCCCTTTTCTTTTGTGTGTGCGTTTTGCTGACCTGTGCAGGGAATGGTGTTAGCTCAGTGCCCTCACTAGTTATCCATGCAAGAGGATTTACATTCATCTTCCCACATGATACTGCTTCATAGATACCATGAAGCGTGCGGTCACTATAGTTGAAAAGATAGAGTGTAAGACCAGCAGTCACGTTCTTAACATATGCATAATGTGGAGCTGGCAATCCTGCTCAAGAATTTGTCAACAAAACATCATAAATCAGTAACTTACTAACTTTGAGTAAATACATTAACCTCAAACTAAAATAAAAACATGTATGCCAAGAAGTAAGTGCACCAAATAGCTCCTTATTTAGGCATTCTGCGATTGTGTGATGCTTGCACCCAAAAATCACAGCCCCAAGTTTGTCTTTCTTCAAGGCTCTCTGAGAGAATTCAGATTTTTCCTTCAATCGAAGATTTTTACCTTTTTTCCTCTCCACCATCTACAATTTAAGCATATATATAAAAAAAATCACCACAACTAATGCTAAATAAGATAAGTGAAAGAAACAGAAAGATCATGAACGCTCGGTCACAGAAGTAACTGAATTTCAAAAGAATAACTTTTCATAATGACACATTCTGATTGGATAACACCCATATCCGTACGATGACCAAATGACAATAAATAAATAAAAAAAGAAACCAATACAAAAAAACATGAGCAAAATCCAGTTTTAGGCTTGGAAAATGGGAGTCCCACTCAAAAATGTCACAATACATAGAAGTTACGGATCTGAGGAGAATCGTTAAAACAGGGGACGAAAACAATGACATAACATGAATCACAGAACCCAAGCTTGAAAGTCGGAAATTTAATAAAAATACATTCAACAGTCAACACACACTCAAAATTATAAACGAAACGCAGAATACCATTATTTTTAGATAATCAACACAAAAACGAATAATTTTGCACTGTGAGCTAAAAACAGGGAAGCAACAACTAAGAGTGTATTCATCAATAGCAAAATATAGTTGTGAGAAAAGAAAAGAAAAAAAAATAAAAAAATATATATATATATATATATAAATAAAAAAGAATGGCATTGTTTCGCTGTTCCTCCGTCATCACTGGTCTTGCATGCCTATCAGCAAATAACCACAAGCTAATACCACAATATCACTCAAAAATAAGTTCGAATCTAACCTTTCACCTTATTCAAACACAAAAAACGAAAAAAAAAATAGCCCCCGAAAACAGAAATTTTAACCTCGGATTTTCAGGCTGATGGCGACGATCAGTGACTGTCTGAGAAGTACAACTCCACAGCCGCGCACGATCCACGAAAGGAGAATGCTAGGGTTTCTACACGTAAAATGAAATATGGAAAGTGTACGGACGCCTGAGAGTGAGAGTGAGGGGGGGAGAGAGAGAGAGAGAGAGAGCGCAAAAATATGTTGCATTGCAAGAGAGTGGTATACTGGTATTTAACGTTGCAGAGATTTTGGTTGCGCAAAGTTCTAAAAACATCGTGGGTGTGTGTTAAATGACACCACTACCCCTAAATGCATTAGCTCACTCAAAACTTTACCAGAGCCAATGCTCAAATTTGCAAAAAATAAAAGGGGATTGATTGATGTAGTTTCTGGCAAATTTTCAGACGTGCTCAATCAAACAGGTGAAGAAAGTGATTTTACTCTGGTTTCTAAATGCACAGTCAAATTTTTTTCAAACGCCATTTTTATTTCGGAGCGTCTGTTTGCGCTGTAATAATTATTTTGGCAAATACTTACATGCGCAGGGTGCATATAAGCCTTATTTCAGATATACAGGTCAAATTCACAATTTAATCCGTTTTGACTCGGGTCGATTCTAAAAAAAATTCCGGTAAAATCAGTATTAACAATCTATACCTATATAAAAAGTGTGGATGTTTCTTACAAAATATGTTTTGCCTATTATATCCATGATCTACACTTAATTTAAGGATAAAAAAGTAATATAATATATCTAACTATTTATAAATAATTATTTGTAAATATAATATATTATATTTACTTCAATAATTTTGGTATAATTGAACTCAATTATATAAAATTATCCCATAATAATAACAAAATTATTTCTTTAGTATATTATATTTATTTCAATAATTTTGTTGTAATTGAACTCTATTTTATAAAATTATCCCACAATAATAACAAAGTTATACTTGGATTTAATTAAACATAATATTTTTTAGTGCAAAAAGCTAATATTTTTTAGTATAAAAAGCTAATGCCACGTACAGTGATTTTCAATATAAAAAGGTAGTTACCGTTAAAATTATAATATTAACATGATTTTTTTTAAACACGACACCTATGTAAAAAGTGTGGATGTTTCTTACAAAATATGATTTACCTATTATATTATCCCACAATAATAACAAACTTATTTCTTTAATAAGGTATATAGATATAAGATCATAGTTTATTATTATTATTATTATTATTATTATTTGTTTTCCTTAGGTGATGCATGAACGTGACCATACCATCACTGGCAATTTGGATAACAAAGTAACCTATTTGACTTCATCTAATTTATGCATTGACCAAACTGCGACGTATCTACACGGCTAACTCAAGCCACTCTTGTTTTATTACATCTTTAATTATATAAGTGAATTATTTGTTAATGGTATCATAATAATTATATTATGTTAATATAATTTTTCTCATAATTATAATAGGACTCTAAAATTATCTATATATATATATATATAAATCATTGGATTTCGTCCCGGTGCGGATGGCCTATTGGCGGAGTGAGATTGCTTGGAGATCAAAGGTCACGGGTTCGAATCTCCTCAATACCACAGGTCGGGTGTGTGAATGTAAAAAAAAAATATTGGATTTCAACTTGCCAATTGTTACGAACAATAGTTCAGAAATCCATTCTCACTTTACAAATTTTATTGCCAATTGTTACGAAAATTCAATCACCTCAACATAACACATTCATTATTTTGATATTTTCACAATTATGAATATTCATAATGAATCGTCCACATCAAGTTCATCTTCAGATAAATTTAAATTTATTAAAATCTTATTTTGATGTAATCGAACTCTATTTTTCTGAGATAATTATTTATTATTTAGATAAATTTAGTTGCTTTTTTAGGAAAGATAAGCTTAATTTATTATTTAATAGATGTTTATTTTATATGATGTCGACGAGGTTAGAATTTTAATATTTTAGTCTGATAGCGAAGTCGTCAACTAATTGCCTACGTAATTAAGCTGATATGTAATTTATTAAATTGAATATTTTCTTGTAAGTATAAGAAGCTGGAAAACTTGTGCTCTGTTATTGATGAAAAATGAAATCTTGCTGCTGTAACTGAGTTTATTTTTTCTCAGTTTGTTGTAAGATATTGTTTCTTGAAAGTACATGATTCTGTTATATATGTCCGAGACTTTCTCAGTTTAAAAATTATGGAAAATGTGTATCTAAACTAGGGACATGATAGTTAATGATCTTGATATTCTTACGTAAGAATTCAATGTATCCATGTGAAAAATAGAAAATAGCAGATTCAAGTCGTATTGTTCATGGAATTAATTTCTTGTTATCCGAGCATATAGTTTCCTTATTCTATTTGGTGAGGTGTTATAAATTGGAGCATGTGGATTAACCATTCTCATACAAAAGTTTATATTGGTTAGGTAAATAAAATTTTTGAGGCGATCTTCTAGATTCATCTAATAGTAATAAGGTGGACACTCTTTTCACCATTTTTAAATTAGATACCACATTTAAATTTAATCAATTACAACATTACATTTTAATTTGAATGTGATTAAACATTTTTTTTCTTGTACAACTGCTGATGTCTATAGATAAAGAAGAAATCTACAAATGAAAAGAAAATATTCTAATTTAAATATCATACAAAGCAAGAAATGATAGATCAAGCTAAGAAAAATCAAAGAAATAGAAATGCTATATTTATTTTAACAGATGATGTCGCTTCACATAAATCAAATGGTAAGTAATTTCTTAATTTGAAATATTATATATATATATATATATGATGAACAAATTTTGATTAAACATGTCTATTTTTTGTTATTTTAGGTTCATCACTTTCTGGATTTTTAACTTCAGAACTACATGAATTAAAAAAAGTGTCTGATTGCAGTCATTGTAGTGCTGTAAGATTTGAGTATGAGCCTCCTACATTATGTTGTGATAGTGGAAAAATTCAACTTACATCTTCTGAAGTTCCTGATGAATTGTACGAATTGTTTACTTCTGAATCACAAGAGGCTATAGATCTTCGAAGAAATATTCGCTCATACAACTGTATATTTTCATTTACATCATTTGGTGTAACATTGGATAAAGAATTGGCATCTACAAGATGAGGAGTGCATTCTTTTCGAGCACGAGGAAGGGTTTATCATGATCTTCCAAGATTGATCCTAATAATACAAGTTCATGTTTTTTTCAATTATACCTTTTTGAGATGGGAACTGAGATTGAGAACGGAATGAATAAATTAAAAAAATTCAAATATATCAGAAGCAATTGTGAAGAAACTGATAATTATGGAGGTCAATCCATATGCAAGATTTTTTCGAAGTTCAAAGGAATATCCTTCAATGGATAATGTTCAACTTCATATCTCAAAAGACGTGAACTTAGATCAACGAGTATACAATTCTCCAAATACAGATCAAATTGCAACTATATGGGTTGAAGAAAATAATGATAACGTTCCATTGAAGCGAGATATTGTAGTTCATGCTCATTCCGGCGAGAGACACGGAATAAAAAATTATTATGGATGTTATGACTCACTGCAATATTCACTTCTTTTTCCAAGAGGTGAAACAGGTTGGCATCGAAATATTAAAAAGAGTACTTCCACAAAGTCCATCACCAATAGTGGTATGTCCTATATTTATTACATTGTAATAATAATATTATTTATTTTTAATATAATCATATTTATAAATTTAATTTATTTATTGATTTTTACTTAAAATGTGTATCAGTTCCCAACATGGATCTTGATAATGCTTTTCCCCTATCAAGAATTAGTAGTGCAGACGATGTTATATTTAGAGAACAAGGTATGTATTGTTTGCAATAATCTTGGTACATTGTGCACCAACTGATGTAAGAATACTTTGGGATACATACTTTGATGCATTGTCTGAAGATTTCAAAAGGTAAGTTGATCTTTCAGTTGAACAACGAGTTTCTAAAACATTAAAAGCTTGAGCATTTTCTTGGAAAACATGGAGAAAAATATAAACTCATATGATCTTCCATACATTCCTATCTCAATTGACACAACAGACAATGCATGTCCTAGAGAGATACAAGATGAAATGTCAATAAAAATACCGGAAGAAGATCATGATGTAGAGTTAAATTTAAATGTTGAACAATGAAAAACTTTTTCAATTATCTTGGAAAGCATAGAGAAAGGAAAAGGTGAAATTTTTTTTATAGATGGACCGGGTGGAACTGGAAAAACATTCTTATACCGTGCTTTATTAGCTCATCTTAGATTAAGAAAAAAAAAATTGTACTTGCAACATCAACTTCCGGAATTGCTGCTGGAATAATGCCGGGAGGAAGAACAACATATTCACGATTCAAAATTCCAATAAATGCAGATGAAACAAGCGAATGTTCAATTTCTAAACAGAGTGCAACTGCAGAATTATTGCGTAGAGCACAATTAATTTTATGGGATGAAGCACCTATGGCAAAAAAAAGGACAATTGAATATGTAAATGAACTATTGAAGGATGTAATGGGGAATGATATGGATTTTGGTGGAAAAGTTGTAGTATTTGGAGAATATTTTAGGCAAGTATTGCCCGTAGTGCCCAAAGCTACAATTCACCAAAGTATATCAGCAAGTTTGGTTAAGTCTTATTTGTGGCTGAGAATGAAAAAAAATGAGATCGAAGAATGACCCAGAATACAGTCAATTTTTGCTTAGAGTTGGAAATAGTGAAGAACTAATATATTCTGAAGGCAACATCAAAATTCCAGATGAAATGGTCATAGAGTATGATAATGAAGAAAATTCTATAAAAAGGCTAATCAGAGCCATTTTTCCGAATTTACAAAAAAAGCACATTCAGCAGAGTACATGATAAATCGATCAATATTAACAGGTAAGAATGAACATGTGGATAAACTAAATAATGAGTTGATATCTATGTTTCCAGGTGATGAATCAATTTTTAGTAGTTTTGATGAAGCTATTGACGAGACATGAAAACACTACTCCAAATGGTTTACCTCCACATAAGTTGATATTGAAAAGAAATTGCCCAGTAATTCTTCTAAGGAATTTGGATCCGACTAATGGTTTATCTAATGGTACAAGAATGGTATGTAGAGAGTTTAAGGGAAATGTAATTAACGCAGAGATAACGTTTGGTCAACATATGGGAAAACATGTTCTTATTCCAAGAATACCTCTTTCACCAGCAGAAAATGAGGCTTATCCATTTCAATTTAGATGAAAGCAATTCCCAATCAGGCTTTGTTTCGCTATGACAATAAATAAAGCTCAAGGCCAAACTATACCAAACAATGGTGTGTACTTGGCATCTCATGTATTTTCTCATGGACAATTATATGTAGCTCTTTCAAGGGGAACTTCAATGTCTACCATTAAAGTATTGATTAAGCCAGACACAACAAATTAAATATCGGAGGAAAAATGATCACCAAGAATATTGTGTACACACAAGTTCTAACAGGTACATATTTTTTTAATATAATATTTAAAATAATATTAGTTACTCATACAATAATCAATTTGTCATCTTTCTCAGGCATCAAATCCGACAAGAGGATTCTGTTGAAGCAAACAGACAAGATGGAAATATTCTATGACCATATTCTGACTTATTTCTCAAAATAGTCATCTTACTCTATTTGATAATATTGGTGTCTTTAGATATTAGTGAAGTTTTTGGTTATTAGATGAATGAGTACCTTTTAACTTTGGTTGTTAGATGAATAAGTACCTTTTAGTTTTCTTCTAATTCTATAATAAACTATGTTAGCAATCTTAAAGATATAATCAGTTTCTCAGTTGTTTCTTCTGATACCAACAACTTGATAGAAGGCTATAGTTCTCTTCCATTCAATAATGGGAAATAAAGACAAACACTTTCAACCATTGAGTTTCTTCTTCACTCTCTTTATTCATCATGCTTATAGAAACTAATCTGTCTTGATGTATAACCAAAATTCTCTAATTTAAGTTATCAAGTTGATATGGCTGTTATGATGCATGTCAACTTTTATTAGTTAAGAATCAGATAAGAATTTTGTCCTAGTAAAAATATTAATATTTGAAAAACAAAAGAGGACATTTCCTTTGTTTCACGTGAAGACTGAGAAAAAAACTGAAACCAAAAAGAAGAAAAACAAAGGGCTTGTTTGTTTACATTTCCAAATGGAAATTTCCCACTTTTACTATTTAAAACATCAAAAACACGTTTGTTTTACTCATTTTCAATTTCAGTTTTCACTTTTTTCAATCCTATATAACCTATTCAATCATATATATATCATTATAGTGGGACCCATTATTTAAATATTCATCAATTCATCATAACCATACAAATATTTATCTTTTCATTTCAACCACAAATTCAAATTCAAAAATATAATCAAACAAACATATTTCCATTTTCTAAACCTATAACTCTAAACATTAAATCATTCATCACAATAAAATCATTACATTTTTTCAAAAACCAATACACCTCGTAAATCGAACTGAAAATGCTGGAAACCGAAAATTGATATTGGAAATAAAAACAAACAAGGCCCCTCCACTCATCAAAATCAAACAAGAAAAAAAATAATGTCAATATAGACTCTTGTTAAAATCATTCAGACATATTAACACTGTGATATTTTTTTCAAATTTTATTCTTTTCATCAATAATATTTATTTATGAATTACTATAAGTTGTAGTTGTTATTTTTATAACATCACTTATCTCTTTTATATGTTATATTTACTACTTTCATTCTTCGTCAATTAATCTTACTATGATTAGAACTATATAAAATATTTAACATTAAAATATTATAAAACTTATATTAATATATCTAAGCAAAAAAAGGACAAAACACGTGCAACGCACGGATCCTCTGCTAGTAACACTAAAAAGTATGACCCAAAATTCGAAAAGTATCACTTGTATCATTAAAAATTAAGACATTTGCTACTTATCTTATACTAATTTATTTAGTTGAAATTGTGATTTTTTTCATTCCAGTTAATCTTTAGAATTTAGAAATTCATGGGTTTTTTTTAGGGTTCATGGTTTTTTAAGGGTTTATTTTATATTTTTTAGGTTTTTTAGGATTTTTTTTAGAGGTTTTAAGGGATTTATTTTGTATTTTTTAGAATTTATTTAGGGGGTTTATTTTATGTTTTGTAAGATTTATTTTGTATTTTTAGAGTTTTTTTTGGGGCGAGGGGTTTAGGGGTTTATTAATTTTATTTTAGGATATAAATTCATATTTATTTTAAATAAATTAAATCAATTCACTTTAATTTTAGAGTTCACTAATTTTATTTTAAGATATAAAATTTTGGAGAAAAAATAAAAAGAAAAATAGAAAATAAAAAAATGAAAAAAATAAAAAGTTAGGCCAAGAAAAAAAAAACGGCGCGTGGGCGCCAACACCGTCTGAAATAAGGTGCTATTTACACCTTATGTACACAAGTGCTTCTCAATTATTTTTTGCATCACAAAATACATTAATTTAAAAATAATTAACTATGAAATTATTTAATTATTCTTATTAAATAAAAATATAAATTTTTAAAAATTAAATTAAAAAAAAAACTCTCTTCCTCTGTTACTCCAAACAGACGCCAGTGACCATTTTTGGTTCCAAAAACGAAACCGCTGCCCATCTTCACCATCAGTTGGAGCCCAACCAATCAATCACCACTAATCATATAAATAAAAAATACCAAAAAAAAAGACAGAAGACTATTGGTTCAAACATCTACCTGCCATCTTCAACTTTCTTCAAATTTCTTCAAAACAACCCAGCTGCCATCCATCGAACTAAATTTATTGAACCTAAACTTTTGGTTCGAATTGTTTTTTTCAAACACTGGGATTATATTCCGAAAAAAAAAATCAAACATAGGCTTCTGTTTTCGAAAATCATATTTCAAACAAATTTCGACTGGTCGTTCGGAAAATAAATGTGTAAATATATAAAAATGAACAAAAGTAAATAGGGATTGAAAAAATAACTTTTAAGTATAGAGAGTTTTGTGGGCAATTTGAATTATAAATGTCTCAAATACCTTATGACACTTTTGGTCCCCGTACCCAATCATTGGGTAAGTTTACTTTGATATTTATTACTCACTACATAACTATATATGTATATATATAGGGAATTGTTCAAATGTGAACTCTACCCTCATGTGAGAACTAGACACCCATCAAATCCACTCATTGATCCAATCTGAACGGTCTAGATTTAGAGCATGGAGTAGTGGCAATTTTGTTATTCTCAGAAAGTTTAAGTGAGGGGAGGGTAATATAGTAATTTAATAATTCCAATTTCATTCTTCTGTTTTGTTTCTGTATTTATCATTTTCCCTTTCTCGTGAAGATATTTACTTTATCTGATGGTTTTTTTATTTCTCCTCATCTTTCTGTTCTTGCTTTCATCATTTTTTCCCTGCTTTCATCCTTTTATCATGAAGATTCAACATTGCGATTAGTAGATTTCACTAGCGATGCCTTTTTATGGCGACTCCAGGTATATTATTTGTTTTATATTGTTTACTTGAGTTTGAAAATTTAATTTTGATTAGTTTCGTATGTTGTTGTATATTTATTCAATATCAATGTTTATTGAGGTTAGTTATGGTTGAGTGTTTATTTTTTTTGTATAATTAATTTGATCTGTTTATTTGAATATCATCTCATGGAAGTTGTTTTTCATTTTTGCGAATTGTAGGGTTTTTGAAGTTACATAAACTGTGCGATCATGTTCATGATCATGTATATGAACATTGATATGAACATACAAGGTCAGAATGCAATATAGAAAACAGATAAATGGCACGCGATATGTTAACCCTGTTCGATCAACTGATCTATGTCAGGAAGACTTTCCCAAGTCCGTGAGAAATAATCTACTACTCCGTTGTATGGTTACAAAGGCTTTTACATGACGACCTCCCATCACTCAACCTTTTTCCTACCCACTACAACCTCTTTTGTTGGATGAATTGCGAGCTCCCCTCACAACCTAGACTCCCTCTAGTTCCCACAGAAAATCTCTCCCAAGACTCCTCTAAGTGTGAATGAAACAGATTCAAACATAGACTAGAAAAAAACGATCAACAGATCAACTCTAGTCTAATAATATCGAATGTCTAATGTTTCAGACGTGGAGTCTTTTGGACTCTCTAATCAGTTCTGTGCATTCGTGTATGTGCCACTCGGTCGTCACTCAAACTAGTCTGATTCCAGGCTATTTATAGATGAGAGACATAGCCTTAACATGGAAATCAGAAGTCCTAATCTGACTTGGATTCAATAAGGAAACTTTCCTTAATTGATTCGGACTCTTCTAGTTTAGATGCCTTTCTTGAATAGAACTCCTTCTTTCTTTCTTTCTTTCTTTCTTTGATCTTCATCACAAACAAGGCAGCTTCTATTTTGAAATGTACATCTTGAATCGGCAGCTTCAACTCCTTGACTCTAGCATGACATGTCTTTTGGAAATACTCTGGACAACCATGTACATGATCATGTTCATGAATATGATCTAGTACATGTCTTGATCTTTAATCAGATTGGCAGCGGAATGTTCATTGTAATGTCCAGAACATGGTCTTCAATCTCGAACAACCAAAACCTTTGTGTTCTTTTGAAATTGCCATATAGATCATGACAATCTCGAACACCTTTTTCATTTTTCATTTTTTGTATGTGAAAATATTTATTTTAGCATATTCACATATTGCTTTTAGCATTTTCAATTAATTTTTGCAATTCGGTATTTCGATTAATTTTAGCAATTTTTCGTACATTTATTGAGTACTAGTATTTATTAAAGCTCAATGTTGTTATGTATTTACTTTTTATGTACAATTGATTTGGTTTAGTTGTTTGAGTATCATGTTATAGAAGTTATTTTCATTGTTAGCATAACTATATGACCATATTATTGTGATTAACATTTTTAGCAATTGCAAGTATTAATTTTAGCAAGTTCAAATATTCATTTTAGCATGATAACATACAAATTTTATGATTTTATAGTCTATATTATTAGTGTTTATAAATATCATGATAACATCTTTTAGCATGACTATGTGACCATATTAGCATGTTAGCATTTTCCATTTAATTAGGTTGTCATCGGTGTCTCTGTTATATACATTTTGTTTTTGTTTAATGTGCCAACTTTTTTCTACACTTTGATTAATTTTCTACAATTTGCCATGTCGATTAGTTTTTGTTGTTTGTTGTGTATTTATTGAATATTATTGATCATTAAAATTCATTGTTGTTGTGTATTTACTGTTTGTCTATGATTGATTTGATTTGTTTGTTTGAATAACATGTCATAGAAGTTATTTTTCATTTTTAGCCTACATATATCGCCATATTGGGAATTATAGGGATATTGTCATTTTTAACATGTGCAATTATTAATTTTAACATGTTCAAATATTCATTTCAGCATGATAATATACAAATTTTATAGTTTTGGAGTCTATATTAATTAATGTTTATAAATATCATGATAACATCTTTTAGCCTGACTATATGACCATATTAGCATGTTATTATATTTCATTTAAGTCGATTGCTACTCACCAAATATTGAATTAAAGTCGATTATTGAACAAAGTTTTAAAACTCTGGATGATGGTGTAAATTTTTTAAGATCTATGCAGAATCATATGGTTTTGATATTCGTCTTGTAGGAGAAAAGAAGTGTAAAGATGAAACCATTTTATGAAAGTATATTTATTGCAATCGGGAGAGTGAGAATAATGTAGTCGTTGAGATTGGTGATGTGAGGAACGTACTTCAAATAAATAAGTGTGGTCTCTTTAGGAGTTTGATAAATCAAATATTTTCAGAGTTTTATTCTTGTTTGGACTTTGTTAAAAGTGATCCGGAGAAGATGAATTCATTTTTAGATTGTGTGTGTAATTTGAAAGCGTTGTTTCAGTCTGGTGATGATCAAACTTCAACTTCACATAGTAATACGATGATGTTTGAGCAATTCTACGGTTTACGTGCCCCTTCTGAAGTTGTTGCACACCCTCATCTTCCGGTTAAACAAAATATAATGACAATTGCTTGAAATCTATAAATGAGATAACCATAAGAAAGAACAAGAGACCACTAAGAATGTGTGACAAGTGCAAATAGATGACATACCATATGTTACAGAATTGTAGGGATTGCTTCTTTTTTTAAGCATAATGTTGTATTCATTCAAGCATCATATATTATACACTTTTAGCATAATGATATACTAGTAATAGCACATTATTTTTGTAAAATTATATTAGCATTGTATATAACTGCATATTCTTTGAATTATATTTTATTACAACCCAATTAGGATTTATTAATCTCAGTTAGGTTTATCATAGCCCAATTAGGATTATTATAACCCTATAAAAATTCATTACATCATGTTAAAGTCAAGAAAAATACCATGATAAATTAATACAAACATTATGCTAAAATCAACAAAATATAATGTTAAAGTTGTGTTAATATCCCATCTTAGTCTCAATTATGGTTTAGTATATCATTTTAAAATCAAATAAATATTATGCTAAAATCGTGTTTCCAATTAGGGTTTACTCCATTCCAATTATGATTTATTAATTATACTTACATTTTATTATATCAGAGGTAGGATTTATTAATCTCAATTAGGGCTTATTACATCTCGCTAAATAAAAATATCATGCTAAAATCAATATAAACATTATGCTAAAATTAAAGAAATATCATGTGCCGTGCTAAAATCTCAATTATAGTTTATTAGTCTCAATTAGAATTTAGTAGATTATGCCCAAATAAAAAAAAAATCATGCTAAAGTTGTGCTAACATCCCAATTATGGTTTATTATTTTGAATTAGTGTTTATTATAGCATATTTATGATTTATTAATTATAATTAGGGTTTATTACATCATGCTAAAGTCAAAGAAGATATCATGTTGAAATTAATGCAAATATTATGCTAAAATCGAGGAAATATCATGCTAAAGTCGTGTTAATATCCCAATTGGACTTTAGTGGACCATGCTAAAATCAAGAAAATATCATACTAAAGTCGAGCTAATATCTCAATTAGGATTTAGTGAATCATGCAAAAATCAATGAACTATAATGCCAAAATCTTGCTAACAGCCCAATTAGGGTTGACTTCATCCCAACTAGAGTTTATTATATTCCATTGAGGGTTTAATAATCACAATTGTGGTTTATTACATCATGCTAAGTCAAAAGAAATATCATGATAAAATGAATCAAACGTTATGCTAAAATCAAGGAAATATCAAGCTAAAGTCATGTAAACATCTCAAATAGAGTTTATAATTCCCAATTCGGGTTTAATAGAATATGCTAAAATCAATGAAATATCATGATAAAATCGTCCTAAAACCCCAATTAAGGTTTACTTAATTCTAATTAGGATTTATTAATCTCAATTAATATTTATCACATTCTATTTAAGGTTTACAAAACCCAATTAGGATGTATTAATCCAAATTAAGGTTTATTACATCATGCTAAAATCAAAGAAAATATCATGCTAAAATCATTACAAATATTATGTTAAAATTAAGGAAATATCACACTAAAATCGTGCTAACACGCTAATCACATCTCCAAAACACAAATCATATTAATAGAGTTTTGGTGTTTTTCTTCTCCTCAACTTCAGACGTTGATATTTATTTTTTGTTATATGATTTCGTAGCCATATCTTTTTCAACCCGATTAAGGAAGTCTGCTCTCATTTTCTTTTGTAGTTACTTGCCATCTCTGTCATTTCCTTTATTTATTGCCTTTATTCTTCAATCTCCAAGTTCCATTTTGATGTCATTTCTTGTCTTTGCCTTCTTTCTGCTTGTTCAACCTATCTTTATTTATGTCATCATCTAATTTTTTCATTTTGTAGTCGTTGTATAGTTAGTTATAAAAAATATTAGTAAAATATTAATCATAAATGTTGATATTAACTACAATATACTTGTTTTTATAGATCATTAAGTTGTATGTGTAAAAGTCTTACACGGTAAATGTATTTTGTCCATGCTAAAATACATCATATAACATGCTATCATGATGGGTTTTCTTGCTATTTTGGAATATATATATATATATATGCTCAAATGAGTTTTGTTTATATGCTCACAACAAAAGAAATGCCTCGACATCACACCATCCCAATCTAATAAAAACATATGCTAAAATGTATTCTATAACATGCTAAAATGAGAATTTATTCGTGCTAACATGAATTTTTCCACATGATAATATGAAACGAAATATATGCTAAAATGAGTTTTGTTTATTAGCTTACAACAACAAGAGCCTCAACGTTATTTCATCAATCCAATAGATATACAGATTGATGCTAAAAAATTATTTGTTCATGCTAAAATGACTTTTTTCCTAAAAATCAACAAATGAGTCATGCTAAAATGTGTTTTGATAAAAAAAAAATTTCGCGGTCACATAGTAGAATGAAAAAAAAAAGAATATACCGGTATCACATCTAGAGAAATACCACAATATCATTATATCTCAATACAATAAAAATCAGTATTGTTTACATGCTAAAACTACTCACTACTAGAAAAATACTCACAGACTACGGTTTTTAACCGTAGTCTTGAACCGTAGTCTTAATACCAAGACTACGGTTTTTAACCGTAGTATATTATATAAAACCGTTGTCGTAAGAGATAATTAACTACAGTATTGTGCTTCTAGACTACGGATAAAAACCGCAGTCTTTGATGCTTTATTACAACGGTTTCTTTATGCATTTTACAACAGTCTTTATTGTTGTTAAATATGCAATGAATAGACAACACTTTATTTGTAAATTGTAGTTTCTGTTTAGCATAAAATATATAGTAATTCAACACTAACATTTTCAACAACAATAATAATTTATACCAATTTACTTAATCATTCAACCAAAACATAAATTACAACACTCTATCCACAATAACAACCATTCGCAACAATCCATTCCAAATACAAGAGTACTTTATGACAATATCCATCCAAAATATAAATTGTTTGCTTACAATACGACGCTTAAACATTCTTCCTCTAAAATGATCTCCAACACAACTCATGGATCACACATAAATGGATCTCCAACATCTGCAACAAATCAAATTTTATAAAAAAGTTACTCAATACAATATAATCTCACTTTGAAACTAGGAACACTAATACGATTATATATATTTATAATGCCAAAAATAAAATCATCAATTATAACTCAAAATAAAATTATACCTTGCATTGTTCCTAGTATATATAATCAAGCATAAAATGTAAAAAGGACTCAAGAGTATAACTAAGGCTTATGCATATTGAGGGTCATTTCTATATTGATATTATTACAATCCATCATATACTAAATTTTTTAATATACAAATCCATGCCATCATATGCCAGTTCAAATATTAGAGGTGAATGTGCTCACCTGTGCTCACCCAAGCTGTGAGAACTTTCGAGGAAGCATCAGTGCAACTTTTTCCATTAAATGCACGTAGAAGGGCAAAAAAAGAAAAATAAATGATGCATTTAAGCCCATACATGACACCTAAGAGAACAATAAGTATTCAATTTACTTTTCCTTTGATTGCACCCCACCCATACTTAAACTACTGACCTGCTGCTAAGCATATACCTTGCTTAGGTAACACAACTCCAGTCCTATAACCTTCTTGATCCCCTTTTCTATCCTTGGCGAGTAAGGTCTGTCCTATCCAAATTCAATCAATGCTGCAGTCACTCAAAAATTAAAGGATAATTCAAGCAGATAGCACTAAAAGAATAAGTACACACCCATAAGTTCATGTCCAACCTGCCAGCATACTTAGAAACTAATCAATTGAACCAAATCAACAACTCCTCAGATTCTAAACAATATAAATGAACCAACTATTCTCAAATATCTCTTTTAAAGAATCACATGACCTGTTATAAACTATCCATGCCACTAATAGGATGTCTATATTAATCATAATTAGAACACAAGCTAAGAGAGAAGATATTTAAAGAAGCATGAAAACCAGAAGCCTTTTCATATGTAGCAATTTTGAGGGAAAAAAAAATCTAGGAACACCTGAGATAACAATTAGCATACAACCAAACAAGAGTTATCTAATCCCCCAAAATAAAAAATAATGTAAATGGAGAAACAATATCTAATCCTCCATAACAGCAGCAAATGAGATATTTAGTTTCACTGAACATTAACATAGATAACCAGCTACTTCTATAATCATTATGGTCAAATTCTTATGTTAAATAGAAGCTTGCAAACTATAGGTTAACTATCTGAACTTAACATATGATGTACAAGGCAACAATACCGTCCAAATAATGGATCAATAAAGATCGACCAATGCAGGTCTCAGCTTTTTTTTTGCAGTAATACATCACTGATGTCATCAAACTTATTGAATCACTAATGAATACCCGATCAGTAGAATAAGCTCTCTGTCTTGATCTTTTCCTCTTAACTTAGAAAGTTCCTTCGATCCAGCAACAACTGACTGTGAATAAGTTTCAAAATCATAACTACACTCTTCATTCCACTTTTGTTTCTGCACGGACAATTACATTTCAGTTTTAAGAAGACACAATTTGGTAGGGTAAGTCTTATAATTTGTTTTACAATACAAAGACCTAGAGATATGAACCTGAAAACCAAGTTGTTCCAAGCCTGTGACTGTGGTCACAAAATCTCCGCCATCGGCCTCATGTATTCTTCCTACTGCAAGCAAAGTACATAAATCACATATCATATCATTTGCATTTAGAATGTTTTAACATACAATATAAGGTGATATAAGAAGCACAAGTAGATTAACAAAGACTCGGCAACATAAATCTTAAATTAAAACAAATATAATTCATTAATAGACAACCAAATACATTTTCATTACATTAAAGAGATTGATTTAGCGAATAGAAATAGTCTCTAATAACTAAAAATTTAAGGCTGATTCATTATATGTTCTTGGCAGAAAGTACTCACCAGCTTTCTTGCTTGCATCCTCGAACAAAATAGTGGCCCCCGCCTTATCAACCTGATCAAAGAAATGCCATTAAATTCCACAATGTTAAAGATATGCAACTAATCTGGAAAAAAATCAAGAAAATTATTGCTGACAGTAGTTTCTAACAAATTGAAATGTGGTAAAATTTCTCATTCAGACTTCATTGAAAATATTTTATTTGTTTCCAATCTTTCTACATTCTCCAAAAAAGCCATTATCATTTCTTTCATAATTAAATGCCAATCAAGCTTTTAAAAAAAATAGAGACGTAAATAATGGTTGAATTTTTATTTGGGTTATTAAAACTTTAAATAATTAAAAATCTGTGAGACACACTAAGAATTTATAGAAATGACAAGGGAATTACCAAGTGGACGTAGCAAAGAAGCCAAACCCATTTTCAATTCATTCTCCGAGAACTAACACTTGTATTTGTGGGTGACCTCCTTTATCTTATAATGTCATCAGATTTTTGCAACAATATGAATGTGGAGTGGAGCAAGCTGAATCAATTATAACCTCAAGAACATTTTGTTAAAAAACTCCAAAGAGAAACACAGAGCTAATTATTGTTCGTGTACTGTCGAACGACAACATCAACACTCATTTGGGACATTGGAGAAAAAAAAGAGCAGCAGAAATTTAGAGAGGAAAGAAAAGCCATGGAAACTGTAAAATTTGAGAAGGTCGGCGATGGCAAGAGATGTGAGAGAAGAGGTAGGGTTCGTCGTGAGGTAGCAATGGTGTGAGGAGGCGGAAACAAATTTAGTGTGTTTGAAATTGAATTGGGAGTAGGGCTACACTTAAATTATATATATATTTAGAATATATAGAAAAGATGGTGAATAAAAAAATATCTAGAATAGAGTACAAAGGATCGAATCCTTAAATCTGATTTTTTACACTATTTTTAATTTTTTTATGCACATAGACTACGGATCTGAAACTACTATAGTCTTAAGAAACTAGAGTCACACGCATAAACTACGGTTTTCAAATTAACGTAGTCTTAAAGAAAAAAAATACGCACATAGACTACGGTATTTTGAAAAATCGCTGTCTTAAGGAACGTAGACACGCACATAGACTACGGTTTTTGAAAAAACCGTAGTCTAAAACCAATAGACTACGGTTTTTTCAAAAAACCGTAGTCTAAATAGTGTAGTCTATGAGCATTTTTCTTGTAGTGACTCTTGTTTATATGATTACAATATCATAAATACATCAACATCACTTCATCCTAATTTAATAACGCTACTAAAAAAATTATTTGTTCATGCTAAAATGAGTATTTTTCTGGAAATCATCCAATGAGTTACGTGAAAATTATTTTGACAATTTTTTATACTCTACGTTTACAGACTAAAATGCAATCGAAAAAATTAGGATCTTTTGGATGAATGCTTTTTTTTAGCTTTTTTACATATTCGAATTGTAACTACTTTTATTTTTTACCATGTCTGTTTGATTCGAACTTGTTGTGAAGCTTCGTCAATCTTCAACGAATTTCTTCTCTTTGTATGGTTTAAATCGCAGCGCTTCATTAATGTTTTGGATTGATTTGAGTTTGCAGTTGTAATTTCTGTCATGGTTTAGGTGATTCTCTCTCGTCTGTTTAGTTTTCTAAAAGCTAGGTTTTTTTCTATTTTCTTCCAATTTTGCCCTTAATGATGAGCACCGATATAAATTTCTTCTAATTATTTACAATTCTGCCACCGCCCAATATTTTAATCTGGGTCGTCTAGATTAGGGAATGAGTGGATGTGATGGTTCTTCATTTCCACACAGGAGAGAGTTTCCACCAGATCCACCCCTTATATATATATATATATATATATATATATATATATATATAGAGAGAGAGAGAGAGAGAGAGAGAGAGAGAGAGAGAATGGATCAAGTGAGAACCAAAGCCTCATGTGAGAACAAAGAACCAATCTCATCCATCAATCCTCTTCATTTGGACGGTGCAGATCAGTTGTTTCTCTTAAGTAATGCGGTGGCAATTTCGATATTTATGACAACTTTAAGTACTGCGGGGGTATAACAGTAATTTTTCTATTTCCTTATTAGATTTGCGGTAGATTTCCTTATTAGATTTTCAACATCCGCTTCTCATAATTTATTTCTCTTATATACGATATCAAACAAATCATTTGTGCTCATCGTTAGGGTATCGATTTTCTCATAATCAGATTGGTGTTTTTAATATGTTGTTTTTTCAATTTCGGTGTATCTCGAATTCACAGATTCGTTTAGTTTTGAAATCATTATTTTCTAAATACCATTGGAGATCAGATTATCACAGGTTTATTTGATTAGTTTTTTAGTTCGTTGCTTTCTAAACACTGATGGAGATTCAGAGTTTGATTTAATTCTTTATGGAGACTCCAGGTATTAGCATAAAGGTTCATTCCTTTTAATTTTTTGTTATATTTTTTCCAGATTTAAATGATAGATGTGTTCGTTCATGTAATGTACTATATTTTTTGAAGTTGATTAATTTGAATGAATTTTTTTTCCAGATTTAAATGAATTTTTGAATTTTCACGATAAACAGATGTTTTCAGGTATACAAATTATGTTTTCTTATTACTATGTACGTGTATTTCTGCAAATGTTAGTCCAACATTTGTTAGCATTACAAGATGTCTCATTAGCATTAGAGACGTTATTATTAGCACTACGAAACTAGTTATTAGTGTTGGTTTTGTATACTAGAAGACCTGTCTTTTATATACATTATTGATGATGTTTTATGATGATATAGAATGAATACAATTGCAGTCATTGTTTGCATTTAAATTGTTATATTTACATGCATGTTCACTATACTTACATTGTAGATGATATGGTGTGGGTAAACACACAGTTAGATCATATCATTGGTTCATTGTATTGTATTAAAAGGCTCACAGTCTAGATGACACTGAACCCGCTATCGGTACGTCGTCGAATAATCTGATGGTTAGTTTGTCTTGACTAACTGATTATTCTAGTACACGGACAAGTGTATTGAGGAGGATCTACTTAGGATTCTATTCTCTATTCTGACCTTAAATGAGAGAATAAGAATTCATAGAGTTCGTGTTCTTAACCCCTATATGTTGGCGGATATATACGTGTAGTGTTTGCAGCTTTGATTTATCAAAGGGTGAGATTCTTTCATAGAGTCAATAATCTCGATATCTTGAGTTGTAACATCTACACATATGATGGGTCGTGCAATGTGTAGGGGCACCGTGTCCTGGTGCGCTAAGTTGATGGTGTCCTCTTGAGGAAACACAAGTTCATGTTGAAATCCTGCAGGTGGAATTTATTCCGTACATGAGTAAAGCTTGTATGGTACTACTCAAGAATAAGATATTAATTAATTATAGATGTCAGAAGCTTACATAATTAATTAATGGGCATTATATCTTAAACACGAGGAATAGCTGGACTAAAGGAGAAACCATATTCAGAATTATGTATTAAATTGGTAGGTCAATATTTTTAATAATATCCTAAGTTTATTGGATATTGGAAATTAAATAAATTAGCAGACTAATTTAATATTCTTCTAGATCCCTGTTGTAGCCCAATATGACTTTAATGGACTGGAGATGGAAAAAGAGATAAAGGCCCAAGTCCAGTAAGTCTGGGACTTGTATTTTCGACCACCCCCTATAAATAGAGAGATGGGGATCGAAAATTGTGGTGTTACAAATCAGCTCTCTTTTGTTCTCTTTATCTCCACAGTATCCATACATATCTAATAGGTTTCAGCCCACCTTGAATCTAGATACAGTCCGGGAATACAACAGAAGATCAAGTAGTGGAATAGCATAAGGGGGTGCCGATTATCATCATACACAACAACAAGATTAGACCTTTAATCTTGTCCACAATTCATCGTTTAATTTGTAAGTCATTTTTTGGTATTCTATGTTTCCGCTTTAGTAGAATCGAAAACCGGTTATGCATGTTTATTTGAACTCAGTTAATTAAAGTATATGAGCTGTATAAAATTATGATCCACATGACATTAGGATTAATGAACATCTAATTAGATCATGCGGTGGTTCAATTCGAAAAAACCCCAACAACTGGTATCATAGCAGGTTTTGGCACTGATAAGTTGCATATTTGCACCTATTTTTAGGTGATTTTCTCTTGTTTTACTAAGCTTTGTTGTGCGTTTATTGGGATTTGATGATCTTTTGAGTTTTGCAAGGGAATAAAGGTGTTTTGTAGGAAAGAAGGCTAAAATGATCATTTTGGAAGCAAAAGAATTGAAGAATTTCGAGTAGGAAGAGTCCAGGAGCTTCTGGCAGATAAGGCGTGGCCACGCCTTAGTCTGCTGGCGGGATTTAATTCATAAAATCAAAAGTGGGCCCAGCAGAGATATACATGGATGAAATTCTTCCTTCCAGTTGGCGATTTTTCACAAGGAAAGAGCCTTAGAGTCCAAGAAGGAGTAGAAGACTTACCATTGGGAGAGAGGAGAGAGAATAGAATATCTAGAAGATACATATATATTCGGAATTAATTTTTCTCTCTCCAGACCAGACGCCATTCACGCCATTCACAATTGAAGAACGCAGATTTCATAGTTTTCATATTTTTCCAGACTTTGTTATTATTCCATGATGATGTTCTAAACACTTTTCTAGCGAGAGGATAATCGAGACTCGGATTCTACACGTTTGTGAGATCGAATTGGTTTTATTATAATTAATTTCTCTCTTTATTTATAAATCCTCTGTTTGTGATTTCTGTTATTGTTTTAATGATTATGTAAAGTGCACGTTGTATGATTGTTAGAATGATATCTTGCTAGTGAATTATCTAGATCCGTAATTGTCTAGATTATTTGCCTAAGTAACGCAATTGGATAGATTGGGGGTAAACAGTCCCGCTTTTGACACTTTGGGGATTTATAATCTTATCTGAACGGGTCATCGTATGATTTTCGTGGGTTTGAATTGGTGTTTCTCTGGTTATTAATGCTGTTAGTAGATTTAATTCTATGGTCGTACCTAGGATTGTCTATTAATTAGAGAAGTAGTTAACGGTTGTACCTTGGCTGCCGATTAATTAAGGAGAAACGAGGTTGTTAGGTCGTACCAATAGCCATAGCCAATTTAGAGAGAGAAGTGAATTATATCTGTGCATCTGTGATCAAATTGTGTAGTCCGTTGTCGAGATTATTCTTGAGCTAGATATTTCTCTTAATTGATCTTCGTTTGTCATTTTATTTCTTTTCCATTTAATTGTTTTCGTTGAATTATTTTTAATTCCAATATTCAAAACCCCCCCTTTAGTTATAGGATTTTAGATAAAAAGATTAATATTTAATTTACCAGTCTCTGTGTTCGACCCTGCTTGCTACTATTGCAATTTATTTGGATATTGAAAAATAGGTTTATTTTTGTTGGTTTCGACACCCATCAAATTTTGGCGCCGTTGCCGGGGACTGGTGTCAAGTTAAATTTATTCTTTTTGTCTAATTTATGTCAATTGTCCCAACATGTCAATTGCTATTTGATCCAGAAATTGAGAAGACCGCTAGGAGGCTGAGGAAAGAAACTAAATTGAGAAAGTAGCAGCCTCCCAAATCGCCGTCGAGTTTGAGCTCGGAGGACGAGTTGTCAGAACAGTCTAGGGCTGAGGAAGTTGAAATAGACCTAATGGCGAACAACAGAGAAAGAACTCTTCGTGAGTTAGCTGTTCAAGATGTGAATCAACCTCCACTATGCATTGAGTATCTGGAGATGAAGGTCGATTTTGAGCTGAAGTCTGGTCTTATTCACTTACTCCCGAAGTTTCATGGTCTTGAGAATGAAGATCCGCACAAACATCTGAAGGAATTTCATGTGGTGTGTAGCACAATGAAGCCAAAAGGAGTCACAGAAGACCAAATCAAGTTGAGAGCTTTCCCGTTTTCTTTGGAAGATAGAGCTAAAGATTGGTTACTGTATCTACCTTCTAACACAGTAACAACTTGGGAAGAGATGGAGAGGATGTTTTTGGAGAGATTCTTTCCAACCACCAGAGCTACCTCACTCAGAAAAGAGATTACCGGGGTTAGACAGAAGGATTCAGAGACTCTCCACGAGTATTGGGAAAGATTCAAGAGGTTGTGCGCCAGCTGTCCGCAACATGGGATTTCTGAGCTATTATTAGTCAATTACTTGTACGAAGGACTGTTGCCTGCTGAGAGGAAGTGGATAGATGCATCGTGTGGAGGCACAATTAGTGAGAAGACGCCTACACAGATTAGAAAGATCATCTCTGATATGGCTGAAGCATCACAACAATATGGCCGCAGACAAGAGACTCCTATCCGAAGAGTGAATGAAGTTGGCTCCTCTTCTATCGAAAGTCAGCTATCTGAGCTGACATCTCTAATGAAACAGCTGGCCACGAGAGATCTGCCACAGACTAGAGCATGTGGAATTTGCCTTGCACCAAATCACCCTACTGATGCGTGTCCTACTCTTCAGGAAGACGTGGGTGAACAGGTGAATGCTGCAGGAGGTTTTCCAGGCCCACCACGTAGGAACTACGACCCATATTCGAATACCTATAATCCTGGATGGCGAGATCACCCGAATCTCAGATATGGCAATAATCCACAATCCCAGCAGTATCAGCCGAAGCAGACAACTTCCCCAGAGAGCAGTTCCACCGATAACTCCATTAAGACGCTTGGATCACTTGTTCAGCAATTTATAGTAAAGCAAGATGCTGTTAATTCCAAAACCGAGGTGAGTATTCAGGAGCTGCGTGATCAAGTATCTCGGATTGCTTCATCGGTGAGTCAATTGGAGTCTCAAGGGAAACTACCTTCTCAAACTGTAGTTAATCCCAGGCAGAATGCGAGTGCAATCACTTTACGGAGTGGGAAAGAATTGGTCGAGCCAGCTAGAGAAAAGAAGAAAACAGCTAGAAGAGAAGTTGAGAAAGAAGCTGAGATTGCTCCATAAGACGGAGAGCAGAGTGCACCAGAGAAAGATAGGCAGTCTGAGGCCTATGTAGTAAAGCCACCATTCCCATCTCGGCTTAACAAATCAAAGAAGGAAGAAGCTGAGAAAGAGATACTTGAGACCTTTCGAAAGGTGGAGGTGAACATTCCCTTGATCGATGCCATCAAACAGGTACCTCGATATGCAAAATTCCTAAAGGACCTGTGCACGAACAAGAGAAAGCTGAAAGGTAATGAAAAAGTAAGCATGGGCGAGAATATTTCTGCAGTCATTCAAAAGAAATTACCACCCAAATGCAAAGATCCAGGTATGTTTACTGTCCCCTGTAAAGTTGGTAATCTGAGAATCGAGAGAACTATGCTAGATCTAGGGGCTTCAATTAATGTCATGTCTCTTTCTGTCTATTCTGCTTTGAATGCTGGACCTCTGAAAGAAACTGGTGTAATTATTCAACTTGCTGATAGGTCTAATGTGTATCCTGAGGGCGTGTTAGAGGATGTGTTGGTACAAGTGAATGAGTTAGTTTTTCCTGCTGATTTCTATGTGCTAAATATGGCTGAAGAAGGATATTCTAACTCCGCATCTATTTTGTTAGGAAGACCATTTCTTAAGACTTCTAGAACTAAGATTGATGTGCATGATGGTACCCTCTCTATGGAGTTTGATGGAAATCTGATTAGGTTCAATATTTTTGAAGCTATGAAATATCCTAATGAGGTTTCTGGTGTCTTTATGCTTGATGTGATAGATCCTTTGGTAGAGAAAGTGTTTGAGGTCTCTGACTCTGATTTTCTGAAGACAGCTTTGACTAATGCCTTTGATCTGAAAGAATTACAGATTCTAGACAACATGTTTGGCGTGGACGAACATTTACACGACGCTGTTCAAGAATTGGAAGCTTTAAAGCCTGTAGTCCAGCCTGTTTATAAATTAGAGTTGCCTGTTTCTCATGTGAAATTTCTCCCTTCAATTGTGCAGGCACCCAAGCTGGATTTGAAGCCACTTCCTGTGCATCTCAAATATGCATTTTTAGGAGATAATGACACTCTTCCAGTCATAATCTCGAGCAAGCTTCAACTAGTGGAGGAAGAAAGATTGATTCGAGTGCTACGGGAATACAAAGAAGCTATTGGCTGGACCATAGCAGACATTAAGGGACTGAGCCCTTCGACTTGCATGCACCGAATCTTGTTGGAGAAAGATAGCAAGCCATGTCGTGATCCTCAACGGAGACTCAATCCAGCGATGACTGAAGTGGTAAAGAAAGAAATACTAAAGCTCCTCGATGCAGGTATTATCTTTCCGATCTTTGACTCTAAATGGGTAAGTCCAGTTCAAGTCGTGTCGAAGAAATCCGGTTTTACTGTGGTTGAAAATGCAGAGGGTGAGTTAGTCCCAACCCGAGTGCAAAATGGTTGGAGAATGTGTTCTGATTATAGAAAATTAAATGCAGTAACAAGAAAAGACCATTTTGCTCTTCCTTTTATTGACCAAATGCTTGAGCGCTTGGCAGGTCGTTCCCACTATTGCTGTCTAGACGGATATTCGGGTTTTCATCAAATCCCAATTACCCCGGAGGATCAAGAGAAAACTGCCTTTACCTGTCCTTTTGGTATTTTTGCTTGCAGACGGATGCCCTTTGGATTGTGCAACGCTCCTGCAACGTTCCAAAGGTGTATGGTTAGCATTTTTTCTGATTTTGTTGAAAACATTATTGAGGTATTTATGGATGATTTTACTGTATATGGGGATTCATTTGATGCATGCTTGATTAACCTCACTAAAGTGTTGCAAAGATATGTTGAAACTAATTTGGTTTTAAATTATGAGAAATGCCACTTTATGGTTGATCAAGGAATGATTTTAGGGCATATAGTGTCGTCTAGAGGCATAGAAGTCGATAAGGCTAAGATTGATGTCATTAAATCATTGCCTTACCCTACCTCTGTTAGGGAAGTCCGTTCTTTTCTTGGACATGCAGGTTTCTATCGACGTTTCGTCAAGAATTTCTCCAAAATTGCTCAACCATTGAGTAAGTTGTTGCAAAAAGAGGTAGAATTTAATTTTGATGATGCTTGCAAGCAGGCCTTTGATTTGTTGAAAAATATGCTCATTTCTGCACCTATTATTCAATCACCTAATTGGGAACTTCCTTTTGAAATTATGTGTGATGCGAGTAATTATGCAGTTGGTGCCGTTTTAGGCTAAAAGGTTGGTCAAGCCCATCATGTTATTTATTATGCCTCTAGGACTCTTGATCCTGCACAAGCAAATTATTCCACCACTGAAAAGGAACTTTTAGCTGTTGTATTTGCTCTAGAAAAGTTCTGATCTTATTTGCTTGGTACAAAAGTCATTATCTTTTCTGACCATTCTGCTCTCAGATTCTTATTCACCAAAAAGGATACTAAACCGAGACTCATTCGTTGGATTCTTTTGCTTCAAGAATTTGACATTGAGATAAAGGACAAGAAGGGCTCTGAAAATCTAGTTGCTGACCATCTTAGCCGGTTGCCCACAAGTGAAGCACCGCGACCGTTGCAAGATGCATTCCCAGATGAGTATCTCTACTCTGTGCAAACTTTTACACCCTGGTACGCCGATTTAGTTAACTATCTTGTAACTAAGGCTTTACCAAGTGATTTGTCGAGAGCTCAAAGAGATAAAATCAAAAGTGATGCCAAATATATGTATGGGATGAGCCTTATTTGTGGAAGTTTTGTTCTGATCAAATTATTAGGAGATGTGTTGATGAGCATGAAATTCCTTCCATCTTGATGTTTTGTCATTCCTTTGCATGTGGTGGACACTTTGGTCCTAAAAGAACTGCTAGGAAAGTCTTGGAAAGTGGGTTGTTTTGGCCTAATATCTTTCGTGATTCATATTTGTTTTGCAAATCTTGTGAAAGGTGTCAAAAGACTGGAAGTATAGGCCATAGAGATCAAATGCCCCTTAATCCTATCCTTGTTTGTAAAATTTTCGATATATGGTGCATTGATTTTATGGGACCTTTTCCCAAGTCTAATAATTTTGTGTACATCATTCTTGCGGTTGACTATGTTTCTAAGTGGGTTGAAGCGCAGGCTACTCGTACTGATGATGCTAATACCATTGTTAAGTTTGTCAAGTCCCACATCTTTGATAGATATGGCACACCTCGAGCTATTATCAGCGATCGTGGTACTCACTTCTGCAACAAAGTGGTCGGCGCATTATTCAAGAAGTACAACATAACCCACTGGACCTCTACTGCTTACCACCCATAGACAAGCGGCCAAGCAGAGGTTTCTAATAGAGAGGTGAAAGCAATTCTTGAGAAGACTGTGAGACCTGATTGAAAGGATTGGAGTTTGAAGCTAAATGATGCGCTTTAGGCGTACAGAACGGCTTTCAAAACCCCTATAGGTATGTCTCCTTTTCGGTTGCTTTTTGGTAAACCATGTCACTTACCCGTCGAGCTTGAGCATAAGGCTTTCTGGGCCGTTAAGCAACTCAACATGAGTATGGATGAAGCTGGAACTCATAGGAAATTGCAGCTGCAAGAGTTGGAGGAAATCCGAAATGATGCTTATGAAAGCTCCAAGATCTATAAAGAAAAGACAAAGCGCTTTCATGATCAAGTTCTCACTAGAAAGACTTTCACTGTTGGTCAAAAATTTTGCTTTACCACTCCAAGCTGAAATTGTTTCCTGGAAAATTGCGCTCTAAATGGTTAGGGCCCTTTGTTGTCACTAACGTGTTTTCACATGGTGTAGTTGAGATTAAGAGCTTAGATTCGGGAAAAATATTCAAGGTGAATGGGCATCATTTGAAGCCGTTTTATGAAGGATTTCAAGCACAAAGCATTGATTGCATTGGGCTATAAGAGCCTGATTACTCACCTTGAAGAGTAGGGAACGTCGGGCATAACGACGATAACCAAATGCGCTCGGAGGGAGGCAACCCACCTTGTTTCTCTTTGTTTCTAGTTTTTGTTTTGTTCCTTTTCTTTTCTTGGTTGTTTTTTAGGCACTAACAAGCTAACAAGTGAGGATTAGAATCTTTGTGGTTGTTTTGTGGTTGTTTTGAGTGCATAGGTACCCATTTTGTGGAAGAATTTCGTGCTGGAGGAAGCTGCTAATAAGGCATGGCCATGCCTTATTTTGCAGAGGCTCCTGTTTGGATTTGGAGCTGGGAGAGAATTTTTGGCCTGATGGGAAGTACTAGTAAGGCATGGCCATGCCTTACTTCGCGGACGCTCCTGTTTGATTTTGTGAAGAGAAGCGAATTATGGTGTATTTTGCCTTGGTAATTTTTTTTTATTTTTATTTGTATCTCTTTAAAAAAAACAATTAAAAAAAAAATAAAAAAAAATAATAAATAAATCTGGAATAGGCAAAAACGTGTTTAGTTTTTTTGAAATTTCTTCTTTTATTATATAGAGTGGGTCAATTCTTTCTTCCCAAAGTCAAACCTTCAACAATCCCCAATTTGAAGAACCCACCGCCGCCTCCAATCACCATAACCGCCGCCGCCTCCATTCACGAGCATCGCCGCTCTCTCAAAGAGCCGCCGACGACCACCGCGGCTGTCTCCACCAACATCCATCATCTTCATCACCGGTCATCTCCAGGTGCCGCTCTCTCTGCACAGCCACCATCTCTCCGCCGTTCACCCCTTCCAACACCGTTGCCTCTCTGCCTCATCGCCGGCGTTTCACCGCCATTCCTAGATGCCAAATTCTCACCGTCCTCATTTTTCCCTCACAGCCATACAGCACTCGCCTTTGCTCAGTGTGGGGGGGGTCGATTTTTTTTATCTATGGGACCTAAGAAAGTAACTTCAAAGATGCCACAGGTACTCCAAGCCCCACCATTCAGATTGGGTTTCATCCTCCACCGCCTCCGCAGTAGTCGATTTCAGGGCAGTCCTCTTTTCTTTCTTTTGCTTTTACATTGAGGACAATGTTTTGCTTAAGTGTGAGGGGGTTGGTTTGGATTTTATTGAAGCTTGTCTTGTCTTTTGTTGCTCGTTAGTGCCGTTTTATGCTGTTTTGTTGTTTTGCTTTTGTTTTACTTTTGGTTTGCTTTTTGCTTATGATATATATAAAAAAAGAAAGTCTCTTTGTGCTTAGATTGATAGCCTTTCTCCCTTTTGTGATTTAAATTGTGATGCTTCATTGAGATGAATTGATGTACAGTTGAGTATTGGCATGGTTTGATTGAGTTTACATTCTCTACACCTTGGTCTTTTGCTTTTGATGACGAATTGAATGAAAAGTGTGTGGAATGATATGCCAATGACCTTAATTTTTGTGAGTTTTAAGCTTGAGCATCATTCAATTTAATTGCTCCTTCTTTCCATGTGCGAATGTCATGCATAGTTGATTATCTTCTAGAACTTGCTTTGTTATGCATTTGGGATTGCCTCAGTGATAAGGAATGTGAAAAAGGGCAATTAGGAAAAGCCAATTTTAGCCTTCTATTTGAGCTTACCTTTAAAGAAAAATCCCTAGATAGCCGTTTTGAGCCTTGGCCTGTTTTTATTGAATTTTAACCACGTTACCAGCCATGTTTATCCTTCTTTATTTTGATTACCATGATTTGATCCCATTAATTGAAGGAATGTGCATACTTTGTTCATTTGGGTTGGTATTGTGAGTTGGCTAAATTTGGGAAGTAGAAGTGAAGTGCTTGAGATTGGTTTTGAAAAAGAAAATAGAAAAAAAAAGGGAGAGTTTGGAGCTGTGATTGGGGAGTGAAAATTGAAAAAGAAAAGAAAAAAAAAATATGACGAAAAATCGAAAAAAAAAGATTGTGAAAAAAAAGAGGGAATGAAAGACTTGGAGAAGGTTGAATGGAAGAAAATTTTTGTTGATTAGAGCCTTCTTGTGTGGAAAAAGTAAGAAGGATGAGAAATTTGTGCCGTTTTGATGTCTTTTGAAAAATGGATGCCATTCCTTCAATTTTGGAGCCTAAATATCCTTGTTTATCCACCCAACCTGAAACCCTGTTACAACCAAAATTGAAGTCCCTAATTTTCCATTTTTCTCACTGTTTGGTGCCAACTTGATATATTTGCAAGCTTATGGAAGGGTCTTCTATGTTTTGACTTGAGTGTCCATATATTTGAGCCTTAAACACATTTGAGCGATTTTGAGTGAATCTTGGTGAGGGTGTTGAATTCCATTACACTTGGATTTTGAGAAATCATGGAAATATTTGATCATTGGTGTTAGTGGTGGAAATTCATTCCTTTCATTGTTGGTGCTTAATTTGTGTATTGGTTCATTTATTTGGAGCATTATGGTTTGAGTTGTGAAAGGGCATTGAAGTTGTTTTTGTTTTGGTTTTATTCTCTTGCTTGAGGACAAGCAAAGCTTAAGTGTGAGGGGGTTTGATAAGTTGCATATTTGCACCTATTTTTAGGTGATTTTCCCTTGTTTTACTAAGCTTTGTTGTGCGTTTATTGGGATTTGATGATCTTTTGAGTTTTGCAAGGGAATAAAGGTGTTTTGTAGGAAAGAAGGCTAAAATGATCATTTTGGAAGCAAAAGAATTGAAGAATTTCGAGTAGGAAGAGTCCAGGAGCTTCTGGCAGATAAGGCGTGGCCACGCCTTAGTCTGCTGGCGGGATTTAATTCATAAAATCAAAAGTGGGCCCAGCAGAGATATACATGGACGAAATTCTTCCTTCCAGTTGGCGATTTTTCACAAGGAAAGAGCCTTAGAGTCCAAGAAGGAGTAGAAGACTTACCATTGGGAGAGAGGAGAGAGAATAGAATATCTAGAAGATACATATATATCCGGAATTAATTTTTCTCTCTCCAGACCAGACGCCATTCACGCCATTCACAATTGAAGAACGCAGATTTCATAGTTTTCATATTTTTCCAGACTTTGTTATTATTCCATGATGATGTTCTAAACACTTTTCTAGCGAGAGGATAATCGAGACTCGGATTCTACACGTTTGTGAGATCGAATTGGTTTTATTATAATTAATTTCTCTCTTTATTTATAAATCCTCTGTTTGTGATTTCTGTTATTGTTTTAATGATTATGTAAAGTGCACGTTGTATGATTGTTAGAATGATATCTTGCTAGTGAATTATCTAGATCCGTAATTGTCTAGATTATTTGCCTAAGTAGCGCAATTGGATAGATTGGGGGTAAACAGTCCCGCTTTTGACACTTTGGGGATTTATAATCTTATCTGAACGGGTCATCGTATGATTTTCGTGGGTTTGAATTGGTGTTTCTCTGGTTATTAATGCTGTTAGTAGATTTAATTCTATGGTCGTACCTAGGATTGTCTATTAATTAGAGAAGTAGTTAACGGTCGTACCTTGGCTGCCGATTAATTAAGGAGAAACGAGGTTTTTAGGTCGTACCAATAGCCATAGCCAATTTAGAGAGAAAAGTGAATTATATCTGTGCATCTGTGATCAAATTGTGTAGTCCGTTGTCGAGATTATTCTTGAGCTAGATATTTCTCTTAATTGATCTTCGTTTGTCATTTTATTTCTTTGCCATTTAATTGTTTTCGTTGAATTATTTTTAATTCCAGTATTCAAAACCCCCCCTTTAGTTATAGGATTTTAGATAAAAAGATTAATATTTAATTTACCAGTCTCTGTGGTTCGACCCTGCTTGCTACTATTGCAATTTATTTGGATATTAAAAAACAGGTTTATTTTTGTTGGTTTCGACACCCATCAGGCACTGTTCTAGATTTAATCCCAGGATAAATTCGAGATACATGTTTAAATTTGATGATAAATTTATGGTGCTTAAATTTTCAGATTTAAATGTGTATGTATTTCGATTTTGTGGTGTTTAAAACTTGGATGAATTTTTGATGTAATTCGAAAATTCTAGTTTTTGAGAACACTGAAATTTTCGGTCATATCTTAATTAGATTTGGAATAGATTTTTGATTTATCAAAATTTCCAGATTTAATTAGATGTGTGTTTCGAAAATTGGAGCATCAAATTTTCAAAATTTTGATGTTTAAAATTTCCTAATTTTGCCTATGTAATTTTCGATCTCTATCAAATTAATTTGGATAAGTTTTTGATGAAAATCAAATTTTTAGATTTATTTGATGGGGTTTTCGAAAATTAGGTGTAATAAAATTAGATTTGGTATTTTTGATGTTTATCTTAAAATTACCTAATTCTAATCTAGATAGATTTGAAAATAGAATATTAGATTTGGATGAGTTTGAAGTGGATCAAATTTCCAGATTTAATATGCTTGTGATTTTCGAAATCTACATAAATTAGAATTGGATAAGGTAATTTTTGATATATATCAATAGTTATCTAATTCTAATCCAAAAAGATTTGAAAATAGATTTTAAATTTGGAAGAGTTTGAAGTGGATCAAATTTCCAGATTTATTATCTTGAAATTTTCAAAATTAATATAAATAAGAATTGGAAAAGTAATTTTTGGTGTATATCATAAATTACTTAATTCTAATCTAGATAGGGTTGAAGATAAGATTTAAATTTGGATGGAATTTGAAGTGGATCAAATTTTCAGATTTTATCTTTGTAATTTTCGATCATAGCCTATCCAAATATTTGGGATAGATTTTTGATCTATATCAAGATTTCTAAATATTAATTAATTAGGGTTTATCCGAAAATTAAGAAATAAATTTGGTGAATAATTTTAACAAATTTCCAGATTTATTCTTATGGGATTTTCGAGATTTACAAGATAAATTTGGTGGATAATTATTTTAATTTCCAAATTATATCTTGTAGGATATTTTCAAAATATTTAATTTAATTAAATGTTAATTTCGAAAATAATGTCATGTGTGGATATCATATGTTATTTTATGCTAATCATGTAATTATGATTGTTGGATTTGTAGACTGTTCTTGTTTGCAGGGTTACCAACTATCATGACTCCTTAATTATGTGATGTATGTTTTAATTATGTTGGATGTATGATGGGTCGTATGCCGATTTGGCTACGTGATTTTAATCCATGAGAAAATCCATGGATTAGGTCTAGGTTTTATTTTATGTTGTTTTAATGTAATAGAAATAAAATTGTTAGACCAAGTTATTAAGTTGTAATTTTATTCTAGATATATTAGATTTTTCCTTTAAGGAATCGATATTCTATATTGAATAAAGTTTGAAGATCAACTCAAAGGAGAAAAGTAGTGCAGCTCAAGAAAGGAAGTATCACTGATTCACATCCCCAAACCCTAATTGGAGCTAGGGTTTTTGGCGAAGAGCAGTGATGGGGACGGCGACACTGTCCAAGTTCCAGAGCTGACTTTTCAGATTTTATCTCATTCAGCAACATGAGATATAAGCCATGATAGTTGGTTTTATTATTATTGCTTATTATGTTGTTTGGAGTATGCAATGGAGTTTTATCATTTTATGTGATGTTTGCATATTTTACGATGGGATAAAATGAAACCTCAATTTTAAATAACTAAGTGGGAGAGATTCATACCAAAGTATGTAGAAATCTCATACGGTCTCCATTAATCTAGTTTAATTGAGATGTGATTGGCATGCGAGTTGACAATAGGTCTTCCTCCAACGGACGTGTCATATCACTGTTATCTCTAGAAATTAAACTTCTTAATCAAGATAGTTGTAGAACACTACTAGAATAAACTGACTCCTCCAACTGGTGCAGGGAGTTCGAAATAGTGGGCTTGGTGCTAAGATGATGGTGTTCACACTTAGGTATAATTTATTAATAAACGTTCATACTAACGTGGCTTATTAATTGGAAAGTTACACGATTGTGGTTGTTTCCGACTATTAATTTACTTGTCATAAGGAAATTTGACTGGAGGTAAATTAAAGGTGGTTTTACCTATTTAAGAATGCATTTTATAAACGTCCACACTAACGTGGCTTATAAGAAACATTTTTAAAATGTCGTTGGATTACATATAATTTTTTGAGGTTTTCGATTATATGTGTTTATCCTAAAGTTTGTAACTATACTACATATTTACTTTTCAGTTATTCTATATCATCATGACACTCTCCAACTTGTCCTCTATTCTCAAAGAAAACAAGTTAATCGGTGAAAATTACAATGACTGGATTCAAAACCTTAATCTTGTTCTCACTGTGTAACAGCCCGGTCCCTTAGGTGGTCATTTTTAATGGGGATGGGGTGTTAGGCGTAAAAGCTGAAGAAAATAGGTAGATTAATCAGAAATCTAGGGGGGTATTTTTAAAATTAACTAAGTTAGTGCCTCAAGAACTTAGGCAACTTAACTTATGACTTGGAAGAATTATCATCTTCAACGAATTCAAGTGGGTCAAAGGATTCAATCGAGTCAAAGAAACGCCTAATTATAGGCCAATCGGGATTAAAGCAGAATCCAAAGACAAACAGATAGGGATTTGACTCTTTAAATAGACAAGACCTCTTCATAGGTCACAACAACAAGGATTCATTAATAAGTCGGAGTCAAATAAATCATGCTGTCTCATTCATATAATGAAACAAGAACTAACTCAAGATTAACTGGAAATGAGCAGAATCATGCTTGAATGAAAAGCCTATTCGTAGGCGAATAATAATAACAAGCATGCAAGACTCAATCACAAGTCAACTGAAAACGATTAGATACCAAAATAATCAACAAGTATGGCTACTCAAATAACTCGGAATCAATAAAGACATAAACGGGTATGTCAAAAGAACATGCTTCAACTTCTCAAGACTTTATTACTATTAGAATCATAGCATTTAAGATATGCTATTATCAAGAATTAAGTCACATGTATCAAGACTAAATACCAGATTTCAGAGTACTTAGCAGAAACATAGCGGAAGAAAATCATGTAACCATAAAGCAACAACTTTGGAACTTAAACAACTCAAGCAACCCTACCAGCAGCACATCACCAGTCTCAGCATCTCAACCTGAAAACATTTGAAAAAGAGGGCGTGAGCACTGATGTACTCAGTGGGGTTTTACGAGAAAACTCTTTAATAAACCTTGATATCCAATTATAAACTGACGGCATATGGAGAGCAAAATGCAAAAGCCCTCTCCATATCCGCAAAACATTTTACTTCCTTTTCTGGCGCCTTTCCTAGCTCAAATCTGATGTCTACTACACCCTTAGATATGCCTTTAGGATAAGAGAGGGGTTACCTCAAATATCTTCCCGAGTATACGAGGGGATTACCCAGCAGTGACTCTCTTTACTTATCAAATAATACAACATTAGTGACACGAATGTCACAACATGATAATGCAATAAAACTGCTCTTTGAGCTCGATAACTTGCTTGGCAATAATTGAATCATAACATTCAATATCAAAACCTTAACCTTAAATCCTTAATCCTCAATCTTGAAAATTGAATTCTCACATTCAAACCTTAATATCAAAGCCTCAATGCTAAATCATACTAGCATAAAACATAACCTAGATTAAAACATCTAGATTACATTCCTTAATAAAGGCTATAACCTTAATGCCACAAGGGAATAATATAATCAACCTACAAGGCATTACTTACTTTAAACAACATTCCTCAATCGTAATATCAACAATAACTTAACTTATGATCATGATTGTCTATACTTTAAATAAATCAACTATAAGATATTACAACATATCAAAACATACATCCTTTACTTAATCAAGAGCTCAAATAACAATTAACATAATCATGCTATAACTTTCTTTCTTCCTTCATTTCCTTTCCTTATACAGAGACTAATCAGGCAGAGCATAAAATATTTTAATTGGATATTCATCTTGCCCTATCATGCTTCTAGAGCTTAATAGCTCAAACCTTATACTTGGTTTAGAATCACCCACCTCGATGATGAGCACCTCGTTAACGAGCTGAAAAATCCTTCATCGGGTCTCCTCAGGGTTCACCTCCTCTTACAAAAGTCGATCAATGACTTGAAACCTTATTCGAGATTCTAATAAGACATCGAAATGATATCTAAACCCTCTACCCTTAACTATAGCTTAAAACACAAGAATTAAAAAGATTTAGACATCCAAAATTACCAAAAATGGGGATGGAAAATTCGACTAAAACGATCGAGATTCTAGATTATTGGCTACTTCAGTGACGTAGATCTTTGAAAGATCTTCGATTTGAGTACTCATGGGTCTCATGGTTCCAACCGAGTAAAAAATTATGGCCTCCGGACGAAAACGTGCCGAGACAGAGCTGCAGAAGCCTTGCACGGGCCGTGCTAACCTTGCACGAGCCGTGCTAGGCCTTAAGGAGAAGAAAAACACGCCAAACTTTCTGACACGGTCCGTACTAAGCTAGCACGGTCCGTGCAGACCCTTGTATGGACCGTGCAAGCCTTGCACGGGCCATGCAAGCCATTCAGAAAATAATACTAAGAGTTCTGGGCTTCCTTGCACGGGCCATGCTACCCTTGCACGGTCCGTGCACTCTCATGAACTTTGAAAACTTCCGATCGAAGTGTTGGTCGAGGCATTACTCAGTTACCTCTCCCGTTTCTCGACGTTTTAAACTAAAAAACAAGGCTTAACACTTAGCCAAAACTTAGAAACAAACATGCTTTAAACTTGAAAAGAAATCGACATTATAACAACGCAAACACGACTATATCTTTAACTAGACGAAACTTTAAATAAAGAACTTTAAATAAGGAACTTAAATGAAATAAATGAGCAACGAAATAACGAGAGCGATAATGAAATACGATAATGAAAGATGGAAAAGAAATGCGGAAATGAAAAGAAAATGGCTTGAATTTGACATCGACGAAATAGAATGGACAAAGTCGAGTGTGCTGAAGGAAGGTGGCTAGCTCGGTATCTCGTTGAGTCATAATGGTGGCAGAGCCACTTGCTACAACCCGACGGCGCCTTTAGCACCTTCTTCCAAAGCATATCTTCCTCGCCACTCCACTCGTCGACTCGAAGGTGATCTCTCGAAGATACTCCTCTCGATTTTTTCTCAGAGCTTTGCTATTCTCTCGATTTTTTTGAGAATGAAGAAGTAAAGAATGAGAAATTGGAGTGAAGGGGTGTTCCCCTATTTATAGGAGTGGATTTGGCTTCTCCAAGAAGCTTCTGCAGTGCAAGGATACTGTAAAAGTTACTCCGGGTTCGGTTAAAAGCTGCTTTATTCGATGTCGAAGTCCAAATGACTTCAAACACGAAATCTGAAAATACCGAGAGACTCATTGGCTCGAGTAATATTGGACCAACTTAACTCGGGATGAAAAATAGGTCATCAGAAGAAAGACGAGCAAATATTCCTTTTTTGGAATTTACTTTTACTATTCACTCAGACTTACAGATTTTGCTCTCGAGCGTTCGATTGACCTCAGAATTGAAATCCGTGAACACCAACGGATTCCTTGAATCATTTCTCATAAGAGGGGCCTGACAAAACAAGTCTCGGATCAACGAGGAGGATTTCATAAATTTCTCAAATCACGAACGCACTCAAAGTTACTATTCATAAATCCTTTAAATACGTTTTTCATCACCGGGACCTCAAACGACTTCAGATTTGAAATCCGAAAACACCGGCATACTTCTTGAGTTAAAATCTTTCCAACAAGACTAAAATCGTACATAACAGAGTTAAGATCAAAATTTCAAAAATACGATTTCATGAAAATTGACCCCTAAAGTCGTGACTGACAACTGACTTCACTTAAACCTTATAAAAATCTCTTCATTTACTTTTTAGTTATGATTAAGAATTCTCTAAACTTGATCTGAAAATTTGGGGTGTTACACACTGCGGAAGGACACAAATTCGTACTTGAAGGGGTATGTCCTCAGAAGCCAGATGAGAATTTTGGCGAAAAGGAAAGGTTGGCCTATGATAAGTGGGTCAAGTTTGATGAGATTGCACGTTGTTACATTTTAGCTTCTATGTCAAATGTGCTGCAACTGCAACATCAGTCTATGAAGACTGCTTATGATGTCATGTATAACCTTAAAGATCTCTTCAGTCACCAGAACCGCTCGGCACGTCATTTAGCAATGAAGAAGTTGATGGATGTGAGAATGGCTGACTCCACACTTGTTAGGGATCACGTTCTTACGATGATGGGGTATCTGGTTGAGATCGAGACCTTGGATAGAGACCTGGACGCCGATTCTCAAATTGACATTGTTCTTCATAGCTTGTCCCTGAAGTTTGAGCAGTTTAGATTGAACTTCAACATGATCAAGAAAGACGTTACCTTATCTGAACTGCTCATAGATCTTCAGGTGGCTGAGTTACTTCAAAAAGGAAATCTGGAGGCACACTTAGCTGAAAATAGGGCGTCTTCTTCCGGTACTAAAAGGAAGAAGATGAACGTGCCAAACAAAGCTGCAGAGGGTGCGCATAAGATGAAGAAGTCCAAGACTAAGATTCTTCCCAAGAAATTTAAGTCAAAGACAAAGTGTTTCATGTGCGGCCAACCAGGTCACTGAAAGGCGGACTGTCCTAACAAGAAGAAGAAGAAGTGTACGTCTCAATCTCTTATCGTTGAAACATGTTTAGCTACTTGTTCTACTCAGTCATGGGTAGTAGATACTTGAGCTACTCATCATGTTTGCATGTCTTTACAGGGGTTCCTGGTAAAAAGACAACTGAGTGATGGAGATATTTCAGTCTACATGGGCGAAACTTGATTTCAGTTTCTAAACTTGTTATGGATGGATATTCTATTTCTTTTGATAACAAGGTTGTTATCTTTAGTGATAAACGTTTTATCTATTTTGACACATTGGATAGACATCTTTATTTACTTAATCCTATGCAAAACACTGCGCAAATGCATTTACTGAATACATCGGTCATAAACCCTAACAAACGAAAAGAACCTTCGGAAATGAATCAAACCTACCTTTGGCATCTTAGGCTCAGCCACATTAACCTTAAATAGATACAAAGACTAGTAAACGATGGGCCATTATCTTTATTGGCCCTAGAATCGTTCCCTTTGTGTGAATCCTGTTTGGAAGGTAAAATGACCAAGCGACCCTTTAAGGATAAAAGGAATAGATTAGAAAAGGTATTAGATTTGATTCACTCTGACTTATGTGGCCCTATGTCAGTTCAGGCTCGAGGAGGGTATGAGTATTTCATTATGTTCATTGATGATTACTCAAGGTATGGATACATATACCTGTTACGTCGCAAGTCAGAATCCTTTGAGACTTTCAAAGAATTCAGAGTGGAAGTGGAAAAACGTACATATAAAAGTATCAAATCACTACAGTCTGATCGTGGTAGTGAGTACCTCTCGAATGAATTTAGGGACTACTTAGCAGAGAATGAGATTACATCACAGTTGACTACGCCGGGAATGCCATAGCAGAACGGTGTGGCGGAGAGAAGGAACAAAACATTGTTAGAGATGGTTAGATCGATGATGAGCTATTCAGATCTACCTGTTTCATTCTGGGGATATGCCTTGGAAACAGCAGCCTATATTCTTAACGTGGTTCCATTAAAATCAATCTCATCTACACCCACAGAACTTTGGACTGGAAGAAAGCCTAGTCTTGGACATTTTCGGATTTGGGATAGTCCGGCACATGTGCTGGATAAGGAAGCTGATAAGCTGACACCACGTATGGATGTTAGACTGTTTGTTGGATATCCCAAAGGAATGAAATGTGGCTTATTTTATAGTCCTAAGGATCAGAAGATCATTGTGAGTACCAATGCTCGATTCTTAGAGGAAGACTATGTAATAAATCACAAGTCAAGAAGTGAGATAGTACTCGAGGAGCTTCGAGGGGAAAATTTGAATCTGACACCAACTGTACAAGAAGAGGAACCACATATTACTGCACAACGTGTCACAGAAGTACGGGAACTACCTCATCGCAATGGGAGGGTTGTACGTCAACCTGACAAATTCATTAGTTTGGGTGAATCTTCGAATTTCCCTAAAGGACTAAATGAATTGGATCCCAGGACCTATGACGAAGCGATCCAAGATAAAGATGCAGATTCTTGAAAAATTGCAATGGAGTCTGAGATTGGATCTATGGATCACAATCAAGTCTGGGAGCTTGTAGAACCACAAGATGGGGTAAAACCCATTGGGTATAAGTGGGTCTACAAATGCAAGAGAGGACCTGACGGGAAGGTTGAAACCTTCAAGGCAAGATTGGTGGTGAAAGGGTTGATTGTGATCAATTATGAGGAAACCTTTTTTATGGTAGCCATGCTTAAGTCAATTCAGATTCTCTTATCAATTGCCGCTCATTTGGATTATGAGATATGGCAGATGAATGTCAAGATAACTTTTCTGAATAGAAGTCTTGAGGAAAACATCCACATGAAGCAACCAGAGAGTTTAATTGCTAAAGGCCAAGAGCACTTAGTGTGCAAGCTTAAGAGATCATTTATGGACTTATGCAGACGTCAAGGTCTTGGAACATCCATTTTGACGAGGTTATCCAGTCATATAGATTCGTGCAATGTCCGGATGAGAGCTTTGTATACAAGAAGAGTGACGGAAACGTGGTGGCTTTCCTCGTACTATATGTTGATGATATCTTTCTTATTGGAAATAGTAAGAAAGTATTATCTAACATGAGAGTGTGGTTGTCCAAGCAGTTCGATATGAAAGATCTGGGAGAAGCCGGACATGTTCTTAGCATCAAGATAATTCAAGATCGCCAGAAAAGGATGTTGTGCTTATCCCAGGTGACATATATCGACACAGTGCTAGCTAGATTTAACATGCAGGATTCCAAGAAAGGTTTTATACCTTTCAGGCATGGAATTCATCTATCCAAGGAGATGTGTCCCCACACACAGACTGAGATAGATGAGATGAAGGGCGTTCCATATGCTTCGGCTGTGGAAAGTCTAATGTATGCTATGCTATGCACCAGGCCTGATATATGCTATGCAGTCGACATGGTAAGTAGATATCAGTCTAACCCTGGACAAGGCCACTAGACTGCGGTTAAGAATATTCTCAACTGTCTGAAAAGGACTCGAGATTATATGCTGGTATACCGCTTTGATAGTCTAGTGCCTTTGGGTTACACGGACTCAGATTTTCAATCCGATAAAGATCAGAGTAAATCTACCTCGGGCTATGTGTTTACCTTGGAAGGCGGGGCCATTGCATGGAGAAACATAAAGTAGAAATGTATTACGGATTCCACCATGGAGGCCGAATATGTAGCTGCCTCTGAGGCTGCAAAAGAGGCCGTCTGGCTCAAGAGTTTCTTGTTGGACTTGAGCGTGGTTCCTGATTTACCTAAGAGTATCACGGTATATTGTGATAACTTGGGTGCAGTGGCAAATTCGAAGGAACCCAGAGCCCATAAGGCAAGTAAACACATAGAGAGAAAGTACCATCTTATATGAGAAATCGTTAAGAGATGAGATGTAGCAGTGGTCAAGATTGCATCGGAGGACAATTTGGCTGATCCATTCACGAAGAGCCTTCCAGCTAAGACCTTCTATGGTCACATGGAGAAAATGGGAGTGAGATGCAGACTCGAAATCACCATTTGAGATTTTAGTTAGAGTTGGAGAGTTTTCCAGTTTGTTTTATATTTGAAAGACATGCTTCAAGTATAAGTGGGAGATTGTTGGTTTTGTATACTAGAAGACCTGTCTTTTGTATACATTATTGATGATGTTTTATGATGATATAGACTGAATACAATTGTAGTCACTGTTTGTATTTAAATTGTTATATTTACATTCAAGTTCACTATACTTACATTGTAGATGATATGGTGTGGGTAAACACACAGTTAGATTATATCATTGGTTCTTTATATTGTATTAAAAGGCTCACGGTCTAGATGGCACTGAACCCGCTATCGGTACGCCGTAGAATAATCTGATAGTTAGTTTGTCTTGACTAACTGATTATTCTAGTACACGGATAAGTGTATTGAGGAGGATCTACTTAGGATTCTATTCTCTATTCTGACCTTAAATGAGAGAATAAGAATTCACAGAGTTAGGGTTTTTAACCCCTATATGTTGGCGGACATATACGTGTAGTGTTTGCAGCTTTGATTTATCAAAGGGTGAGATTCTTTCATAGAGTCAATAATCTCGATATCTTAGGTTGTAACATCTACACATATGATGGGTCGTGCAATGTGTAGGGGAACCGTGTCCTGGTGCGCCAGGTTGATGGTGTCCTCTTGAGGAAACACAAGTTCATGTTGAAACCCTGCAGGTGGAATTTATTTCGTACATGAGTAAAGCTTGTGTGGTACTACTCAAGGATAAGATATTAATTAATTATAGATGTCAGAAGCTTACATAATTAATTAATGGGCATTATATCTTAAACACGGGGAATGGCTGGACTAAAGGAGAAAGCATATTCAGAAATATGTATTAAATTGGTAGGTCAGTATTATTTCTTTAGTGGAATAAAAATAATACTTAATTTATTTAATAATATCCTAAGTTTATTGGATATTGGAAATTAAATAAATTAGCAGGCCAATTTAATATTCTTCTAGATCCCTGTTGTAGCCCAATACAACTTTAATGGACTGGAGATGGAAAAAGAGATAGAGGCCCAAGCCCAGTAAGTCTGGGACTTGTATTTTTGACCATCTCCCCTATAAATAGGGAGATGGAGATCGAAAATTCAGGTATTACAAATCAGCTCTCTTTTGTTCTCTTTATCTCCACAGTATCCATACCTATCTAGTAGGTTTCAGCCCACCCTGAATCTAGATACAGTCCGGGAATACAACAGAAGATCAAAGAGTGGAATAGCATAAGGGGGCACTGATTATCATCAAAGACAACAACAAGATTAGACCTTTAATCTTGTCCACAACATGTTGTTTAATTTTGTTAGTCATTTTTCGATATTCTATGTTTCCGCTTTAGTAGAATCGAAAATCGGCTATGCATGTTTATTTGAACTCAGTTAATTAAAACATATGAGCTGCATAAAATTATGATCTACATGACTTTAGGATTAATGAACATCTAATTAGATCCTGCGGTGGTTTAATTCGAAAAACCCCCAACAATTAGCATTATAAAAATAAATGAGTATTATAAAAACATCTTGTTAACAGAGTATTTGCACGATGAACGCAATATTAGCACTGTTATTACAAGTTTTAGCACTGCTGTAGATTAGTTTTAGCACTATTGTGACCATTTTTAGCATGATCAAATAATATTTTTTTTAGCATTAACGTGATCAGTTGTATATTTTTTAATGTGCAAATTGTGTTGGCTACAATTTGGAGTTTTCACCTGGATTTTCTGAATTTTACACATCTAACTGTGAACCATCTTTGAAGCCTGCATTGGGCAAAACTTTTCTTACTTTGGATGTTGGTATAATCTTTTACAAGATTTATGCTTCATCATGTGGATTTGATATTCGTTTGTCTACTACAAAGAGGTCTAAAGATGGTACTATAGTTTGCAAGTATGTTGTGTGTAACCGTGAGGGACTTAAAAACACATCGGTTGATTTTGGTGAAACATCGAAGAAAAAAAGACGACGTGTGTCTAAGAGGACTTGCAGTATGGTGATAAGTCCATTTATTTCGTATTTTTCTGGGCATTTTAGTCGCTCTAAATGTCCTTTTTAGTGTCTTTTATGTCGGAAAAGAACCAGGAAAGTGATTTGGGCATGACAGGAGTGAAATCTGGCGAAAGAGGCATTTTGGCCTTCAATTTAACTGAAATGGATGAAATGGGCATATCAGATGAAAATTGACCTGAGCAGAAGATGTTATGCCCACAGTACTCGCGCAGATTCAGAGGAGGCAGTGAAGAGAGCATTCCCGAAAAAAGCGGGATTCTGTTGATAGAAGATAAAGTTGGCGGGGAAACTTGATTGATTTTGAAATCTGAATGGAAGAAGGAAAGATTGTTCGTAGGTGGACTCTTGGGAAGCAATTTGGAAGATAAGGATGACATTCCTAAAATATCGGGATTCATTCCACCACCTAAGGAAGTTTTCTTATCCAGTCAGAGTCCAGCGGGCACAGAGATCCAGCAGATAAGGAAGTTTCCTTATCCAGCCAGAGTCCAGCGGGCACAGAGATCCAGCAAATAAGGAAGTTTCCTTATCCAGACAGATTCCAGCGGGGTATAGCGAATCCGGCAGATATTGAAGACCCCCATTTTTTGGGGATTATAATTGATCTTTGTACTCTTTTAAATACTAGTTTTGATTGTTAGAAAAGACGTACGCACAAAACACTTCGTACCATAATATTTCTGCACTTTTATTTTCTGCAATTAGTTTAGTTTTAACGCTGCTCCGGCAGCAAGACGATCTGGGGCCTTATGCTCACAGAGGTTAGGATTTATATTTAATGGTGTTGCTGTTCATCGTTGGTGTTGGACGAGTTTTTATTCAATTCCAGTAAGTTTTTCCTATTTATCATGTCTTTATTTTATGTCTTTACAGTTCTTTATAATATGAGTAGCTAGATCTATATTCCGGAATTCGAACTAAAGATGAAAGTTTAACAAAACACTTAAATACTCATGAGGCTGTGTGGGCACATTATTGCACAATTAGGTTTCTGACGATTTTTGTTCTTATTCCAAGTGAGCGTGAGTTTAATATAACTAATGTGGCTGATCACTCTTTAGTTGTAGAGGGCACACCAGGGTTAATTGGATTAGCGAATCGTGACTGTGTGTTAATTCAAATGGTAACTGAGAAATCAGTGGGTTACTGTGGGCACACGAGGAATTAGTAAACACAGTAAACTTGGGTTCGTCTAGGGCACACTGCTTCCTGTTCATTTACATCTCTTTGGGGAACCGAGGGGTGGGTGATAGGTTAGGGGTTTAATAGACGATGAATCACTTTTAAACCTAATCTGTTTGGATGAATAAGGATACGTAGCGAGGAATCCGGTCTCCATAACTAGGTGACTTAATTGTGTAGGAAAATCATTGTGCCCATGATCGAGTAAGTGTAAGTTAAACTGGATTCTAGTTCAAGTTCTGGAATCTTTTGTTATTTGATATCCGTTTTAGTTTCTTTTGCAGATTTAATTTCCATTGTTGTGACCACGATACCAAACCCCCTTTTGTGATTGGTGACTTGGAAGTAAGATCATATCAGCTCTCTGTGGGATCCACCCTTACTCATAGCTAGCTACGCTCGCTGTGGGCACAAGAGCATATAAATTCATTTTGAGCGTGAAACGACCGCACGTCAAAATTGGCACCATTGCCGGGGAGCTGATTTCCAGTGATTTTACTTTCCAAGCTGGTGTTCCTGGAAGTTGATGCCCAAGAGCTCTTTAGAAGAAACTCTATTGTACGATCCGGAGATAGTGAAAACTTTAAGGAAAAATAGGGCAGCAGTGAAGAGGGCACGACAAGCTGCAAACAGACCTCGTGAGCCCACACCACCACTAGAAGATCAAGGAGATACAGGGCGCGAGGAGGAAGAACATTTTGAGAACGGCCATATCCACAACATGGCCGCAGCAAATGCAGAAGACAACCGGACCCTAAGGCAGTTGGTTTTCCCGACCAATATGAACCTACGCCCGATGGGCATTACACTCCCAGTAGTGACTCAGAACTGGGACATTCACGTAAAATTTATCCAAATCTTGCCGAAGTTCCACGGAATGCCCGGAGATGATCTACAAAGACACTTGTAAGATTTTGAGATGGTTTGCCAGACTCAACCATCCGACCATGGACGAGAGGAGTACGTACGGTTGGTCTCATTCCCTTTTACCCTTCAGAATGGGGCACGAGACTAGCTGTACACACTACCTACTAGCGCTATGACCACATGGCAACAACTTCAGCAGAAGTTTTTAGAGAAATATTTTCTAGCATCCAGAGTGCAAGAAATGAAAAGAAGGATAGGGAGCCTGAAGATAGGAACTAACGAAAGTTTCTATGACTACTGAGGAAGATTCCAGGCGATGCTGGCAAAATGCCCACAGCACCAGATTACTGAACACGATTTGATTCAGTATTTTGTCGGAGGGTTGAGACCACATGAGAGGATGATCGTGAATGCCTCATGTGGAGGATCTATTTTGAACAAGCATCCTGTCGAAGTATTCAGAATTCTCACTGGAATGGCTGAAGATAACCGAGACTTCAGTGGGGATGGCATTCGAGTTGTAGGTGAATCAGAAAGGGCACCAGACCAGGACAACAGGATTGATAGATTGTGCGACAAGATCAAAAAAATCTTGTTCGGTGTAAGCATGACGAAGAAGCCCAGACCTTGTGGAGTATGCAAGAGCATATCCCATTTCATTGATGAATGCCCTACTCTACAAGATGAATTGGAAGAAGTAAACGATGTAGGTGGCCAGAATGGGCATTCCAGAAGATATGATCCTCATTCCCAGACTTATAATCCTGGCTGGAGAAACCATGAAAATTTCAGGTGGAGAAGGCCAGAGGATGGGCATCCTGCATGCCCATTACAGCCACCAGAAGAAAAGAGAAAGTACAGGTTTGAGGATCTTGTGTATACCATGGCTGAGGAAAATGAGAAATTTAAGCAAGAGACCCGAGCTGGTCTCTCGCACATGAGTAAGCAAATCAATCAGCTAGCTCAAGCCATGCACAAGATGGAAAAAAAGAATGGGAAGCTGTCTTCCCAGGTGGAGAACCTAAGAGAACAGGTGAATACAGTGACTCTAAGGAGCGGAAAAGAACTTCCAAAGATGGACAGACCAGTAGAAGAGAAGGATGATGTGCTTTTGGGAGAAGAAGTGGAGCATATTCCCACAGAGGATGAGGCACAAGAAGCTGAACATGAGGATACTGTGCCCATTCCAGAAGTTAAGCAGCCTGTTAAAGTGCCCACTCCAGTAAAACGGAAGCCTCCATTTCCAGGGAGATTGACACAAAATAGAAAAGAAGAAGAAACCAGGGAAATGCTAAAGGTATTCAGCAAAGTAGAAATCAATATCCCACTGATTGAGGTAATCAAACAAGTGTCGCGGTATGCCCGGTTTCTGAAAGAGCTTTGCACCAGAAAGGTGAGATTTAATGACGATGCAAGGTTTTTAGTTGGGGAGAATGTATCAGCTGTGATACAGAGGAAGCTACCCAAGAAATGTGATGATCCAGGGATGTTCATGATTCTTTGCATCATAGGGAATAAGAAAGTGGAGAAGGCCATGTTGGATTTGGGGGCATCAATAAATGTAATGCCCTTGTCAGTGTTCAAAGAATTGAAAATTAGACCTTTGAAGGAGACCCGTGTGGTCATTCAGCTCGCTGACAGGTCTAATGTATATCCAGAAGGCCTCATTGAAGATGTATTGGTTAAAGTGGACGAGCTTATTTTCCCAGCAGATTTTTATGTGCTTGATATAGGCACAGCGACTTCAAATTCTTCAGTGTTATTGCTGGGAAGACCTTTCATGAAGACAGCTCAGACTAAAATTGATGTGGACAAGGGCACACTAACGTGTGAGTTTGATAGGGAGACAGTGACGTTCAACATATTTGAAGCATTAAAGCATCCCCCAGATACAGAGAATTGCAATTTTGTGAATACCTTCTGTCATCCGAGTTGATCCACCCTATCCATGGTGAGCAATAGAGATCCATTGAAATGGGCATTGTGTGATGGATTAACTGACCAAGATGCCCTTGAAGAAGATGATGACATCGAGGAGGGAATTATGATGCTATACTCATTAGAAGAAATGCCATACGGTTGTGTGGATTATAGTGTGCCCATTCGGAGAAATGATGATAAGCTGATGCCTTCTATTGTCAAAGCACCCACAATGGAACTAAAGGCACTACCGAGGCATTTGAAGTATGCCTATTTGGGGATAATGAGACTCTCCTTGTAATCATAAGTGCGGGGTTAAATCAAGCTGATGAGGACCGCCTTTTGAGATTGTTGAGACTGTACAAGGAGGCACTCGGATGGACTTTGGCAGATATAAATGGCATTAGCCCAGCGATTTGCATTTATAAGATTCTGTTGAAAGATGATGCAAAGCCCGTTCGTGATCCACAAAGAAAGCTTAATCCGGTGATGAAGGATGTGGTGCTAAAAGTGATAATTAAGCTACTGGACCAGGGTTATATACCCTATTTCAGATAGCAAGTGGGTCAGTCCAATCCATGTTGTGCCTAAGAAGTCGGGCATTCAAGTAAAAAATGAGAAGGGAGAGCTTGTGCCCACACGACTGCAAACTAGCTGGAGAGTTTGCATTGATTACCGAAAGCTGAACACGGTCACGCGGAAGGATCATTTCCCACTTCTATTCATTGACCAGATGCTGGAGAGGCTCGCAGGAAACAAGTTCTTTTGTTTCTTGGACGGATATTCTGGATACATGCAGATAGCAGTCAATCAAAAGGATCAAGAGAAAACAACATTCACGTGCCCATTCGGCACATTTACCTACCGCAGAATGCCCTTTGGCCTCTGCATAGCTCCAGGCACATTTCAGCGTTGTATGATGAGCATATTCTCCGACCTACTTGAGAACTGCATTGAGGTGTTCATGGATGACTTCACGGTGTATGGGAGTTGCTTTGATCGATGCTTGGACAATCTAGAGAAGGTGTTGCAGCGGTGTGTGGATAAATGCCTGGTGCTGAATTATGAAAAATGCCATTTTATGGTCAGAGAGGGCATTGTACTAGGCCATGTGATTTCTGAGAGGGGTATTGAGGTCGATAAAGCCAAAGTGGACATAATTGAGAAATTGTCATACCCCACTTCGGTGAAACAAGTGAGAGGCTTTCTGGGGCACGCTGGATTCTACAGGAGGTTTATAAAAGATTTTGCAAAAATTGCCCAGCCCATTACTCATTTGTTGCAGCAAGATGTCCCGTTTGATTTTGATAAAGACTGCAAAAGGGCATTCGATACCCTGAAAAAGCAACCGGTCACAGCACCAGTTATTCAACCACCAGATTGAGAAATGCCCTTTGAGATTATGTGTGACGCCAGTGGCTACGCTGTGGGCGCTGTACTGGGTCAGAAAAGAGGAAAAGAAAGTCATGTAATTTACTATGCTTCCAAAACTCTGAATAGGGCACAATGTAATTGCACCACTACTGAGTAGGAGTTGCTAGCAGTAGTATTTGCATTCGAGAAGTTTTGATCTTATCTCTTAGGCACGAAGAGCATTGTTTACACAGATCACGGTGCCCTGCGGCACTTGATGGCCAAAAAGGAGACTAAGCCGAGACTAATTAGATGGATCATGCTCTTGCAGGAGTTTGATGTCGAGATAAAAGATAAGAGTGGGGCACAGAACTTAGTAGCTGATCATCTGAGCCGGGTGCTGAATGAAAAAGACGACGAAATGCCCATTACAGACCATTTTCTTGATGAGCATTTATACTCAGCAAGGGGCACACGGGAGCCCTGGTATGCAGATGTGGTGAATTTTCTAATGTCTGGACAAATACCTATTGGGTACTCGAGGTACCAAAAGAATAAATTGAGGCATGAGAGCAAGTTCTATGCATGGGATAACCCTATTCTATGGAGGAGATGTGCTGACCAAATCATAAGAAGATGTGTCCCTGACAATCAAATTGAGGATATTTTGAAGCATTGCCACAATTTTGCTTGCGGAGGGCATTTCGGACCAAACTGAACAGCAAGAAGAGTGCTGGATTGTGGGTTCTTTTGGCCTACAATTTTTAAGGATGCCCACAACATATGCAGGAGATGTGATCAGTGTCAGAGAGTTGGGAACATCACAAGGAGAAATGAAATGCCCATGACACCCATCATGCCGGTGGAGATTTTCAATGTTTGGGGAATGGATTTCATAGGACCCCTCGCAAACTCTAGGGGGAACCATTACATTATCCTATTAGTGGACTATGTGTCTAAATAGGTAGAAGACAAGACTACTCCTACCAATGATACAAGAGTAGTAGCCGCATTTCTAAAATCTCATATTTTCAGCCGGTTTGGTGTGCCCAGGTCCATCATCAGCGATCAAGAAACACATTTTTGCAACCAAACACTGGAAAAATTGTTGAAGAAATATGAGGTGAACCATCGAGTTACAACAACCTATCACCCACAAGCGAATGGCCAAGCTGAAGTGTCAAATCGAGAAATTAAAGCCATTCTTGGGAAGGTAGTTAACGCAAGTCGAAAGGATTGGAGTTAACATCTGGATGATGCCCTGTGGGCATACCGAACTGCTTTCAAAACTCCAATCGGGATGTCCCTATATAGGATGCTATTTAGGAAATGCTGCCATCTATCGGTAGAGCTGGAACACAAGGCACGATGGGCACTCCAGAGACTGAACATGGATAAGGATGCAGCAGGGCATGTCAGAAAATTTCAGATTCAAGAACTGGAAGAGATGAGGATGGAGGCCTATGACAATGCTGTTCTTTACAAGGAAAAAATGAAGAGGCTCCATGATCAAGTGATTAGAAGGAAGAGATTCACTCCGGGGCAGCAAGTTCTTTTGTACCATTCGAGGTTCAAACTCATGGGAGGGAATCTGAAAACCAAGTGGGCTGGTCCATTTGAAGTGTACGCGGAATGCCCCAATGGAGCAGTTGAGCTGAAGAATCCAGATACTGGAAGGCGTTTCAAGGTTAATGGCCACAGACTGAAACCTTACCTGGGGCACGCAGACCATGATGTCAGAGTGGTCTGGTTTGTGGAGCCCATCTATATCTGAATTGGAAGATGTCGTGCCCACGACAGTAACTAGGGCGCTACTAGGAGGCAACCCAGGTTTTTAATTTATTTCTTTTTTAGTAATTTTAATAAGTGTTTTTTCTGATTTATCAAACTAGACTAGGAGAGTTTTCTATTATCTGTCTGAAAAAAAATGCAAGATATAGTTGGGGATGAGGAGAGCAACCCTGTTTCCTTTGTGCCGAGGGTAGACCCTTCGAGCATTCTATTTTCATTTTCTATAGGGACAAAGAGTGAAGACACCAGGCGGAAGGGCACAGTAAGAAGAAAATGGTACCAGAATGACCATAACGATGCTGGATAGCATGGAGAATGCCCTGTATCAGACTGTTGATACCTTCTTGAGGAAGATTGAGCAAACCTTCACTGCATATTTCAAATATGTTGGGTTCACTTACCCTACATCCACCCCGAACTAACCTAGTTCAATTCCTTTTATTTTTATTTTTTATGCTCTTTTGATTTTCAATTTTTTTTAAGTGTCGCCCTTATTCTACCCACTTTGCCTCAAGAAAAGTGTGTGGTTGGGGGCATTTAGGTTGTTATCTTTTATTGTTGAGTCTGTTTGAACACTTTGCCTCATGCAAAGTGTGTTGGTTGGGGTCGTTTGAGTCAGCATGCTATCTGTTAAGATTTGGGGAGCACTAGTTTCTGGTTGTGAATATTGAAGCCACACTAAAAGCAGGAATGATGAATGAGTTGAGCATTAACCTGGTGAGATTTGAGCCTGTGCTGTTATGCCCATTTTACAGCATTTTCTTTTCATGTGTGTACATTCTATGCTTAGAATTTCTAGAACTTGCTTTTGCTCTACTTTAAAATCAGAAAGTTTGTAGTGCATGTGTAGATGATTTAGGCATTTTCTTGCTTGAGCCCACTAAGCCAAATAAAAACCAACCTTTGACACAGCTTTGCAGCCCTTTTGAGCCAATAAAATGCCCTGGCAGTTTTGTTGATATACCTCATTATATAAAGCTAGGGCATTACAAAAACTAGAAGTAGAAGGAGTCTCTGGACGGTTTTGAAGAATTGAAAATGCAAGAAGAAAGATAGGGGGAACAAAAAAAAGAAAAAAAAAGAAGAAAAAAATTATACAAAAAAAAGAGAATAAATTCCCCCCTAGTCTGAATATTCAGAATGCCCATGATGAAAAATTTTGTAATTTGAACGATAAGTGAGGGCATGAGGAAGTAAGTTGAAAATAAAGGGTGGTATGTTCAGTGAACGCTCTTGAGAGTTTTAGCTCAGTACCTAAAGAGCCCCATTACAGCCCATACAAGCCCTTTTGATACTTATGCATTTTTCCACTTAATGAATTTGAAGAAAGAGCACTAGCAAGCTTATGGAATGAATAAGTATGAAATGACTGATTTGAGTGTAAACACTAAGCCTAAACACTGTGTGAAGAGAGTGTGGGAGGACTTATATGCTCAATTCAATTTTGACTTGCTAGAGCATGCTGATTACGCAATTAATTGGAAAAGTTTGGTTGTTAAAACATTGTGCCCACACAGATTAACAGGTTGTATGTTTGTTTCTTTCGTGTTTGTTTCTTTTCTTTTCCTTTTTTTTTCTGGGTTCTTCATACCCCTTGCTTGAGGACAAACATGACTAAAGTGTGTGGATGTGATAAGTCCATTTATTTCATGTTTTTCTGGGAATTTTAGTCGCTCTAAATGTCATTTTTAGTGTCTTTTATGTCGAAAAAGAACCAGAAAAGTGATTTGGGCATGACAGGAGTGAAATATGGCGAAAGAGGCATTTTGGCCTTCAATTCAACTGAAATGGATGAAATAGGCATATCAGATGAAAATTGACCTGAGTAGAAGATGTTATGCCCACAGTACTCGCGCAGATTCAAAGGAGGTGATGAAGAGGGCATTCCCGGAAAAAGTGGGATTCTGTTGATAGAAGATGAAGTTGGCATGGAAACTTGATTGATTTTGAAATCTGAATGGAATAAGGAAAGATTGTTCGTAGGTGGACTGTTGGGAAGCAATTTGGAAGATAAGGATGACATTCCTAAAATATTGGGATTCATTCCACCACCTAAGGAAGTTTCCTTATCCAGTCAGAGTCCAGAGGGTACAGAGATCCAGCAGATAAGGAAGTTTTCTTATCCAGTCAGAGTCCAGCGGGCACAGAGATCTAGCAAATAAGGAAGTTTCCCTATCCAGGAAGATTCCAGCGGGGCATAGCGAATCTGGCAGATATTGAAGACCCCCATTTTTTGGGGATTTTAATTGATCTTTGTACTATTTTAAATACTAGTTTTGATTGTTAGAAAATACGTACTCACAAAACACTTCGTACCATAATATTTCTGCACTTTTATTTTCTGCAATTAGTTTAGTTTTAACGCTGCTCCGGCAGCAAGACGATCTGGGGCCTTATGCCCACAGAGGTTAGGATTTATATTTAATGTTGTTGTTGTTCATCGTTGGTGTTGGACGAGTTTTTATTCAATTTCAGTAAGTTTTTCCTATTTATCATGTCTTTATTTTATGTCTTTACAGTTCTTTATAATATGAGTAGCTAGATCTATATTCCGGAATTCGAACTAAAGATGAAAGTTTAACAAAACACTTAAATACTCGTGAGGCTGTGTGGGCACATTACTGCACAATTAGGTTTCTGACGATTTTTCTTCTTATTCCAAGTAAGCGTGAGTTTAATATAACTAATGTGGCTGATCACTCTTTAGTTGTAGAGGGCACACCAGGGTTAATTGGATTAGCGAATCGTGACTGTGTGTTAATTCAAATGGTAACTGGGAAATCGGTGGGTTACTGTGGGCACACGAGGAATTAGTAAACACAGTAAACTTGGGTTCATCTAGGGCACACTGCTTCCTGTTCATTTACATCTCTTTGGGGGACCGGGGGGTGGGTGATAGGTTAGGGGTTTAATAGACGAGGAATCACTTTTAAACCTAATCTGTTTGGATGAATAAGGATACGTAGCGAGGAATCCGGTCTCCATAACTAGGTGACTTAATTGTGTAGGAAAATCGCTGTGCCCATGATCGAGTGAGTGTAAGTTAAACTGGATTCTAGTTCAAGTTCCGGAACCTTTTGTTATTTGATATCCGTTTTAGTTTCTTTTGCAGATTTAATTTCCATTTTTGTGACCACGGTACCAAACCCCCTTTTGTGATTGGTGACTCGGAAGTAAGATCGCATCAGCTCTCTGTGGGATCGACCATTACTCATAGCTAGCTACGCTCGCTGTGGACACAAGAGCATATAAATTCATTTTGAGCGTGAAACGACCGCGCGTCATATAGCTAGGATAAGGTTAAAGTATATTGGTTCTGATGGGTACACTGTTGGACTATTTGAAGAAAGATATTCACATTCTCTTTTTTTGGATACACATAAAGAGTTTATGAATCTGAATAGGAATATAGACCCTTCATATCAAAGTTTTATTCTGAACTATGCTCTGCTTTTACATTTGATTATGAAGTTAACAAGAATGATCAGTTGAGATGTTTGTTTTGGACTAACCCAATATTAAGAAGGAACTTTTCGTTATTTGGGTATGTTGTGTCATTTGATGCAATATATAGGACTAACATGTTAGTCTATTTATTATTTAGATTTCCATTCTGTGATTTTAGCATTTCCATACGAAGTTTTAGCACTAGTAGTTGAAGTTTTAGCACTTCCATTTCCTTTTTTAGCATTGGTAGTTGATGCTTGAATATTTGGTAAGTGACAATGTTAGCATTTGTAGTCTTTTGTTCATGATGAGAAAGACATTATAATAACAGAGATTTGTGATCTTTTATATATCGACATGTATTCAATAATTTTTGTACTCTTTACTGGAAAGGACAATGATGGGATGCTTGTCACCTTTGGGGCTGCTTTAATGTCGGGTGAGGATGTTGAATCTTATTCCTGGGTTCTCCAGAAATTCAAGGACTGTATGAATTATTTTCTGAATTTTATGGGTTGTCTGCACCTAGTGAAGTTGAGGTGCTTCCATTTGACTATGTGAAGACTAATGGTAGTGGAAGTCGTATATAATCAAAAGAAGATGCGAACGCCGAATGCAAAAAGAAATATTTAAGGACCTGCAAGAAGTGTAACAAAAAATGCAATCATGATTCTAGGAACTACGGGAAGAAGTAAATACATTTTTTTTGAACTTCTCATACTCATTTTTTATTAATGCTATTAATATTCTTTTCTGTAATGTTATACACATAGTTGATATTCTTTTTTGCATTGCTAATAAAGAGTTTGATAATACTAATAAGAGTGTCCGTACTACTAATATAGTTCTTTATACTGCTAATAAGTCTTTTACTTTAATGATAATGCATTAAAGTTAGTTATTAACATGATAAACGTAATGAACAATAGTGTCAAAGATAATTCTAAGATAATTTATGTCAATGGTAAATAAAGTGTTATCGTAATGCTAAAATGAGAGATGACAGTGCTAAAACTCTAAAACGATAGTGCTAAAAATGAAGAAAATGTGCAGATAAATCATAGATTGACAACAGTTGTAGGTTTACCAAAAAAATAAAAAACGAAGCTACTAAATTATCATGAAATAATGCTAAGATGGGATTTATGACATTGTTAGTTCAATAAAACTGTAATGACATTTGTTAATGATTGTGTTTTATAATTTAATGATAATGCTAAAATAAGATATGATGATGCGAATATAGTTAACAATAATGTTAGTACCACAAATTACATTTGTTGGTTTGTAATGACTATGATAAGTTTTTTATCACAATGCTAATAAAGGGTTATGTTAATGCTAAAAATGAGAGATTGCAATGCTAATAGTGGTTGCACTATATTGATAATTCAACAACATGTAACAATGTTTGTTCATGGTTTTTTTACAATACCGATAGTATTTTTTTATGCTAATGCTAAAAAAGAGTCATGCTAAAATAAGTCATGACAATGCTAAAAAAAACCATGACAATGCTAAAATAGGAAATCACAATGCTAAAATCTTAAATTCTGAGTATTCGTATATTTTCAAAATTTCTGATTTTACCCTTAGTAAGATTCAGGGGCAGCGAATTTTGACATTATTACGATAATGTCACCATGTCAAATTTTAAATATGGACCGTTGATATAGAAAGATTGAATGATAGGAATTGGTTCCTAATTCTCACAGAGAGTATGGTTCTCTCTAGAACCACTCCATATATATATATATATATATATTACAATGCATGTAAGTCCAAGTCAATTGTAAATTAAAAAAATAATCATAACTTACGATTAAAGGTAATGAGTACGATTGTTTATAAATTTGAAATACGATTAAAAGTGGCTAAAATTATTTATAATTTTGAAATACATCTAGACATATATTAAGGTAAAATTGTATGATAGACAACTGTTCTGGTATAAATCGTTATCTATCACACGATTTAACAATAATATTTTAGACACTATTTGTGTATAATAGACAACAGTTTTGGGTTGATAGACAACGATAATGACATTTATTGTTATAAATTTTCTTCTTTTTGTTTGCATTTTCCATGACGATTAAGATTACGACTGTTGTATTTAATAATTTTTGCAATCTTATATTATTATTTTTTATTTCAATTTCATTATTTATAATAATTAAATAATTGTATTTTTTATATCTGTCATATATTCAAAAAATCAAACATTCTTTGATCGTGGACAATTATACATTTCTATTTATAAAATTGTGTCTTTGAAATATTCCAATTCGGCATTTCTAATATGGATTTTCATGCTATTCCTAAAATTAATTAATTTTCTTTTTGTTTGTCGTAACTACACAAAATTGATCTTCTTATCTAATTAATTAATGCACGTGCATATCATTTTATTAATTTTTAAAAATTGAACGCAACATATAGTATTAAAAAATAATCATAATATTACAAATCTAAAAAATAATAATAATTTGTGCATTGCACAGGAGAAATACCAGTTATATATAAAGCTAGTTCCTACGATTATTTTTTAAAAATCATATGATTAATTTTGTAAGGGCCACAATTAAATATAACAAAACTACGATTATATTTAAAAATATACGATTAAGTTTAAAAATTAAGCGTACATACACGATTAAATTTAAAAATTAATTGTATGCTACGATTGTTTTTCTAAAAATGCTACGATTAAATATTAAAATTAATCGTATGCTATGATTTTTTTTTCGAAAAATGCTACGATTAAAAAACTTAAAATTAATCGTTTGCTATGATTAATAAGTTAATTGTAGTCTTAATTAATCAGTCTATAGAGATGATACGTCATGTGCCCTTTTCTGCCCCATAGTCTGTCGAGTCATGGGAAGGAGTCATCAGCATCTGATATGAATATGCCTCCCATGAAAAAGAATTCCAGACATCCTCCACGAGAGTCCACACCCATGGTTCTATCACCCGGTTCGGATCAAAGCATAAAATCATTCGGTATATGAATAATATGTTCGCAACCTTCACATAATCCTGAGGGTCTCTCGCCATCAGCATGCCTGTGAACTTATCCTCCATCTATCGGAAGGTTATACACTTCCCTTGAAATAATCGATAGTACACCGCTCTATCTACAACAACGTGCGCACCATTCGCATCGAATGTAGAAGTGCCGAATTGTAACCCTGACACCAGGTTATACTTACTGGGACCGAAGCGTAGTACGGATCTATGAATCTGAAATCGAACCTCCCGTCCCTCCAATGCACGATCCAACATGTGCACCTCACGACTCATCAGCACATGAATAATCTTCTTCTGGACATCACCACCCCTATAGTCCAGAAAATACCCGAAGTATCCGGATCTAAATAACTGCACAACATCATCACCACCTATTATATGTAATGTGGCTCTGATCTGCTCAACTATCTTCGGCCTGACATATATAATGATCATCGGTCTCAGACGCTGCAGCGACTGTCTAAGCCAACTAACAACATTTGTAAAATTGTAATTAAATATTAGTCCGACTCAATTATAATTTAAAATAAAATAAATACATAAATGGCCTATGATTAATTTAAAATGGGATATGATTAATATTATATAGAATCGTATCACATTTTATATTATATAGACTCCGATTAATAGTTAAAGGGCTACGATTATGATTCAAAGGTCTACGATTAATATTTTATGATCTACGATTATGTTATAATGGAGTACGATTAACATTTTAAGAGCTACGATTAATATTTAAAGGGCTACGGTTAATATTATAAGAGCTATGATTAATATTTCAAGAGTTACGATTAATTTTTTAAGAGCTACGATTAATTTTTAAAGAGTTACGATTAATATTCCAAGGGCTGCAATTAATTTTTAAAGAGCTACGATTAATATTATAAGAGTTATGATTAAAGTTTTAAGAGCTACGATCAACATTTAATTTTCTACAATTATGATTTAAAGGGCTACGATTAATATTAATGGTCTGCGATTATGATATAATGGGCTATGATTAATAATTAAATGACTACAACTAATATCTAAATTTAATTGTACAACTATGATTAATTATATGAGTTTCATAGTCCAACAACAGCTTATGTTTAAACAAAAACCCAACCATATCTTATGATTTGTGAAATTATCAAACAAGTACATGAACAATGAAAATTAAATCTCAAAATTGAAAAATAATGGACTATATAACTGATACAAACTTAATTTCGTGTATTTTTACTTTGTCTTTTTACTTATTTTTTTAGTACTTTTAGTCATATATAGAGTCTTGTTAGCGACAAAGTATAACAGGGGAGAGAAGAAGCACAATTGGACCCATTATAGGCATAACCAAGACACCGACTCGATCCAGGGCATAAAGAGGATCAAATGCTGAAGCTTTGACAGTTTGTTACGAATTAAGCGTAGAAGTTCAGCAACAACCTCTACGCATATGACGTGGGTCCACGTGTGCAACAGTTCCTAAGCTTAGGGAGGTTAGTTTTAAGTGGATAGAGGAGATTAGGGAAGAAAAGGAAGTGGAGCATATCCCTACAATCTAGGAAGCATTACCGTTGGTAATGAAGTTGACTCCTTCAAACTAATTCACGCTCCTACGTGGGCTGGGTTAGGCCGAATTGTGGCTATTACTTATAAATACTTGCTAGTTTCGTTTTCATAGAACAACTAATCACACTCGCATTTTATTTACCGCAAGATACAGTTTAATTTTCTGCATTTAAGTTCTGGATATTCTGCACAGTAGTTGGCGGTTTGCCCTCAGCTAATGCAAGTACTTGTGTTTTACCCTAACTGGAGTTGGATCCAGTCCTTAATTTAGTACGTTTTCCTTTTATCATAAGTTGTTTATTTGCTTTTACTTTATTTATTAATATATTTTCTAGCTAAATATCCAGTATTCAAGTTGAATGTGAATATGTTAAGGTAGATAATATGCGGCTTAGTGTTCTGAATTTACCTTGAAATGGTTCCAAACTTTATTCTGGATAGAACATCGACATTGATAGTAGCATGATTAGGTTATTGGCTACTCTTAATCAAACTATTATTTATGTAAGTTAAGTGGAAGTAGGGATGCTCGTGTCCTGAAGAGCCACTAAGTGATAAAGTAGAAGCCGAATCTTGGAGAATGAAGTATGGGTAGATCTTGTGGGCACACCGAGGATGTGTTCATGTTCTAGTGTTGGGTGATAAACTGGGATTTTACACTAGATTTAGTGTTATTTAATTGTGCATTTTACTCGTATTTTTATCACAGTTTATTCGGATTTTACTTGTTCTTGGAGTTTGGTATATATTGTGGTATTTGTAGGTGTTGTCCCGTATTTTGCTGCATTTTTGGACAAGAGATAATTATTGATATCCTGGGGCCGTACGTTGAAGAAATCAAGTCGAAGACGGGATGAAAATGTCACAGAAGAGAACCTGCGAGCCCGAGCCGCGGGCACGGTTGTGGTTCGACAAGGGGTCGGCCATTGCCCGTTCGCGACAGAGAAGAGGGTCTGGAAAATCCACGACCGTGGTCACGGGTATTGGAAGTGCCAGCGGATAATGTGCCACATCGGACACATGTGGAGCCGCGACCTGAGCCACGAGTGACTGGGTCGAGAGTCGTCTGGGGCAGTCCGATTTTGTGTTGGTTTTGGACTTTTCCCCACTAGGTATTTAAGGGTTATTTTGCACGAAAATTAGACACAATTCACCATACCCTAAAGTTGCCACCAGAGAAAAACAACAGAGGAAAAGAACGCGAAGAACAAGACCAAAGATTTCAAGAGTTTTCAAGACTAGAGACAAATTAAATCATCCGGGGTTTCTTATTCTCTGTTCTTAGAAATGCAATGTTTTCTTTGTAGATTATTTTAGTTAGTCATTTTGCCATGGATAGCTAAAACTCTAGTATTCTAGGGTTGGATTATGATTTATTTATGAAGTTCTTTTGATTTATTTTATTTGGTGTCTATGATTTGATTATTCCTAGGTTTATATGTATTATTTACCTGATTACGATGCAATCTGATGTGTTAATTCATAAATCGAGATAGGAGTTTTAACACAAGGTCTGGAATAATTAACTGGTTAATCAATATCACTCGATAGAATTGCGATTAATTTAGAGAACAATAAACCTTTGGAACGGTTAAGAGTTGCATGATAGGTATTGAACAGACACGTTAATATTTGTTGTGTAACTACAATCTAGGCACTTCGAGAGAAAGTTTAGAATACTAGAGTGGTTGTTCTAGCATGGTTTAAATCCCAACATATATGCTAAATTAAATAATTGGAAGAATGAATTAAATAATGAATTTTCAATCTTAGAATGTGCTTTCTTTTCATTGTCTACTTCATCCGTGTTTATTTCTGTGGTGACATTTACTGTTTCAATATTTTTATTTATTTAGTAATTAAATTCAATCATGATTCGTAGTCTAGATAACTGCAGGAAGTTAGATTAAGATACTTAGTAGATTAATTATAAAATCTCTATGGATACGACCTTGTTCACTGCTATACTAGAAGCCTCACTGTACACTTGCAGTTTAGGTGAAAATAAATACCGAACATTGGGTCTCTCCGATTAAATATTGTTGCCCTTATAACATCTCTGTATGACTCTCTTCTTTGGTGCTCGGGTAGTTAGGGAGTAAGGGTTGCCGTCCGTATCACTCTTAGCGTAAACAGTAAGAAGGGATTGAAGAGTTAGTCGCCCGTAACTGCTTTCTATAACCAACTAATCAAATCAAGGTACCTACTTAGTTGTGCCCTGGATTGCATGCATCTACCAAAACTGAATTTATATTTGACTTGAACATTTGTTTTATATTGATCATTAATGTCTTGTATTATTTTATTGTTTGTTTAGTTACGAATAGTTCGAGGAAGAATTAGTGACAGTAATTCTACACAACCCACAAAAGTTACTAGAAGATAGAAAGGTTAATCATTCATCGTGGTTGAGCGTTGTACTAGCCTCTGAGGGCACATTAAAGCATCTGTAAGGGTTTGCCTACAGGTGTAATTTTGCACACAAAACGACGATGTGTCAATAACTAACTTGAGATATCGATTGGTCGACCCGGCGTTCAGATCCCATGTGCTCCTCACCATGTCCAGATCTCAAAACTATTGCAACCGGCGAGAGGCGGTGAGAGGTTTGTTCTGGATTTTTTTTTATGAGAGCGAGAGAGAGAGAGGGCCGACGAAAGAGATTGCAGTGAAAGAGAGTTATCGCGGTATATATTTTTCTGGCGAGAGAGGGTGAATGAGAGAAAGAGCATTTTTTTTTTTTTTTCTGCACAGAGAGAGTGAATGATAGAGATAGAAGAGAGGGAGAGTGGTAGTTGTGTGTTTTAAATTTCTAATCCTAATAACTAATATTCTATTTGCATGTTGAATTGTGTAAGTACATAAATTGTAAGGAACTTTAAGTTTTTTCAAATTTTGTGGGACCATGTGAAGGGTTTGGGTGTAAAGTTAGTATTGATTGCCCACAAAACTCCACATCTTAAATCTTGTCCAACTACTTCAATTTTAAATTAATTTTGAATATATATATATATATATATGTATGGGAGAAATTTTTATCTAGACAATAAAATGTTAAAATTGGTATAGTTGGACAAGTTTTAAGGGGGTAGGAGTTTTATGGGCAATTTGTACTACATTGACTTTAAAAAAGCTGAATATTCTTACCTTTTCTGAAAAGTACTTACACTTTTGTACTTTCCATGCATAAAGTGTTTTGGAATAAAATTTTCATGCATGGAATAAAATCTTGGCATAACACGTCTCTTTTGGATCAAAATTTATCTAAACTCAATTTAAATTTGGAAAAAAAAAATCGATGGCTTGTGAATCAATTCATATTTAATACCCTAATAAATTTTGGTAACCACCCTCATCCACACTCTCTCTCTCTTCCCCAAAAAAATTTAATTTATCAATAACAAAATCTTGGTTTTTAACATAACGACAATTTAAATTGAACTATAACGAAATTTTAATTTTAACATAATGAAAGTTAATTTTAAAGATAACGACAATTAAATTCATGCATCACGAAAAATAAATTCCAACATAACGAAAATAAAAATTTAACACATAACGAAAATCTAATTTCATTAATAACGAAAGTTTTAACTATAACGATATTTAAATTTAGCTATAACGAAAATCTAATTTTATGTATAAGGAAAACCTAATTTATCTATAACGAAAGTTGTAACTATAACGAAAATCTAATTTTATCAAAATTTAAATTGAACAATAATGATAATTTCATTATAACGAAAATCTAATTTTATCAAAATTTAAATTTAACAATAATGATAATTTCATTTTAACTATAATGATATTTAAATTTAGCTATATTTAAATGCTTTGACCGATAACTATTCTGAAAAGTGATGTGTAAATTTCTACTTTTCCATGCAAAAAGAATAAAATATGTCTTTTGGAATAAAATCTCTTGGATATCATGCTGGACAAGTATATCTTTAGAACAAAATATATTCGAACTCAATTTAAGTTTGAAAAAATGAATCCGCTTGTGAATCTTTGCATTTAATATTGTATTAAATTTCTGTAACTACCCTCGATCTCTAATCTCTCTCTCTCTCTCTCTCTCTCTCTCTCTCTCTCTCTCACACAGCTTTTTTCAATTTTTCCTCTCTTCTTATCGGCTGTATTAGCCCATTTCTCTCTCGCCGCTGAAACCCTTTGAAAAAAAAAACACGATTCAGTCTCCGGACTCAGGTTGGAATCACCAGATGGAAGAAGGATGTGAAGATGTAGACCGACCGTCGGGAGAGGTTAGACTTGCTATTTGTTTTAGTTAAATGTATCGTTGTGTAACGATAGAGTAGGAGTTGCATAACTATAGGTTAGTTGTAGATCTTTACGTTTGTTGATTCATATATAACGATAGTTGAAAGATAGGCCTGATCTTCCATAACGATATAGCCATAACGATTGTTGTTTTATCCATAACGATTATTGTTTTATCCATAACGATTGTTCATATTTAATGGAAATAGTTGATTTATCCATAACGATAGTTTTCTTCTCCATAACAATAGTTTATTTAGAAGTTTCGTTATGATTTATTTGAATGGTTGATCAATCGTTATGCTTCTTAGAAGTTTCGTTATGCCTTTTTTAATAGTTTCGTTATTGTTTATTGGAATAGTTGATCAATCGTTATGCTTTTTTAGTAGTTTTCGTTATGCTAAACTTTCGTTAATGGTAAAATTATATTTTCGTTAATGGTAAATTTTTATTCTCGTTATGCTAAATTTTAAACTTTCGTTAATGTTATCGTTATGTGAAATTTAAATTTTGTTATTGTTAAAATCTAATTATCGTTATGCTAAATTTAAATTTTGATATGTTAAAGTTAAAACTTTCGTTATTGGTAAAATTATATTTTCGTTAATGCTAAATTTTTATTTTCGTTATTCTAAAATTTAAACTTTCGTTAATGTTATCGTTATGTGAAATTTAAATTTCTTTATTGTTAAAATCTAATTATCGTTATGCTAAATTTAAATTTTGATATGTTAAAGTTAAAACTTTCGTTATTGGTAAAATTATATTTTCGTTAATGCTAAATTTTTATTTTCGTTATGCTAAAATTTAAACTTTCGTTAATGTTATCGTTATGTGAAATTTAAATTTCTTTATTGTTGAAATCTAACTATCGTTATTGCTAAATTTAAATTTTGATATGATAAAGTTAAAACTTTCGTTATTGGTAAAATTAAATTTTCGTTAATGCTAAATTTTTATTATCGTTATGCTAATGTTTAAACTTACGTTAATGTTATCGTTATGTGAAATTTAAATTTCTTTATTGTTAAAATCTAATTATCGTTATTGCTAAATTTAAATTTTGATATTTTAAAGTTAAAACTTTCGTTATTGGTAAAATTAGATTTTCGTTAATGTTAAATTTTTATTTTCGTTATGTTGAAACTTTAATTTTCGTTAATTTTATGGTTATGTTAAATTTAAATTTTCGTTATAGTTAAATTTAAATGTTCGTTATCTTTAAAATTAACTTTCGTTATGTTAAATAGTAATATTAGTTTAATTAATACTATTAGTGAAAAATAAAAATAACAAAAACATCTAATATAAACAATAATACTTTTTTTAATAATAATAATAATAATAGTAATAATATTAATAATAATAATATTCGTGTAAGTAATCATAATAGTAAAAAATAAAAATATAAAAAACAATTAATATAAATAATTATACTTTTTTAATTTAAAAATAAATAATAATAATAATAATAATAATAATAATAATAATAATAATAATAATGATGATGATGATCGTTATACATAATAATAATAATAACAACAACAACAACAACAATCACTAATCTAATAATAACAATAATATTTGCTAATTAATAATATTAGTAAAAAAATAAAAATAGCAAAAACAATTAATATAATTAATAATTTAATAACAGTCTAATTTTCTATTGTGAAATTTAGATTGAGTGGATTAGACGCCCCCTCCAGAGGTTCAAGCCGACTGTGAATATGTACGTGAAGATGGAGTTAGTAGACAAGATTAGGGAGGTGTTACAGCATTTCGGCGGTGAGGAAACGATCCAGACGTTCAGATCTGGATGCTTAGGACACTTCGTGGACTTTAGGGGGGGTAACATAGCTCGGAAGGCGCTGCATGCATTGATTTGTCATGAAGTGCGTGTCCAGGATCCTGCACGCGAGGGTAGAGAGTGTTGGTTCCATGTGAGTGGAACGACACTACACTTTGGGCCCTCAGAGTTCGCACTGGTGTCGGGCTTGCGGTTCGGGCCGTCCAATTTCGATCCGAATGCGGCTCATGTGATTCCGGCCAGTAGCATCTATCATCGGCTATTTGAGGGGAAGAAGACGACAATTACACAGATGTATGAGAAGTTCACGGCGAAGCGTCTAGCCAATCACCCTCCAGATTACATGAAGATTGCGAACATCCTGATCGTGTACCAGATGTTATTTTGCCAGGACCCCGGACGTACGATCGATGACTGGGTGTGGGCCCTGGTAGAGGATGCTGATGCGTGGAATTCTTTTCCATGGGGGGATACACATTTCAGATCCTGATGCACTTTATCAGCATTCTCCCTAGAGCTCGACGGGATATGGGCCCACAGGGGGACGGAGCATATCATTGGTACGGTCCTGTTTGGGTATTTCAGGTAATTAGTTGAATTTATCATGAAAACTTTATGTTTTAGTAATTTGATATTATACTTACATGATATTCTACGTTTTTAAACAGGCATGGGCCTGTGAAGTTTTTCCCGAGATTGTTCGTCTGAAACTCGTACAATATACTTCAGCTCATGTACGGTGTTCGTCTGAAACTCGTACAATGTCCTGGGATTGCGTAGCTGCAACGTGTGTAGAAATGCGGGCAATTGCGCATAGGACTTATCAAAGTCCCCATAGATCATCTCAATTGCAATGTTCCTCGAGCGCAGAGCGAAACTGTAATCAATCTGAATCTCGTACTCACGTAGAAGCTCGGAGACCATCTCTTTGGGCTTCAGAACAAACCCCTCATCGACCAGTTTACGTGCAAAATACTTTGTAATCACCCGTGCAGGCACCTGTCGTGGGGCAACTCGACTCATATCCATGTGGCAAGTATGAGTGCCGTCAAACTTGTAGATTCTCCAAACAACTCCATCCACAACTGCACACAGCTTGAACGGGTACTCCCTGCCATGCTTGCACATGTAGACCAGTCGTGTCTTGTTCGATCGATACACGGCATACTCCACTCTATTCTGCATGTGATACAGTCCCACGGCTAGGGCCAAATCATCCTTGGTGCGGAAAATCGCACCCTTCTGAAGTTCATCCGTATTGGCTGCTGACGGCTCGTCCCAACTCAGTGGGCCTGCAACGTCAATATTCGCAAGTGGAACAAGCCAATTGCTCCCACCCCTCTCAGATACATCCTCAGCCCTAGTGTTCGACGATGATGCTCCTCCGGTCATGCCTATCAATCGTCCCGTACCCCCTGTAGAACGAATCCATCCCGTGAACTCTGTGAACACTGATTCGAGCAAGTCCGTTCTCACATTCTCCTCCGCTTCTTCATCAGTAGTAGGAATTTCTTCTTCTTCCTCTGGAGCCTCATAGTGCTCCATATCATCACGAACCTCCTCTCTGACCGATTCTCTATGTTCGGGCACAGTGTCAGGGATGACCCTTGAGCTGTTGCGTCCTCTCTGAACAACATACACAATCATCTCTTGACTCTGCTCGTGGAGCAAGTCAAGCAAATCAGCATCATCTTTCAGTCTTGTCTTGATCTGTCTCCCGCTATTGGTGCTCGACATCCATGATAACTGGTACTCGACAGAGATGGGATCGGTCTCTAGTAACTCATGTATCTCTCTCATCAGTGTCCTAAAACAGATATCATCAGATGACATGATGATCAGCTCCTCCACACCATCTACATATTGAGCTCTCTCCCAACGGCCACTATGTTGTACAATTATACGACGTCTAACCATCTGTGATAACAAAAAATTCAATTTAATTTAAGCATAACGAAATATTTAATTTCATTTAACGAAATATTTAATTTAAGCATAACGAAATATTTAATTTAACGAAATATTTTGAGCATAACGAAATATTTAATTTAAGCATAACGAAAAAAATCATAACGAAATATTTTGAGCATAACGAAATATTTAATATAACTTTCGTTTTGAGCATAACAAAAAAATTCATAACGAAATATTTTGCGCATAACGAAATATTTAATTTAATTTAAGCATAACGAAAAAATTCATAATAATGAAAATTTAATTTGAGCATAACGAAATATTTATTGTTCACATAATGACTCATAACCTTAAACTATAACGAAAATCTTTTTATCAATAACGAAAGTTTATTTTAAACATAACGATAATTTTAAATTCAACTATAACGAAAATTCAAATTTAAATTCAACTATACGGATAATATCATTTTCACTATAACGAAAATTTAATTTGAGCATAACGAAATATACAATTTTAAACATAACGATAATTTTCATTTAACACAACGATAATTAATTTTAATTATCACGAAAGTTTTATTCTATATTGTAACGAATAGTCAAATTCAACTATAACGAAAATTTAGTTTTTAACATACCAAAATTGAAATTTAACAATAACGAACATTTAGATTTAACATAACGATGTTTAAATTAAAACCTAGAAGAATTTTCTAACAAAACTTGAAACATACCTTTCAATTTTGGAGAATTTTTCCGCGAAATTTCACCGATGATGATGTTTTGTTGATGACGATGATCTTCTCGCTTGCACGATCAAACATTCATTTTTTTATGTGAATTCAGAGATTTTCTTCACCAAACTCTCGAACTATTTCTTCTATTTGGGTGTGGGTTGAATTGATGCATCGGTGTAGTGTAAATATAGGTGAATGACACCAACCTCTCTTACACAAAATTAAATGCATTAAATTTCATTTAATTTGGGCCAACTAATACCTACCTATGCAAATACAAATATTTATGCATTTTACCTACCTCATGTTGACCACACAGAAATGACAGAATAATGCATTGATGCATAACGTTATAAATGTTTCGTCATAAGTTTTCGTTATATATTTATAAATTTTCGTTATATGTTTTTATACATGTATCGTTTAATATTTTCGTTATACATAAAATCCTATATAATGAACTATCGTTTAATGTTTTCGTTAATATTAATTTCGTTATTATTATTATTATACTTTCGTTATTATCAATATATAATGATATATTACTTTCGTTATTTTGTTATTCTTATTATTATTACTTTCGTTATTATCAATATATATATTTCGTTATTCTTATTATTATTACTTTCGTTATTCTTATCATTACTATTAATTTCTATCGTTATTCTTATTATTATTATTTTCGTTATTCTTATTATTACTATCGTTATTCTTATTATTATTATTATTATTATTATTTTCGTTATTCTTATTATTATTACTTTCGTTATTCTTATTATTATTATCATTACTATTAATTTCGTTATTATCATTACTATTAATTTCGTTATCCTTATCGTTATTCATTATTATTAATTTTAAAAATAAATTGTCTACAAAAAACTGGTAGGGATCGATCATGTATTTATTTTTATATGTTAGGGTTTTTAAACTTTAGGGTTTTAGGGTGCATTTAATGTTTAGTTTTGAAAAAAATGTAAAAAGTACATTTCCCCAATCATTGGGTGTGGGGACAAGTGTGTCATAACTCCAAATTGCCCATGAAACTACTACACCCTTATATGTTGCCTTTTTCCCCTTTTTTACTTTTTTTTTTTGTCTATATTTATAGATTTACACTATATGTATATATCCCCAAAAGAAATATCAAAATCTCATGACCATGTTCACAAATCATTTTTCGAACAAAATGGATATTTGAAGTTTGAAAATAGAATTTTTCGACAACTGTGATTGTGTTCGAAATTTATTTTTTGAAAATCAAAGTCATCTTCGAAGATGACTTTTCGAACATTGTCCATTTGATTAGAAAAATCTAGTTCGCCACTTGAGTTTTCAAATTTTAAGTTGGAGTTGTTCGTCACCGGCGGTGGGAGAACTAAGATAGGAGAGCAATGTGTCGAGAAGATGGCAGAGAGAGAGAAAAGAGAAGATGAATTAGTTGTGAAGAAGAAGTTATCGATTAGATTTTCTTTTTTTCATCAGCGGCAGCCAGCAGAGGGAGAAAAGAGAAGATGCAGAAGTGCGAAAAAGAACGCAATCGATCAATTTTTTTTTTTTTTGCTTATTTTATTTTGTTTTATTATTAGTATAGTAAGGACATTTTTATGTAAATTTAATACCCAATTAAAAGAAAAGAAAATTAATTTGTAGTGCAAAGAGTAAAATATTTAGCGCAAATAGCAGCTCCTTTTTATTTTATTCACTACGTGTTTTGTTAAAAAAGCAATATATTTTTTCTTTTAAAAACACCACAGTAAAAATCTTATTTACCATATTTTATTATATTCACTATGTGTTTTGTTAAAAAAGAAATTCACCTTTTCTTTTTAAAAACACCAGGGTAAAAATCTTATTTACTCTTACGCAAAATGAAATACAAATACACGTCCCAAAAAATTAAATTAATAAGTCATAAAAGATCATATAATTTTCGATGACAAAGCAACGCCCTTCACAAAAAGTGGAATGAGATTAAAGTTTCTGGAGAGCTTAGGTATTAATGAACTGCTAGTAAAAACAATTATATAAGTTGATTTTTTAGTAGATAGAGTTAAGGGCCGAATTCTACATTTAACTTGGAGTTAGGGTCTGCACAGTCTGTCGATGCCAAGCATCTTCTTCAGTTCATTGGTTTCTTGTTTGGAATGGACCTACACAAGAGTTACCACAACATGAACATGAAAATCAGACATGAAGCACAGAGAGACGAAACACGCGTTTACACCACACATCTTCATAAAAATCGATCAAGTTATGTTCTTACTATAGAAAGAAAGAAAGAAAGAACGAAAGAAAATGCCAACAGACTTGTACGAGCCATGAAATTTGGATGCTGGCGAAATAACCATAAAGATGGCGGTTGCATTGCATGTCGTGAATCGTTGTGTTTTACTAACATATGTTCAGACAAACCATGTGCGCGCGCGCGCGTGTGATCGAACATTTGTAGAACTTCAACTTCTAGAAATTATGAAGAATCGAATAGGCTTAGTATTAGTGTAGTCAGTTTTCTAGCTACAAAAAATTTGAAAGATGGGGAGAAAAGAAAGATTGGAAAAGGATTTGGCTCTGAACATCATATGCCCTAAGAAAGTCCATGATTAAGAGATTTGGAATGATAAAATAACAGGGAAGAAATTGTACCAGTTCCTGCTGCAGAATCTCAATTTTACGACTTTGACTTAACTGCGACACCTTCAGCTCTTCAATATCTTTCATAACCTTCATAATATGTGCCATAAGATTCAAGTGGAAAGGACTAAATGAGGGAGAAAAATTGATGATAATATGTGAATGTAAAAATTCGAAGTTAATAAATTGAACAGAGTAACAGGTACCTTGGTGATCATCTGCTGAAAATAAGAAGATTCTGCATCTGTAAGCACCCCTTCAGACAAAACACAGTTGCTGTCTTGAAACACCCTATCTGTCTCGTTAAGCTGATTGCGGTCTCTCTCACAATCTTCTACAGGTGTCAAAGAAATGCCAGATCTATTGCTTGCTTTGCTACCAATAAAAAATTCTCCAGGTTCCTCAGCTCGCACATTATCGAATTCTGAAGGCTTCAATTCACCCCAACCATCCAAAAAAGTTGGCTTTTCTGACAGATTAGGCTTACCACTGTCTCCATCGTGATGTTCCTCGCAGTTTTCACGTATTTCCTTCACATCATTGTCCACAAAAGCAATGTCTTCCCAAGATTCCGGAACATATGAGTCACACTCGGCATTAGCTGCACCATAGCAAGCTTCAGGAGGCAATTCACTCCATGCATTAGAATATAATTTTGATGGACTTAACACTTTTTGAGGTTCCAAAACTTCCCCATTGTCCACTGCAGATGAAGACTGCGAAGGTTTGAACAACTCACTCCACTTCTTTGATGGAGCAAAAGCATCTCTATTACTGGCTGAGGCATTTGAATGTTCATCTTTTAACCTTGCCTCAGCCATTCCCAAATACGCTTCCCAGTCTACATTCTTAAACTCCTCATCTGCAGTCTTCTTTATGTTAGAATTGGGCGGAAGGTTGAAACTGTTTCTCTTCCAAGCAATGTTTGATGGACGAGGCATGTTTTCTGGCAATGGTGATGCCAAGAATAGTCTCATCAATCTTTTTGTTTGTTCTTTATCAAGTTCAAACCATAAAAGCTTATCCGTGTAGTAATTCTTCGCTATGATAGATTTAAATTCTTCTTCAAGCAAAGGACGGCATTTACTCCGTGCACGGATTCGTACCTATAACAGAAAAATATCATGCAAAATGAGCATGCTTGTTTAACTATAATAATTCACTATATTGTGTTTCCAAAACGAACAAAAAAAATGGATAAAATGAAAGAAAGAAAGAATGCAATATCTGAACTAACAACAATAGTTAAGCATTAAACAAGTTATAATCATTTCTCCCCCATCCACAAAATCATCCAAACAACCTATGCATAAAATAAACATGGGATTTCCAGCTTTGTTTGTACGTTCGTGTGAAGGGGATCGTTTGCTTACCTGTGCAGGGTACGGAGTAGTCTCAGAACCCATACCAGCAGTAACCCATGCATCTGGATAAATATTCATCTGTCCGGAGGAAACTGCTTCAAATACACCATGAAGCTTTCGATCACTGTAGTTGAAAAGGAAAAGTGGAAGGCCAGGGGTTGCTTTCCTCACATATGAATAATGTGCAGCAGGCAATCCTGCTCAAGAAAAACAAAATACAAATTATCACCTTAAATATAGATACATTAACATAGAGATAAGTTATATAAACATGTTTGCCGATTACAAAGCTCACCAAATATTTCCCTGTCCAAGCATTCCTTGATAGTGTTATGCTTGCATCCAAATATAATGGCTCCAAGTTCATCTTTTGTCAAATTTCTAGCAGGAGCGCTAATGTTAAATTTCGAGGAACCTTCAGATTTCTCCATCAGTGGAATTGTTATAGTTTTTCTCCCCATCAACATCTACATAATTCAAGCATTTATTAGAGAATAACTGCAAGTAAACTATAAAACAAATAAAGGATCAGCAAGATAGCAAGCTTAATGGGAGGAGATGAATTATCTTAATTATGCGTAAAGAAACAACAAAAATAACAAACAATCTCACTTGGATAACACCTGTAACCGTACGATGACCAAGTGACAATAAATAAATAAAAGAAACCAAAAAAAAAAGGTGAGCAAAATCCAGTTTTAGGTTTGGAAAATGGGAATCCCGCTCAAAAAGGCCACAATACATAGAAGTTAAGGGTCTGAGGAGAATTATTAAAACAGGGGACGAAAACAATGACATAACATGAATCACAGAACCCAAGCTTGAAAGTCGGAAATTTAATAAAAATACATTCAACAGTCAACACACACTCAAAGTTATAAATGAAACGCAGAATACCATTATTTTTAGATAATCAACACAAAAACGAATAATTTTGCACTTAGAGCTAAAAACAGGGAAGCAACAACTAAGAGTGTATTCATCAATAGCAAAATATAATTGTGAGAAAAGAAAAGAAAAGAAAAAATATATATAATTAATAAAGAAGAATGGCACTGTTTCGCTGTTCCTCCGTGAACACTGGTCTTGCATGCCTATCAGCAAATAACCACAAGCTAATACTACAAATCTACAATACCACTCAAAAATAAGTTCGAATCTAAGTTTTCACCTTTATTCAAACACAAAAAAGGGAAAAAAAGGCCCCAGAAAACAGAAATTTGAACCTCGGATTTTCAGGCTGATGGCGACGATCAGTGACTATCTGAGAAGCACAACTCCACAGCCGCGCACGATCCACGAAAGGAGAATGCTAGGGTTTCTACACGTAGAATGAAATACGGGAAGTGTACGGACGCCTGAGAGAGAGAGCGAGAGAGTGCGTAAAAGTATGTTGCATTGCAGAGTGGTGTTTAACGTTGCAGAGATTTTGGTTGCGTCAAAGTTCTAAAAACATCATGGGTGTGTGTTAAATGACACCACTACCCCTAAATGCTCAAATTTGCAAAAAATAAAAGGGGATTGATTGATGTAGTAAACTATAAAACAAATAAAGGATCAGCAAGATGGCAAGCTTAACCATATATGATAATGAAACATCATTAAACAAAGGAGAATAATGCATTTAGGCTTGGAAATTTAACTTAAAAGGTTTCTATTCTTGGTATATATGTCAGTGGAAAAGCTGAAAAGGTATGACTTGAAGAAGTTAAGCAATTTTATGCGATAAGAAAAACAAATGGTCTCAGCATTTGCTGACAACTCACAGTTCAGATAATTCACAAAAACAAAGTTGAACGAAGCCATCAATGAACAAGTGAAATGCAAGAGCTAGACATCAAAACCGTATGTATCACAGAACTAAAAATAAAACATAACACTCAATATTAACAGTGTTCAACACAAGAAAAAGATTGCGCGGTGCACTTGCCTAATTTCATCAAGTGAAAAGCAGGAACTAGACTGTAGACATCAAAATTCAAAACTATATATCTCATAACTAAGCATAATAAATCACCAAAAAAAAAAAAAAAGGTTTCTGTAGTTACAAAGCCACATTTCACCATTATTCAAACACAAAAAAAAATATATAAAAAATTGGGGATAAGTATAAATTTCTTACCTATGACTTCAGACAAGCAAAAATGGTGATTGAGAGAGAGAGAGAGAGAGTATATATATGGACGTCTAACAGTTTTATTTGAAAGAAATGGTGAGTCCAGAGATCATCACACAACAAATTGTGCAAGCGGAAGGAGTAGAGAGTACCACTACTACTGTTTAAAATGTTGCAGAAGTTCTGCGCTAACATGCCAGAAAGGTGGCGGGTGTGGATGAAATGACGATCTTGCCCCTGTAATCAAGGTAAACAATAAGGGCAAAAAGAGCTTTTGACAAGATTGGTGATCGAAGAGTGCTTCATTAATTAAATTAAATTGGTAAATTCTCAGACTTTGTGCGTGAAAGGTGTCTAGACTGTTCTGGTAAGTTTTGGACGTTGTGAAAACTTTCTTTGACTTTTTACTGTCTTAAGGTAAAATATCATCATTTTCTTAGTTTCTTCTATGTCTTGAAATAAATGTTCTTCCAAATTTGAATTTTGAGGACCTTTACGTTTGTGGAATGTGAAGATAAGATTAACTAACTTAAATTTATAATTTTTTTTTATCTATTTAGGGTGTTATGTCTAAAAAAGATATAAATTTAATATGGTTCACTAACAATATGTTAATTATGATGATAATATATTATTGTGTGCGAAACACATATTAAAGAACAAGGGCTAGATTTAAATAACTACGAATGCTACCGATTAAGTTTAGGAAATGAGCTTATAACATAAAAATGAGTTCAAGCATAACATACATTGTGAAAGTCAGGGCTACCAAAAAACGAGACTCCTTATCATTGTATCAAGATTTTTCAAAACATCTCAACAGTTGAATAAAGGGACACCTAAGTTATTTTAAATTTTAAACAGTGTTTTTATAGTTAAATAAGAATTAACTTCTTTATTTTTATTTAATTTTTTAAAAAATAAATTAAAAAAAAGTCTAACATTAGTTTTTTTTTAATTCATTTTTATTTAGTTGATTTTTTCGATTTATTTGTTTAAAAAATTATTTTTATTTTTTCGATTTGAGGTCCTTGTATTTTATTTAGTTAAAATCAAATTCATATATAATCAATTTGATTAAAATCAAGGACGTATGTTAACTCATGTTCTAATGAAAAGTAACAAACAACTCGATTGAAAATCATTCGGGAAAAAAAGAAAAAAAAAAGTTGTCCTAATTACTTATTTATGAAATAACAAATTTAAGAGAAATTAAATTTATTGTTTAAACACAATTACAACTTCTGGAATTTATCGATACAATCTGAAGTACAAGAAGAGAAGGAAATAGAGTAGAACAAGATACAAGTAAACTGTATTGAAACAAATTAAACAAACTGGAATGCAGACAAATTAAACAAACTGGAACGCAGCAGATTCCGGCAAGCCGAGTCGAGGGGACTTCTCTCCGCAAGATAAATACGCCCCGGCTAGTGCTCACGGTTAAGCGTGTTGTCTCTCAAAGATGAAACGACTTTCGTCCTTCCGACAGCAGCACCACAAATCTGGCAAGGCTCCGACGAACTAGCTAATCTAAGAACTGGGAGTAGAGACACGAATGGAACTTATGCTTATGCAGTGCAAGATGATGTTGTGCAGAAGGTAGCAATGTTTGCATGTTGTAATGTCCTATTTATAGGCACACTTCCACTTAGGGGATAACTAGGGTTTGAGGGCATTTAAACCCAGGTGGTGTAACCTCCAGGGGTTATAGCTCTATTATCAAGCCCCTTCAGGAGTTACAGCCTCCAGCTTCTGCAGATCCCGACAGGTGTCCTGTGTCCCCACAGATTCCGATATGTGTCCAAGGCAGCTGCAGATCTTTGACTCCCTCAGGAGTTACAATCGGTTACACTCCAGCCACGGATTCTGACACGTGTCCAAGGCAGCTGCACACCTTTGACTCCCTCAGGAGTTACAATCGGTACACTCCTGCCACTAACTCCAGGTGGGAGTTACACAATTCAAACTAGACGTGTACCATCAAGTGCACCTGAGACCACGCGGATCGAGCGTCCGACCCGTATAACCGATAACTCCAGGTGGGAGTTACACAATTCAAACTAGACGTGCACCATCAAATGCATCTGCGACCACGCGGATTGAGCGTCCGACCTGTAGAACCGACTCGTCCGTTTCTGAAACGTAAACTCCAGGTGGGAGTTACACAATTCAAATTAGACGTGCACCATCAAGTGCACTTGCGACCACGCGGATCGAGCGTTTGACCCGTAGAATCGACCCGTCCGTTTTTAAACCGTAAAATTGTAATGGCTAGGCCTCGGAAGCCTACGTACGCCCAAAGTCCACCCAACGTCCAATTGCCAAGATCTAAGTCCGAGGACGAGACGAGACGAGCCGAGCACGGGCGGGCGCGCGCGTGCGTATGTGGGCTCATGGCCCACATCCTTGTGCACTTAAATATTACACTTAACCATTTATTTCTCACTCACCGAAAATCGGATTTGAGAAAATAAAAATACTACGATTATCTACCACAAACATAGATCAATTGTACGCTATTTAATTCATCCAAAATTAAATAACTCGATCACCAAAAGTCGGATAGAATGAGCCATGGCTCAATTTATTACATCCAATTTTCCAACATTTATAAACTAAATAGGCTGGCAAATAAATATAATAACGGAATTAGTGGGGGGGCGTGCTATTTGTTTACATGTATTAGTTTGTAAGGGATTCAATTTAAATTTTGATGGCGATCAAATCTATATATATATATTATAACACACTTTTGTTTTCCCACCAATTTGTAAAAGAGCACTATAGACATTTTATTTAACATTATAGGGGCAGTATAGTAATAGATAGAATTATGCATCATCACATTTAATTTCATTTACTTTTGATACTTTCCATATACGCATATAATGTATGTACATAAATAAATGATTGTACTAATCTACTTATTATCCTAATTTTTGACGGAGTAAACATATTTTTTTGAAACAACGTCTCATCTCTTAAATCATTTTTATTTGGTTTAATTACGCTTTCCTTTTTCTTTTTCATATTATTTCTTGAATATTTATTTACTCTCATCACATTATTCGTTAGTTTAGGTTTTTTCAAAAAGTTTAAATTTATATTTTTTGGTCATCTTTCTATATAATTTTGATGTATATATTCTTTTTATTTAATCAAACACGAATTATTTTTTCTTTTAATAAATAATAATGTCACAAATTGCAAATTAAACTATGTATCAATGCAAAAATAACAAATTTCATATACAATAAAATGAACCTTGAAATTGATGAATTGAAAATATTTTCTTATTAATCTAAAAATAATTACAACAGTGTACCCATTCATTGCGTTGAAGAAAAATATAAATTTAAGATATTTAAATTTACATAAAATTAAAAAACTAAAAAATTTAAAATCAACATGACAAAAGATCTTATATTTTTTTATAAAATTATAACGAAAAACTAAACATACAATAAAACTAATCATTTCCTTTTTGTTTTCGAATTGAGGTAACGGGGAACCGGTCAAGATGTCTCACTTTACACATGATTTCTACTGTTTGGGTCTTCGCGAAGAGTCGGGACCGACCGAAGCTCACACATCTTTGAGATTTGCAGTTCTTTGAAAATTATTATATAGATTTTAGTTTAAATATTTTGTATAATATTAATTTCATATTTATAATTTTTAATAAAATAATAATAACTGTAAATATATTATTCGTGCATCGCACGAAGGGTCATTCTAGTGGTTGTTCATGATACATCACAACGGGAAAAGTAATAGTTGAAAGAAAAATACGTTTCAAGCGTGGATGATTATCATGAGAGATTCTCACTCTTTAACACCCGCTTGGAATCCAACTCTTGCTCTGGTCTTTGATTTGCAATAACATAAAATGTCCTAGTTCAAAGAATAATTTCCACCGCAATTGTCACAATTGATTCATTGATGCAAAAATGATTAAAAGACCGTCGTTGTTGTTTGTTAAAATAAAATAAAATAGTGGATTGATTACTATCTGTTTTTTTTTCTTTTCTGGTGATATGGTTGATACTGATTTTGAATTTTTTTTTTTTTAATTTTTTTTTTTACAGATTGAGCGAGTCAACGTGCTTTAAACTATATTGACCGTCTAAAATGACACGAGTGATTTTCCATGTTATTCAGACTGTTGTGCAGAAAAATATATGTTCTCTATTTAAAGTACGGAAATTAATTTCAAATTAAATTTGTGATAAATTCAAAAAAAATGGGCATTAAATTTTTATTTATAAAAGATGAAGGTCATTTTTGTAAGAGGAAAAAACCATGTTAATGATTTTAGTATTTTACAAATGGAGGCGCAGGATAGTTGCCAGGTAAGGCACAGAGGCAGAGGGTGCACATTTTAGCAAAGGAAACAAGAAAATAGAGGAGGATCCGAGCAGGTGGAGAAACTGAAGCAAGGAGGCGTAGATTACGAAGTAGAAATAAACTACTTAACAAACACCCACCAACTCACACTCTCCCATTACTTCAATCCACTCACATTGTAATATCCGACCTTGTTCTCGCTTCTCATTTCTCATTCATCTCAGCTCCAAATCGAGAATTTCATCTCTGCTAAGCTTCGATTTCCCGTCGGATCTCTGCGGTAACCGGATTTGAGCGCTATGGAGTCCGCCGCCGTTCTCCGCTCTTTCGAATGTTAGAGTTTTCCCTTCCTCTTTCTCTCTACATATAATGTTGCTGTGGTTGACTCTGTGTTTCAGATATCTATGCATTTATGTTTTCGGATGTATAGTTCGTGTGATCTGAATATTTTCCAGTGGCTAATGCATTGAGCTGAGCATTAGCTCGCGTTTCGTGATTTGTTCGTTTGAAGTTGTTGTTCCAGTTCTCTGCTTGTGAACTTGAACACAATGATTAGAATAATGCTGACTAGCTGTAACTAGAACATAGGCCTTGGGATTTTTATTTTTCTCTAAGTATTTTATATATGTTGCTTTTAATCTGGGAGTGATGTATCTTCCTTTTGTTATTGTGAGCTCAGACAGATGCAATGTGATGTATGTTTGGAAATGGCAAGTACGGGTGGTAAATATTCATTGCAATCTAATAGATTTTGGTGAAACCCTTAGGAACCTTAAGGACTGGAATAGTTTAACTCACTCTCTGTTGACATTTGGAAGTGGAAAGAATGAAGCAACAAATTTCTAAGTTTATCTAACTTCTTAGTCAGTTTCCATTCTATCATCATGCTTGAAAATAAAATTTGCTGCCTATACTTGAGGGTTCATGAGACAGAAAGCACAACCTGATCAGCATAACATAAATGTTTTGTTTCTGTTCCGTGCTGATGGTTCATGGTTTTGCTTCATGTTTTAGTGTCCTAATTTCTAAATATCTGATTTTGGAAACTTTTGATTGAGTGGTAGTGTTATTTTAATCAAGAAAATTGCTATCATGTGCCTCTGCATATTAATCTAATCTCATTTTTTACTCATCTATTTAAAATTTTAAAATATCTTACTGTTATTCCCTGTTAGTGATCTTTGGATCTAATTCTATAAATTTTCATTGAATGGTCATAACGTTCATAAAAAACTGCTGCACATGTGTGGGCAGTGTGGCTCTTAAGTTCTTGTACCCATACAATTTATATCAGTTACCAGCTATTGCATTCTTTGGAAATGTTTCTCCACAATGATGACTTATTCAGACATTTCTCTGACCTTCCAGTGTAAAATAGATGTTGTTGATATACAATTGCTTACTTCAAGGTTCAGAGTTTTCTTGAATTATAGCGCACAGCCTGCTACTTAAATATACATAAAGCCTTCAACCTTTGTGAGTTTTAAGTGAAAAGCACATATGTAAAGATTTCCTTTGATGTTATTTTGATATACGTTCTGCTGGCAGATATCCTGCTGGAGGAGAGGGTGGTTTCTCTGGTAGGCTAAGAATCCTAGTTGTTGGTCTGAATAGAACTGAGTCATATTATGGTTTACTTCAAGTTTCCCTTTTCTTTTTTGCGGCTACTAACGTAAAATACGGACACAATAGGTATTTGCAACACATTCATGAGCAGAAATGTTGGATTTTTATTTTTTTTCAAACTTTTACCAATATTGATAATTCACCAATATTTCCCTAAAAATAAGAAACAATATTTCCACAAATATGGATATTCAACCTTGCCTGGAGGGACTAAGTTTCCAGGAGACTCAACTGTTGACTGATCATATAGTTATGTGGTCTACGTAAATTGGTCTAAAGTCAATTAAAACTTCAACTCTTGCCAGCAGTTTTCTTTATGTGTAAGTTGCTATTTGATGACATTGTGCTTCCAGATGCTGTTGGCACAAATTCCCAGCTCAAGTCTGTTATTCAAAGACCTAGCATGGTTATAACAAATGGTGCTGCCTTCTGCGACCTAAGTAAATTGCCTGCCTGTGGTGGAAATACTCTTTCATGTAGAAGAAGATATGGGGTGCTTTCATGTGCAAAGACCTCTGAAGCTACTATTACAGCCAAAGCCAAAGGTGGGATGCCATTTTTCTGTATTGATAGTGAACAACAGCAAAAAGATGTCTTGAGTACTTAATTAGTTTCATCCTTTTTGCAATTACTACAGTTTAGAATCATATCATGTTTACTTCCACTTCAGGTGACCCTAATGGAGCTGTTCTGTCAGATAACCAATCAAATGGCTCACTAGGGAAAAAAACACCAAGCCCTGCAACTTTTCCCAGTGGTTTTGAGGTGTTATTTTGAATTTCATCCTGTTTCTATTTGTATGATTCTCGTAAAATGCCTTGTTTATTAAGCATATGCTAGTAGCTCTAGTAACTTTTCTTGGGCTCCCTTCCCCATTCTCCATTATTCAAAATGATTTGTAGTCTGGTGTTTCCTTCCACAAGAGAAGTGTGTGAGATGCAATTACTTTGTTTCACACTCAAAACTTTGCCTTTGTGAGTGAATCATAAAAGTACTCATTACTGATGAACTTCAATTTGCTACAGCTATGATTAACAGATTGTTTGCCCTAAAAAAAATTATTTAATGGTATTAGGAGGCTAGGTGTTGAAGATGAGAGAGATGATTTGCAGACCCAAAGCTGTGTGCAAGGTTTTATATATGCTCCTATGTGGTAAATCAGAGTTGAGCTTTCATGGTCAGTGATTAAGTATTAGTGTTGCGGGGGTTCTATATATTGAATCTTTAGTGGTATGAAAAGCAAGAGTATAAAATTGAGTAGATCACATTATTCACCATAGCTTATCAACCTATTAGGGTCATTGTTTGGCTATTTCTAGCTTTGCCATGAGGGTATCAATTTTCAATGGTCTTGTGACAAGGATGATGCTTTTTTTTTCTTTTTTCTTTTCCTTCCTTTTTCCCCTTTTAATTATTGCAATGATTCTTACTCAGTGAAAAGTTCCTCTGATTCATTAATCTAAAAAAATCACTAATAATATACTTCTTGGTAAATGATCACTTCACAAAGATGTACTCCCCTTAGCTGTGATTTCACCATGTTCATCACTTATAGAACCTCTGAATGCAATATAAAGCGTATCCTTGGATTTACCAAGTGGTTTTGAATTTTTTCCTCTGTTGTTTTGCATGTCGTAGTTTCAAGCAAGTATCTTGGCCTATTGCTCTATTGACTTACAAAATGTTATTATTTGTTCTTTTCAGGCGCTGTTGTCTGAAGTATGTGATGAGACAAAGATCGCTGAGCTTAAAGTCAAGGTAGATAAATTTTCATATATAAGCTCCGCGATTTCTTCAATACAATTAAGATCCTGGACTTCCTTTTCTGGTAAATTACTGAATTCTGGACACTAAAGCAATTCTGAAGAATGTGGAAATGATAGTTGGGCAACAAAAAGTAGTTGTCTTGGCAGAAAATTTTATTTATGAAATGCTTGAACAAACACAAATGTAAAGAAGTGACATATTCCCTAGTGATAGAACTAAACTCTATGAATATCAAGTCCATCCAGATTAAGCATGTTTAAATTACCTATTAGATGAATTCTATGGGCTACTGCATTCAATTTTCACTTCTCAATCTCAAATTGGATGTCAAACTAAGTAATTTTTTTTCCAGCAAATTCAACCATTAAACTCTAATTGAATGTCCTACTTATGGTGGGCTAAAACATCAATTAATTGCAACAAAGGATATAAATAATCATAATTGAGCTACATCATGTTCTTAGAAGTTGGAGCAGGAAATCTTCTTCATGATATAACTAAAAGTCTAAAAGAGAACTAAATGTTGTCATAAAAAATTGTGATTAAAGTGAAAGAACTTCAATAGGAAGAAGGTACTATTCCCTTTTGTCTTGTTGATCTTCAACCTTGCCTTCTGTTCTCTTTCCAACAGTTCTGCCATCTTGAATTCATTCTGGGCACTATATTTAACACATGGGCACTTCTTTGCAGCTTCCCAGTTGCTTCTTGTAGTGCAATGCATTACTTATTTGCTTCCATAACCTAGTTGGATACCCGTTACTGCAAAGCCATTGAATCACAGATAAAATAATAAGAAAGATTGGAAAGTGACTAAATGTTAGATTGATGGTATTTAATTCATTAGATAACCTAGTCATCAGAGACTACATTTTGAATATTGGATTCTGCTAGCATGCATGCGCACAAGGAGAAACAAACTTTATTTACAAGTGAGAAATTGTTCATTTAACCGTCAATGTACAATAGATATTTCCATTGAGGTTAGTTAAGTAGGATCTTGAAACAACAGAAGTACGTCAAGATGTGTGCAGAAATTTGATTACTTGGATATTTGTGCATTTAAACTGAAAAGGCATATATGCTTGTTCCTTATGGTTGGTGGTTAGTGGTCAGTCTGGAGTACGTTTATTTCTTTCACATTTAACAAGTCCGGAGGTTATTCACCCAATGATTGGCTTCATTAATGTATTTAGTGATTTAACTAAAAGCACACAGTCCTTGGCTGCTGATGCTTTCTTAATGCTATAGCTATAAGCTATAATTATGCTTGTTAATGTGAATAATGTTGATGGAATAACTGCTAAATATATCCACCGCCTGCTTTTGATTTCACTGGTCCATGCTTTTGACATTATTTTTGTATGGATTTCTTCCCACCATCATATGACAGTTAGGAGCCTTTGAGATCCACATGAAGCGGAATATTGATGGTCCAATAATCCCTGCACCTGTTGTTCATCAAACAACTGCACCTCCTGTTCCAAGAGAATCAACTCCTGCTGTTTCTCCTCCACCCCCATCTAAATCTTCTAAAGAAAAAGTGGGTCCATTCACAAATGTCTCTGTTGAGAAGGCATCCAAATTGGCAGCCTTGGAGGCTTCTGGATCTAGTGGGTATGTTATAGTATCATCACCCACGGTATGTATCGAGTGAGCTTTCGATAGTGGTTCTCTAATTTCTACAAGATAGGAACGAATTTTCGTAATTCTCTCTCCTGTCTATAATAGGTTGGTTCATTCAGAAGAGCCAGGACTCTAAAAGGAAAGAAGCAAGCTCCCGCCTGTAAAGAGGTACTACCTTGCGAGGAACTTTCCTTTATATGTTACTTTTATTAACTAGAATCTTTCCTCTCTGTCTCCTTGGTGGAGCGTGCTGTGGACCTTATTGTCCAGAGATGGGAGAAGAATGGAACTATTAGTAAGAGGCACTGAAATTCCATTCATCACTTCTAAGATGGCCTGTTTCTGAGTTGCTACTCTTTGTTACTCCATTTCATGGTTTTCAATACCTTAATATTCACAAAGGTCTCTGGAATCACGATGGATATGTATCCATTCTGAATTCGCAGCCAATCATGAAAACTGGAATGAGTCTATTAGGAAAAGACAATATCTTCCGTTGATTTTAAGTCAAGATTCACCATTACTTGATTGCTCTCTTTGTGACACGTTTCCTGCTCCCCTGCATACTAAACTCCTCTTACCTCCTGAACTAAGAAAGCAAGATCAATTTTCAGTTAATCAATCAGTATGGCTAAGTTAAACTTCTCCTCAATAAGATGATAATGTTTCCTGATGCACGAAAGATGATTACGTGTTTGTGGTGACAGTGATCTCTTTGCAATGATACCTTGCATCTGTTATGCTCCATAATTTTGATGTGATACAAAATAACAGAAGGTAGGCTCTGATAGTATGACGTCATATAAAAGATTGTCCTGATATTGTGGTGAGAATGACAAATTCTTTCAGAATCTTTACATTCTTCACTACATGCAGGATAGGTGGTGGGTCACATTTATGTCATCTCCAAGTGCATAATGTAGTTAGTTTTAGGTATTTTCATATCATCACCTCTTCTCCTATGTGCATGGGGGGTTCTTGCTACTGAGGTTTACAATATTATCTCCCCATATCCAAGATTCTTCTATTTATTAGGTACCAAATTAGTGAAGTTGCTTTCCTTGTGGCACTGGTTACATCATTTTATCATTATTCATGTATTCACATAACGATACGATATCCATTTGGGGCCATATCTTATACATGTTATTTTGCATACTATATTCAGGGTGACGTGATCAAGGAGGGACAGGTGATAGGCTTCCTGGATCAGTTTGGCACAGAACTCCCTGTCAGAGTGAGTCTTATTTTCAACCCTGTCATATTTTTACTCTGCCTTGAAGACTGTATACTAATTATTTTTCCATCTTCTTTCATTGGCACGTGGGATAATCATTGAATAGTCGGATGTGGCTGGAGAGGTCTTAAAGCTCCTTTTCAGTGATGGAGGTATAGAAACTTAAAAAGCGTTGTTCTAGTTTACATTTCCATTTTGCTGAAACTTTTCTCCACGAGTCTGAGTTTCCTACTTCCGTGAAATTACTTTTGAATTCCTTGCACCCAGTTTCTCTAAAAGCGAAACTGATAATGAGACATCTCATGTTTCTTTCACTCTATAAACTCCTAGTGCCTAAATGGTAGCTGCAACTATAAAATATAAATTACTGAGCCATCCATCTCGACATGTAAGCTGTTTATATGTATTCAATTTGCTCTCTGGGTTATTAAGATAGTTATATTTATACATTATGCAGAAGCTGTTGGTTATGGAGATCCCCTCATTGCTGTATTGCCATCTTTTCATGGTATCAAGTAAATGCCACCTGAAATGGCTGCCAACACCTTCTCTGAAAATTGAGCTTAACAAGCGCCATCCCAAAATTTCAAGATGCAGTTTCTTTTGTTTTTTTTTTTCCTTTTTGGTTTGTTGTGAAACAGAGGTTATGTAGTTTTTGTTGCTCGGCACTTGGTATGAGAAGAGGACTCAAGTTTGAAGCGGCAGATAATCACTTGTGTTACTTTTGTTCTGGATTTTGTTTAGTAATCTGATATTTGTTTAGAATATATGTACCAGCTGCAGTCGACTATTATGTGCTTACACTTTAGTTCAAACAAAGAATAATCCAAGTATTCAGCGTAAAACTAACTTTTTTTTTTTGTAATGATATTATATACTACACATTTATCTTTAAATGATCATTTGTAAATAAAATATTATGCGTATATTTATATATAGAAATAGCCATTTTAGATGAAACTATAAAAGTTTTAGGTACCTTATAAAAATGAGTTTATTTTTAGCTACACATACCGAAATGTTTTTACTTTTTTTTTTCAAAGACTTTTGGGACTTAATTGATATTTCGATATTTTTCAAATGTTTTTGCATTCAACGGGATCTTAATTGATATTTCGATATTTTTCAAAGACTTTTGGGACTTGGAATTGATCTTCCAACGATTTAAGGATTTAAAACACTTTTGAAATTGTACTGAGATCCCAATTTATACTTGTAGAATATGAGTTCCTTCCAAAATTATGGATGAAGGCATGAAGCGGAGCAATTTGATTGGAAAGAAATACCCTTAAGGATGCTAGTGGCAGACCACTAACTGTCGGACATGTAATAATAGACCCACGCTCTTTTTCTTCTAATTTATACTAAAACTAGACTTGTGGTTAGTACCTATATGGAAGATAAAAATTTCGTTGATGGATCGGTTTTAATTATGATTTGATTTGAATTTCAATATCATTTGCAAATAAACATGAAATATGATAATATTTAAATATCTTATATAATTTTGGATTTAATAATTTTAAATTTAAGTGCACATATAAATATTTTTTACAATAATTTTTTCTTGTATCCTAAATTGAGCTGCACATAAATTTTTCCTCGTAGAGATAAAATGGACAGTAAGTAACAGAGATTAACAAAAATATGAAAAAAAAAAAAACATACTATAAAGTATGCGCAATAACGGAAAAACTAAAGAAAAGGAGCGCAAAGTAGCAAACACCGACGGGATTCTCTCTCTCTAGTCTCTAGATCAGCCAATCAAACCCTCTCCGAATTTTCCTCTCTCTAAATCAGCAATGGCAGCCGCCGTGTCGACTCTTCCGATCTCGAACACCCCATCTGAATCGCAGCCCCCCATCGCCACCCCCGCTTTCCGCGCCTTTATCTCCCGCCTTAATGCTTCCGTACGCCAGGGACTCGCTCAGCGCCGCCCCTGGTTAGAGCTCCTCGATCGCTCCGCCTTCTGCCGCCCCGATACCCTCTCCGAAGCTGCCTCCCGCATCCGCAAAAACTTCTCCTACTTCCGCGTCAACTACATTGCCCTAATCTCCGCCTCCCTCGCTTTCTCCCTCCTATCGCACCCTTTCTCTCTCCTAGTTCTACTATCACTCCTCGGCGCGTGGCTCTTCTTGTACCTGTTCCGCCCCTCTGACCAACCGGTTGTGGTGGGGGGACGCACCTTCTCGGATCGAGAGGTTTTGGGGATTTTGGTGGTGTCTACCATAGTTGTGGTGTTCCTCACTAGCGTCGGATCCCTGCTCATATCCGCCTTGCTTGTTGGCCTCGCCGTGGTTTGCACTCACGGCGCTTTCCGCATGCCTGAGGATTTGTTCTTGGATGAGCAAGAGCCGATTAGTTCTGGATTCATGTCATTTCTAGGTGGCGCCGCCTCCTCCGCCGCGGCGGCGGCTGCGCCAGCTGTTGCCACGCGTGTGTGATTGGATCTGCTCGGATCTGATTTGTAATATTACTGGACCCGGAAGGTACGCAAGTATAGTTAGGATCTCGAATTTAATTGAGTTTCATTCGTCTAAATTGTAATATTTGTTCCCTCACCGGCAATAGAGGAATTTGTGTTCTATTTTGGGTATATTTTCTTTTAATACAAGATCTTAAATGGATGATACTTTTTTGTATCTTTCACAAATTTTATGTCATTCCTGCGTTCTTGATCTTCTCATTTCCGAGCATGGTTTGAGTGCGATCTATCCATAATTCTTCTAGTTTTGAAATGGGTGTTATTTCTTTTCTCCTTTCAGTGTTAGTGGAAAGAACAGTCACACACACATATGATGTTTGATTCGTGATCTCATCAAATTAATTATATGGAGAATTGTTCGTGAAATACACTTAAATGTTGTTATGGTTGATTTACACGAATTAGTTCAACTATTGAAGGAAAGTTTAACTAGGGAAAATTCAATCTTTGGGCTTTGTTTTTACATTAGCACATTAGCACATACTGTTTAGTATATATGCATTTTGAACTACTTATTTGGTGTTTAAGCAATAGTTAATTTCTGGGTCTACAATGAATAATCTAATGTGCATATCCATCTAGAGCAGCTACCAGTGATTTTCTGTTAAATAACCACTACTCCAATAAACAACATCTAGTTTTATTTCAACGAACTTTATTCGGATATTTTGTCTTCGGGATGCCCCAATTCTTATATATGTCATCGCACATTATCTGGTGTATTTGTAGTTGTTCTGTTGTCATCATCCAAGTACTATTCCTCATTATAATTTTCTACTTCTTTTTGCTTTCACTATTTGGAGGATGCTTGCATTTTTTTTTGGATTGCCTTCTTTATGTGTTTATACTCATTTGTTTTCTTTTCCCCCTTTTTTGCCCAATTGAACGAAAGTGCTTAGTATTGGCACTTGAGTCTGGATTGGAAGAAGAGTTGTATGCTCCTGCCTCATAAGGCTTCATCTTTTTGGTTGAAGATCACCAATTCGTAAATGAATCAGTACGTATTTGCTGTTGTGTTGGTGAGAATAATTTAAATTTGTGGTGAATTAGAATTGATATGAATGCCTATAGAAAAATGTTGTAGGAAAATTGTAAATCGTTACATCTATTTATAGTGGTTATTTCAAATCTTAAAAAAAAAATCTAATTACATTTTTATCGGCTATTTCAAATCTTAGTTGTTTGTGTGTGTGATGTTGCTCGTGCTTGGGAAGCTAATCTATGGACTGGCCAAATCCTGCCTTTTTTGGCATTTTTACCTTTTATGTATTTTTTTATTTATTTTGTTGCAGTTAAACTTTGGCATTAGAGTTGTACGATAAATATCACCTATGGCATAAACTTAAACACGCCAAATGAAGTCAAAATGAGTACAAATAGCTTGGTTTAACGTCCAACCCTATTTAGCATCTGTAACTCTTGAAAAATACATCCACCCACCCCCCCATTTTTTAATAAGTTTCTAGAGCTTTTCATTTCAAGTTTTATAAATAAATGTCAAATACATACTCGTGTTGTTAGGTCTGTTTTGAAAAAATGTCGATAATTTCCGAGTATGCAAAAAAATACTTAATCTTTCTACGTTTTTGCAAAAATATAATTCAATCATGAGAAAATACCCCCTAGTGTTTAAAATAATATGATTTCACGTTGAGGCCAAATAAGATTTTCATGTCATTTGACATGCTAGATTCTGAGGTGTTTTGTCGGTAATTCGAAACCTGAAATTGGATCATATGCTATTTTTTTTAAAATGTGGAAATGTTGTATTTTTGGGCATAATTTGAAGTCATTGACATTTATATTTGGCCATAACAAATGATGCTTTCTCTATTTCTAAATAAATGTCAATCTGGATGAATGCACACATATTAATAAAGTCATTAATTAGATAATTAAATTACTTTAAATACCCTTATGTGAATATATTAAATAAGTTAAATATGATTGTTTGAACGCATTAAATGAGGTCAAATAAGAGAAAAATGTGAAATTTTTACCTTAATTGTGTAGAATTATATTTTTTGTGAAATAAAATTAAAGCGTTAGAATGATACTTCTTGTGAAACGGAGGAGGGAGTATTAAGTTTTCAATGATTTTCCATAATTTGATTTGTTTAGGTGTAATTTTTTCGAAGTTATTTATGAACAGAATTCCCCAAAATAAAATACATAATAGAATAACATCCTTTTTGTGATAGAAAATCGAACATCATTAATGGGACTGGGCCAATCACTCACCCACAATATTTTGAAATGAATTTCGCTACGAGCCCAAACCAATTGGAAGCCATGTGGCCCAATCAACTACTAGAGTAGAGTGGAAAATTCGATGCTGTCCATTTAGGTACCCTACCTGAGTTTTGATTTTTTATTTTTGCAAAAAATATTTTAGGAACATAAATGACAATATTAGTAGATGTTAATTATGTTTGTCACCTTTTTTACGTCACCTGATATGTAAATGACATAAGTGTGTATGTTTAAAGATATCATGTGAAAAAATCACAACATTATCGTTTTCATAATAGGAGGTACAAACATAATTAACATCTACTTAAGGAGTAAGATATGTCCCATAGCATTTTTAGCAAAATCATTTTAAAAATAATTTTAGAAAATAAAAACCAAAACTTGAGTAGGCTGCCCATTTGCATCGAGTTTTACAAAGGAGAGAGCATTATGCCCTACAACTATTCAACTTGTCCCATTCCCTTCCATTAACCCACGATTTAATTTAGGGGGTGTATTCAATTGAGATTTTATTAGATTTTAAAGGATTTTAAAAAGTCCATGGATTTTATAAATCCATAGACTCCACATGGAGTCTCCGTGTATGGATTTCGGACCGGTTTCAGACCATTTTAATGGATTTGAAATCCATCTTTCCAGCGCTCATTGAACACAACGATCGTTGTATCTGTAAACCAACGCCTACTGAAAACCAGCGGGGGACAAAATTGAACCCAGTGATCGTTGGGAAACAACCTCAATTCCATTCACGAACGCGAACGAACCCTTATCGCCGGACAGCTTGAACGTGACGCCGAGCGTGGCTGACTGCGACGATGCCAGATAGAACTCCTTGATGAAATATGCTTGGGAGAGAGCCTCTACCGATATGGAGGCGCTGAAGTTGTTCAGCAACGTCATGCCGCCGGCCATGACGGTGAAGTAGGAGCTCGAGATGTCGAAATTGGGGTATGGTGAGGGGTAGAAATGGAGGCGGAGGAGAGTCCGGGAGGTTGAGTTTTGGAGGAGAGGGAATTGATACGATGCTTCGGATTGGAAGATTCTTGCAGTCATGTAAGAAACGTCGGAGGGCAAGGAAGGGTCTTGAATGCTGGCTTTGGCGACGACGGATTTAGCACTTGCGGAGAGGAACTTGTCATCGGAATCTGTTGATTTTGGAGTTCTAAGCATGGTATGCTACATGCAGATCCATGCAACGTTGAAGAAGGGAAGATATGAGTTGCAGCTGTGTTGCAGTGCATACAGAGGAGCTTAATGTAAGACATGCCACGTGGAAGAAGCCTGGTATCTCACAGCTTGGACCACACCACTTCATTGTGTTGTAGCAGCTGTGCGATTGGAAGTAGTTGTAATACTTTGATCTTCACCGTAGATGTTAAGTAGCATAGTTAGTAAGCTCATATCTTGTATAAATACTAAAGCATCTGTATTGTAAACCGATTTTGATAAGATTTGAGAAATAAAGACTACAGTTTCCGATTATTTTTTATATAAAACCCTAATGTTCATAGCAAAATAGCTACGATCATCAGATTCTTCATGGTATCCAGAGCAAACCTGTGAGTGTTTTCTTAATCTTCACGATCTACTCAGTTGAATCACCGATTGAAATTGTGTTAATTCACAACAATGACAAAGAAGAACTAACAATTTTCGTGGAGAATGGCACAGGATGAAGAACTTGGTTTTAATGAGAATTCAGGGCACAATTCTCATGTTGAGTCGAGTGCGGCCGGTGAAGAACGATGGAATTTACAGACAGCGGTGGATAATCTTCGAATGCCGAGGATACCACGGCTCAATGTGAACAAAACTGAAGGACTCAACGGCAGCACACCACAGCAGGAGGTCAATGCCAGCAGAATGATGGCAAATGATGTTCTATATATACATCAGAGTGAGTTGCCAGGTATGGTTCTCACAATCGACTTATTTAACGATCGGAACTTCTATAATTGGTGTCGTGCTGTCAAACGAGGCTTGCTTTCTAGGAATAAACTTGGGTTGATTGATGGAAGTATTTGCAAACCACCTAGAAACTCTGTGGACTATATGCAGTGGGTGAGAGTAGATTTTTTTGTTTTCAATTGGTTAAGTAATTCCATACAGAAGGATATATTATGGGGGTTTCAAAATTTAGAGACTTCAAAGGATTTATGGGAAGAACTACACCGTCATTTTGGTACTAGAAATGGCCATGCTTGTATAAATTGAGAAGAGATATATCCACCTACACACAAGGGACACAATCTATTATTGTTTACTTCAATAATTTGCATGGTTTCTGGGATGAGTTGTCTTTATTTAAAAACTCAAAAACATGCTCTTGTGATGCGTATGAGGATAATCAAAGAGATTTGGAAGAAGAAAAGATGATGCAATTTTTAATGGGCCTAAACGGCTATTATGAGAACATTAGGCAGCAGATTTTGATCATGACTCCTCTACCAAATGTAAGTCAGGCCTATGCCATGGTCTTACAGGTGGAGAAGCAAATCATTGTGTCCACACAGTGCTCTGATAACACAGAACACAATGCCATGTATTCACATAATAATAAAGGGTATCACAGAGATGGTTTCAAGAAAAGAATGAAAAAAAAAAGAGAAAACAAAACTTAGATGTGACCATTGTGGTTGGATTGGGCATGTCAAGAATGAGTCATTTGAATTGGTTGGTGTACCGAATTGGTACAAGAAATTTAAGGCTGAAAGAGGAAAATGAAAGGCTAACTGTGTACTTGATGAAGGAGACCAATCTGCAATCTCTGAATTGCATAAGAAAGGGCCTAAATCAGAAGAAGAGTATGATAGTATGGAAAGTATGAATAAAATGATGCAAGCTGATATTGCCAAACTTATGACTGCATACTACAAGAAAGACTTGAAGGCAGAGGGTGATATCAAGACAACACACTTAGCAGAAATAGATTTTGGCACCACAGATGTTGATTTAGGAGGGCATTATCTTTTAGGATCTCAACTAGAATTAGAAGGGATGAATAGATTATTGACTCAGGGGCCAGCAATCATATGTGCTGCAACCTGAGTCTGTTGATTGGTCTAAGAAGATTGAAACAGCCCTTGCAGATTTTCTTACCAGATGGCATCCATTTATGGGCTTTTATAACAAACAGTGCAAAGTTGAATGATTCCATTACACTTGATAATGTGTTGTATGCCCCAGATTTCACTCATAATCTTTTATCTGTGGGACAACTATCCAGAAAAATAGATGGGAAAGTTCAGTTTTTATCTTCTCATTGTATCATAGAGAAGAGACATATTGATCAGGTGCTGGGAATATGTAGTATGAAGGGTTCTCTTTACATATTTCCACAAGGTTCTCAAAGAACAATAATAGCTGGATCAGTGACTAGTCAATATACTATGCAACAACTATATGTCTTGCTAGGACATCCTTTTGTAGCAACCATGCAGCATATTGATGGAGTTCAGAAGAGAGTCAGAGAGGAAGATTTCCAAGAATTGAGAAACTGCAGAGTTTGCCATGAGGCAAAACAACAGAGAAAGCCCTTTTCCCATATTGCAGAGGAGAAGCTCAGCTCCTTTTACTTTGATTCACATGGATGTTTGGGGTCTATGCAGAGAAGAGAGTATTACTAATACACCTTATTTCCTCACAATTGTGGAGGATTACTCCAGAGTTACCTGGACTTTCTTGTTTCACAGCAAGACACAAGTTTATCAGCTTGTAAGAAGATTTTCTTGCTATGGTTCAGAATCAGTACCATAAATCTATTCAGTCCATTAGAACTAATAATGGCTCTGAATTTGTTAATTCACAGATGACTCAATTGCTTGGTGATCATGGGATTCATCACCAACACTCATGTACTTATTCTCCACAACAGAATGGGATTGTGGAAAGGAAGCACAAGCACCTTCTTCAGGTAGCTCGAGCCCTCATGTTTGAAAGCAAATTACCATCTCAATTTTGGTGTTATTCTATACTCCATGCCACTTGTCTTATTAATAGACTGCCTAGTGTTGTTTTGAATTGGGATTCTCCTATTCATTTGCTTACTGGACATACACCAAATATGACCATTCTGAAACCTTTTGGTTGTCTAGCTTATAGAAATAACTTGTCACCTCATAAGACAAAGTTTTCTCCCAGAAGCTTGGCTTCTGTTTTTCTAGGAGTGTCTTCCAACTACAAAGGCTATTTGCTCTTTGATTTACAAACCAAATCTGTATGTATCAGTAGGGATGTTGATTTTTGTTCAACTATTTTTCCTTTGCAAACTGATGCCAATACATTTCCTTATTTACCTTTTTCTACTTTTGACCATCCTAAAACCATTCCAAACATCACAAATGCTGGTTTAGATCAGTTTTCTTCAAATTCTCCAACTCTGCCACCAACTTTGCCACAAACCCTTGATATCAATCCTCTAGAGTATGGATCACCAGAGAGTGCTGATACACTTGATTCAAAGATTATTTCTAATCCAGAATGTTGTCAAATTCCATCTCAGGATGACAACTATGATCAGGATCAAACTCAGATGACTATTTCTTCAGAAAAGGAAGAAAAGATACATGTTACAGGAGTCCAACAACCTGTAAGGAGAAGTAGCAGACCACATAAGCTACCATCTTATCTAAAGGACTATGATTGTCAACACACTGTGAAGCAGGCTTATATGCCATACACTTTTCCTTATCAAATCTCTAGAGATCTGAATCCTGACTATGATGTGTTTCTTATGAGTGTTCAGTCACTAAAGGAACCTGTCAGTTACAAGGATGCTTGCCAATCAAAAGAATGGGAAGAGGCTATGGCAAAAGAACTTGCTGCTCTAGAAGAAAATAAAAATGGGATATTGTCCCATTACCAGAGGGCAAACATGCCATTGGCTCAAAGTGGGTATACAAGATCAAACTCAAGTCTGATGGGACTGTGGAGAGGTATAAAGCTAGGCTAGTATCAAAAGGGTATAACCAGGAGTATGGGATTGATTACACTGAAGTTTTTTCTCATGTTGCTAAAGTTGTCACAGTGAGAATATTCTTTGCTCTAGCTGCTCAAAACTCATGGCATATTCATCAAATTGATATCAACAATGCTTTTTTGCATGGACATCTAACTGATGAAATATATATGAAACTTCCACAGGGATATGAAAATGGAAGTACAGGAGATGTTTACAAACTTAAAAGGAGCCTCTATGGACTAAAACAAGCATTTAGAGAGTGGAATACTGAATTCAGTAAGCATTTATTGAGTTTGGGATTTTCACAATCTGAAAATGATAATTGTCTGTTCTTTAAGGGGTTTGGACAATCTTTTATTGGTTTATGTGGATGATATCTTGCTGCTAGGACCATTTGTAGATATTATAACTCAGGTCAAGCAATCTCTACATAATCAGTTCACCATAAAGGACCTTGGAGAGGCAAGATATTTCCTTGGAATGGAGATAGCCAAATCAAAATCAGGAATTTATCTTTGTCAAAGAAAATACATCCTTGATCTGTTATCTGTTGTAGGGATGCTAGAAAGTAAACCTGTACAGACACATTTTCCTCCAGGGTTATCTTTGTCACACCCAAAGGGAATCCCTTGACCAAACCAGACACCTATAGGAAGATTGTGGGCAAGCTGTTGTATCTTAATCTTACAAGACCTGACATAGCATTTGTTGTCCAACAACTCAGTCAATATGTAAATTCTCCTACCAAAATTCACTGTGAGGCAGCTATGCATGTGTTAAGATACCTTAAAGGAACACCCTCCCTTGGTTTATTCTATGCCTCTTCTGCCAAGTTTCATGTTGAAGGATATTGTGATGCAGACTGGGGAACTTGTGCAGACAGTAGGAGGTCTCTTTCAGGTTATTGTATATCACTATGAAGTTGTCTGATATCTTGGAAGTGCAAAAAGCAAACCATAGTTGCCTTATCAACTGCTGAGGCAGAGTATAGAAGTCTGAGTTATGCAGTTAAGGAATTGCTGTGGATTTCTTATATACTTCAAGATTTGAGTATCAAAGTTCCAACTCCTATACAGGTGTTTTGTGATAACAAGACAGCTATCCAAATAACACAAAACCAAGTATATCACGAGCGGACAAAGCACTTAGATCTTGATTGTCATTTTGCTCGTTTTCATTTCAGAACTGGTTTTGTGTTGCCTGTTTATGTACCTACACGTTTGCAGTTGGCTGATATCTTTACCAAGGCATTAGGAGGTCCTCAGTTCAGATCATTACTCTCCAGACTCAATCTCAATGATATGCATAGGATTGGGTCTGAGGGGGGATGTTGATTTTGGAGTTCTAAGCATGGTATGTTACATGCAAATCCATGCAACGTTGAAGAAGGGAAGATATGAGCTGCAGCTGTTGCAGTGCATACAGAGGAGCTTAATGCAAGACATGCCACGTGGAAGAAGCCTGGTATCTTATAGCTTGGACCACTTCATTGTGTTGTAGCAGCCGTGCAATTGGAAGCAGTTGCAATACTTTGATCTTCACCGTAGATGTTAAGTAGTGTAGTTAGTAAGCTCATATCTTGTATAAATACTAAAGCATCTGTATTGTAAACTGATTTTGATAAGATTTGAGAAATAAAGACTACAATTTCCGTTTATTTTTTATATAAAACCCTAATGTTCATAGCAAAATAGCTACGATCATCAGATTCTTCAGAATCCCAGGATCGGCCGTTGGCATCTTTGGCGGAGTTTGGGGAGCCGCAATTGAGGAGGCGAGGCTTGTTTTTTGCGTGGATTGTGTGAGAGAGAAGGAGAAAGGTTGTTAGAGAGAGAAGGATTGTTTTCATGGTTGCATGAAAACATGAGAGAGAAAAATTTGGCATACAGAAAAGAGGAGATTGGATCCTGTGCGCCTTGTTTTTCTACTTCTTTGTTTTATTTTTTGTGATTATTTATTTTTCTTGTTCAAATTCTGATTTTTTTTTCGAGTTTTACTGTTATGATTTGAGGTCGACCATTTCTTGGTAGATTCTAATGATTTTGTATTTTGTTTTTTTTTTTTTGAATATACTGGAGTTAAGCTGAGCAATTAATGTTTCACCTTAGAGCAAATTGAAAAAGAATTGTAGAAGAATGAAAAAAAATCCCAGCGACCGCTGTAATACCCTCATCGGTTACTCCAGCGGCCGCTGGGGTCAACCGCGCGCTGAGGTGCCCGAATTCAACTCCTCAACGGCTGTTGGAGTACACCGCGCACTGAGTTTTACAAATCTGTGAAAATCTCGTGTGCAGAGGTCGGATTTCATCATTTGTATTTTTAACGTGATTTTGAGGTGAAATCCAATAGATTCAATGACTTTTTAAAGTCCATAGATTTTTGAATACCTCTGGATTTTTAAAGACTTTTAAAAGTCTGGATTGAATACACCCGAATTTTAAAAATCCAACAAAATCCTACAAAATCTCAATAGAATGCACCCCCTTAGTTTAGGATTTCTTGAAAAAATTCCTCACATTTACATTCGTTAGCCTCTTATCCCCATTTTCACCGCATTCTAGTATGCAGAACTTTAATTTTTTATTTTTTTATTTTATATGACGAGGATAATCCACATTCACTATTCGAAAATGTGCACTTGGTAAATCTCACTTAGTAAACATCGTTTATGTGCAATAATCTGTAAACTATACAAAAAAAAAGTAAATCATACATTGAAAATTAGGGATGGATAAATCATCAGCAAATATCGCATTTGTTGAGTAGTGTGAAAATGATATATTTTTGGGCATAGAAGGGAGGTTTAGTGGAAAAATTAGAGACAATGGGGAATTAACAAAGAAAGCAAGACATTGTGTTGTAGAATAACAATTACCTTAAATCGCATATTAAGGCAAAAACTTATAATAGAAAAGGGGTAAGAAAAAATGAAAATAAAATTGGGCATATTGCGCACGCACAGACACATCTCACAAGACTCATTACACATGTGAAAGCAACAAAGCAATTTGGTGTAAATAAAGATAAAGGAATCCAACAACTACCAACAAATTAATGCGGAACAAGAAAAACATATATATGATGTGAAACGGAAGCGAAAGTAATACACTCACTTCCAACAAAATTAAAGAAACAGAACATCACATAGATTAATTACTACAATCTTGTAATACTAAAATTACAATGTCAATTATATATATTACAACTGCACTACTTCATTTTACACGCATCGACCAGGGTTGTCATATACATACAGAGTAAATGAGTAATGTTATCCTACACATTTATCATAGACATCTCCGTGCTTACCTAACGTATTTTGTTTTGAAATGATAATCTATTTTATCACACATGGACATCTTTAGTGCTTATTAATCCACAAGTCAAGTTAATTTGTGCTAAGCTAGCTAGCTAGCTATCTCTAATGGTGGTTGCAAGTTTTCAAGTATAACTTCCTTGGTAAGAAAATAATCAATAATCTTTGTCGGTCAGCACTTTAAGAAACATTATTTTGGTGGTGACTGCTATATACTGTGTGTGTGTATATATGTAAGTATATATTATGTTTGAATGGGAGATTCTTCAATTTTTCGCATTGCATTATTTGACTATTTTAGTTGTTACTCTGTCAATTTTTTCTTTCTTCTTTTCTCTTTTCCACTTCTCTTTAACGACTTGATTTTGATCCATTAATTTTAATTTATTGTGTGTTTGAACTTTGAAGTTTAATTTCATGCAAAGTCAGCAACAAACTTAACAACTTTTGCGCACATTAATCTCCTTTTCTTGTTCAACCATCTCAATCTTCTCTAGTCTTTAATTAATTTCTTTCGTTTAAAGTGACTTAACGGTTTTTAATTCATATATTACACATATAATGTATCACATCTCGATTCTTTTTTTCTTCTTGTTCTTCTTCCTCTTTTTTCATCTCGTATTTTTACAGTTTCTAGAGTTAGGGCAAACAACAAAAATGGGATTTTTCAGATCTCTCTCAAGACTTAGGGATGAAATTAAACCAAATAATTTGATACCAAATTAGTTTGTTAAAAGTTCGATTCGATAAACATATCTAACAAGTTTGAAATTATTTTATGTTTGATAAGATTTAAAGCTAGGCTATAACTCGAGTTGAGATAAGTAAAATGGAGCAAACATGTATAAAATACCAAATACTGTACAATTTTAATTTGCCTCGTGTTAGGCTTGATTAAGGATCGTCTGAACTCGATTTGATAGGTAATCAAACAAGTTCAAAATTTTAAAGTTCAACATCATTTCAATCAAGATTGAACAAATGTAGATATGTTAAGTTTTTGACTCGACCCATTTACAGCTCTAGAGATTCAAACCATCATTTAAGTTATAAATTTATAATACTATTATAATATATTCGTATTATATATATATATATATTGATCAAATAAAACATTGTATTAATGATATATTATTCTACAATATATAGATGTATAAGAAAATTTATTTTACATCACAAAAATATATAGAAGTGGCATATGGATCGCCAATAGTAATGATAAGCAGGAAATGTGAACAATCAAATTAGTTAAATTTATTTACAAATCATATCGTACTCCACTTAACGTGTCCTCCCAAATTATTTTGTGTCTATGTAGTTACAATATATTAAGAGATATTAATTCTTTTTCTTTCCAGAAAAAAAAAAGATGAAAAATAAAAGAAATAGTCGTTTTCTAGTTTTACAATAAAATCTATAGAAGCGAATTTGACCCTCTTCAACATTTTAAATGTTAAGTAGAACCAATTTTGTATGGTTTTTCCCCTTTTATTTTATGATCTTTGGGCTACAAATCGAATTGATATAAAATGTAAACCACGGAAGAAAAATGGCTTCTATAAATATGGAGCACGTAAGTGCCATAAACGATTCATAAAATACCAAATAAAATGATTTATTGCCAAAAACACACACACACACACACACACACAAATTTTGAATAAATTTATAATTTAGAATTGACTTTTAAAATGCTGCAATAATAATTCAATATATTGATTTGTAGCAAATTCTACATCCCAAAAAATGGTCAACAATCATGATTATGATGTGTTAATATTTTTTCCACGTATAAATTAAGATCAAATTTGTTGAATTTGAGAGTTTTTATTGTGCAGCATCAGTCTTGAGTCACCGAATTATTTTGGGGTGTTTAATTTGCTACAAATCAAAATGTAGAATAATTATTGCAATGTTCAAAACTCGTGCTTGTTCAAAGTTTGTGATTTTTTTTTACATTTAACCCCAAATAAAAAGTGTCATTGATTTATAGGTTTCGAAAAAATTGGCCAAATCTTCAAAGCAAGCTCAGACACACTGGTCATATAAAAGTTTAGTTATCAACAATTATCAATTTTTTTTTTTTTAATTTACCCTAGCTATAAAGGGACAGAACTCATATGTAACAAGAGGGAAATTATATGATAGTCATGAGAAAGAGATTGCTGCGATTATAATTTATACATTAGAAACATTAATTCAGGAAAATAGGCCAACAAAAAAAAAGGAAACATTGGTCAAAAAGAGTAATATTTGTCATGAAAGGAAGCAGGAAAAAGAAGGAAAAAAGTTTTTGAGATATTAATTTTGCATATATCAGATAGGCTACCTAACTAATTCGACTTTAATAGTTTTAACTTGTCGTTACGGGCTTCTCTTAACTGATCAAGAAAATCTATATCTTTTGTTACCATAAATAAATTACTAATTAAGCTCACCTAATCAAGAAAAAAAGACAGACTTTGTCCATGCACCTATGTCTACTATAACTCAACGTAATCTATTTAGATTTTTAGTTAATGTAATCAGTTTTCTCAACAAATTAGTTAGAAAAAAAAACAGAGTATATTTCAGCACACAAGTGCATAACTCGAAGTTAAAGAAAAATCAACTATTTATCACCAATATCTGTTTACAAATATGTTTTCGTACAACTTTTATATGTATATATACATATATATGTGTGCGTGTGATCATGAAAAAACTTAATTCATGACCTGATATCTTATACTCTCTCAATTTCATATTATTTGATGTCTTAAGGTCTAAATTTTGTTTTAAATTATTTGATATTATATAATTTTTAACAATGTTCCTCCCAGTTTTACCCTTATATATAAAATCTCATAAATTAGACATGTAGAATGTAGGTTATAATGAGAGAAAAATTAAGATATATTAAGAAAATATAACTTAATAGATAGAGAGGGTATATTAATCACAATTTTTAATTTTTAATTTCTCTTGTAAAAGTTAAAATATCAAATAATATGAAAATGATATAGTAATATATAACAATAATTTTCTAACACTTCTCATGCGATTGAGTTTCGTAAAAGGTAAAATGCGCTTAGCTCCCTCAAATAAGTCATGTAAATCTCTCTCTCTCCCTCTCCCTCTCCCTCTCTCTCTCTCTCTCTCTCTCACTCTCGGGAAGATAATCATTTTTGGACCAATGCTAAATGATACGATTCGAGGCAATGACCATTCCTTTTCGTCAGATAACTAATTATGAGATTATCAGTAAAACTATTAAAAAAAAAACCCAAATTATTATAGAGTTGGATTTGGGTGCAGCAACGAGCTCAATCCAAGAAAAAAAAAGCACCCTAGATCGTACCCGTCACGTGCGCGGCCCTTTTTCTTTTTTAAAAAATATACGCTCTAAAATAAAATTAGTAAATTTTAAGATTAAAATGATTTTTGTTTAAATCTAAATTAGATGTACTGCACTCGACAATTAATTTTTTCAAAATAAATATAAACCTTAGTTGGGATTAATACATCCTAATTTATTAAACCATAATTGTGATGTAATAAACTCATATAATTAAAGTAGCAGAGGTTATACTTTTAAGGATAAGAGTGATGCGTTTTAATGTTATGAGTGATATTTTTTTTCTTGAAATAGGGCGAGTCCACCCGTGATCACTCGTTCATCTGATGGTAAGGGATCCATTAGGTGGATGTATGAGAGTGCTTGCCATTATTATAATAATATTTTAATTTTAATTGTCATTTTTTTCCCTTGTGTAATGTGAATATAACTTAAAACAAGATCTAACTTGGTGGAAAGAAAGAAGTTGATTAGAAAATAATGATTTTGGGTATCTACTTGAATTCTTCAACACACAAAAAATATTTGCATGACTTAAATTTTTTTAGTTTTGGTTTAGTCATCCAATATTTGATGAGTAAATTAGTTTCATCTCACTCCTTTTCTAGAATTAGATAAGCTAACATAAGGATTGGTCCCAGTTGACTTAGTACCTTTCACAAAAAAGTGTTGGCTCAAGACATCAAGTTATTACAAGCTGTCCCCGTATAAAAATGGATGTTTCACCTTCTATCTCACCACATCACTACATACAATTTGTACCATCAATATATTCATAACATGCATAAAATTAAACAAGACACAAACTTAAAATATAATTATAAAGCATAAAATGCATATAACTTTCCTCTGTAATTTTCTCAAAAAAAAAATAGCTAGTTTAAACTGCTCAATGTTATAGTAAAATTCATCAAAAAGAGACTATCTAGATCTCCATCAAATGTAATATGTGAATCACACTTGCCAAAAATGTGACTAAGGATATTGTTTTGAATACTTTTACAATAGAAAGACAATTTTAACATTTTTATATATTAAATATGAATATATTTTTTATTATGTGTAAATAGTAGTATTTGGTCAGACTACTACTTTTTATTTTTTGCTATTGGAAGCAATATTTCCTAACTTTTTATATTATTTTCAAACACTTGTTTATTTAAATATGAAAAGGGTATAACGGGAAACTCATGAACGGTGTTAGATATATTACTATGGTATTTGAGAAGAGTGTGATGTTTTTTTTTTGTTGACAAGGGTAGCCCTCAGGATATATGCACACTGGGTAAATCCCACTTATATGCAATAGTTTGCTAACCACACAAAATAGGTAAATTACACTTGAAAATCATAATGTTGATGTGAGTTGAAACTCGAGACATTCAATTTCAATTTATGTCACTCCATTTCTAGGTCATCCTCAAGGACAAGGGACAAGTGTGAGTTGTGAGTGTAATTAATTTTACCATAACATTAGAGGAATTTTAAAACATAAGAGGTTTTTTTTTTATTTTTCAAGAAAACATATATATAGGGGCCGGGGTTGTATGAATTTTTCCCGAAAAAAAAAAAATCCAAATTGCGCAAACGAAGATGATAACTTGAGATTTCATTTGCGCGTGTGCATGCATGCTGTCTTCGGGTAGGAAAAAATGAGCATAGCAACTTAAGAATTGAGGAAGAATTCCAATTATCAAAAGGAAATTAAGTTGAATTATTCCAATAATTAACATGCCCTAGTTAATTGAAGGCACATATATGACAAGACTTGTAAATGAAGCATAAATGAAATTTTATTTCTTGATTATGATCAACCAGTGGTTGCAACAACTCCACACAGAGTTGAACTACGTATACAACACCCCTAGCTCTAATCTTACTATCTTAACCTAATCTGCCAACCTCAGAACCACCCTCTCTCTCTCCTATTCTTGTGTATATAATATAAGCAATTCCTCTCTCATTATCTCTCACAACCAAATATTCTTCGATCTGTTTCACTATCTACTCTCCCATTAACAAACACTAAGTGAAAATGGAAGGCATCAGCAGCCCCCTCTGCACATTTTTCACCTTGTTGTCTCTCTTGCTTCTCTCTATCGGCACAATATTGCCAACAACAAATGCTAAAGTTCACCACCATGATTTCGTCGTACGTTTCTGCTCATCTTATGTTATATATGTTTATACATACATACATACATGTTGGTTACATATATTGTTGTGAAAGTGCAGGTGCAAGCAACACCAGTGAAGAGGCTGTGCAAAACTCGCAGCACTATCACAGTCAATGGAATGTACCCTGGACCAACACTAGAAGTTAACAATGGCGATACTCTAGTAGTTAACGTTGTCAACAGAGCTCAATACAACGTTACCATTCACTGGTAACAATAACATGCATGCAAAATATATATATATAGTTCGAGATGACGCTAGATGATGTTTAAATAGTTTATCTGTAATAATGAATTCAACTTGATTTCACTAGGCACGGTATCAGGCAGATAAGAACGGGATGGGCTGATGGGCCAGAATTCGTGACTCAATGCCCTATTAGACCAGGAGGAAGCTACACATACCGATTCACCATCCAAGGACAAGAAGGAACTCTGTGGTGGCATGCTCACAGCTCGTGGCTCAGAGCCACTGTCTATGGTGCTTTGATCATTCACCCCAAACAAGGAGACTCCTACCCCTTCAAGAACCCAAAACGCCAGACTGCCCTTCTTCTTGGTATATAACCAATAAATACAAGCAAACAACACTCTAACTAATTGTGATTGATGTGATCAATAATGTTGAACGATCTGCAGGTGAATGGTGGAATGCAGATCCCATTGCAGTCGTGAGAGAAGCCACGAGAACGGGAGCTGCTCCCAACATTTCCGATGCTTACACCATCAATGGCCAGCCTGGTGATCTTTACAATTGCTCGACCAAAGGTTGATTAATTTAATTAATTAATACCAAATTGCAAGAAATAATTAATAATTGATGAATTGAAAGATTATATGTATATATAAATGGTGATGATGATGCAGATACAGTGATAGTTCCAGTAGACTCCGGTGAGACAAATCTCCTGAGAGTAGTGAACTCTGCACTGAATCAACAACTCTTCTTGAAAGTTGCAAACCACAAGCTGACAGTGGTGGGAGCTGACGCCTCCTACGTTAAGCCCTTCACCACCTCAGTCCTAATGCTGGGGCCAGGTCAGACCACGGATGTCCTTATAACCGCTGATCAGCCACCTGCACGATACTACATTGCAGCTCGAGCCTACGCGAGTGCACAAGGCGCACCATTCGACAACACCACAACCACAGCCATCCTCGACTACAAGTCTGCCCCCTGCCCTGCTAAAGGCGCCACAATCAAGCCAGTCATGCCAACAATGCCAGCATTCAACGACACCGCCACTGCCACCGCCTTCACCACCAGCTTCAGAAGCCCCAGACAAGTTCCAGTGCCAACTCAGATTGATCATAACCTCTTCTTCGCTGTTGGACTAGGGCTCAACAGCTGCCCCCCCGGTGCTAGTAATAGCAGTTGCCAGGGTCCCAATGGCACTCGATTTACTGCCAGCATGAACAACGTCTCCTTCGTGCTGCCATCCAGTTTCTCCTTGCTCCAAGCACATCAACAGAGCATACCTGGTGTGTTCACAACAGATTTCCCACCACAACCGCCAAAGAAATTCGACTACACGGGGAATGTCAGCCGCTCACTATGGCAGCCTATTCCCGGGACTAAGGTATACAGCTTGAAATATGGGGAGACAGTGCAGCTTGTACTGCAGGGAACCACCATCTTCACTGCTGAGAACCACCCCATCCATCTCCACGGCTATGATTTCTACATACTAGCTGAAGGCTTTGGAAACTTCAATCCATCCACAGATACATCCAAATTCAATCTAGTGGATCCTCCTCTCAGAAACACAGCCAGTCTTCCTGTAGGTGGATGGACAGTCATCAGATTCGTCGCAGACAATCCAGGGGTCTGGCTCATGCATTGTCACTTGGACGTTCACATCACATGGGGTTTAGCAATGGCTTTCTTGGTCGAAAACGGCCCCGGAGAACTCCAGACATTGGAGGCGCCTCCACCGGATCTTCCACCTTGTTAGTTTTTTTTTTTAAAGCAAAATTATATTTACTGTTTCCTGCTCCTACAAAAAGGGCACCGATATTCGATCGAGTTCTTCCATTGTTGTTCAATTCCATCTCCCCATATTGGGGGGCTAGCTTTTTTGTTTCTCTTTCATTAGTTTATATTATATATATGTGCAGATACAAATATACAGTACAACTCCAGTTTGTTCTTTGATTATAATTATATAATGTAGTTGTACCGTTTTCCATTATCATTTAATTAAAGCTACACATATTTGTTCTCAGATATTATAATCTGTTTATTCATTCCTTTAAGAGATTTATGATTGCATCTTAACGTTTGTTTACACGAGCAAAGCAATGGCATTCGTGTTAATTTTAGATGGCCTAATGAGATTAATGCTTGTGACTTGTCGTCTCCATCAAACACCTCCCTTCCAGAAACTTCGAGAATCACCGAAAGATGGAAAAAATCTCACCAGAAAAACAAAATAATTATGATGAATAAAATAAATACAGTAAATTGCCTGTGGGGATACGTCCGTACCTTTTTGTTGGAGGCCAAAATTCCACGTTATCATTAATTTTATTATTCAGAATTTGAGCGTGCGTGGGTGATATTATACCAAGGGATTTATTATTATTATTATTATTATTATTATTATTATTTTGGGAAAAATATAGAAGAACAAAGGAATTTGAGGGAATATTAGCGAGGGTTTTGGGCCACCTGCAGGAATTAACTATCAGCCGAATCGTGAATTAAAGATACAAGCCCAGGCCTTATAATTATTTCTTTTAGGGCGATTGCTCATTTTACAATTCATTCAATCAAATTAATTCATATTATTATTGCATTTGTTTTACGCCTCATTTAAGTGGAAGGATCTCTAATTGGATTTAAAATTATGTTGATGGAATGATAGCTCTGAGATTGGAAAGGTGTAGTGGTTTATTTCACTATGCTAAATCCAATAAACATATATAAAATCTTTTTTCAAAAAATATAATTATGATTTATTGGCGCGATTGATCGATACTTTTAAGTGAAAAACAGAAATAGGAGACTAAATGCTAGTTCAAATGGAGATTCCAGAATTGCCTTTTCTTTTTTCCTTTTTAGAGGAAAAATTGGATCGAAATTGCCTTTTCAAGTAATTTAATTAACATCTTCTCTGTATAATACGAAAAAAATATACAAATAAGCACATGAACGATAGTCCGAGTCTCCTCTAGACACCTGAATTAATGTTGTCAGGTTTATTCAGTCCTCTTAACAATTGCAAATGGTTCAAATAAATGTATACCTCAAAATTATTATTATTTTATTATTAATTAATGTTAATCAATTATCTAAAATTTGGAAGTGCAATTCAAAACTTAATTCTATTGTCTACTATTTCAATCCAACCAATTAAGACCACAACCATATAGTTCACACTTAGAGTTTCGAACCCTTTATTCTGTTTTGATATTCGATGTTTTATTAACACCATAATTTTTAATCTACGTTATGCATACAAACCATGACCTTTGATATTTCTTCATCCAATCCATTATCTGATATCAAATTGACAAATTGAAGGGCACTCTAGGAAAACTGAAAATAAGAGCCTTCAAATAAACATGCATTACATATATAATATCATCGCCGAAATCAATTGAAATTAGGTTGGTGAATTACTAACAAAAAAAACTAACAGTTTTGATATATATCTTTATTTGTACCGTTTATGATAGTTGAATGAGCTGGAAGAACCTAATGATATTTCTAAGTATCTAGTTAGACGAGACTCGTACTATACTTCAAATGTTTATGGGTATATTTTTCTCATACTATATATAATAATATACTTAATTAGGGCCAAGGTTTCTTTCATAATTTAATAACAAAACAGCAATATGTATATATAAATGAAAAAATAAAAAAGAGAAGAAAATAAATCCGCTGTTCTGGACGAAGGAAGAGAAGTTACCCCGGATTGAAGGAAGAGAAGCCACACAACACAATTTTATGTTTCGACGAACGTTGTCGCTATTTGGCGAAAGCGCGTTTTACAGTTGGTCAGCACTTGCGCTTTCGAGTTCCGCCGAAAAGGGTAAGGACTGACTCTCACACGTCAGCACTTGCGATATCATGGTAAGTGAGATTCCGACACGTGGCGCGCATGCACTTCTCCTCCTTAATTTGGTGTCCGTGCGCTCTATATGTGGTCCCCACCCTATCCTTACCAAGACCAAGAGACTAGAGACAGACAACGGCTGCGATGACGTCATCCCGCCGGCTGGATTATTCCGCTTTATTCCTTCCTTTTATTAGGTTTTTTTTTTTTCTTTAATTTTGTCTCAATTACTTATATGTTTTATTTTGTTTATGGAGTTTTTTTTTATTAACAATATTGAATTTAATAAACAGTTAAACGTTGTTATATATAATCTGAGTAGTATAACTTTTACTTACAAGTTTATGTCAGGAAGGCGTATGTACATTGTAATTCATGTGAATGAATAGTTAATAAATAGTTGTGATGAATATATGATTGGTTGCATTTGATGACAAATGTCGATCGAAAATTAATTTAATTTATTTTAATATGTTTGTTATTGTAATTGGCAAATGTACCACTTTATTAATATAATAATAATATATAGATAAATTCAAGGATAAACTTCTCCTTTTTAAATTGTGGTTTAGGAATCAAACCTCAAGTTTTCCTCTCTCTAACTAACTAAAAAGGTCAATAAAGTTTTTGTTTTCTCCAACATGATTATGACACATTTACTTTTGCATTAATTTGCATTATCTTTACTTGAAAGCATGATGCACCTTGTACAATTGATCTAAAAATGAGTCAGATGCAACCCGCAAACTTAAATGGACCTAATTACCAAATAAATTTTAATTAAACAAATTAAATTTGTAATCCTAAAACTTGGGTCATCTTTTCAATCTGACCCTTGAATTTCAATTAGTTATCATGCCACTTCATCATATATATCAAAATACTGAAGTACAAATATTATGTGATAATTTGACATGGCAGGGCCTCCATAATTTATATCGACTTCGACAATGGCCGTTGCAATAGAGTTCGTAATTTAAGTTGTATTAATGTAATTAAAATTAGAAAATCAGCTAAAATCAAATTAAAACGAATTAGGTTACTACTAATATTCAATTCTCATACATATATATATAATGAGAAATTAGCTAGACTACGAATCTTAATCATTATCTCAACTGAAAAAATATTAACATAAAAATCAAAACAGATTCCTATACTATTTCAATCTCTCTAAAAAGTAGTAATTGATACGTAACTCAATTTGATGATCTTGTATACAATGCATCTAATATTACTCACATAAACATGCACATTAAATTACAAATATTTATATTAAAATGTTGGAGTGAACAATTAATTAAAGTACACATTTTTTTATAATAAATATCAGATTTACTAACTTTAATATGCACATTCAAGGATATTATTTTGTAAGTGCGTAGCATTTTTAGATATGATGAGGTCTGTTTGATAGTCTAATATAACAGATTTTTTCCAGGATGACACCAATCATTATAGTAATTTATCAGCTTGATGAACATCATGATCGATCCAACAAGATGAGTAGTGTATGAATGATTATTTTCAATTGATTTCAAGTATAAAAATGTGAATACAAATTATGTAGTATTAAATTACAATATCGAGCACACTTATATTTGATCTTTTGTCAATTAAATATATTCATGTAAGAAATTCTCACATGTTAGACACCGTCAAGTTACTTTCAAAGAGCTTGTGAGTGTTACATTTGCACTAAACTTGACCATGTTCTTAAATTTACAATATAGCAAAGTTTATAGTTTTATTTTGTTATTAAATTAAAAGTGGATACTTTTGACTATTAGCACTAAATATTATTTATTCTGTATATCCAGAGTGCAATATAAACGCATAATAATGTAACGTTGTTACATTGATGAGAAAGGGCAATAATTTGAACTTCAAGTTTTCGAATTATTAGGTTCACATAATTGGATATAAATATGAGAAGGTAAATAATTTATTGCACTTACTGACTTACCTAATAAGTGAAAATCTTTTTTTGTTTTCGTTTTATGTTTTGGTCTGATATTATTTCTTAATTTGAGGAATATGCCGATTCGTTTGGAGTTTAATATACAGTGAATTATCCAACATGAAACTAAAAAATAAAAGTAAATAACAATAAAATAGGCAGAGCAGTATGTGGGGAAACCGTGGGGGGCAAGACTGCAATTTGACGGAACAGCGGGGTCAAAGTGAATTTACAGGAAAGGATTTAGGCAAGAAAGAGCGAGAGCAATTGCTTAGTTCCCAAGCAAAAACAGCCAAGCAAACCCCCCCTCTCTCTTTCTCTATCCATCACTAAAAAATGTGTGTGGTTCGGGAAGCTTCACGTGACACGTGTTTTGAAATAAGGTGCCCGATCTGCCACGTCACCCCAAACCCTAATAGAAAAATCTCGATTTTGGCAATTTATTATTTTATTATTCACGCGGAAATATCTAGAGAAGGCTATAAATACGCCACCAGCTACACGGAAATAGAGATTTTTCCTTCTTGTTCGTTCACTGCTGTACGGGAAAACGCTAACTCTTTCAAAAATCGAAGACTAAAACCAACTGCTCTGTGAATTTCTTAAATTATTCGGCATAAATTTGGAAGAAGAAACACTAAAGAAGAGGATCATAGAAGAAATCTTCGCGAAGAGAGTGGAATTATTATCTGGTTTCGGAAGGAATCACGCGTCTGCGGAGATTGTTAAGAGGTATGTTAAATTGGTCTGTGATTTGGAGAACTTACTGATCATTTTTGTTTCGTGGGCTGGTTGGGTTTTGTTTTCTGTTTCTGCGTTGATTTCTGTGGTTATTTTGTGATGATTGTTAAATTTTGTGTTTCGACTCTGTTTCTGAGTGCTCTGAGTTAGTGATTTTGGATCCACGCCTAGGGTTTTTTTATTTCAATCTTCAAGAATCAAGTGAAGAGTAGGGGATTTTTTTTCCTTTTTCTTCATTCTTTCCTTGTTTAGTTTTCGGTTTTTTTGTGGTTCGGAGATTTGGTATGCATTTTTCTTCTACTTCTTTTTTTTTTTAAATTAAAAACATGGGTTTTTGCTTTGGTTACTTTGGGAGTAAGAAAATTAATTTCTTGATGGGCGTGTTCTTCAAGGAATGACCAAGTCACTTAACTTTTAGGTGCCTAATAAGTTGATGTTTCTGGATTGCTCTGTATTTTCTATGTAGTTGGCTTTTGGATTATTTTATATATTTTCTTGTGGTGTCGACTAAGGTTTCTTCTCGTGCTGGTTTTTCTCAATCTGGATATCTGACTAGGTTTCTTGTTCCCATTGCAGAAATAGAGGCATGGATTTGTTAAATCAAGATTCAATTATGACGTCTCAAGCCCTAGATTATAATAGAAAGAGGAAATCTAGAAGTCGCAAGAGTGGAGCCAAAAGTGTAACAGAGGTCCTTGAGAAGTGGAAGGAATACAACACTAAGCTTGACACAGTTGACAAAATCGATGATAAACCGGTGCGTAAAGCTCCTGCCAAGGGATCGAAGAAGGGATGTATGAAAGGGAAAGGCGGCCCTGAGAATAGTCGATGCAATTATAGAGGTGTGAGGCAGAGGACATGGGGTAAATGGGTGGCCGAGATCAGGGAGCCACACAGGGGAAGCAGGCTATGGCTAGGTACCTTTGGCACAGCAGCTGAAGCTGCTCTTGCTTATGATGAGGCAGCGAAGGCAATGTATGGTCCCTGTGCTCGGCTTAACTTCCCAAGTTATAGTTCATCTGCCTCGGTGACTGTTTCATCATCCGACTCCACAAACTCTAGCATATCGGAGGTGTGTTGTAATGGGGATAGGCAAAAGCTTGATGCTCCCAGTGTGAAGACTGAAGGGCTGCTACGGACTGATAGTGGATTGCATGATGCTAGCACCCCAATGAGCACAATCAAAGAGGAAGTGATGGAGGAATCCCCGAGGGAGGAAGCTATACAGGAGGAGGTTAAGAAGGAATCTCTGGGTTCCTCAGACAGTACTGATGGGGGGAGGTTGAGTAGGGCTGATGAACCGTATAAAATATCCGATGATCAATTTGAGAATTTCCCACTCGATGAGATGTTTGACGTGGATGAGCTGCTTGCGGCTCTGGACAATTCTTCCAGGCCTCCTCAGGTTGGAGTAGGATCGTATGGTAGTCAAGCAGGGCATGTTACGAATGGCAATCATCTTGGGGTGCCTAATGTATATTCTCGGCTGCATGAGCAGGCGGTTCCAGGGAATGACTACGGTCTTGATTTCTTGAAACCAGGAAGGCAGGAGGACTATAATTTCTTGTTGAGTGATCTACTATTGGATTTCGATTCGGACTTGGCCGTGTGAGGAGAAGAGGAGAGCATAACATAAGAAATAGCTATAGCATTGTTTTGTTGAAGGCTGGAATAGAGTTAGTTGGTTAGCTGTTTCCAGTATAAACAAAGAAACTCTTGGGTCTGTTTGGGCCTGCTGTTGGAATCATCAGGTTCCTGTATTCATTTTGTACTGACAAATTTTTCGTTTTTGTTTTTGTTTTTTGTTAATGACCATAAGCTGTTTCCCCACAAGTTTTAAAAATGCGAGGGACTAGCTGAAGTAGATTTATCTTGTACAGCGTTTATCTGCACTGATCAACTTTGCCTGTATTGTATATTGAGTAAAAAATATTAACTTGTTCCTACTTATTTTGCCATGATCACTACTTGTTAATTAGTGAGCCTTATTCACAAATTGCTGCTGCTGCTGCTTCATTGTTTAGTTCTCAATTCATTATGAATTTGTTGTGGTGGTGTGGACAAAGTTGTGAATTAATATTGGTGGGGGTGTGTGCCTTGTATTATTCAGACATTATACATGGCTGGTTGTGATACGCATGTTTGTGTTTTGAGCTCTGCTGCTGCTAGTGTTTGGTAGCAACAGAGTGGCAATGGGACATATTTTGAGTATTTCGAGTTTTAGGTTATGTCTCACTGACAATGGATTTTGGATTTGTGTGTTAAGTAGTATGTTCAAACATGCATCACTGTTTATACTCTTCTAAAAACAGATTTATGCAGCTCTCAACTTCCAACATTATGGACATGGGGAAGACTTTATAGTGGATGAAAGTTCATTGTTAGGAATATTCTTTGAATTAGTTATATTTAGTGGGAATGAATAATTTGAGTTTTTCTATGTACCTAAGAGGGTATATATGGACTTCAAATGTGCCAAGACCAAAGGTTAATTTGTATTACTATGATAGTTTAAAATGTAGATCCTGAAGATATATGAACTGCGTATGCTCCTAACTTTTATTTCGTTACGAATCTACTCTGGCGTTATATATGCATAGTGATAACCATTTCTAAATTTCATTAACAAGCCGTTCTCTACAAAGAGTAGTTACCATTTGAGATTTTTATCTTCTGCATAGATCAAATGTACTTAATTACATCAACTTATTAACCAGTATGTGCGCACGTGTATAATATTCCTATTTAATTATTGTTACTTGATATCTTTAAAATGGTTTATTCCATAGAGAAAATTAAGTTGCGGTTATAATATATTTATTATATATAGACGAGAAAATTTCATTTTCGGTCCCATAGGACACGGCAAAGTCCGATTTTGACCACCTGTTCTCAATTTTCACCCATAAATGAACTTTGCTATCAAATGAGGCCCCGCTCGATTGAAAATCGCAATTTAGGTATCAAGAACTTAACGAGTCCGTCTAATCTTCACGATTTCTCATCACGTGACTTGCACGTGTGGTGTATAACCGCGAAAATAGAACATATTAATCTAATCAATGACCTAATTTCCTCACTTCTCTCAATTTTCGCCTCCCTCAAGAACAAACCCTAAATCCCCAAATCTAAAATCTTTGATTTCTTTACAAAATCGCCACGAATATCGACGAGAATCACTACTGGGTGCAGGAATCAAACATATCTTCAGTAATCCCAATGTTAAGAAGAAAATCATGCACGAAGGATGTCCATCCACGTTACAGTAAGTTTTTTTCTCCTCATTCAATTCAAGTTTTGGGTTTATTCTTCCTTCTTTTCTATAGGGTTTACAGAGTTATTGATATTATCATTTTTTTTTTCAGTTTCTACGGGTGTCTATTTCACATTGAAGCTGGTCCATGGAGGCATGTCACTGTGGGATACGACCAACATTGAATATATAGGGGATACAACAACGTCTGTGTTTGACTTTGTCGATTCCAGTAAGTGGAGTTTAGGTTATTTATCTGCTCTGTGCGTGGGATTGGGATTTAATGGTAGTAAGAAGTTTTTTGCTAGTTTGGAAGACAAATTAGTGGAAATAGTAACAGATGATCAAGCATGGTTGGTTTTGAAGTCAGCTAAGGATAGAGAATTTACTATTTATTTAGAAGGTTCTGCTGATCTTTCTGTGTATGATTCTGTGTATGAGATGCTTGATGATGTTGGAGCTGGTGATGATGATATTGATACCTCAGATAAGGATTTCTCAATGGATGAGGATAGTTGTGATGAGATACTGGATACAATTCTGTTTGATGAGAGTGTTTTCAATAATGGGGAGTTTAAGGGAATAGGAGAAAATGAGGGTGTGAACAATGACAGTGGCGAAGATAGTTTTGATAAGAGCTCAGAGGATGCAAACAATGACAGTGGTTTTGAGAGCATATATTCAGAGGAAGAAGACACTTCAGTAAGGTCAAACCTAAGAAGCTTCCAGATAGGTCAGAAATACATTTCAAAAGATCAGTTCAAGGATGATGTCATTAACTATGCTGTCAAGATAGGAAGGCCATGTAGATTTCCAAAGAATGATAGGAGAAGAATTTATGCAAAGTGCAAGTCAGATGGTAGATGTGGGTGGCATATACATGCTCTGAAAGTTACTAATGAGAACACTTATCAGATTAGGGAGCTGGACCTGAACCATGTTTGTGCTAGGCAGTTCCACATCTCAAATGCCAGCTCTTCATGGTTAGCTAAGAGGTTTGAGACATCTTTTAGATGTGATCCTAAGAGAACAGCGTCAGGTTTCAGAAAGGCTGCTATGCTAGAGCTTGGTTGCAATATCTCCAAGCAACAAGCTTTTAGGGCAAAACAAAAGGCACTAAAAATGATAGAAGGAGATGCCACTGCCCAGTACAAGAAGTTATGGGATTATGCAGAAGTGTTGAGGGTAAAGAACCCAGGCTCTACTATTATTCTAAAGTTGGATGATACACCAGATGGGAAGGTTTTCAAGAGTATATATGTTTGCCTTGATGCTGTGAAAAGAGGATTCAGGTCTGGTTGCAGGCCTTGGATAGGGGTTGATGGATGTCACCTCACTGGACCAAATGCAGGGGTCTTATTAACTACTGTTGGGATTGACCCCAACAACTGCCCTTACCCATTGGCTTATGCCATTGTGAATGTAGAAAATAAGATCAATTGGGAGTGGTTTCTAGAGTTGCTGAAAGAAGATTTGATATTTGGGAGAGAAGATGTGTATGTCTTCATGTCTGATAAACATAAAGGTCTCATTGGTGCATTTGAGAAGATCATGCCAACTGTAGAAAACAGGTTTTGTGTGAGGCATCTACATGGAAATATGAAACGAGCTGGATTCAGAGGAAAAGAATTTAAGAAGTTGTTATGGAGAGCTGCAAATTCCACTACTGTTCCTGCTTTCACAATAGGGATGGAAGAGATAGAGAGAGTTGATGCAAACTGCTATGCATGGCTTCAAGCAAAGCCTGCTGCAGAATGGTCTAAGTCACACTTTTCAACATTTGGAAAATGTGACACATTGGTCAACAACATGTGTTAACAGATGAATAACACTTTAATGGATGCTAGAGATAAGCCAATCATCACTTGCTTGGATTGGATTAGAGAGTATATGATGAAGAGACTACAAATGAACAGAGATATGTCTGAGTGCAAGTGGGAAGGGAGAACTGTGTGTGGTAAAATTCAAAAAATACTCAATGATACTGTGAAGAGAACTGGAGATTGCATGCCTATCAAATCATCTAACAAAAAGTATGAAGTTACATGCATGTCTGATGGAACAAGATTTGCTGTAGATTTGGAGGGTAGAACATGTGATTGCAGATCATGGGATCTAAGTGGTATACCTTGCAATCATGCTGTGAGTGCAATTACTGCGGATGGTGGTGATCCAGTAGAGTATGTGCACAAATGTTATTCAGTGGAGACATATGATGCAGTCTACACATATGCTATTGCAAATATGGGTGGGCCTGAATTGTGGGATAAAACAGGTTTCATTCCCCCACTGCCTCCTCACACTTTGAAGAAGAAAAGAGGGAGACCACAAAGAGAAAGGAAGGCCAGTGGTGGTGGTGAAAGTCCTAAGAAGAAAAAAGGAAGAGTTCAAATCATGGGAAAACAAAGATTCAAAGTGAAATGCACCTACTGTGGTGAACTTGGCCACAACAAATTAGGATGCCCAGTGAGAAAGGTAAAATGCACCTACTATTTATGCACCTACTGTTTATTATGTGTTTCATTACCTATCTAACTCATTATATAAATTGTGTAGCAAGCTAAAGGCCCAAGCAAAAGGCCAAAAGAAGGGCCAAGCAAACTGGTAATAGAAGGCCCAAGCAAAAGGCCAATACAGGATGAGTGCTCATTCTGCATGGACTTTGGTCATACTGTTGCTGACTGCACATTGAGAGTACCAATGGAATCTCACATTCTGTCTGAACAATTTCATGAGGTTCCAATTAATGAGACAAGCCATGTTGTTGAAGACATTACACAGCCTGACTACTTCAATGCCACTCAAGATGAAGAAGAGAACCTTGTGGAAGATGATGGGCATCAAGAAGATGATAACCTGAGCAGCAAGAGAAAGAAACCAACAACGAGAGCTGGAAGAAAATTAATTGTAAGCTCATTAATTATTCACAATAATTACTTTATTTTGACTCATCTAATTGTTATTATATATAACTACTAGGCAAACAAAAGGAAGAATGTTGCTGTTACAACAAAAAACAAATATCAGGAACCAGCAACAACACCATATTCCATTGAATCTTCAATTAAAGAAATTCAAGATTCAGCATCAGCACAGAACAAAAATACATCAACAATTACTCCTATGAGGATGGCTTTCCGGTCACAGCAGGTTGTGAACAAGGGTAAGGGGTTCATCACCTTGACTGACTTGCAAGCTGATTTGGAAAAGAACAGGAAAAACTTGATGTTTAAATCATTGAAATGATTTAGATGGTTGAACATGTTTAAAGTTATATTTTGATGATGTAATGCAGTTGTATTCCTTACTGTAAAACCTTGGCAGCTGCACTTTTTTTTATGTATGAATGCATCATTATCTTTTGCTAAACTATGTTTTGCAATTCTGGTATATTCTGTTTATGAAGCAGAGTATATTGTTTTATTAAATGATATTTGTGTATTTTGGTATACTCTTTTGTTATTCTAGAATTCTGGTATTCTTTTACTTTTTTTTTTTGGATTTCTGGTATACTCTCTTGTTGGATTTCTGGTATACTGTGAATGAAAATGACAAATTTAGAATATAAAATTCTATATGTTGTGCATTATCAGACTTGTGCACGCCTTTTATTTTCTGAAGGCTATTGTACACACCTTTTATTTTTTCTATGATTTACCACAATTGTGAAGAAAGTGGTGTGTTTTGTTTGGCTGCTGCTAGTGTGGTGTTGTGTGGTAATTTGCAAAATAAATGGTCGATTTTATATAGAGAAAGCTGGAAAAAGAATCCCTCCAAAAATTGTTAAAATTTCCCTCCATAAAGTGTAAAATCTTCCCATTTCAGCCATAAATCTAATTCATAACGTTTGGGACCATATTTGAGAGGCTATTTATCTGATTCATAACGTTTGGGACCATATTTGAGAGGCCATTTAACGGAAATCGTCACGGTGGGGCCCCATTTGTTAGCAAAGTTCATTTATGGGTGAAAATTGAGAGTAGGTGGTCAAAATCGGACTTTGTCGTGTCCTATGGGACTGAAAATGAAATTTTCTCATATATAGACATTACTTGTTCCCTATTCTAAGATTTTGATTTTACATGCGGAATATACACTGATCAATAAAAACATTTTTTTTCTATATTTTGTGTTCTACTTTCATATATTTACATCTTTGTGTATGATTTTGGAATTCAATTTACAACACGTTATCAGCACGAGTCTCTAGCAATTGAGTTTTAAATTAATATCGGGGGTATGTCATAGAAAAGAATCGTGTCTTTCTTGCGAGGTAATTTCTAAATTAAAATTATGAAATTAAATTTGATGTGAATCAAAATTGTATAATAAGAACTACGTGATTGCAAGACGGCATAAATAATTATTTTATTTATTTATCGGCAATTAAAATTTATATGAAGATTTTGATATTATCTTGTCTCAATTATTCTTTTTTGCCGATGGAATGGTATTGTGGTTTGATTATATTCTGCAAAAGGTGTGTGAGAAACTATATTCCGGCCAAATTATTTTCCCTTAGTGATACTGTTGCTTTTGGGGGAAAAAAAAATCGAATTAGTACAGCCACTGCCATGCTTATGCTATCATTATGTTAAGAGATTCTTAATATATTTAGATATACGTGTATGTGTGTATGTGTGTATATATATATAACTATGGTTTCATTGATAAAGTACAAGCATAATTAATTTTAGATAAATAATAATTAATTATCATCGAATTGGCTGACTATGATTACCTACAATTTGGGTGCTATGAATTTTAAATATATAGTGAATTAAATACCTTAAAGCTTTCTTAAAGCTTGATTATGTTTAAATATTTATTTTTCCGTCTATGATAATGGTATAGACACTAGCTAATTAAACCCAATTTGTTTATATCATTTGTTGGAAATAACATTCATTATATTTTTTAGGATCTTAATTGTGGCAAAGAATGCAAAAATATGTTAATTATATTTTAACGAAATAAATTCCAATTCATATGTCAACATGCCTGAAGCATCATTTTAAATTCTAGCATTACTAAGAGAGAAAATCATTAGTCCTTCGTCATCATCATGTAAAATCAAACCTCAAGAAAAATATTACTTCTTCGAAAATTAAGCAATCCCTGAACAATCTTTCAATTTAACCATTTACAATAATTATATTACTCAAAAATTACATTTTTGAGGGGGAGACAAATGACTTATAAAATTCTCCTAAAAGTTGTTGACGTTGGATAATAATACATATTAAGTTCAAAATTATGAAACATAATTCAATTATGTCTATTTGCCACTAGCAAATGAAAATGAATAGTGATGTGAATGATTACTTAAGCATCATTTGATGATTTTGATGATATAATATCATCTTTTTAGTTTAATATTTGTTAAATATTATATCTATCTCGATTTGAATATTACTCCAGTTGAGTTTTTAAAAGTTATCAAGGTTGTAATATACCTTTATCAAAACAAACATTTTATGTTGTGATAAATTAAAAATTTAAATACCCACAGTTTGGAATTATGGCATGAGTATTCGGGTCATTCCCCTTTATATTAATGCGTGAATAACAAAAGAAGCATTTCCCATCTGCGAATTATTTCTATCACCACCAAAACGTACTTATATTAGCTCTAAGAAAAAGCAAAGAGTAAAGTCAATAATTGTGATCAATTTATAAATTGGTACGTTGATTTTATAATTATTTATCGGCATTAAGGGGAGATATGACTGAAATAATGTCGATAATTTTTGTTGAAAATTAATTTCACACACTACATGAACTGGAAGTTCAACATATTATTAACTGCCAAAAGTTATCATAATTGAGTTATTATAATATATTTGCAGTACAAACAGTGGAAGTTCCACATATATTTAAATTATTACTCAACGCTAGAAGCGAGAGAGTTTATTGATGCTAAAAGCGAAAAAGTATTTGATGTGATAACTCCTAGAACCTCCTGAAGAGGATTGTCTTGCAAACGAAAATCTCAGCACATTTGCACCTGCACCAAATAATCTTAATACTGAGATTGCGGAACAATCAGATTGAAATATTATGGGAAATGACAATGATCCGGTTAATATTAATATTGAAGGTACCGTATATTTTATTAATACTGGAGAAATTTATAGGATATATATCATAGTTGTCGACAACATATTTGCCTTTATAATTGCTTGTATAATGATAATTTGGATTCAAAACTTAAGATGAAAGCATATTGCCAGAATCATTCTAATTATGTAAAATGAAAAATAGCAATTGAGGTAAAACCCAACCCGCGAAACAATTATTGTCCCAGTAGGACACAAATGAGCATTTCTATGAGAATGAGAAATGACAAAATTAATAAAGTGGTGAGACATACAAAGATGTTGTAGAATATGGGTTTACGTAGAGACCCATATTCCATAAATTATATTTTCCTATTAGCAATGATATTATGTTCCGCCACACAAAATAAATGACAGTAATTTTAGCATTAAATATGCAATTAATGGACGTTGTGACCACATACTTATATGGGTCATTTTGATGAGTCAGTGATGGTAGCTCGTCGTGATGGGCTGACTGTGGTGACTGTATGAGGGCAGTACGTTTCGTATAGTTAATTGTATTTTAATTTGTCTAAAAAATTGGAGAATTGATTATGTTGTTATTTGTAGGACTTTGATGCCATCTCACGAGGTATCTACGACCACGACTCAGATATTTAAGAGGCACATCGATCCAACTAACATCTCTTGGAAGACGGTGACTGGGCCTATAAAGGAGTTGTATTTTGAGGATTTCAGGGTATAATATATTTACTTTTCAAATTAAGTATTTAGTTAAAAAATTAGTTGAATTACTAATGCTGTTTATTTCGTTTGCAGAAATTGTTCACGTGAGAGCCCAGTTTGGACGAGGTGGTGCGTTGTCTCTGGTTCTTGAAGGCAGCCGATAGATATCGAGACATGATTCACACAGTCAAGAAGAACAGGAACAGGAAGAGACCAGCATACACTCCTTTAGAGGTGTGACCTGCTTGGATGGCCTACTGGGAGGATGAGGAGACGAAGAAGAAGACTCGTACTGCTTCACAGAACAGGAGGTCTGAGCCTGATGGATCAAGGACGGGCATGATCACACATAAGGGAGGGTCCGGATGTGCAGTACAACATGAAGATGATTTGGTAATTAATTTATATATATCCAGTTATTTAAATTTATGCAATTCATTTAAATGTGTTTAACCGTTTTCGTTTATATTGTTTGAATAGTCGCAGACACAGGGACTCGCAAACGAGCAGGTTGGGTGGGAACTATTTTTGAGACTCCACCGTGATAAGGATGGACACTTCACTGATCAGAAGATCGAACGACTTGCTGTAAGTATTTAATTTATAAATAATCTATATATATGTGTGTGTGTTAACGACTTGTTGTGTTTAGGCGGAGGTATACAATCGGGCTGCGAAGTTGAGCCAGCCAGTTCCAGGCTCTGACGAGGTCCCTCAGGTGGATATGGCCACCCTTTATCTAGAGGCGCTCGGAAGGATGAATAAGAAGAAGCGCATCTTCGGCACCGGATCTCGGTCGCACTTCTACAGTGGCGGCGGCAGCAGCAGCTCCAGTATCCTTTCAGGCGCCACCTCGCAGCCCACTTTTACGGAGGAGGCCTTCACTCAACGTGTGGATGAGATGCGGGCTCAGATACGGGAAGAGGTCAGGACCGAGATTCGGGAGGAGGTCAGGACCGAGATGCAGCAACTGCAGTCGCAGATGGAGGCCCAGATGCAGGCTAGGATGCAGGCCCAGATGCAGGCTTAGTGGGCCCAGATGTTCGCCAGATTTGACCAGCCACCACAGTTCCCCCCGCCCCAGCCCCCCTTTGATCAGTGACCGTATTTTATGTTAGAATAATTACATTTTAATTGTGTTGTAAATTAAAATATTGGAATTTGAATATTTAATATATTATATTTTTTATATTACTATTTCATTTATAATATTCGATTTTAATTAATTTGAGGAATATAAACAAAAAAATAAAAAAATAATAGCGACGGACTATCGACGGACCGTGTTCTAGCGATTTAGTGACGGACCCCTCTTTGTGGATTTAACGACGGATTACATTCCGTCGCTACTAGCGACGAAATTATTACATCGAAAGTCCGTCGTTAATTCATAGTCGGTCATCGGCCGACCAACCGACAACGACGCATAAAGGCGACGGATATTCCGTCGGAAGTCCGTCGCTAATATAGTGACGAATAATAATTCCGTCGCAAGTCTTATATAACGACGAGATAATCAGCGAAGAACCCCGTCCGTCGTTATTCCGTCACTAATGCCATATAGCGACGGAAATTCACTCTATAGCGACGGAAAAATTCATTGCTAAAACTCTCTTTTTTTAGTGTATTTGGTGAGGTCCTAGCGGATACTTGAACTTTATTGGGGTTCGAATATATTGTCCACAAAATTGCCTGTGAAATTTGATGAAGAAATCCCAAAGTAATTTTGGTGTCCTCCTATTGCAAATCAAACAAATTTACATCACTACTAGATAATCAATGTCTGAAGTATCATATTATTATGTTCACTATAACATTATCTCACAACCATTTATTATATTAATGTTTGTGTTAATATACAAAAGTAGCAACTTTGAACGGCAAAAGTACAAAAACTTTTTGGAAGATTTTTTTTCCCTTGCCCTCTTTTCAATTTCCTTTTACTATTTTAGCTATCTAGTTCGTCCAAAAATATAAAAACACATGAGAGGAAATGAAAAATTTATAGCAACACCTTATTATGCATGACATAAGAATTTTGTCATAACAACAGGAAATAAAAATTCTATGGGGGGAGGGGGAAGGAAATTTATGCAAGAGGGACCGAAGATTTTCAGTACGTATATGGAAGAACGTTTATGCATAAATTTTCGGGAGAGAGAAGAAAATTTACGCGAAAGAGAATGTGTTTCTCTACCTAACAGTCAACTAAAGAACAATTGAACTAAGTATCGTATTTTTCAGAAATGTGTAAAAGTATGTCAACCATCAATGTTACTTTCGAAGGACAATTTCATCTGCATACATATGGTGCATATTTTTTTATTATTATTTATTTTTATCAAAGTGACTATTTTATCTCAAATAAATAACCAATTATATATTTTTAACATTTGTATTCAATGATTAATATATTAGTTTTTTATATATATATGACTTTCTAATATGGTAAACATCAGGCATTCATATTTGTAGGATATAATTTTTATTCTATAAGGAAAAAAACAAATGATTTTGTGGTATTTGGACATCATCTTTTGACGCGTACTTTTTGGATCGTTCGAGTAGTTTATTAAAAATATTTTAATTTGGGTTAGTTTTGGAAAACAATCCTAATTTGGGATATAACCAGATATTTACCCTATTAATTATGAATTATTAAAAAAATCACATGTATATACAAATTGGACTTTCCAAATAAATGAATAGTACATGTAGTAAAAAGAAAACCCAACCCAAATGCACTCCAACCCTCGCCATATATCAAAACCCCAATAGCCCAACTCGTTTTTTTTTTTTTTTCCTTTTTTTTCATCTATCCCAACACAACCACCTAACCCAGCTTACACCACGGTCAAACCACTCATAACTCTCTCTCTCTCTCTCTCTCTCTCTCTCTCTCTCGTCGCTGTTTCCATCCGCTGCCGCTGTTTCCTTTTGCCGCCGTTGCTGAGAGATTAATGTACGTTTGTTGCTTGAAATTGAGATCCTAATATGTATTTACCTTTGTTGAGCGGTGTCAAAATAAAAATGGAAAACATAGAGTCCACTCAACGTGAAATATAGAGAATCCAATCACAAATAATTGAGCCACAATCAGTAAAATAGATTCTTCTTTTTTCTTTTTTCCTTTAGAGAAATAATAGATTCTTTTACTCTTGCAAGTGAAGTGAGAAATGGACCCTTCTCCTCTCACTTTCTGTATGTGACCGCATATCCGTAGCTGCCCCCTCCCTTTCATAAATCATAATGCCCCACCACAACGCAACCTCCACCGTCCGATCAACCGCATCTCGGCCGTCCATTTTTCCTTCTCCCCAAAACACCCCCAACCAACGCTGCCCTTTCCCCCTTTGACCCCCCACCCCCTACCCTATGCCTCTTTTTCCGGTTCCATGCAGAAAAAGGCCGACATTTTTCACAAACTCCAACCATTTTTTTTACTGTCCTTTTCTCTCTCTTTTTTCACTGCTGGACACACTCATCACTCGCTCTTCATTTTCATCACCTATTTATTGCGTTCCAGTCCTTAGACTACCATTTAAAGCCCAGCACACCCTTCCCAACTGTATAGCTCGCCGGAATCTTGATTTTCTCACCGGGTTTTGAGTCTCTGGTTGCCGTCCCACTCCCCCCTGCATTCCCTTATCATTCTTGATTTTTCCTTATTTGTGTGTGTTTTGATCAGAGTGAAAAATGGTGTGACTAATTGTTGGAGTCTTGAATTTTTCTGCAGTGGTTAATTGGTGACGCATGATGATGATGATGATGATGATGATGATACTGAGATTTTAGCCTTCTAAGTCTCGACATAATTATTCTTTCTTAATTTGGTAATCTCGCTTCTGCTTTTTTAAGTCATGTTTTTTTGTTTGTACTTTCCCTGTTCGATATTGGAGTGATTTTTTTTTTTGTTTGTTAATTCTTGTGCATGGAGTTTTTGTCAGCTTTATGATCAGCATTTCTGATTCAGAAATCAGAAACATATAGAAATATTTTATGTGTAATTTTATCGAATGAGGAATATTTTGGCTGAATTAAGTTTGGTTTTTGTTGTTGGAAGAATGTAGTTATGCTTGTTTCAGAATGAATCTATCTTGCACACTAAAAGAAGCAAAAAATAAGTTTGTGTGAACTGAAAACTGCAGTTTTTTTTATGAGGTTTAGCTGCTTTTTTTTGTTAAAAAAAGGGTTTTTGCTAGGTGAAGCAGTTCTTACATGTCTTCAAAGCATAAAAGCAATGCCTTTATTTAGTAAACTAAGTGTATTTTTCTCTAAACCTTGGTGAATTCTTGTCTTGAAAATGTCAAATAATTGTTTTCATATATCTGGTGACTGGTGACATGTAAAAAATCACTCTTTTTTTTTATCTCACTGTTATCTTTACCACTTATATCAGAATTACACAACAGAGTTTGGAAAAAAAAAGTACAAAATAAAAAACTGATCAATGCTCAAATTATTGAGGAAATGTGATATATAAGGTTTTTTGTTTGTTTGTTTTTTGTTCTGTTGCCAGTGTACTATCCTATCCTGTATGTTTTAAAGATCGTGTATAGTTTTTTCACATTTAAAAATTGCAATGGCAACAACTACACCTTAATTTTTTTTTTGACTTTTATTATGTATGAGCTTGTTTTGCTCAACTTTATCAATTTTCAGCCCCAATACATATATATCTGAATTTGTTAGTAAGGTTGTTGCATTTTGGAGGCACTTCAAGTGTTAACTGCATATCATTGTATTGGAAAATGCAATTTCCAGAGACTAATTTAGTTATTTATTGCCGAAAGGATTAGTTCAACGCAATAAGGAATCATGAAGAAGGTGCAGATACATCAAAGTAACCATCCATTTGATCCATATCGTAAGTTCAAAAGGCCGGTTATGTTTCCTTTCTTTGTTCTATGCACCTCCATTTCATTTGAAGGGTTTAATGACTTCTTTTCTAATCTATCTTGCACGCTGCCCCGGCCTTACTTGCTTTGTTTACGTGAATTTCATATTATTTATCTTTCACTGTGATTTAGTAATGATGTTATCTACAACAAGTAAATGATACCTTTGCTGATAATGTCAATATTATGGCGACTACTGAATTGACCAACAAGGTTGCGTGCATTGAACTCGATATCTCACTGCTGGTTTTCTTATCAGGCTGTAAAATATCTGATCTAATTCATTTTTGTACATGCTAAATGCTACACATTATGAGGGGCCGGGGCCGTCCTATTTTCAAAATAAGTTCTTTCCATTTATATCTATTCCACTCGAGGAGTGTTTTGGAACACAAATAATTGCATATGGTTTTAAACAAAATGTCTCTATCTGGTATATATCTAAATTAGAAAGTAATGTCTTGAGTTCTTTACATGATCTTGATAAATCTTAATTGATCGTCTCAAATTCTCTCTCTTGACTTCTGGCTTTGCTTCATTCTTTGCCAATTCATAGCTTTTGAGGCTTTCTGGAATGGCTCATGGCAACCTGTGGATCGCCTGAAAGTTAATGGTGGAGCTATCTCAACACATATTGTCGAAAATGGACAGGTCATTGAGGAGGACCTTCCCTTGTCGCATCTTCGTGTAAGGTCAAGAAGAGCTATTGTGTCTGACTGCATATCCTTTTTAAGGCAAGGAGTTGATGTTTGTGTATTTTCTACATTTCACAATCCTGAAGATTCAGACGACGAGACAAGTGATGATGATGATCCTGTAAGTATAACGACTGTTGATTGGACATATTGTAGTTAGCCGGCCTTTTACAATCCGTACATTGTTGCAATGAAATGATTCCACTTGCTTTAGAGTCACAGTTCTCTTTACTCTTACATGATTTGAAGTGTCCTTTCATTTTTTGTCTAGAATTTGCCACACAGCGCATTGTCCTGTATTTGTTGGTGAAATTACATGGATTATCGATGTGTGGATGGATTATTTAGAATTGATTGGGATCCTGGGAAAATTATTCTGAAGAATGACATGATGCTCTTTGCTTGATCTTATTAACTGGTCTTAATGTGGTTTAGGTGTGGGTTGATGCAAGGATAAGATCCATCGAGAGGAAACATGATGGCACAACATGTAATTGCCAGTTCCACATCAGTTTCTACATCGACCAAGGCCCTGATCTTTATTTGATAAACAAAAAGCTTAGTAAAGCAACAACCATGGTAAAAATTGATCAAATTTCTGTTCTTCAAAAGCTCGAAATGAAACCATACGAAAGTCAATATTTCCGTTGGGGCTCCTCAGAGGACTGTTTTTCAGTACAAAAGTTCAAGTTGTTTAGTGGGATATTCTGCTCTGATCTTTCATGGCTCATCGTTGCATCTATTCTGAAGCAAACTGCATTTGATATAAGGTCGATAAAGAACCATCTCGTTTATGAGGTTTCTGAATACAATCCTGACAGTGGTGGTCAAGCAGATTCTCCAAATCATACTTATTGTTTGAATTTCAAGGTGGAAAATGAAGTTTTGACTCCTTTCACTGTGCAACTTGATCTGGCTACCCTTGAGGAAGGAACTGAAGGATGTGAGGTCGGATTCTTGCTTTCATACGATCCCACTGAATTGCGGAGATCAAAACGAAGAAATGTACAGCCCGAGCGTTATTTGGGTTGCGACAACCTTCCAAATTATGAGGTTGAGGTGACTCGTTTAGGAGAGAGCAAGACCTATAAGGTCGAGTACGATGAGAGTTCATCAGAGGAGGATGAGTATGATGAGTTGCCACTGGCACTATCGGTTCAGGCTGACAACGAATATCAGCAACACAGCACGGATAAAAACTGGATTAAAACTTATAAAAGAAAATCCAAAGACAATGCTGCTAGTGATATGGACTCGGATGCCCCTAAACACAAGAGCAGTAAGAAATCAGGTGTGTCTAAGTATCAACGGAAATTGTTGGCCCTTAAAGGAGCTCAAAAAGACGATCTTGCTATTGTTTCGACTGATGGTTCTGCTGGCAATAGTTCGTCTTTCCTGGATAAAAACTTCCAGAATTTTAAAGTCCCTGAAGAGACTTCGAAGGATATTGGAGATATGGTTTCCAAATATTTTTACATGAATGGATTTCAGTCCTCACAGAAAAGGAAAACATTCGACTTCATGGATGCTGACAGTGGAGGCAGAAAAGGTCCGAAAGCCACTCGTAGAAAATACCATCGAGTAAGCAGCCATTCTACTAGTTTAAAGAGAGACTGCTTTTATGTAAGAGAGAGCATCTATGATGTGAGAAGTTTCAGGAAGGGCTCTGTAACGGCACAGCTATGCCGGGAATTGATCAGAAGATGTATGAACAATATCGATGCCACTCTTAAAAATGAACCAGTACAGCCGCCTGTGGTTGAGCAGTGGAAAGAACATCAGTCGAAAAAATCTTCAAATGAAAAGGAACCGGATGAGAAACCTACCGCGAACAATGAGGAAGAAATATCAGAAATTGATATGTTATGGAATGAAATGGAAGTTGCTCTGGCATCATGGTACCTTCTTGATGATAACGAGGTACAATTTTGCAATCTTGATCAGTACATGAGAATGAGTTTTGAGTGATATAATATTTCCCATTTCTGATTATAAATGGATTTCATGTGAATTTTTCATGCTTAATTGTTCTATAATGGATGAGTCCTTATGTAATGCATTTATGTTTAGTTTCTTCTCTTTGGAACATTTTGCAGGATTCACATATCAAACATGGTGATGAAGAGCAAAACTCGAGTGGAATTGGGGAGAATAAGTGTGATCATGATTATCGACTCAATGAACAAGTTGGAATGGTTTGCCGGTTGTGTGGATTTGTGGAGACTGAAATAAAGGATATCCTGCCACCATTTGTAAGTTGGTTTTTTATATTTGAATCTTTAAGAACAATAGTAGTGTAGTAACTAGTAACCAAATGAAGAGAGAGGCATGATTGATATCATCGTTATTCTTTATTTCCCTTCTGTAGACTCCAGCCGTGCACTGCACTCCAACGAAGGAGCAACGAACTGAAGAAGACGTGGATGCAGAACACAGAAAGAGTGAAGATAAAGATCTCGAGCAATTTTGCATTCCTGCTCTCTCAACTGCACCTTCATCTATTGGAAATGGGGAAAACAATGTGTGGGCATTGATTCCGGAGCTCAAAGAGAAGCTACGGATCCACCAAAGGAAAGCTTTCGAATTTCTTTGGCGAAACATTGCTGGATCGTTGATCCCATCCCGAATGGAGAAAAAGAAGAAGAGAAGAGGTGGGTGTGTGATTTCTCACTCTCCTGGAGCCGGCAAGACTTTGCTGATCATCGCGTTTCTTGTAAGCTACCTGAAGCTCTTTCCTGGATCAAGGCCATTAGTCCTTGCTCCAAAAACGACGCTATACACGTGGTACAAAGAAATAATCAAGTGGAAGGTACCAATTCCTGTCTATCAAATCCATGGCGGTCAAACATATAAGGGTGAAGTCTTAAAGCAGAGAATGAAGCTAGCTCCGGGGCTTCCCCGTAACCAAGATGTGATGCATGTTCTCGACTGCCTAGAGAAGATGCAGCAGTGGCTTGCACATCCTAGTATCCTGCTTATGGGGTACACCTCTTTCCTCACTTTAACGCGGGAAGATTCACCTTACGCTCACAGGAAATATATGGCTCAGTTACTGAAGCAGTGTCCTGGAATTCTGATTCTCGATGAAGGGCACAACCCGAGGAGCACGAAATCAAGACTTAGAAAAGCTCTGATGAAAGTTAATACAAGGCTTAGAGTGTTGCTTTCCGGTACATTGTTTCAGAATAATTTTGGTGAATATTTCAACACCCTTTGCCTAGCAAGGCCAAGCTTCGTGTACGAGGTATTGAGGGAGCTGGATCCCAAGTATGAGAAGAGAAACAAAGAGAGGCTAACGCAGTTTTCGCTGGAGAATCGGGGAAGAAAGCTTCTGATTGATAAAATATCAAAGAAGATAGACTCCAACAAGGGAGGAGAAAGAGAGCAAGCTCTGAAAATGTTGAGGAAACTGACGACTAAGTTCATAGACGTGTACGAGGGAGGAACCTCGGATGAACTCCCCGGCTTGCAATGCTACACGTTGATGATGAAATCCACCAGTCTTCAACAGGAAATTCTGTTAAAACTTCAGAATCAAAGGCCTGTGTACAAGGGATTTCCTCTGGAGTTGGAGCTGCTGATCACGCTTGGCGCAATCCATCCTTGGTTGATCCGGACAACAGCGTGCTCACGTCAGTACTTCAGTGCTGAGGAGTTGGATGATCTCGAGAAATTCAAGTACGACATGAAGTCAGGGTCGAAAGTGAGATTCGTTATGAACCTCCTGCCAAGATGTCTGCTGAGAAATGAAAAGCTGCTGATATTTTGCCACAACATAGCTCCAATCAATCTATTCCTACAGATATTCGAGAGGTTCTATGGATGGCGTAAGGGACGAGAAGTGCTGGTGCTTCAAGGAGACATCGAGCTCTTTGAGAGAGGCCGAGTAATGGACAAATTTGAGGAGCCAGGGGGGCCATCAAAGGTGATGCTGGCCTCAATCACAGCTTGTGCAGAAGGTATTAGCTTGACTGCTGCATCACGTGTGATCTTGCTCGACTCCGAGTGGAATCCTTCCAAGAGCAAGCAGGCGATTGCACGAGCATTCCGGCCCGGTCAGAACAAAGTTGTTTATGTATATCAGCTGCTGGCCACTGGCACACTAGAAGAAGAAAAGCACAGCAGAACTACTTGGAAGGAGTGGGTTTCAGATATGATTTTCAGCGATGAACACGTTGAGGATCCTTCTCATTGGCAAGCCCCGAAAATCGAGGACGAGCTGCTCAGGGAGATCGTCGAAGAAGATCGAGCAGCGCTCTTCCACCGGATCATGAAGAACGAGAAAGCTTCCAACGTCATTAGAGGAAAAGGTATGCTTAAGAAAATGTGATTTCCATTTCCATTTCATCATCATCTTTAATTAATTAGACTCATGGTTGTACATTCCAATCCTTAATTTATCCTATTTTTCTTCAACAAATTATCTGTTTGTCCATCTTCCCGGGCAAAAACATCACATTTTCAAATGCAATAAAAGGATAGATGTGATTGAAGACAGGATGAATAAGAAATTGAAGACATTATATTGTGATTCTGCAATAAATTACAACTTTCTTTAACATGGTTCTTACTTGAAATACTTGAACATGCATGCTTATATTATTTATATATAGGTCTCTATTTCTGAGTAATGATGCCTTCTATATATTTAGCAAATTTTCACAGGGAGACTTTATGGGATTTTTTGGCCTTAAACTTTCAAGTTTTATTTCTTTATATATTTTTCCCCCTTTATGTTATACAAAAATTATGTTTGCTGGTGGCACCTTTTGTATTTTATTGTAAATAAATAAATAAATATTGAAATAAAATTGGAAGTTAATTTGTGAGCTCAATAAAATAAACTCTAAACGTTTTGGTACTTCATTAAAAAAATCTATTAAGGGTTTAAAAAAAAAAGAATTGGGAAGACAGCTAGTGGAGTTTAAGCCGTGGACTATATTCTTCTTCTTCTATTTTTTTTTCTTTTTCTTTTTTCTGGTAGAAAAGTTAGGGCTATTTTCTTATTTTCAATCAAATATTTATTTGGATCAACAAAAGAAATCTCTCATTAAAATTTTGAAATTATTTTCATTTTCCTATTTTCAAGCCAATTAAGATACGTTGGACTCAGCCTATAAGTTGTGGGGCCAGGAGAGTTTGATTGAAATCAACATAATTAACATTTCTTTAATATAGTCATATATGTCCCAAATTCTTTTTCAAAAAAAATATATATATATATATATATATATATATATATATGTAAATATGAGCGGTGCTCGTGCCAGCCGCACCGAATCATCCTTTCCCCAATTTTACACGAGCCGACTGATTTTAACCTTTGCTAGTAAAAAACAAGGATGGAAAATGCATCTCCGTCGTTGGCCGGCGGCGTCGCCACCATTAACCTCCGCCAGTTGTATCTCAGTCGTCCGTCGGCGAGGCTTTGCACTTTTTCTCGGGATGAGATTTTCTAGTCCAAAGTTGTGTGTTCCAATCGTATGACAACATCAAAATTACATAGTTTTGATAATGTTTTTCATAAAAATAAAAATTATTATATTATAATTAATCATAATCAATATTTATTGGTAAAAATTTAAATTTTTAAAGTTTGTATGTTCTAAGTTTGGAATAATCAACACTAAAAATCAATTATATTTATAAATAGTAATAATTAAATACTAAAGAATATTAAAATCATAAATAATAATGTAAAATTATACTAAATCAAAAGAAATTAAAATTCAAGAAGAAATGAAAGAAAAACTAATAATTTTGATAGTTAATACACATCTTGTACGCACAATTTTGAATTAGAAGACCCCACATGCCTTTTCCCTATAGAGTTTGATTACCTCTTTTTCGCTTATTCAAAACAATTGTATAGATGCACTTACATTATTTAACATATAATTATGATTTACATAATAATTCCCTTTATTTTATAAATTTGATTAAACATGGCATTTTAAATATAATATAAGTAAAATTCAATTTCTTCCCACAAGGAAAATCTATTTTGTTTTTAGAATATAATTAACTAAAGAAGTAAGCGACTAAATAAAAATAACTATCATGGATTATAAAAATCATATTCTTTATAAGTAATAAGAATCGAACCAATACCATTAAAAGTTTTATGATGCATGATGGATCATAGAATATTCATCTTGACAATACATTATATATATACATGATAAAATATGCATAACTAAGGGCTATATAACTTAGTTGGTAAATCACCTCGTTTACACACGTCAATCAAAAAATGGATCGATGAGATAAAAAAAAAAAATAAAAATAAAGAGTACAGGTTCATATATAAAATGAAAATGAGTGGAAAAGTAAATGAGCATCCATGATAGTAGATTTATGTCAATATTGGTGATCGACCATAAGTCATAAGATGGCACCATGCATGTTGATTACTTTCCATGCCAGCAACTAAACAATATATACATTCTGTCAAAACTAATTTATCTGCTCAAAGTCCAAAAAAGAAAAAAGAAAAAAAAGTAATATAATAACTATATTATATCCTAGTTGTGGTGTTGGAATTTGACATTTTCATAGCTGAGGATTAGAAAACAAATGTATTGAAATCCTTATCCATGGAAATTAATAAGAAGCTAGATATGCAAGTTGATATATAATGAGCATGCATTAAGCCGCAACTAGCTACCTAGCTACATTCATTTTCTTCACTAGAGAAAATTAACTGCATATTGGCTCTTCGATCATCAGTAGACGTTTTATATTATAATATATATAATGTAAGGTCTTACTCGTCACATCACATTAATTATTTTTATAATTAATTAAGTAGATAAATGACTATATATATATGCATGAATATTGAAAATGTTTCTTTTGCTACATACAATGTACAAGATGGATTTACCAAATAATTAATGTACTGGCCTAGTCTTGATCTTGTGAGTGTGTGTGTGTGTGTAAAAAAATAAAAAATGGAGGAGATTTTGTCCATAAACAAGAAGGAAACTTAGGAAACTGCAAATTGGTTATAGAGGAATTCGTGAGGCTGCATCAGCTTCAATAAGTCCGGCTTGCTAGAAATATTATATGGGAACTTCACAAATTGGTAACACATGCAATTAACTAATTAATTTCTCAAAGACCATGTGTTAGCTTTACTTAATATTTCTGTCGACTTTTCTTTATATTCTTGTTGTGACTGTTTTATATTTGGAGTTGGAGAGAGAAGAATTAGCTTCTCAGATAATTTTATTCATTTGCGGAATCCATTATATATATATATAAAGAGAGGAGATGATGCGATCCTCGCCGACAAGACGACGACGATGGCGTTGTTTTTCCAGGAGTATCAGGTTACACGAATAATTGGGGATGAAAATCCAAACCCTAGCCTCTCAAAGATGTCAAACCTCGATCACGATGTAGACGAGACCCTCGATCAATTGGAAACACGAACTTGGATTGGTTGATGACGCCACAAACGGGGATGTGAAATCCGTTTGATAAGTCGATTGAATTTCACGTTGTGTTGTGAAACTCGAATAACTCTCTCAGAGAGAAAAGTGAAAACTCACAAATAAAATTAATGATATCAAAGTTGTGTCAAAAATAAAGGTCTTACAAGACTTTTATAGTTGTTCCAAAACCTAATTAAACTAGGAAATAAAACATAGAATCGCGCAATTCCGGACACGCTTCAGATGGGCGCGACACGGGGTCAATCGCGCCTCCACTTGCGCTGTAGGTCGCGCCAGTCTCATTCCGTAAAACGTCTGTGGTGCGACCGGCTTCACTCGCGCCTCAGGTCGTGCTGTAAGTCGCGCCAGTCTCGTTGCCCGAAGCTTCAATGGCGCGGCCGGGTGCACTCGCGCTGTAGCTCGCGTCAAATGGCGCGACCAGTTGCTCGCGTCCTGACTCATGCTGTAGCCCGTGCCTGTCTGTTCCGCAGCTCGAGATCACCGTCCTCCACTTGGGCTCGGGATCTTCTCCCTCCACGGGTCGTTTATGTAACTCTTGGTTCCAGACCTCTCGCATGAATCCATTAAGCCTCTCCTTGAACCCCTTAGCTCTTGCCCGCGTTACCGGTCCTTCTGGCACTTTGATTGGATCGGACATCTCCTCAGCTCGGGTCGTATCATCCCCCTCCTCTTGAAAAGGATTTGTCCTCAAATCCAGCTCGTCACCTACATCAAAAGGACTTAAATCAGCAACATTAAATGAGGAACTCACTTTGTACTCACCTGGCAAGTCCAATTTGTATGCATTATCACTGATGCGCTCTATAACTTGGAATGGTCCATCTCCTCTAGGAAGTAACTTAGAACGCCTTTGAACTGGAAACCGTTCTTTACGCATATGTAGCCAAACCCATTCTCCGGGTTCGAACACCACCTTCCGTCGCCTCTTGTTGGCTTTATTGGCATACTGCTCGGTTCGCCTCTCTATGTTTGCTCTAGCCTTCTCATGGATCTGTTTAACAAAATCAGCTCTTTTTTTCCCTTCAAGGTTAGTATGTTCATGAACAGGCAAAGGAATCAAATCCAACGGAGTTAAAGGATTAAAGCCATATGCAACTTCAAATGGAGAAAACTGAGATGCAGAATGCACAGACCTATTATATGCAAATTCAACATGTGGCAAACATTCTTCCCAAGTTTTGATGTTCTTTTTAATTATTGCCCTTAACAATGTAGATAAAGTCCTATTTACTACTTCCGTTTGACCATCAGTCTGTGGGTGACAAGTAGTAGAAAACAAAATCTTCGTACCTAACTTACACCACAAAGTCTTCCAGAAATAACTTAAGAACTTAACATCTCTATCAGAAATAATGGTCTTGGGCATACCATGTAAACGCACAACTTCTTTAAAGAATAAATCAGCAATGTAGGATGCATCATTTGTTTTAGAACATGCTATGAAATGTGCCATCTTGGAAAATCTATCCACAACCACGAAAATAGAATCATGACCACATTTACTCCTAGGCAATCCTAACACAAAATCCATAGATATATCTATCCAAGGTGATGTAGGAATAGGCAAAGGCATGTATAAACCATGTGGTTGGACTCTAGACTTGGCTTGTCTACATGTAACACACTTAGCACACACACGTTCCACATCACGTTTCATATGAGGCCAAAAGAAATGCTCATTCAAAATGGCTAAAGTCTTAGCTACCCCAAAATGCCCCATCAAACCACCACCATGTGACTCCAACAATAAAAGCTCGCACATGGAACAATTAGGCACACATAACCTATTTTCTCTAAACAAAAATCCGTCATGCCTATAAAACTTCCCATCTTCAGATTCTTCACAAGCAACATAGACATCCTTAAAATCATCATCATCAATGTACATGTTCTTAATGCATTCAAATCCAAGCAACTTAGCATCTAAAGTAGTTAGTAAAGCATACCTCCTCGATAGTGCGTCAGCTACTACATTTTCCTTCCCTTGCTTATACTTGATGACGTATGGAAATGTTTCAACAAACTCCATCCAACGGGCATGTCTTTTGTTCAACTTGTGTTGCCCCTTCAAATGCTTCAATGATTCATGGTCGGTGTGGATCACGAACTCTTTGGGCCACAAATAGTGTTGCCATGTTTGCAACGCCCGCACTAGTGCATACAACTCCTTGTCATACGTCGGGTAGTTTGCAGTGGCGCCGCCAAGCTTCTCACTAAAGTAGGCGATGGGTCGGATCTCTTGCATCAACACTGCACCAATTCCAACACCAGAAGCATCACATTCTATCTCAAAAGTTTTAGAAAAGTTTGGGAGAGATAGTACCGGGGGATGTGTCAATTTTTCCTTAAGCGTCTGAAATGCTTTCTTTTGTGCATCTCCCCATTGGAATTCCACATTCTTCTTGATCACTTCAGTCATGGGTGCTGCAATACTACTGAAGTGTGGCACAAAACGCCGATAGAAGCTCGCCAGTCCATGAAAACTTCGAACCTCTCCCACACTTGTTGGCGTCGGCCATTCTTGGATGGCACGAACCTTCTCTTCGTCCACCTGTACTCCATCTGCACTAACAACAAAGCCAAGAAACACAACCTTATCCGTACAAAAGGTGCATTTCTTTAGGTTAGCATACAACTGTTCTTTCCTCAAAGATTGCAAAACAAATTTTAAATGCTCTACATGGTCCTCTTCACTCTTACTATAGATCAATATGTCATCAAAATAAACCACAACAAATCTACCTATAAAAGCACGTAAAACATGGTTCATAAGACGCATAAATGTACTAGGAGCATTTGTCAAACCAAACGGCATAACTAACCATTCATACAATCCTAATTTTGTAATGAATGCCGTTTTCCACTCATCCCCTTCCTTGATGCGAATTTGATGGTACCCACTTCTTAAGTCTATCTTAGAAAATATGCGTGCACCATGTAATTCATCTAACATATCATCTAAACGGGGAATGGGATGTCGATACTTTACCGTAATGTTGTTGACGGCGCGGCAGTCGACACACATCCGTAGAGAAGAATCCTTCTTTGGCACGAGCAAAACTGGACTCGCACATGGACTCAAACTCTCCCTCACTTGTCCTTTCTCCAACAGCTCTTGTATTTGACGTTCTAGCTCTTTTGTCTCCTCGGGGTTGCTCCGATAGGCCGGTCGATTTGGCAATGTGGCGCCGGGTACAAAATCAATTTGGTGCTCGATTCCTCTAATTGGTGGCAAACCCAGTGGCATCTCTTTGGGAAACACGTCTTTGAATTCCTGCAAAAGAGATACAATAGAACTAGGCAAAGATGGGTCAAATTGGTTAGTACTTATTAAGACATCTCTGCGGATCATCAAGTACATTGGCTTCTCATTTTGCACCGCCCATTTGACATCGCTAGCTGTGGCAAAGCAAGCGTGTTGGATCACCTCCTTCCCAACATTGGCCTCCTTCCCTTTTTTCCTCATGGTATCGGCCTCCTCTTGTAGCTTCACTTGGTCCTCATACACTTGGGATGGTGTTAGAGGAGCTAGTGTCACCGTCTTCTTGTTAAGTATGAAAGAGTACTTATTTGTGAAGCCATCATGCTTCACCCTCCTATCGAATTGCCATGGACGTCCTAGCAAAATGTGTCCCGCTTGCATAGGCACAACGTCACACAACACTTCATCTTCATACTTGCCAATCCGAAATGGCACTCGAACTTGCTTGTTCACCTTGGTTTCTCCACTGTCGTTCAACCATTGCAGCTTGTATGGCTTAGGATGCTTAAGAACCGGCAATCCTAATTTTATCACCATCACAACACTTGCAACATTAGTACAACTACCACCATCAATAATCATACTACATACCTTATCCTTGATGTGGCATCGGGTATGGAATATGTTCTCTCTTTGTTTCTCATCGACGCTCTTGGTGTGCAAGCTTAGAGATTTGCGTGCAACCAAAATGAGGGCATTAGGTGCTGCGTACTCCTCATCTTCACTCGACTCGGACAATCCCGGCATCTCCGGATCAACTTCTTCTTCGTCCGTCACAATCTCACCATTGTCCTTCAAAATCATCACACGCCGGTTTGGGCATTGGTTGGCTATGTGACCCCTACCTTGACATTTAAAACACTTAATGTCTCGGTTTCGGTTATCCGACGAGTCTTGATTACTGGATCTCGTCATTGTTGACGCCTCAGTCTTCGGCTTGGTGAACGGTTGCTTCTCATCCTTCTTTCCCTGATTTGAAGCCTTCCATGGGGTTGTATTGGAATTGGAGTTCGACTTCCATGTAGAAGAGCTCGCTCGATTGTTGTTACCCCTCATCTTGATTTGGTTTTCTACCTTTATAGCCATTTGCACCATGTCTTCCATCTCTACATAGTGCTGCAACTCTACTACTTCCCGGATCTCCCTATGTAGACCTGCTAGAAATCGAGCCATTGTGGCTTCCCTATCTTCCTCCACATTTGCTCGGATCATTGAAATCTCCATCTCCTTGAAGTAGTCATCCACACTATTCGTACCTTGCCTCAAGTTTTGTAACTTGTTGTACAGCTCTCGATAGTAGTAACTTGGCACGAATCTCTTCCTCAGCACCGCCTTCATCTCTCCCCACGTCTCTATTGGGTGTTCTTGATTACGCCGCCTGTTGGATGTCAACTGATCCCACCAAACTATGGCATAATCTGAAAACTCCACTGCTGCTAACTTCACTTTCTTCAGCTCAGAATAGTTGTGGCAATCAAACATCATCTCAATCTTGCGCTCCCATTCAAGGTACAAAGCTGGATCATTTTTACCTTGGAACGAAGGCACATTCATTTTGATATTTCCGAGATCGTCATCTTCTCGATTCCTTGCTCTCCCGTGTCTTCTACCTCCAGCAGTTGAATTTCTGTCTTCCTCCTCTGAATCTCCCATCTCAGTGTCATAATAGTCATTCCGTTGTCTCTCTACATGCCCGTAGCGTCTAGCCTCTATCCGAGCTCCGCGTCCGCCTCTTCCACCTCTTTTGCCATGGTTCTCTCGAGGAGCTTGTTGAGATTGCCCCTGTATTGAACTCTCTACTTGGTTTAGCCTCTCATTCAACGACGCCATCTCAGTTTTGAACAACTTCGTGAGATGTTGTTGAATGGCTTCCACTGTACTCTTAGGATCAAAAGTAATGTTCATCTCATCACTCGATCCTGCTGCGGCTCCCTTGGTACCTGCACTTTTGTTAGACATGTCGATTTATTTTTTTATCGACTTTTTCTTTTTGCACGATTTTTTTTTTATAACAAAGAACAAATCAAATACTAAACTAGATAAAGAAAACAAACTACTAATGTGACAATGAAATGAAACAAACCTAACAAATATCTAGCTCTCAACCTCACGTGTATACTCTCGTGTATCACACAATCGGCTCTTTTCACTCTAATAATCTCACACACTCTTGCCTTTTACCACTCGTATTTTCTCCAAATAGAATTAAACCAGAAACACAATCACAATAATGAAATCCCAAACGACCAATCACAGATTCACGAAAAATGTGCCGGAAAAATTTCGAAAATTTAAAAATTTCCGAAAAATTTTCGACTTCTCCCTAGGTAATATACGCGTCTCCAACAACCCAAATATCAAAATTAAATGTAATGAAAACACCAAAAATTTTCCCGCCTTTTTACTTTTTTTTTTTTTTAACTCAGCGTCTTTTCCTTTTTTTTTTTTTTGCTGAATTTCGACTTTTCCTTTTTTTTTTTTTAACAATAGGTGAGAAATTAAATTAAGAAATTAAAGGGATAAATTGGAACCTGATACAAAGCCGAAGCTTTGATACCACTTGATGCGATCCTCGCCGACAAGACGACGACAATGGCGTTGTTTTCCCAGGAGTATCAGGTTACACGAACAATTGGGGATGAAAATCCAAACCCTAGCCTCTCAAAGATGTCAAACCTCGATCATGATGTAGACGAGACCCTCGATCAATTGGAAACACGAACTTGGATTGGTTGATGACGCCACAAACGGGGATGTAAAATCCGTTTGATAAGTCGATTGAATTTCACGTTGTGTTCTGAAACTCGAATAACTCTCTCAGAGAGAAAAGTGAAAACTCACAAATAAAATTAATGATATCAAAGTTGTGTCAAAAATAAAGGTCTTACAAGCCTTTTATAGTTGTTCCAAAACCTAATTAAACTAGGAAATAAAACATAGAATCGCGCAATTCCGGACACGCTCCAGATGGGCGCGACACGGGGTCAATCGCGCCTCCACTCGCACTGTAGGTCGCGCCAGTCTCATTCCGTAAAGCGTCTGTGGCGCGACCGGCTTCACTCGCACCTCAGGTCGTGCTGTAAGTCGCGCCAGTCTCGTTGCCCGAAGCTTCAATGGCGCAGCCGGGTGCACTCGCGCGTCCTCTCGCGCTGTAGCTCGCGTCAAATGGCGCGACCAGTTGCTCGCGTCCTGACTCGTGCTGTAGCCCGTGCCCGTCTGTTCCGCAGCTCGAGATCACCGTCCTCCACTTGGGCTCGGGATCTTCTCCCTCCACGGGTCGTTTATGTAACTCTTGGTTCCAGACCTCTCGCATGAATCCATTAAGCCTCTCCTTGAACCCCTTAGCTCTTGTCCGCGTTACCGGTCCTTCTGGCACTTTGATTGGATCGAACATCTCCTCAGCTCGGGTCGTATCAGGAGATATCAAATGTAAACATTGTGCTAAGGTGTAATTTAGGGGGTTAATCATATCCATTAAATCTGGTTACATGTACGGTTACTTTTTATTTACTTTACATTTTACATTTATTTTGTGAAAAATGTCATTATTGTCTTGCAAAATTAATCAATATTTTAATAAATATTCCCTCCCTTAATTCACACATTTTCCATTTGTGCAATATTCGTCCATTGTGAATAATATTAACACTATCAAACATTTGTTAATTTAGTAATGCATAAATGATTAATTCATTAATTGATATATGTAATGATTATTAATTAATTTTATTTTCCATTGTATTTTTATTTAATTTTTCATTTATATTATTCTAATAATTATCTTAATTTTTCATTTATTTGTATGTTTTCCTTTTTCATAAGATTTAATTGTCACTAATAATTTTTCTTAAAGTTTTTATTTAATATATATATATATTAAGGATTATTTTGAATATAAAGTCAATTTAGTGAAACATAACATATTTATCATATATATCAATTGATTATGTATTTTTGTTTTATTATATGTTATGTATTTATTTTTCGTGGTGTGAATGATTTTTATATAAATGTGTTATTATTGTATTTCTCAATGCTTGAACACTACAAAAAAAGTCAATTCTAGCGACGGAAATTAGCGACGGGGCCGACACGGGTCGCCACTAGCGACGGGAAATTTTGCGACGGGGTTCCCCGTAGCTAATTCTAGCGACGGAAATAGTGACGGGAACCCCCGTAGCTATTTTTTTTTTAGTTTTTAATTTTTTTAATTTTTTTTTATTTTTTAAATTTTATTTAATTTTTTTAAAATAATTAAATATGATTTCATACTATTCTAATACAAATATTTTCCCTATTAAAATCATTTTTATATTTTTATTTATTTATTTTAATTTTTGAAAAAATAATATCGCAATATACATTTATTAATATCACATCTTTAAATTTATATTATTTCCTTATTAAATACAAATTTATACAAATTAGCTTTATTAGTATTCTTATAAATAAACTAATTAGTATATTATTATATATTTAAAAAATGTATTAAGTTTAACATAATATTTATTATAGTTACTACTACAAGATTAATCAATTATACATTAACAAACTAAAATATACTATGAAAATATATATACATAATATAGTATATAATGGATTTTAATTTTTAATTATAAACTAAAGTAATTTTTAATTTTTTTTAATTTTTTATTTATTTTTTAAATTTTATTTAATTATTTTTAAAATAATTAATTATGATTTCAATCTATTCTAATACAAATATTCTCCCTATTAAAATCATTTTTATATTTTTATTCATTTATTTTAATTTTTGAAAAAATAATATCGCAATTATACACATTTATTAATATCACATCTTTAAATTTGTATTATTTCCTTATTAAATAAAAATTTATACAAATTAGCTTTATTAGTATTCTTATAAATAAACTAATTAGTATATTATTATATATTTAAAAAATGTATTAAGTTTAACATAATATTTATTATAGTTACTACTACAAGATTAATCAATTATACATTAACAAACTAAAATATACTATGAAAATATATATACATAATATAGTATATAATGGATTTTAATTTTTAATTATAAACTAAAGTAATTTTTAATTTTTTTTAATTTTTTATTTATTTTTTAAATTTTATTTAATTATTTTTAAAATAATTAAATATGATTTCAATCTATTCTAATACAAATATTCTCCCTATTAAAATCATTTTTATATTTTTATTCATTTATTTTAATTTTTTAAAAAATAATATCGCAATTATACACATTTATTAATATCACATCTTTAAATTTGTATTATTTCCTTATTAAATAAAAATTTATACAAATTAGCTTTATTAGTATTCTTATAAATAAACTAATTAGTATATTATTATATATTTAAAAAATGTATTAAGTTTAACATAATATTTATTATAGTTACTACTACAAGATTAATCAATTATACATTAACAAACTAAAATATACTATGAAAATATATACATAATATAGTATATAATGTATTTTAATTTTTAATTATAAACTAAAGTTATTTATTATGTAAGTAAAAATAATTTAATTCATTATGATATTTAGCATGAAACACAAAGTAAGACTATTTAACCACATTTTCACCATGATATATATATATATATATATATATAATTTTTAAAATAATTTAATTAATAAATTATAGTTCTATATACAAATATATAATACAATATCACCTTTATTATAATTTTTGTATGCATGGATACTTAATAAATATCACCTTAAATTATAGTTCTTATATACAAATATATAATACAATATAATATCAATATTATATATATATATATATATTTGTGCACAAATAGATATAAATATATTAATAAGAATATAACACTTTTAATTTATAGAGATAAATAAAAATAAATTATGAAAAAATCGTATAAGTATATATATTATTTAAACTATCAATATAACATCAATTGAACTTGCCCCAATGGATAAGTGCTTGGCCCTCCTTCTAGGAGGTCACAGGTTCGAATCCTCTTAGGTGCATATTATACAAAATTATTCTTGAAGGGCTTGGGAAGGGCTTGGGGGCGGGCCTTTCATCGGGTCGGGTCAAGGGCTCATTAATTGGTCAGGCCCCCGGGTTAGGGGCTCATCGCGGGCCGGGCCAATCAATAATTTCAAAATTTTAAATTTGGCGGATAGCGACGGGGTACAAAATTTTAAATTTGGCGGATAGCGACGGGGTACCCCGTCGCTATATAGCGACGGAGTGCCCCGTCGCTAGATCCATCGCTAAGCCTTGGTGACGGGCGAGCCACCGTCGACGGAAAACCCCGTCGCTAAATCAGAATTTTTTTGTAGTGGAATTGGTTATTGGTGATGCTAGTTTTTGTTATAAATGTTGCTTTTTTTTAATGAAATTTCACATTGATTGTTTTGGTAAAAATTTCATTTAATATAATGGTTTTACGTAATTAATTTTCAAATTTATTGAAATGATTGTATATTTTTTGTATGTATATTATTATTACCGAATTTTTGTTCATATATTTCGGTTATATTTGCGATAAGTTGATAACATAGTATTATAAATGAGTAATATGAGAATTTTGATTTTAATTTATTCAAAGTAACTTGTGTGACTTCGTTACTAATTACTTTTGGTTCTAATGCTTTTAATTTATTGGCAGTTTTTATTAATCCTAATATGTGTATCGGATGGTTTATTTTTTATTTTTTACTTTTTTTGCGATGCTTTTATTATTAGTTGGTAATGTAATATATTTTGAACGCAACATATTATTTCAATTTAAATAAAATTTTATGTTTAAAAAATTAATCAAGACAATTATTCCATAATTTTGGGTTAATATCTATATGATCAATTAAGCAAATATTGTATTATTGATGCAAATATTTTTTTTATTGAATTGAAAGTCAAAATTATCTATATTGACAATGGTATTATCGTCGTTTAGTTTGTAAAAGTGCCTAAAAATTTCTATTATTGGAATTTTGGTAGTAATGACAAAAAATGGCTGATAGAATAATCGAATTTTAGTCAGAATTTCGTCAACCAAAAAAGTATTCCATTTTTTATTTTCTTTTTCAATTATAAATTTTTCTATTTTTTTCTATTTTAGTGGATGAAATATTTTAATGATTAATAAAATAAAAATAAATCTATTTTTTTAGTTTTTAAAAAATCCATTTGTTTACTTTTGGGTTTAAAAATTATACTCCAAACTTAATAATAATTCAAAAAAAAAAAATTGATGTAGAAATCGAAAAATGAAACCATTTAGCATCAAATTTTCATGAATAAGGAATAAGAATATCTACTTGGACTAGGTATTCACATTTAAGAAAGTTGCACAATTTTTCTTATTTTGAGAAATCTAACTCATTTGCATAATACATAAAATTAAACACATAAATAATAATAATAATAATAATAATAATAATAATAAAAATAAAAATAATTAGCACTAAAATATAATAAAATTATACTCCCTCAATTCATTTCAGAAAGATTGATGTTTTATCATCTTAATTTTATTGCAAGTTATTTGATGTTTTACATTTTCTACCACACTTCCTCCCGATTTTATCCTTATAAAATTTCCTATATTTAAATATGTTGATGAAACTAAGGACAAATATAAAGACATGCATATTATAATGAAAGAGAAATTAAGATATATTAGGAAAATATAACTAAATAGGGAGAGATGATAGTAAAACTATAAAACATCAATCTTTCTGAAACTAGGAAAATCGTAAATAATGCTTAGATGAGCTAAATGATTTCATTTTATTTAGAGTTTAAACCGTCCTAATTAAGGTGAGATTATCGAGAGCCACTTCAACATCAATAGATTTGTTATTATATATATGTCGATTGAGAACCTTGGGTAATTCAAATCTAAGAGTAAAATGGACTAGCAAAAAAAGATATAAATGTAGTAAATCAAATTCAAGAATCATACTCGGTGTATATTTATTCATTATTGTATTTATCTACACAAGATTACAATATATATATATATATATATATGGAATGGATCAAGTGAGAACCAAAGGCTCATATGAGAACAGAGAACCAATCTTATCCATAAATCTAGTTTATTTGAGCGGTCTGGACTGCTTCAAATTTTCGATGGCAATCTTGTAATTTTTGATAAATTTTAGGGTTGTGAGGTTATTTATGTAATTTGATAATTCTAATTAGAACATGTGAACTTCTTCTCTTTCTCCTTCCCATAAGTTTTCTCTCTCTAGTTTTCCTCCCTTTCTCCTTCTCGTAAGCTCCTCTCTTCTTTCTGCTTCTCGTAAGTTCTCTCTCCCTCTCTTTCTCCATGTAGTTGTTCTTTCTGTGACTTTTTTTTGTTTGCTGTTCTTGGATGAAAACGCCGGTAAAAATACGAGTGTGATGTTGTAGTAAAAACGATGCTATGGAGATGAGGTGAACATCAAGACGATGAGCTAGACGACGAGTTAGATATGTGATTCAATTGCAGTCTTGCAGAGATGGTAAAACTTTAGTAGAGAAGAACTGAGAGAGAGAGAGACTCATAATTTTTTTGGGTTTAATTTGTAGATAGGGTACTTGAGATTTTGAGCTCATGGGAGATAACTTAGTTATGGAGTTATGAGTTTTTTTCAATCTGATTAGCACGAGATTAAAGAGAGTATTTGCACGAGGAACACTATATTAGCACTATTATTACAGGTTCTAGCACTGCTGTAGATTAGTTTTAGCACTACTGTGATCATTTTTAGCATGATTGAAGAATATTTTTTTAGCATTAACGTGATTAGTTGTATATTTTTAGCATGATTGAAGAATATACTTCCATGGGATGAACACCGGGTCCGGGTCGCAGCCGCAGACATACACTCCGTCCCAACATCAACATCAACTCACTCCATATCAGTCCTACCAGCCATTCCAGCACCAGCAACCATTCGATGTAGCAGTTCCAGACCGTCCAGTTCGTGGCGTCCCCCTCCTCTCAACAGTTCCAACACTTTCAGACGCGGCAGTTCATGACGTCTTCATCTTCGCAGCAGTACCATCAGTTTCAGACGTCATAGTTCATGCCATCCTCGTCTTCTCAGCCATTCCCACACCAGTCTCTGTGCCATCCCGCCTCAATGAGCTGTTAGTGAGCCTTACCACCACCATCTTGCCTCCAAACTTATTTCCTCTCTTAGATCAAAATAAGTTTGAGGGAGAGGGAGAGAGCTATGGTGGCAAGGGTCTTTTCTGCTCTTGAATTTCAAAAACAATGAACTTTTATTGCTTTCTTTAAGATTTTGTCTAGTTAGTTTATTTTATTAGACTATTTATGCATGATTTATGTTTTGGATTATGTTAGGATGTTTTAGTTTTATTTATGGATTGTTTGGATGAAGGCATGTATGGATAATTGTTTGCATATCGTTTTGTTTCATGATCATGTGATGGTTATCTATGTTTTTGTGCAAATGCCTTATGATATGTGGTTTAGTGTTGTTTAAATTTAAATAATTGTGTCTTTGTAACATCATAGGAGTCGAGAGCATAATTTCTGATTGAATTGGAATCAATGATGATGATGAGCTTATGATGAAATTTTTTTGAAATTTTTCATAAAATGCAAGATATTATAGCATGATAATTTAAACAAGTTCTTTTTGTTTCTCAAAAGTACAATTATCGAAAGAGAGTTTACCTTGGAAAGATTTGTTCCAAAGATTACACCAATGTAATCTTTTCTTTGAATGAGTGATTGATGGTCGTATCTTTTGTGCACTTGTTTTCCTCTAGAACTTGCATTGTGACTTAATTGAGGCTACAATTGTGTGTTGGATCTCTTGAAAAGGATTTAAGGTCATTTGTTGATTAAGCTCATTTTTCCAAATACTTACCTTTTGAAATACGTCAAATCTCTTGTGAGCCCATTTTGATCCTTGAAACATCTTTTTTATTATATTGGGTTGGGAATGAAATCAATGAAAAATTTGAGTTAATTCTTTCATTAAATCTTATGAAGAATCTTGTGATTGAAAAAGGTAAATATGTTGAAATACTCTTGTAGTGAAAAGAACAAAAAGAGATGAAATATCTAGGTTAGAATTGCAAATTGTTGTAAAAAAAAAAAAGATATTGTCACATTATGTTCACCTACAAAAGAGTATGAAATGATCAAAATTGGGTAAATCTAAAAAATGTTGGGTTGTGAGTCGTAAAAAGTAGAAGAGAACTTGTGCAGTTCTACTTGCTTGGTAATGTAAAAATTTGGTATTTTGGGAAGTCACTTAGCCAAATATATTCCTACTTTTCCGAAAAGCCTTTCAATCCAGCCCGAAAGTCCTTAATGATTCTTGTTTGAGAACACACGTAAAGTAGTGGAGATGATAGTCACTTTGCAAGCTTATGGTAGGATTTTAGTGCACTCTTGACCTTGAGCGGATACACTTATAACCTATACACTCGAGAGTGAGCGTTCTATAATCCCTGAGAGAGCTTGTACTTCAATAATTGTATCATGACGAACTTGATGTGCTTATTTATGTTTGATTGCCAATATTATCTCTGCATTGCTCGTCTTGTGGTTTTGAAGCAATTGTCATCATTGGATTATATTTAATCAAACGTCTTGCCCGTTTCTTTTGTTGTTGTTTGGGGATAAACAACTATTTAAATTTGGGGAAGTTGATGAGTGTCTATTTTACACTCTTTTTTATTGCATTTATTTATAAATGCAATAGGTTTTTATGTATATATTGATGTAAATATTGTAATAATGTTTTAAATCCTTGTTTCTAATAAAAATGGCCAAATCAGGAAATTATGGGTTTTTACAATGCAATTAAAGTCAATTTGGGGATTTGATCGACAAAGACCACACGAGATAAGAGAAGACGAAGAAAACCAAGTGTTGAGCTCGGACGCGACCCCGGAACGCGAGTTCCTTGGGTCGCACCTCAAACCAAGACCAAACGCGGCCCCCAGACGCGACCAACATCCCGCGGTGCAGAGCCTTCAGGGACCTATTTTTCTTCGCTTGAAACGTGACTACTAGGGGTCGCGCCTCACAACATGCTGGAACGTGGCCTGTAGGCGCGAGTACATGGGGTCGCGCCTCGCTTCATTGTACAGACGTGACCCCCAAATGCGACCCAATGCCCGAGTTTTGACCCCTTCAGAGAGCTGTTTTTCTGTGTTTCATGTAAGCGCGAGCTTCTCAGGATCGTGCCCCGTAATACTGTGAGACTCAAGCACCAAACGCGCCCCCTCTGTGGTCGAGTTCCGGGCAAACGGATCTCACTTTTTTACTTTTGGCGTCCTATTATTGGTCCCTTCATATTCACGTTTTTGAGGGCTTTTGGAGGGTACTTCTTCATAACTTGATATATCTCTCACCCCCATCTACCAATTCTCTCTAAGAACAATACACACAACACACACCACAAGAAGAAGCAAGAAGAAGAAGAAGGAGCATCCATCCATCTTGAAGATTCAAGTCAAGGGATTGAAGAGGAGTGTTCTACATTGGATTTTATCTTCTCTTTCCTTCTCCTACACTTGTGTATTTAGGATGAGTTTTGTGATTTTCCTCTTCATTCTTGCTTTGGATGTAAATATGGTTAGCTAGAGCCCTACGGGCTCTAGGATATGGAAAAACAATGTGAATCTTGTTCTTAATTAGGGTTTAATCTATGATTGTGTTTTGTCAAGATTTCGATTTCTACTCGTTCGTACATGATGTTGTTTGAGTGGCCTTCATTTAACATTAAATGTTTGAATCACATGAATTTAGTAGATCTTGTGATCATAAAGTATGTATGGATTGAATATATGTATTTGTCTTCTTGATCAAATGTCCAATATGTGGAAGAAAACTAGACCCCTTTGTGCCTTTGGTAGGTGTGATCTTGGAATGTATTAGGGATAATCATCCTTATCACATACGAATTTAAGAGATATTCGAGAGATGCTCTTATGATCTACGTGGTCTTCCTATCGTTGAACGAAGCATGATTGTAGAGATAACCCTTGTTGTGTGCTCAAGAGAAGCATTGTGTATCCATGTCCTAGAATCTTGTTTTTAACTTGTCATTTGAATAATTTTCTCTAAGTATTTGATATATTGCACCAGTGTAGAATTGGATTCCTTGTTTAGTGTAATTCCTGTTTTTATGTTTGATCATTTTTGTTCTATATTTTGGAATACTTGGATTGAAACCAAACTCTCACTTAATTTAAGTCTAGATAATCTACGCATCTATAGTCGCGGTACTTGTTGTCATCTGTTTATATTTCTCATTCCCTGTGAACCGACCTCGTTTCATCCTTTCTACAAATATGGTTTTATACTTGTAAGCATGACTCGAGAACAAATGTAAAACAAAAGTAAGCAGGAGTAATCTAGCACATCACAAGGTAATATCAAAATCTTCGTATAAATCTTAATTGCCTATAAATAATTGCAATCACATAGTTCATATTATACAATTTTCATTCACATCAAATTTAATTTCATAATTTTGATTTAAAAGTTAGCTCACATGAAAGACACAATTCTACAATTCTTTCCTATGCATGGCATACATTCGATATTAATTCAAACTCAATTGGCCAGAGACTCATGTTGATAACGTGTTGTAAATCAAATTCCAGAATCATACTCAAGATGTAAAAATATGAAAGTAGAAGAACACAAAATATAGGGAAATATGATTTTATTCATCGGTGTAGTTTTATTCATTGTTGTATTGATCTACACAAAATTACAAGATACTGCCTCCGTTTCGTTTTGATTGTTGTTTTAGGAATTTTATTTTATGTCAAAATGTTTGTCGTTTTAGATATTTTCATACCCTTTCTCCCAATTTTAACCCTATAAATATATGGAGAGAGAAAATTTTGCCAACTTTTTAGGAAAATATAAGGGAATAAGATTTTATTTGATATAGAAGGAATGGATATATTAGTCCAAATAATTAATTGTTAATTCTAGACTAAAATCCTAAAACAAAACAAACATTATGAAACGAAGGGAGTATATATATATATATATATATATGTATATATATATATATGGTTAATTGTCAAATAAATCACCATGTTTTCACCTTTTCGCAAATTAGACATCACGTTTAAATCTAGTCAATTACAACACCACGTTTTAATTTGTATGGGATTAAATATAATTATGAAATATAATTTTTTAATATATATATATATATATATATATATAGAAATACGACAAATTTAGGAAATCCACAAAATTACAAAAAAAAAGTAGTAACTTGCTCAAACACTACCATTTAGAATCAATACAAAGCATATACATTTATATTTAAATATTAAAGGTTATACTGTAATTGTCTTTTTGTATATATAATAAAAATGGTAAAAAAAAATCATCGGTCATTTTTTTGCCAGTGAGTTTGATCCCCACAAAATTACATTTGATGAAAACGATCTTTTTTTTAATAATTTTATCATAATTAAGAATATATTTTACTATTGATTAAACAAGAATATTTTTTGTATTTTCGAAAAAACATAGAGGTTACGTGCATTTTCCCCTAATTTTTATTATAATGAACTTTCTATTTCCATCATGCAAGAAGATTCTTGAACTTAGTATTCCTTCGATACGTTTATTATATATAGCTTCTTTTATTTTCTATTGAGAGAATAGTATATCTTCTTGATATAATACTTATATTATTTTATAATGTAAGCTATATACTTATATAAATTATTCTTAATATAGAGTCTTCAATCAACTTTTTATTTAATTTGCCATATAAAATTTTTTTAGATTTTTTCTTTAAGAAGAGCTAGGTCTACCGTGATGTTATCAACTCTTCTTTAGGAAACATGATTCAATGTTTACTGATAAAAGTAAAAGGAATCTAACAAACTTACTCTACTGCTACCTCATTGTCAGCACATGGAATTTCCTGTTACACTCTTTATGTTACACTTTTAAAATATGAGTTTTTTTGTATTTTTTTTTTCTTCAATTTTATTTGTTTGTGATTTAGTTTAATTTTATGATTGTTTTTAATTAGGGTTCATCCCATCCAATTAGGGTTTATAATTATTTTTTAATATTTATTTTTTATTTCCAATTAATGATTCATTATTATGGTTATTTTTTCAAAATTATGTTTTTTAATTTTTTTAATCCATTTTTTTGTTGATAAGTGTTGACTATGATTATTTATTTTGTAATTAATTGTTATTTTATAATAAATATTATTAAAATTATAAATTTAATAATGAAACACGAGATGTAACACAAAAAATGTAACATGAAATTTCAACCCCGCTGTCAGGCACATGATCGCCACCATTTGAAGCAACAATTTTTATTTTTTTTTCGTAAGTGCTGATAATAGTATATATTCTGACACGTATTTTTTATTACACAATAAATGATAATTTAATTACTTGTTGCAATTATAATAATGTTCTTTCATGTAAAAGCAACTATATGAACATATATTCAATATAGTGTCCGATTTTATTTTATTTATTTTTAAAAAAGAAAGAAACCACATTGTGCGTTTGTGCTTTGTTATAAACATTGTGGCCGGGAAATCATGCATGACAACGGAAAAATTCAATAAAGATTTATGAGATAAGAGAATCTTCTTTTCAATAATATATATACGTAATATTTTCTTCATTTTGGCAAAGCAGTTTGTAATATTTATTGCCAACAAGTTGTACTAAAACTAGGTAGATTGTTAGGGTTTGATTAATTTTAAGAAGACTATATATATATCAAGTTGATCGAAGCTGATATCTTTTGACAAAACACAAACAGCAACTTGTAAAGCGTGAGTTTCAATTCATTAAAATAATACATCAAGTTGATCAAAGTTGGTGGGAATAGACAAAAGAGAAAGGGTTCATGATCATGGAAATTGTCAAATTGGATCATTTTAACTTAGATGTACAATAAAAAAATGTAAATTATATTTGAAATTTTGTACCGAAACAACAACAGCCCACAGTTTAAGACGGATAAAATTTGAATGTTTGGTATATATAGCTAGGGACCATATGGTGAAGTATAAAAAAATTACATAGTTATATATACATAATTAATGAATAACTAGGTCTATTGAATATATTAACCACTTAATTAAATAATGATTAACTCCTAATATTCATCGTTCTGAGGAATTAAATAAACATAGCTACCACTATACTTTTTCCCGTATAATTAAAAGAAACAAATATTTTTGGGCGAAAAAGATAAAAGAACCCCTCAATCGCTGTCGCTTGTTTCTATGAAAATAAAATAAAAGGAAATTACACAAAATTATAGTGGTATTAATCATCATCTTTACAAAGTATGTGATCGGATTCGATCAACCAATTTCCCTCCACAAACTCAAAAATTAAAATACAATAATGCATCATTGACTATATAAATTTATAATTTTAGCATATTAATTTAATCAATCAATCAATTATAAATTTTGAATAAGATAATTGATAATTAATCACATCGAGTAATATAAACGCCCATTAAGATATAATAAATATACGTACGTACAAATGAAGAATGCTAGACTTGGCATCCTATTGAAACTTGAACGTAAAATATATGAATTATTACGATACATCTCACGTCTCGCTTCCTGTGGGCTAATTAGGAGAATTTTAATAAATAAATTATCAATATATGCATCATTGATGTTATTAATATATAGATAGTGAATACTATATACATTCAATACACTCGGAAAATATATAGCTTAAATTAAGTCATATGGGACTTTTTACCTTCACTAAAAAAATATATCACTAGGAAAAACCTTAATTTTGAGAGCTAGGGAACTTAATTGTAAGATTCTTCCCAACAACTTAGATTTGATCAAATCATTAAGATTTTTAATATAGGGGAAAATGATGAATTCAACCTCATACTTGAGGGTCCAATTGCTTCTCTCTTTTTTTTTTTCTTTTTTTTTTTTTTTTTTTTTTTGTGAACAAGGTAAATCACCGGATGTATTTTAATGAGTATCTACAAGGGTTTTCTCTACGATAGTGTAAAATTTACACTATTGTTGTGAAAAATGTAGTGTAAGAGTCAATCCATCTCTGACCATCATGACTACATTTCACTCTATAATGAAATATTGCATTTTTATACACGATAATATAGAATTATTATTTTAATTATCAAAGTATTGTATAGCATATATATATATTAAATATTATTTAATTATAATTAAATATCATATACTTTTAAATTAATTTGTAAATATATTATTTTAGAAAGCAATAAACTTATTCGGACATTAAACTAACATTTCATAATATAAATGATCAATTACATTATAAAATCAACTATAATATTAACAAAAGCATAAATGTGTTCTGAAAATTTTTAGATTTTAAGTAATTATTTTTATAAATAAATTATTTATTTATTATATGAAGTAAAATTAAGCATACTATAACAAACAGCACCATAATCTTATTTTTAGAAGAATATCATCATCATATTTAGAAATGAATTTTAAAATTATTTTAACAAATTAATAAAAATAATAATTTAACAAAGTAAAATAAAATAAAGCTGATGAACAATATCCGCGAGCTAGATGTAGCGCGGACTGTTATTCGCTCAACAATAGAGCTGGATTTATAATATCATAGGGTATGAGGTAGAATTTCACACCACAACAGCGCTCGCTTTGGTGATGCTCTTAGAGCACCACTTACATAATAAGAAATTAAATTCCAAACTATCATAAACAAAAATTGAACCAATACATTGCTCTGAGACTAGTAATTCATAATTAATAACCATGGCATACATTAATTTTTACTTCTACTGTATAGTTTGAAAGTTCTTGTACAGGAGATAATCTCTATACTTTAATTCAAACACAATTAAATATATATTAGAAAAAAGTTAAAATATATAATTTTAAATATGGGTACCATCTACAGAATCTCGACCTATAGACAGTCATATACGTATTATTTTATTTTATTTTATTTTTTGTGAAAAGAAATGTTAATCATCACAAACAACACTATTTTTACATGAATTTACAAATTTCATATGACCTTAATTAAAACGTCGCAATTACAACATTATATTTAATTTTAATTTTGGCCATAACAATATTCTCAATTTTTTCTATAGAGTTTGTCCGATGTGTACCGCGAAAGCATCTTATTACCAATGAAATGAAGTAGTGTTTTATCACTGAAATCATTTAAAATTAAAGTGAATTATTTTAATTTTTTGTGTGTCAAGAATTTTAAGTTTATGTTAAAACCAAAAAAAAACTTGTAAAATTAAAGAATTTAAAAGCATCTGCCGCATTAATTATTAAAGAATGGTATTATCTAAAAACACGAAATCTCAAAATCACCTAAAATTTGCACACCGTGTATAATGCTCTATATTAAATAAACAATTGAATGCTATATTTGGGAGATCTTTTAGTCAAGTATCCCCGTTCAATAAATCATTCAGACACGTACTAAACAATAAAATTATCGTACTTGTAGGTGTTATATATTAGGTCATAAATTTATTGTAAATTATTTCCTTTGAGACTCGTGAAGTCGTCTATTACACATTTGACATTTCCTATCATATTCTTATGCCTATTATCAAATTTAATAGTTAAAATTATTTATTATAAAAATAACATTTATTATAGTATCATCAATCATAATTAACATTTAATATTAAAATTGAAATTTTAAAAAATCATATACCCTAATTATGGGATATTAATCAATCATAATAATCAATTACATTAACTATAAAGTAAAAATTAATTACTAAAAAATAAATATAAACTATAATATAATTAGGTGGAATAAATCATAAATAATAATTATAAAATTAAACTAAACCAAAAGAAATTGAAAATTAAATAAAAATGATGAAAATCTAATAAAAATTAAAATGAGACATCAAATGGAAGAAAAAAAATAGACTAGCGAGAAGATTTCATTTGTATTTATATAGAGTGATTTCTATGTAGAGTAATATTTATTTAGTTCATTTATCAATATACCCATATTCATATACAGATGTATTGTTTATGTACATTAAATATTAATTCATTATTAAATAAAATAAATATAAACATATTAAGAAGTTTATCTATTTAATGAATTATCTTTTTTTAACAATTTTCCAATAAAAAATCCAATATCAACCTTTCTACGTACAGATGGAATAGAAAGTGAAAACCCGCACTTCGCCTTCCAGTTTTCCACATGGTTAATTGATCTACAAAATAATCTCACTTTCACCTTCCACACATATATGCACGACACTGCCTGATTATTTGAAGATCACGTCAAAAAATTTAGAATAAAATCATATGCATTTAAGCAGCTAGTTTTTTTTTTTAATAATAAAAAAAAAGAATTAGGATCTGTATAGGCTCGATCTATTTACTAAATAAACCACAATGATCATTTTTACGAAGTCTTTTTACACAAATAGGTGATACACCTAAGCATTTGAAAAAACCCCGCCAAGCAAAATAGGCAGGCCCTATTTATTAAATTAATTATAAATAAATATTTTTTATAAAATTTATAATATTTATATTTTAACAATAAACATTTATATCTGTAAATCCTTAATTTTATTTATTGCTTGAAAAAAATAACTTTATATAGATATTTTTTTATATAAAAATGTAAAATTTATTTTTAATAGGATTTTGAAAGGTTTCAGACGGACTCGCGTAGTTAAATAGTTTAAGCTTAAACCTACATAAAATATAAAATAGTTAATAGGCAAAGCCCAGGCTTAGCATGGCCTGACCAATTCTATATCTACTATTCGTTATTTTATTTCACCTAAAATATTACTCGCAAGAAAACGAGATAATTTATAGCAAAACAGTAGTGATCAAGGTCGTATTTATAAAGACTGACTATGTAACTCGACTGAGTACCTAATTATGTTGCTTCACTTTATCTAGAAAACTGAATTAATTAAGAGTTATTTTAATTAACTAAATATTGCAAAATAAATAAATTAATCAAGCAAAAAAAAAATAGATAAACAGATAAAAAGATAGATCCTAGGGTGTTGTTGTTAAATGAATTTTCCGATTTTCAAATAATTTATTTAACCAATTTAATTCTATATCTTGTAATTAAGAGAGTCACTAAAATAATCACAACCTCTCTCTCTCGAGTAAGTTATGAAAGTAGGTTAGATTCTAATTCTTATATCTCGATTTCAAATTATTATCCAACTCCAGCTAAAATCTCAGATTTATTCTCCTCACGACAACTACCAATCTCTCGATCTAACAGACTCGTGTTATGCAATCATAATCCATTAATCTACTAACCTCTCTCAAGTGAATAATAAATTAACTACATAAGTGCGAAAGCTGATCAATTCAATCACAAAAGACAACAATAAACGATGATGCACAAACAAGAAATAGAAATGAACAATAAATTATGTCAAATCATAAATCCATAAACATCCAACAACCTTAGGATCTCAAGGAATTTAGCTATTCATGTTGTATTCAAAATAAAAAAAAAATTATACACAAAAGTAATTAACATGATGGTCTCAATCGAATAAAGCATAAATAAAATTTAGTCTAGATGGTGCTTCTCGATCTCTGCAGTCTCTTCTCTGTCTTCTCCATTGTGATCTCTGCTCTGTCTATAGGGTAAAAATTCTCTAAATTTCGTACATATTGAACTCTTATATATATAGTGGGGGAAGTTCGAGCCCAAGAATAGAAGAAAACCCAATCCGAGAAAGAAAGTCATCAAAAGTCATCGAAAGGAGTGCGTCTGTGCTTAAAATACAAAAACTCATGAAAAAACAGCTCACCATCTTCGTCCCCCGACACACTTCACTACTTACTTTGTTCTTGCTCCTTTCACATCCGATTGACTCGATTCTTTTTACAACGATCTCCTAACATGATTATCTATATTCTTAGGCACTTCTCAAGCTCAATTTCATCTCATAAAATATTTGGCAATAAATCCTTTCAAAATAAATAAAAACGTGATACTGCACAAAATATGAATAACTGTGTGTAACTGGTTAATATATGCATCCAATGCAAATGAACTCTCATCCAATTAACTAGACCTAAAAAATACATGAAAGTCATGAAAATCAAGAGTTTATCACGTATCTTTCATAGTTGTATTTTTGATGAACATGAGCCAAAAAAACAGTCAAAGATTGATATATGCCCACCATTGGATCTTGTGAAATATTAAGATAAACCTTGCAAAGATGTTGATCTTCAGATGAAGAAAAATTTTTGTTGCGTGTTGTATTACTTGATATTTTGGAGAAATGAGTAAGAAATGAAATATGAAATGTGTCCTCCATTTATAGGGCACATGGATCGTGTTTTCTAATAAAATGTAGGGCTATGATTGAAGATTTAAATTATTTATCAACAATCAAGATTAAATAAATAAATAAATAGAATATTTTTTTTTGATGTAGAATTTAACGTAAACTGGTGAAGATAAAATGTAGATGAAATAATAAAATAATGTAATTACAGACGACTGAAGTTGGTGTTATAATAAATTTAAAGTGCATTGCATGAGGATGCACCGTAAAATCAGCCAAATAAGATGAAAAGGCAGTAGCCTTGATATATAGCATGGAGAATCTTTGAATTGGAGTGGGAGAGCTTCCCCCATCCTTAGCTCATACCCCACCAAATCCGACACCCCTCCGTACGGCCGTCGGCAGGCAATTGGAGAGAGGCATTTTCGTCATTCCACTGCCACCAAAACAAAGAGCAGGACGATTCTCAAGGGCATATCACGTAATAAAAGGGTAGTGGTAGGGGCAGTTTTAATTTAAAATTAAATATAAACTAAATTTATGCAACTTGCTAATCCCACTTGCAGTTCCCCGCCTGCGTAACCCCTCTCATCAATTCATACACCTGCACTTCTTTTCCTCCCATCAAAACCTCCAATTTTTATTACAACTAGACAAATACTTTCCATTCTTTCTCTCTCTCTCTCTTTCATCTCGCATCTCTCATCTCTCTCTATATCTATCTACCTGTATACGTAGTTACGTACCGCCCGCATTTTATATACCGGCTCATCCCCATCTCCATCCATTCTTATCCTTTTCTTGGTTTCGAAATCTCAGAGTTTTTTCAAGAAAAAGAAAAATGCCCTCTTCTCTTCATCTTCAGCGAATCAGCCCCATAAACCACACCGCACCAGCGGCGCGTATGCATCACAAGCACCCAAAGCCCACCTGGGTTTGCCCCGTCTCCGCCGAGGTTTCGCTGCCGGAGAGCCTGCTCCACCACCACACTCACGCGGTGGCGGCAAACCAGTGCTGCTCGGTGGCGGTTCGGGCGATCGACGCGGCGGTGGAGACCGTGTGGTCCGTCGTCCGCCGCTTCGACAAGCCGCAGGAGTACAAGAAGTTCCTGAGGAGCTGCCACGTCATAGTCGGCGACGGCGACGTGGGGACTCTCCGGGAGGTGCGGGTGGTGTCGGGGCTGCCGGCGGCGAGTAGCACCGAGAGGCTTGAAATCTTGGACGATGAGGAGCACGTGATGAGCTTCAGTGTCGTGGGCGGAGATCACCGCCTGCAGAACTACCGCTCGGTCACCACGCTGCATGCAGCTCTGCCGCAGAGTGGCGGCGGCGGCGGAGGGACGGTGGTGGTGGAGTCGTATGTGGTGGATGTGCCGCAGGATAATACCATGGAAGAAACGTGTGCGTTTGTTGATACGATCGTCAACTGCAATCTGCAGTCGCTTGCGCAAATCGCTGAGAATTTGGCTAAAAATAACACTAAATCATCATTTTAAAAAATTTTTTTTTTGAGGGAGGTGAACAGAATATTATCATTTTTGAATGTAGATAGTGTATCTGGATTTGTAGATTTTTTTTTAGATATATATGGGCTGATATGATGATTAATTTAAATTCACTTCTCGACGGCAATATTTATGTTCCATATATGATAAATTGTCCATGATTTTAAAGTTGCAGGTTTAATATATTTTTGACGATAAAACCATATTCAATTCAAATATTTAGATGTCCTTTGATAATAATTGGAGGTTAGAGTCGTTTTGAAGATATTTTTAGATATTTGCTGTTTCTTCTTTCTTGCTATCGATCTCAAGTAGTTTCACGATGATATATATTCTCATTAAAACAAGAGCGTAAATTTCACGTTGCCTTTTCCTCAAATAAAAAAAAATTCACGTTGCCGTAGGGTTTGACCCGAACGATTTCAGTTGATCGAGCGGATATGGATATAATAAAAGAAAATAAATTAAATCAACGCATCTAATTAAACAATTTCTATAAATTTATAATCATTGAAACCAAATATATATTTTGATTCATTTTCGTGAAAATGTAGTTTAAATTAGGATAAATTATATTAAAATACATAAATTTTGGGGATGTTTTTGGTATTTCACCTTGTTTTAAAAAATCGTATTTTAAATATCATGAATTTAACATTTGTTTCGTTTTTCACATATTTTTAATTTCCTGTAATAATAATAATAATAATAATAATAATAATAATAATAATAATAATAATAATAATATGTTCCCGCATACAATATGTTTTAAAATTCCAGCTAGTCATATACAGTAAATATATATAGCATATATAGAATACATCTCGCGCGGCTGGCTTTTGCCACTTGAATATAATTTCCATGTACCAACAGTTTCTTTATTGGGGTATAATTTTAAAGTGTAATTAACCTTTTATTTTATTTGAGTAAATTACATCATGTGCTTCAAACTATTAAGATTTTCACAAAAATATCTTAAATTATAACTAATTACATCACATGTCTTAAACTATTAATTAATTTTTTTACAAAAATGTCCTAAACGATGACTAATTACATCATATATATATATATATATATGTCCTAAATTTAAAACCTACATGGCTAACAACCAATAATTATGTGAAGAAGTATGATTACACAAATACATGAATGTGAATATAGAGTTGAGAATGCGAAGATACGAGATTAATTCCCGCTTCAGTCATCTATGAAAATTTGACTTTCAAAACAAATTTGTTAATTTGACAAAATTTTAAAAAATAAGGTGTAATTTATAAGTCATAGTGTAAGATATTTTTATCAAAACCTTGTAAATAGTTTAGAACATATATGGTGTAATTTATCATTTTATCTTCGCTGGAGAAACGACCTTTTTTATTTAAATAAGGGCATAATTGTGTGAATGTAATAAATTAATATAAAAATTGGGGCATATATATATATATATATATAATATTAACAATTATTTCAAATATAAAACTAAAAATATTAACAGTTGAATCTGATTATCTGTTAATTAATGACACAAAAATCCCACATCGGATCGCATAAGATTGATGTACAATCTTTGATGCAAATAAATGAGTTTGCATATTTCTAATTCTGATTGATATATATTATATAATATCCATGTATTTTTTAAAATGTTACTTGAAATTTCGTTTTAATTCCAATGTGAATGTGAATGTGAATTATAAACTTAATTAAAGATTTTAGTTGGTGGTCACCAATTGTACCTTATGCACTGCTTGTTTCAGGCGATCAAGCCTTGATTAGAAACCAAAATATTAAACGTTTTCACTAACGCGTTATGAATCGAACATGTAAAATTGAATTTTCTTAGAGCGATATCACCTTTTCTATGTATATAGTTTACAAGTTTAATATCGGAGTAACTTATGAGACACTCTCAATAATGATTGTGAGTTCCTTTATTTAAAAAGAAAAAGAACTTATAATGAATTTTTCTAGATAGAGACCGGGAGTTTCCCATCATTGAGAAAAAAAAAAAAAAAAAAAAACTTGAACTGTGGTTTTCTTCAAATTTGCAGATCTCCCGAGATCATGGTAAATGTCTTCCATTAAGAGATGGAATATTGTCAATAAATTTGCATACAGTATATATGTAGCCAAAATACCTGTAATTCCCTGTGATGAAATTATTATTATTATTATTATTAAGTTAATTCTAGGAAGTAGGTTATTGTTTTGTCCTGAAAAATATTTTAATAAGGAGCGGTTAGTATGCTTGAAACTAAAATGTAGACTAGCTGCCAGAAAAAACTGCCACCTCTATGCAGGTGGATTTCAAATCCCATGTGGCATCCTCTTATATATCTCATGTGTCAATATATATATCAATTTATTATGATTTAGTATAATTTTAATTTTTTATTTAGGATTCATTTTTTTTCAATTAAAATATATTAAAAAATGAAAATAATAATAATTATCATACATGAAATGTAATACAAATTGATAGAGATTTTCTAATCTGATATATAGTGACAATATTTTCATAGAAATTTCTAAACTGAAAAGGGTAGTGTGTGTGTGTGTGTGTGTGTGTGTGTGTGTGTGAGAGAGAGAGAGAGAGAGAGAGAGAGAGAGAGAGAGAGAGCAAAGTAGACACGTTTGTTTGTTGAAATGAGGGAATCAAACAGCTTTAATCCCCCCCCTAATTTGAATTGACGCCCAACTTGTTGTACAAACAAATCGCAACTTGCTGTACTATTTTTTTTGCCTTTTGGGAGTTTCTTTCTCTTTTCCAATATATATATATATATGTGTGTGTGTGTGTGTTTAATATTTTTAGTTTTGTATGATGAAGGATTTGCAAGTGGCCAAGCAGGCCATTCAATTCATGATTGTCCCAGCTCTTTGCAATTATTATGCTAATGCCGATTATACTTTTATCCATTTAGACTATATCTATCATTAATTTGTAATGATCAATGACTATCGTTAGTTTGAAGTGAATTAAGAAAATGATATTATTTTCGGTGTAGATGCACTTAATAAAGATAAATATGAATCAAATCATCATTTTCGTCTTTATTGAGCATATTTAATGTGAAAAAAAAAACATTAAAAAATAACAAATTAAGCATTTTGAAATATAAAAATAGTATAACAATATATTATGTCATCATTTCTTCTAATCAAAATCGTACACTATTAAATTACAAGCATATTAGATGTGAAAAAAAAAGCATTAGGAAATCACAATTTAAACATTCTGAAACGTAAAAGTAACATTAATTTATCATGACAAATATGACCTTACCACATAAAATAACTATAAAAAAGGCAACTAAAACAAAATTTATCATAACCATCCATGTAATTAACAAATATAATATTGAATATGATTTATCAACAAATTACTCATTAGGCTAATGTTCACCAATAAATAAATCTCTCTCCTTATATATATATATATTGTAGATTTTGATATTATATCAACGTAACATTGTTGATTCAACATGTAGCTATATAATTTTTGTGATGTCATGCATAATTAAAATAAAAGAAGTAAACATAAAACAAAGAAGGAGAAAAAATAGGAAATTAATTAATCATGAGAGCCTAAAAATTTGGCCTTTCATAGATGATTTGCATATTGTGTGGAGGGACATGAACAAACAAAATGGGTCTTGATTTTCCTTTTGATAATCTAATTGTTAAAAATTTATTCAACTAAGAAATCTTGTCAGCTCCGAATTTCTTCTTCAATTCCCTTCCAAAATGTCGCCTTTCAATTAATTCTAAAATGTGGTTTAACACCCTCAAATGCAAATGAAATATTATATCCTACTTTCTCTATCCACTTGGTATTCCATTTTAATTTTTATTAGATTTTCATTCATTTTTTTTCTTCAATTTTAATTTTTTATGATTTAGTTTAGTTTTATAATTAGTATATAGGGTTTATTCCACCCAATTAGGATTTATATTTATTTTTTAATAATTATTTTTTGTTTTTAATTAATATAATTGATTAATAGAATTGATTATTCCAAAATTAGGATATATTCTTTTTTAAAATTTCATTTTTTAACAATAAAAGTTAATTATGATTGGTTATACTATAATAAATATTTTAAAAATTTCCTACTATATGTTAAAACTATCCTACCTACCAAAATAATAACAATAATTTTGAAGATCAACAATGCTAACTTAATAAAAAATTGAACATCAATGCCATCTTATACAGAATAATAACAAAAAAAAACTATAATCAAGAATAATCATCAATATATACATGCCAACTTATTACGGAATAACAAAAAAACGGTAATCAAGAATCATCATTAATATATAACAAAATTAAGGTAATCATCGAAGATCAATGCCAACTTATTATTTAATAAAAATAAAAAAACAGTCATCAAGAATCATCATTAATAATACAACAATGCAAATTAATATTGGAATGAAATTCATCTCCCAATTTATTATATGATCAATGCAAACTATATAGTATACACATTAATTTAATAGTATTTATATAATATAATTAGATTTTTTGGTTACATTGATTATGCATTAAATTCAAATAATCACCACATATCTAAATTGTTGCATTTTAACTCTAATATTAATTGCTACCAACTATGCCCCACATTATATATATAATATCCATTTCTCTTTTATTAACCCATCATCAAAAAGCTTTAATCTTACTTACATTTCAAAAAGAAAAAAAAAATATTACACATGCCTCATTTTTTTAGTTTGGTAGAGAATGTTAGGGATCTCGGCGATTCGATGTTCTCCTTTATTCTTAAATTGTGAATTCCTTGTACTTATGAACAACCACCATTCGGAAGGTCAAATGGTGTACCGACTTTTGAAATAGTTCTACAGGACCGTGTCGCTGAACGAATTCATGGCACAATGACCCGCTCACAACTTTCACTATTTAAGTTCGATTTTGTCGAAGACGAGCTATATGATTTCTAATTTTTCAAAGTAGAAGAAAATATCGTGTGTTATCAAATAATTAAACATCGGTTTAAATTCACTGTTACACCGAATATGAAAATTCTTCACATTGTCGATGAAGGTTTTCCGAAATTCACATATGTTTGAGTTTCGATAATTTACATCCTTCCAAGATGTCGGCCCCTATGATGAAAATTTACTCTTTGGTATTCAAATATATTTATTAGGAATTTCATTTTTTATGTCTAATTATGTATTTCATCATTTTCTTTGTATGCTTTTTTATTGTTTTATTTAATAATAACAAACATAATTGGAAAAATGGTGAGGTGTTCCCAACCTAAAGAGATAACATGGAACCAAAATCCTACTCAACTCATGGATTTCCAGCTACAAGACATTGAGTATGTATTATTTTTATTTTATTTTTCGTTACCACTACATAATATTTTTCTTATATAATTTATTTCCCTACATTTAATGTGGTAAGATTATCAATTGTACCCTTTGGGGGGTGCTAGCTGGAACCGTTAATGAATTAATTAGGAGGTTTACGGATAAAATTGAGCATCTGTCAATAATTATTTGACCACTGAAGAATGATCAAACAACCGTTATCTCTCTCTCTCTCTCTTTTATTTTTTTATTTTTTATTTTTTTTATGTGTTGGGTATCGAGTAGACTGCCTCAAAAGCCATTCCCTAATTACAGCAGTTTTGGCCCAAAGAAATACATATAGATTTTATTGATTGGCTCAGACTAGTTTCCACAAAGGAAAAGGCTGACAATTACAAGCGATATCAAGCACAAACCACCAGTGAAAGAATGACGACCAAGAACACTAACTCTGGGACCTTCAACAACCCAGAAGATGTGAACCTTAGCCAAACCCTCACAATTGATCCACCAATATAGTGAATCTAGGAACCCTAACAACGTACATAAATCAAGAGAGGAACAAAGACTACACAAATCTCACAATTCATAGATTTCACTCGAGAAAGAAGAAGAGCTCTCTAGAACACACAATAAAAGTGAATCAGTATGTGAGAATAGTACAACAGCATTAGATAAGTAGGGTTTCAATAAGTTGGGTCGGGTCTGCACTTCATCTGGGCTGAGTTGCCACCAGATATGGGCCAGGATAAACAAAAATAAGCCCATTATATACAGTTGGGCCTATATCACTACATTCTCCACCTTAGGTCCAGCTGGGAGATAAAGCTTGAAGTAGTACTTCTTGCATCATTGCCAATCCTCCTATTATGACATAATCACAGAGAAAATATCAAATAGAGAGAATCAGACACTAAGTCTGAATTGGGGAATATTAGACCCTTTTTTTTTAGTGAAAGTATCAATGCACAAAGTAGTGAAACTAACACTCCTTGATCAACAAGGTTCCTTATACTAGCAAGCCACAAAGCTTACACAAAGGGAAAGTAATCAGGCACCCTTGAAGCATACACACAGCAATAGCACAAAGACAGACACATACACATACTTGCAAGCACAGAGCAAGCTAAACACACAAAGGAATGAGTATTCAACCATTATCTATATGAAGAATGCGCATGCAAGAAACATGTTTTTCAACAGGAAAATATTTAGTACCCATATCAGCCGGATTGTATTTTGTAAGAATTTTCTCAAATAAACCATGCTCCTTTTCAACTACATCTCTTATAAAGTGAAACCTAACATCTATATGTTTGGTTCTATCGTGAAACACAGGGTTTTTACACAACTGGATAGCAGATTGACTATCTGAGAAAACGAAAACTTTATCTTTTAAGATACCAATTTCAGATATAACACCTTTTAACCAAATTGCTTCCTTGATTGCTTCAGTGATAGCCACATACTCAGACTCAGTAGTAGAAAGGGCAACAACAGGCTGAAGTTGGGACTTCCAACTAATACAAGCACCACAAAGAATAAACACATAAGAAGTATTTGACTTTCTATTGTCCATATCAGCAACATAATTGGAATCAACATAACCACACAAAGTGACACCTTTTTCATGCTTATGAAAGTTAATACATGTTTTAGTAGTGGATAACAAGTATCTGAGAAGCCATTTCAATGCCTTCTAGTGAGGTTTACCTGGATTAGATATATACCTACTCAAGCAGCTAACTGCATAGGCTATGTCAGGTCTGGTACTTACCATCAAATACATTACAGATCCAATAGCATTAGAGTAAGGTATTTTCTTCATAGAAAGAATTTCAGAGTCAGTGTTAGGACACTGATTCTTACTTAACATAAAGTGAGATGCAAGAGGAACATTAACAGCTTTAGTAGAAGACATAGAAAACTTTTCAAGAATCTTTTCAACATATGAAGTTTGATTCAACTCTAAGGTGTAGGCTTTTCTATCCCTTACAATGTTCATCCCTAGGATTTTCCTAGCATCTCCTAAGTCCTTCATTTAAAAATTTTCACTTAGACAAGTTTGAACATGAATGACAGATTTAACATAAGAACTAATTATTAACATGTCATCAACATAGAGCAACAAGAACATAGACACATAGTCAGTATTTTTATAATACAGACAGTGATCAAACTTACTCCTAACAAATTCTAGAGACTTCATACATTGATCAAATTTAATGTTCCATTGTCTAGGAGATTGTTTCAAACCATATAAGGATTTTTTCAACAAACACACATGATCAGGTTTAGAAGCATTTACAAACCCCTCAGGTTGAGACATGTAAATAGTTTTGTCCAAATCACCATTTAAGAAAGCTGTAGTTACATCAATTTGCTTCATTTCCCAGTTAGAATGAGCTACAAGAACAAACATCATGCGCACCGTAGTAAATTTAACCACGGGAGCAAATATTTCAGCATAATCTATACCTTTTTTTTGAGTAAAACCTTTTACTACAAGTCTGGCTCTGTATCTCACATATTTAAGTCCATGTTTAACTTTAAACAACCACTTACAATTAACCACAGAGCAACCAGCAGGTTTTGGAACTAAAACCCAAGTGTTATTGACTTTGAGAGACCTCATTTCATTTTCCATAGCACTTAGCCATTCATTAGCCTTATCAAACTTTAAAGCTTGTTTAATAGTCTTAGGTTCATCACTAACTAGAGATTCATGGACATTAAAAGCATAATTAAACATGCAAGATTCAAATTCAGAAGAATGTCCTACAAATCTAGCAGGCTTTACAATGTTTCTTTTCCCCCTATCTCTAGTAAGCTGATAGTTTCTCAAGTCAATATTTTCATTTTCATTAGTATGCTCATCAGATTCAGAGGCAGACTCATGCTCAGTTTCATCATGCATTTGTTCATCTTGGTTTTCATGCTCATGTTTAGTTTCAACAGATTCATTTAACACAACAGGTAAAGGAACATGTTGAGTGACTACAGACTGAGACTCCACCTCAAACAAAGCATCATTAGAAGCAGAAATAGAAAGGGGGTTGTTCACATTAGAGTAAAGGATATATATGGAAACTCAGATTCATTAAAGATCACATATCTACTAATAGCAGTTTTGAATCCAGGTTCATCCCTAACCCACAATCTATAGCCTTTAACCCTTTCAGGATACCCCAAGAATACATAATTTCTAGCTCTTGGTTCTAATTTATTAGTTTTCTGATGCATAAAGGCAGAGCATCCAAACACTCTCAAATTAGAAACATCCATAGGTTTATTTAAGAAAACAGATTCAGGACATTTTCCATTTAAAGGAATTGAGGGAGACCTATTCACAAGATAAGCAGCTGTACACAGAGCCTCACCCAAAAAATTCTTAGACAATCCAAACATAGTTCTCATGCTTCTAACTTTGTCTAGAAGAGTCATATTCACTACAAGAAACGCGCTCATACACCGCGGTTTTTAACCGTGGTGTACGCCAATCCAAAACCGTGGTGCGAAAGGCGTTGTGATTGAGCACGCTCAAAGACCACGGTTTTTAACCGTGGTCAATTCACCACAGTTTTGGTAAAACTGTGGTAAAATTACCACGATTTTGGTAAAACCGTGGTCAAATAACCACGGTTCTAAGAAAAATCGTGGTTACAGAACCACGGTTTTTAATAAAACCGTGGTGAATTTACCACGATTTTAATATAACCGTGGTGAATTTTTGGTTAAAATCGTGGTAAATTCACCACGATTTTTTAAAAACCGTGGTAAATTCAATATTTTATATTAAATTAATATCCAAAAATACATAGTCAACCAAAATATGTAAAATTCACTATGACAAAGATTCGATTACTTGTTTAAAACTACTCCGTAATAAGTCCAAAGTTCTATTACATAAATCTTACTAATTTCAATAGGTAGCACCGATGACGTTGGAGAGACAAAGGAGCCAGGTAGTGCTCATAACAACCTGCCACATGCATATCCTCTTGCAAATACTTCCCCATTTTTAATTAAGACATCCTAATTTCTTTCTTACAGTGACATCCTTTGTTATGCTTTCCTGAAACTAAAACTTCACCAGCTTCTTCTTGCATATGCAATTAATCAACTATTAATGTTGTCATGAGTAGCAGACATGCATTAAAAAAAGTACTGTAAAAGGTAAAGTATTTTCATGAATAAATATCTCCATCAAAAAGTACAGGTAAGAGATTTTTATGTGCAACCTTTACGAGATTATTATGAAGCCAGTACACCATATCATGTTAAGAAGGCTATCACAAATATATGTAAGTCAGCCAAATAATATAACAAACAACTAAGATATTAAACAACCAACAAGAGACACAAAAAATATTTATCTTCCTAACTTAATTCTGTTATGTGATTCCTGAATGATATATTCCTAGGGAAATAATTTCAACCAAATCATTTGAATTCATTTTTGGGATTTTAGCACTTTCAAGATTCGAACCTCTTTTATTTGTCTAATAACTGAATAACATCTATATTGTATGTTGGATATTGTCTACTGATACTAAAAGTATTTACTACTGATACTAAAATATGCATGTGATATTGGATATTGTTTGTTGCAGAAATAAAAAACTCAAGTATGACTAAATGCCAACTACATTATAGTAACATAGCTAGGTGCAACTGCAACCCACAGCAACACTGACATGGATTCTTTGAGTTATAAATTTAACCTGCTGGTTCTCTTGTAAAATCCAAAAACATTGACTGAGCATAATATAGGTACAACAAAGAAGAAATAATATAGGTACAATAAATGGAATGAAAAAATCAAGAAAATAAAAATAAATAGGATGAGAATAAATACAATGAAAAAAAACCAATAAATTACATGCCAAAAATATAATAGAGGAAAATGGATGAACCTTGTATAGCTCAAGTGCTTCAGAATATCGACCGCGATTAAAGTGAACACAAGCCTGAATACCATAGAGAATAATTGTGTTATAAAAATGAGTCTGTCATAAAGAAGACAGTTAATGAGCATTGCAACATAGCTAATGATGTGAAGATGAATATTACCTGAAAGATCTGTAGAGATGAGAGACTAAAACTGAATAACTAAGCATAAGATTAAAGATTCCATTACATACATGTGGCAGTGTGAATTTGGAAGATTGTGGGATTAGGTGGGTGGTCCTTATTTACAATAGAGATTTCACAGGACTAGATTAAGTAATGAGGCAACCAAAATATACAAGTTACTTATATAGTGCATAAATTATGATGATACAGTAAATTTTCCAAACACCAAAGATGACAGACAAAATTGTTGATCATAAGCTACTCCTAAAACGTTTAACTGAATTCAAATACCTGACCAAGAGGAGCAAGAACATTATCATGATCTCCATCTAATACAATCTTGAACGCATTAAATGTCTGTTCAACATCTCCCTTAGCTCGTAAGAACAAAATATAGTTAAAGGAAGACCAAAATAAAGAATTAACAGTTTAATAAAACAACTTGTGCATAACTTATAACACATCTATTGATTATATTTTCATTATTGCAGAAGCAAAAAAGATAAATAAGTTCAAAATTAAAAGATACGCACACATCAAACTTTTCCCAGAGAGAAGATGCTTACAGTAGTAGATCATCAGGAGAGATCAACTCTGAAAAAACAATAAGCAGCCAAATTATATATTCAACAAATGATCTGCCGCATAATCTTGATATCTTAATAATAAGCTTCTAACTAAACTACTATGAGCCGTGAAAAGAAAAGTAAACTAAGTCTCACCTGTGCCTCGAGCTCAATTGAATAGGCAATAGATATCTATCAAATTAATCATTTCTCCAGCTCTCTCTAATGGCATCTTGATGAAATCTGCCAACTAACAAGAGAAAAATGCTTAGCGAACCAAGTAGCTACATGAAGGGGAAAAATCCAATGGCAGCATAACCCAAAGCATGAGCCAAAGAGGTAAGAACAACTTAATCCAAAGCATCATCTTGTGGCCTTGCTGCTCAGTACATGTTCTGAAAGTGCTAGTGTTAATGATAGTAGTACTTTCTATCACAAGCACACCCAACTGAAATTAATCCAAAAAAAAAGGAAAAAAATCAAAATCAATAAGCTACCAATAAGAAAAAAAGAAAAAAAAAGAGGGAAATGTGATAGATAAGATATATGTCTGCTTGAGTTGATGTGTAATATATACCTGAGAGCAGGGGGCGAAAGCGGCTAAGACTAAATCTACTGGTGACGTTCTTACAACAATTAATTGAGGAAGATTTAAGTAATTGAAATTGAAAGGCTTGGGAACTCTTGGCATTCGGCGGTAACAATTTTGTTATGGCTTGGAAACTCTTGGCATTTTGATCATTACTCTGGCAGCGGTCAAATTGAAAGCTTTGTTAGAAAAAATTACTAATGAGAGTTATCAGAATCAATACTTCAGAACCAAATAGGAGAAATGGAAAAAGAAAAAAGACAATAGAAAGAACACATAAAGTCAATAGTGGAAAACCCATCTTTAAGAACCTGAAAAGATTTACAAGCTCTATAAACATATATCATTGTAGATTTGTAGTAATAAAAATAATCAAGCTTAAATATTTTTGGATACAGAATTATACCTTAATAAACATGTTTGAAACAAGAAATATAACACATTATAGACAGAAGGAATCAGGCTTCTCTCTTATTTAAACCTTAGAACATACAAAGAACACAATTCACATACTGAATCCTTACTGAAATGTCATCTTCGGTTTGCTATAATCTATGATTATGAGCATTTGGCATGTACTGGGAATAGAAATCTTTGCAAGAACTAGGAATTCGAACTCATTTGAGCATCGATGTTAATCCACATGTTATGCAAGCTTAAGCAGTTAGACTACATGGTAACCAACATAATTCAACACTAATGGCAATTTAGTTCAAAGTTATATATATATATATATATATAATTTGTGAATTTTCAACCTTTTCTATACGAAGTCACAAAAAACATTTTTGAATGAGATTGTTGTGTTTTTGTTGAGATTACAAAGATTTTATACTGCTAATAATTCTCCAACCAAAACTTTTTAGCTCGACAAGCATAAGAGAAGGAGGGTCAATACTCCCGATGAATCTAATTCCACCATTGCAAGATAATAAAAAAAACTGCAAACAACTTGAACAAAACGAGAAAAGCATAGACAAGAAATCAAAAGTTCGATAACTCAATATAACTACTACTCCTTTCATAATCCATCAAAAGAAAAACTTTCTTACTGATAATTCACAATAATTCAATAGTCCCAATCTTCATGATTCCAGCAAACTTCACCCAGAACTTATATCCAAATCTTAAACACAAAATAAAAGTAAAAACTTCTCAGTCCCTACAGTTCTTGATTCACAAAGATAAACTTTTTAACAAACCTTCAAAACAACTTCCATAGCATTCATAATCCCAGAAAGCCAATCACTATTCTGCTTGGTTGAACTAACTGCATCAATTAACAGCAGCATCAACAACTGTGTACAGAAACCCTTCAAGGGCAACCCAAAAATTGCCACTCCTCAATAAGGGGGTTTCTGAAATGTGAAATTTCTGAAAGGGGTTCTGCCGGAAACCTGGGACAGAGTTCTCGAACAGCCTAAAAATGGAGATAACAACAAATTATGTCCAGTTGAATAAAGAAAACTCAACATCTTTAAAGTAGTTCTTTTCCGCTTTTGGGCATGAATAAAGAGTGAGGAAGTAGTGAGGAGGAATATAGTAGTATACGTATATTTATGTCCACATATATACAATTGGAAGTTCAGGATATCATAAGAGAAGAAGAAGAAGAAGAAGAAGAAGAAGAAGAACAAGATGGGAGAAAAGAGCTTAAAAAGGGGGGAGCTTGAAGTTTCCCATAAGAATTTTGAACCCTCAGCTAACCTCAGCGATGTCGACAACAATTTCTGGTGAATGAGAGGATGGTGAAAATGGCGTGGTGAACTCAAATTTCTGAGGGGAGAGGGGAGATGGTGGCAGAGCTGCAGGGTGAAAGAGCAGATGGAGAACGGGGGCATGCAAGTATAGCACTTTGATTTTTTTCAATTCCCTCGCTGTTAATTTCTCTTTTATTTAAATTTTAATATTAAAAAAAACTCACATATACCACCATTGAAAATACCGGTCGTGTATTCATAAATATACACCACTAAAGTATGTAAAACCGTGGTCATTCTTCTAGGAAAGCACGCTCATACACCACTATTTTGGTGAAAACCATGGTTAATATCTAATTTACCACGGTTTCTTACCAAAATCGTGGTAAATCAATAGTGGTGTATGAACTTTTTTCTTGTAGTGATTCATTCTTTCAGCCACCCCATTTTGTTAGGGTGTGTAGGGAACAGTTTTATGTCTTTTAATCCCATGATTAGCACACAACTGGTCAAATTAGACATTGCAGAATTCAAGACCATTGTCAGTTCTTATGGTTTTGATTTTCCTATTAGTTTGGATTTCAATGAAAGTTTTCTTATTTTTAAACTTATAAAAAACATCAGATTTGTTAATCAGTAAAAATACCCAAACTTTTCTGGAATAATCATCATTCACAGACAAGAAAAACCTCTTCCCACCATGGGTGAGAGTACTAGCAGGTCCCCATACATCAGCATGCACATATTCAAGAATATCTTTGCTTTTAGGTATATATGAGGGATGACTCAAAGGAAATTGGAATTTATGTTGTTTTCCCAGAACACAAGTATCACAAAATGGCAAATCAGTGATCACATCAGATTGCAAATAGTCATTTTTAGACAGAATTTTCAGACCCTTTTCAGAGATATGCTCTAGTCTGTTGTGCCACAACACAAAATTATCATGCTTCACATTATTTGCAGAAGAGATAGGCATGGTATTACACACATATAAATCACCCAATTTATGTGTAGAAAATAAAACATTGGAATTTTACATAATTGACATCACACCAGTTAACCCATCTCTTTCAAGAGCACCACATGACATCAAGTTGTGACCCACTCTAGGGACATGCCTTACATTTTTTATAACAAAGTACAGTTCTCAGAAAATTTCAAACATCTATTCCCAATTCCCATAACTTCTCTTTTCATGTCATCAGCCATAAGAACATAAGAATTTTGCACAGATTTATAAGAAGAAAACAGGTGCCTGTTTGGAGAAATGTGAATAGAACATCTAGAGTCTAAAAGCCATTGATTTGTTTCCAAGGAATTTGTTACAGAATTCACAGAAGATTGCACACAACAACCATTATGCACCATATAACACTCACCCATATTGTCCTCATTAGCATTATTGGCACTACCCTCAGCATTTTCTCTTGGTTTATATGGATTTTTACACTCTTTAGCATAATGACCAGTTTCTTAACACCTGTAACACTTCCTAGATTTCTTGTTGGTTTTAGACTTAGGTTTCTCTTTATCATTTTCATTTTTCTTCTTTCTCTTCTTATTTTTAACCTCAGATTTGCCTTTTTCTTTTCCCTTGCCTCTGATAAACATAACCTTATTTCCAGAATTATTTATCCCTTATTTCAGACCCATTTCTTTACCCTTAAGAGCATTTATCACAACATCAAGAGATAAATCATCTCTGCCATATTTAATGGCATATTTAACATCATTAAACTCTTCAGGTATGGAATTTAACAGCACAAAAAGAGTATAATCATCAATATGTTTGTCACCAGAGAGCTTCAGATCCAGAATTAGTTTGTTAAACATATCCAGATTTTCATCAATGTCTTTACTGAGGTCAAGTTTGAAGTTAATGAACCTATCAAGTAAAAACATCATTCCAGACAAGGAAACTTCTGTATAAACTTGATTAAGAGTATCCCACAGAATTTTAGTAGTGTCATTTTTAGTTGAATCAATAGATCCAACTTTTCTAATCATAGAATCACTCAAATTCAAGATTAAAGTGGAATAAGCTAATTCATTCATTTCTGCATTTTTAGCATCAGTAGTTCCATTCTGGTAAGATAAATCAACAGCTTTATACACATATTGTTGAATTAAAACACACTTCATTTTTTGTTTCCAAATATTGAAATCACCTTTACCATTGAACACAACCAAGCCAAAAGGAGCATTTACAGAATTATTAGCCATGATTCACAAGACAACTCAGATCAAGAAAATGCACAAAAATTGAAAAGAACACCAGAAAAAAAAAAAAAACAAGGCAAATCATAGTGATACAAGATTGCTCACGAGAGAGTGGATTTTCCAGTTCACAAACACTCGATTTATCAAGGGCGCAAGGGGTCAACACTCAATCACAATCTTAGTATCAAGAAATCTTCAATTTCTTTTGAGTTCACACGAACTCGACAGAGGTTTTACAAACCTCAAACAAGAAAACAATGACAGAAAAATGAAATTGACCTAAAACTCACAAAGCAGAGACAGAATTCAGGAATTTAAGAACAATAAACATAGAAATAGCAGTGGAAGAGACCACACAGACCAAAAATCACAGATACCCTAAACTACCAGAAGTCCAAGCCTATAGCCGCTCACAGATGGCACTAGAAAATGAAAAACAGAGAGGATCAAGCCGCTTTACCAGAGCGGAGCCCTAAGAGAGAGTACTCCGACCTACCTTCCATATATGTGAACGTGTCGATGAGGCCTCAGTTGTGGGGGCTTCAGAGGTGAGTCTAACCCATTCTGATACCACTGTTGGGTATCGAGTAGACTACCTCAAAAGCCATTCCCTAATTACAACAGTTTTGGCCCAAAGAAATACACAGACATTTTATTGATTGGCTCAGACTCATTTCCACAGAGGAAAATGCTGACAATTACAAGCGATATCAAGTACAAACCACCGGTGAAAGAATGACGACCAAGAACCCTAACTCTAGGACCTTCAACAACCCAGAAGACGTGAACCCTAGCCAAACCCTCACAATTGATCCACCAAGATAGTGAATCTAGGAACCCTAACAACGTACAGAAATCAAGAGAGGAATAGAGACTACACAAATCTCACAATCTCACAGATTTCACTCGAGGAAGAAGAAGAGCTCTCTAGAACACGCAGTAAAAGTGAATCAGTATGTGAGAACAATACAACAACATTAGATAAGTAGGGTTTCAGCAAGTTGGGCTGGGTCTCCACTTCATCTGGGCCGAGTTGCCACCAAATATGGGGCCAGGATAAAAAAATAAGCCCATTATATACAGTTGGGCCTATATCACCACATTATGTATTATTAAAAAAGTATTGATACATCTATTTATCCAAATAAAATTTATATCTTATTGGATATGTAAGTTTTATTTGGACACTTGTCTCCATTCTATTGGATATGTAATTTTTATATAGATAAATAGATATAATGTTCGACAATCGTAACTAAATTCATATTATTTTCATCTATTTTAATTGTCATTTGTTTATTTTCAATTCCTATTGAGTTTATTGTTATTTATGTTCTTAGTTTGTTTATTTTGTATTTTATCATATTGTCTATTTTATATAAGTTTATTATTTTGTGTTGTTATAATTTTCAGTGATAATAATAGTGTATTTTAATTCTAATTAATTACTCCATCCATCCCAATAGCAAGGTCCCCTTGCTATTGGGCACGGAGATTAAGGAGGAGTAGATTAGTGGGTAAAGTAAGTGGGGTCCACTTCATTAAGGAGTGGGTAGAGTAAGTGGGTATTGGGAATGGGTAAAGTAAGTAGAGTCCACTCCCTAATTTTTTCCATTTTGGGTATGGGACTTTGGTATTGGGACGTCCCAAAAAGGCAAGAGGGGCCTTGATATTGGGACGGAGGGAGTATATTATATTTTTTAATAAAAAAAAGGAAAAATAATATATAATGTTGTGGTTCGGTGTTTGGGGTGGTTGCTGATAAATTACCAAATTATATATGGATGGGTTGGGTAAAATATCGGTGATGTGGAAGAGAGAAAAATTATTTAAATATTGAGGTTGTTTGCCTGGTTAGGGTGTTTGTACGATTGTTGATAATGATAGTCTTATTATACTACGGAAATAATTTTCAATGGTAAAATGGAAAAGATAGTAGATTTTAGAAATCGGTAATTTTTTAGTCTAATCGGGATCAATAACAAAACTTCTCATCTTAATTTAATTAAAGTAAGTTTGAATTGATGTATTAAATAATTTTTTAAAATAAAAAATCATTAATCGATTTACTAGCCCTTTTTTCCGTACTTGTACGTATAAGTAAGTCAAGAAATATAAACTAAATATATAAATAAATGGAAAATTATATGTTTTAATGAAATTTGTTAGTGCTATGCTTTGCACTAATGTGTTTATCAAGTGTTGTACCTTGCACTTGCAGAAATGTTTGATTCATTAATCTGTATGACATCAACACTAAGTATTTGATTTTTCTAAGTACTAAACAAACTGTATTGGACAACGTTCGCAAGGATGTACAAAACGTGATCTGAACTTCAATGAAGACAGCTCAAGCATGAAGAGAAGATTGAACTGAAGATAAAAATAATTGTGCATCGAGACACAACTGAGATTGTTTTATACACTGAGTATTACCAAATAACTTAAGTGATAGTCAAAACTCAGTTTGTGAACATACAAATCATTCCGCTGTGCTACCTGAAGTGAAGGTTCATGATCAACAATGTTCATGGCAAAGTTCATCGAACGTTTGTACGAACATCTTCTGTCCAGATTATTCTTTCAAGATCATTGAAGCTGTTCGAAGTTTGCCAACCAAAAATAGATTCAAGATCGTTCTAAAAGATGACTTAATCAACTTGGAGATCACGGGATTGAAGACATGAGACGAGATATATGTCTTCATCTCAAGCCAAATTAAATTTATTAGGGTCATTGTCAAATTTTAACACGATCTTGAAGGCGATTCACAAAATATTATGCATTCAATTAATAATAAATTAAATGAAACCCTTTCCTGGACGTACGTATTGTACAAATGATTCCATGTAAAAACAAATAAATCCGTGTATTAATTAAATTCTAAAAAGTAAAAAGATTTATAAAAATTCCATCTAATATATATCCAACATATATATTCGTCATTGACATGTCAACACAAGTAACTCGTGTAATTGTAAGGAATAATTAAAATGAAAAAGAAAAAGAAAAGTATATATATGACGTGGGTGGTCAGGGGTAGAAAAGCTTAGAAAAGAGGAGCTCATTCCAAACGTCTTGAACTCCCGGCAAGCACCAATGTATGCAATCGGCGTAGGCGGTGGGATTGCCGGTTATGGGGCGGTGCTGCGCCTTGTAGATGGAAGTGTGCGCATCCTTGCGGGGGCTTGTCAGCTGCGTGATGTTCAGCAATGTGATCGGAATTTCTGATTTGCTCAATTCTTCCTCGATTATGCCCATCAACCCTCTCTCAGCTCCCACAAACCTTGTATCTTCGATCATCGTCGTTTCGTTGTAGCAGTTGCCCTTTTCCGCCCCGCCCCACTTAAAGCTCCTGCACCCATAAATTTTATTTTAATTTAAAAAACCCTACATCACAATAACTAGTTCATCATTAATTAATTAATTACCCTTGATGTGTAGCTGAGAAGCCCACAAAAAAGAGTCTAGTTTTGATAGGATCGACGTTGTCGTTAATCCATTTTATGAGCATGTTGATCGCAATGCGATAGCCATCCTCCACCGCCACCTTCACCGTCTCTTTCTCTTCGTCGTCGAAAGACCCACTCCTGATCATCGAGAACAACAAATTAAACACACACCATCATTATTTATTTACACAGCAGATACATATAAATATAATTAATGTGAGAAATGAAAAAACAAAAAAAACATACAAAAGAATCTTGACGCCTTCGGCCCACCAAATGTAAGTGTTGAAGAGGATGATGTCTGCTCCTTCCCAGTGTTGGCCGTGTTTCACAATCGGAGCATTTTGGATAATTCGATCACTAACCCTGTGCATGTCGGGATCATCTGCGTTCGATTCCACCAGAAATGGCGCCCAATAGTACTCTATTCTTGCATTGTAATCCTATTTTATTATATATATATTTATATATATGCAAGTTAATATTGCATCAGTATCAAACGTAAGATTTTTTTTTTCCCAAAAGGAGTGTAGATGATTAACTATTTCAAAGGGAAATATTAGATATATAACAACTTGTGATCGTATATGCAGCTGATGATTATTTAGGAAATGAAATAATTAATTAGAAATGGTAAATAATTAATTGATTAATTAAGCAGAGGAGCTAATTTAAGTAAGTAATAATAGCTAGTTACCTTGGCGGTGAAAACGGTTAGGGAATCAATAGTTTGGATGGAGTGGGCATGTTTAGGTATGACTCGTTGAAGAAGACAAATCAATGACGTAAATTGACCTCTATTTAGAGAATCACCCACAAATATCATTCTCTTTCCTCTAAGCTCTTCCAGCATTAATTTTGCGTTAAAACTGCAACAAATTAATATATAATAACTCTCATATACGTCACAAACATTAATTCTAAATATATAAATGCACGAATGTGTGTGTATATATCTCGAATTTCCTTTTGAAGTCTGTCTAATTAAATGATCAAATTAATCACACAAAGATTTGGTGGTAATTTAAAGTAATTATAATATAGATAGATTAGCAAGAATCATGACGCGATTGATGCTCCATTGAGGTAAAGACGCACTCGAGGTAGCTAAATTACATGTCAGCAGTACTATCATACATGCATGCAATGTTTATATTAAGAATTAATATAAATTTCGTATTACTCCCTGTGTTTTCTCAAAAAATAAAACAACATTGTCGGTTTAATAAATAATCTAAAAGCTCTCCGTATTGTCGTAAAAACAATAACATTATCCCCAAATACCATAATAATTTAACAACATTAATTTGTACATTTTTTCCCACTATCCCGTGATCACATTTAAGGAAATAAATATTTAAAAATGATACAAAATTTAGAAAATTATCACAATAGCAACATAGTAGTTTGACCCATACTATAATTTTCAAATAATATAAAATATCTTTATTCTTAATAAAGATGCTAAAATTGCCTTTTTGCATATCAAAAATAGTTTAAAAAAAAAACTACTATTTTTCTTGACAATTGTGATCCACAGTCCCTACAATTGGTTTTTTTTCTTTATTTTTTTATCATAACATGGTGGGTTTTTAGATTATTTATTAAACGTAAGTTTTTTTTTTTTTTCAGGAAAATATAAGGGAGTTATTTGAATTTTAGCTTAGTCATAATTAATTGATGTCATACATATCTGCGAGATACTCATTTAATTTATCGGGCATTCATTTGTTAATAACAAGCTCAGAATTACAATATTTACACAAATATTGAAGCAATTAAACTGTATATTATACAATAAGAAATGTAAATAGGATGGCTCGAATTGAAATTTGTTAGTCCTTGAAAATAAATTACTCAACATAACCAATAGAGTATATACATACATATATACATATAGGTATTAATTAATTAGTAAATGAATGAATGAATTACCTGGGGAGAGAACAATTATGGGGCTGCCATCTCCAATAGCGGTAGTCCTTATCCGGGCGGCCGTGTTTGAGACACGTGAGCTGATCTCCGATGTACGGACAGTCGGATTCCTCGTACATCGGCCGATCATAGTCCCGGACCCACCTCCCGCTGAATATATCACAGTTATTGTAGACAGCTGCACCAACTGGGATATCCACGCTGTCGTCGTTGCTCGGATATTGGTGACTAATGAATACTGTGGTCACGTAGCAGAAGCCGGCGATGTAAAACATCACGCCGGAGAAGATAACGGCGAATAAGAGGAATGGGGAGGGAAGAGTTTCGCGGAAGAGAGGGAGAGCGTGTTGTGATGGCGGCGCCGCCGTCATCGGATTATTGTCTCCTCCTATTGTTTTCTCCATTTTTTTCCCCCTTGTTTTCTTGGCATCGTCATCAGGGTTCATGTACATACCGCTACTATATATACAAATCTTGATATCATACTAAATAACTTGTTTCCTTGTTTGGACAAGAATCACATCATACTTATATATACTTTATTTTATTTTTAATTTGAAGTGACCATTTCCTGACACTCCGAAAATTAATGTATTGTATTCATTGTTGATGCACCAATTAGACTCGAATCGAATAGTCCGACAACCAGATATATAGGACTAATCCGATTGACATCCATACAAACAATTAGAGATATTGAGCTCGAGTTGCGGGGAGCAGGGTAAATAAGAATTGTAAAATTAGATACTAAAATTGACTCGAATCAAATAGTCCGACAACTAGATATATGGGACTGGCCCGATTGACATCATTATTTAGGTCAGTTGGCTAATTAGAAACAGAAACTCAACCGGTAATTTCCTCTGTAAAAGTCAATTTGTAATTGAATAAGACAATGAGTTTCATTTCTCACAATGTTTCAGTGTTGTTCAATTCAATTACAATTTCTTTGAATCTTGTTGTCATTCCTTGGTATCTTGGAAAATGTACATTGCTTGGGACCTTTAGATTGAATCTTGGAAATGTACATCTTCCAAGACTCAAAGTGTCCAAATTCAGCACGGACACCCATCGACTATGCTTCAGTGAGCGGCTTGTCGGGATCAATTTTCGGCTTGAACACGCATCCGCTGTCCACCCTCGACCGATTTGGATATATCGTATGTAGAAAATACTTTGTATCATCACGACCTTCAACTACTTGCGACTTGGGAAGTTTGTTCGAATTGGAACGAAATTAGGGATTTTACGATTTAGGATTTTCTTGAGAAATTGGGATTATGTGAGAAATTAGGGATTTTGGCTCAATTAGATCTAAATTCTCGCCCAAAAAGACGCATGTGAGTTGCATGTGAAAATAGGCGTTAATTATTTATATGGGAGTTAAAATTTGACGGACAAAAGTTGATAACCTTAAACTTATGAGATTAAAATTGAGCGATTTGTTTGAAAAAATGAGCAAAATAGATAATTTCAGAAATAAAAGCGGACTGAAACCTATTTTGTGGGACTAAAATTGAAATTTTCTCAATTTTCTCTCCATGGAAAAAAATAATTAAAGAAAGAAAGAAAAAAATAATAATTGTGGGACAGCTTAATAGCTTATTTATTATATTTATGTATCATGTATCTTTGCAATAAACAACCTATATGTAAGATTTCAGGGAACTAATAAGAAACGGAAGAAAATCATTCAAGAAGAGAAACCATTCAACCAAATCATTACATCATTACATGATGAGATACGCGGCCATGTAGGTATCCCTAAGTATATATAAAGTAAAGTATCACTATGTATGAAATAAAATATCATCAATAACTGAACTATCATCAACTATGAAGTATTTTCACATGGTAAGAAGAAAATAAATGATTTATTTTATGCATAAATCATAATGTGGGGTTTCAACTTAGTTGATTCATTTATATTTTTTTTATATGTTTGTTGATTCTCCATAAATCACACGTATCATTATGTATGAAGTAAGTATCACTAATTTTATGTCGAAGTATCACTTAATATGAATTGAACTATCATCAACTATAAATTATTAAAAAAAAACTATGAAGTATTTTCACATGCTAAGAAAAAAATGATATATTTTCTACATGAATCATATATTGTGAACTTTTAATTTAGGCAAAACACATTCTTAGGTCCCTGTACTTTTATATTTTGTTTTGATAGGTCCCTATACAATTTTTTTAATTTTGTTGGTCCTTCTACTTCCCTAATACATTTTCTCAAATCCCTGTACATTTTTGTTTTGTTTTGAGAGATCATTCTACAAATTTTTTATTTTAATAGGTCCTTCTACTTCTACATTTGATATTATTAAGTCCTTATTTAATTGAACTAACAAAGTAATTACCTTTTTTGTTATTTAACCTAACCAATTTATTAAAAAAATACTAATGAAGCTTTGATGAAATAATTAAAAAATATATCAAAATCTAAATTGAACACATGATCATCTAAAAAACGCATGTAAAATATATTATGACGGTGAATAAATAGAGAGACGAAAAATAGTAAAACTATTATAATTTATTTACAGTTGCTTTGTATTTTTTTAATGCATGTTTAAATTCAAGAAAATATTAAATATTCTTGAATTCATTGAATACAAATCATTCTATTGGTACGTAATATATATTTACATTCATTGAAAGTTTCTGTTTTTTATTTAACAATAAATTAGCTCCAAAATTTCAAAAATTAAGATATTTGAATTCTCGAATGCAATAAATATTTCATTTGTGTAAACTTTGATTATATGCACGTCTTGATCATAATAACTTTATTTAAATATATTACTACATCAACTCACATTTATAAATTATATATATATATATGCATAAATAAATAATATAAACAAATATATAAATAACTAAAATATTATTTAAAATAATGAAAAAGTTAACCACTTTGTTAGTTCCATTGAATAAGGACTTGGTGATATCGAACATAAAAGTAGAAGGACTTATTGAAATAAAAAAATTGTATAAGGACCTATGAAAATTAAATATAAAAGTATAGGGACTTGAGAAAATGAATTATCAAAGTAGAAGGACCCAGTAAAATAAAAAAATAGTACAAGGACCTAACAAAATAAAACATGAAAGTACAGGGACCTTAGAATGTGTTTCGCCTTTAATTTAATTGGCTCATTCATCTTTTTTTTTTTAGAATAGGTTTGTTGATGCTCCAGACAAAAAGTACCACCATGTATGAAGTAAAGTACCACTAGCAATGAAGCGAAGTATCATTACTTATGAAACATTTGACAGCCCCCATTTTCTTTTGTTTTTCGATTTTTTCAATTTTTTTGTCATTTTTTCAATTTTTTTAAAAATCTTCATTTTATATCGAACCCAGTGCATGCATGAGCTCACGCTAACGCGTGGGCTCATGCATTGAGCAAAACATCAGATACAAAAATTAAATTAATTCAATTCAATTTTGGGGTTCACTAATTTCATTTTAGGGTATATATTTATTTAAAAAAAATAAATTAATTCAAAAAAATTAAATATATATTTATAAAAAATGAAAATAATAAAAAGTGAAAAAAAATTAAAAAAAAGAAGGAAAAGGGGATGGAGAGAGGGGGCACTAAAAAAGAAAAATAAAAAAAATAAAAAAGAGAGAGAAATGACCACCTCATGAGTCAAATAGAGATTCGTCTAACATAACAGATTCATTAAACGGTCTCACACAAATGTGCCTCTCTTTTTGCACATTTTTTCTTTTTTTTTTATGTTTTTTTAGATTGGTAATTCGTTCTTCTAATGATGTAGTTTATTTATAGTTGATAGATGTTGTATCCCCCTCCCTATGAGCATATCTATGTAGATAAGTTTTTTACCGTCCAAATAGACTCACTCCCTCCGTCCTATTTATATAGGCTGGTTGAATTTTTCACTAGGATTAAGAAAAATATTGTACAAAATAATTAAACAAGTAAATTTCCTAATATGAACATATTTATTTTCTTTGATGATGAATTAATAATTAATGCAAACAAATAAATAAGAATTATGGTACATATTTCATGACTAAAAATAATACTATAATTATTATAATTGAGCTAAATAGATATTACTTTATATAGAAATCAACCTATATAAATGGGATATCTAAAAATGAAAAACAAGCCTATTTAAATGGGATCGATGAATATAAAATAAAGGGTTAATTGCCTTAAAAATCATGAATTTTGGAAATAGTTGCAAATTTAACACGAACTTTAAGCAATTAAAACACCAATTTTTAACTTGGATGTTATTCAGCATCCCCTCATTTTTTTAAACACATTAACCTCCAATTTTGCTGCCAACTTGCTCGTCTCTTCAAACTCATCATGATCCGACCATCAATTTTTTAAAAAAAATCGGTCACTTTGATGTATAATTTTTTTTAAAAAAAAAATCGGTCACTTTGATGTCATCATGTGGCCGAATTTAACAATCCCCACTTTTTTCCCCATTGATGTGTATGAAATTCAATCACTTTGATGTCATTTTTTAAAAATTGATGGTCGAGCCACAACGGGTTGGTGAAACGGGCAAGTTGTCGGTTGAATTGGAGATCAATTTATTTTACAAAAAAATTAGAAATGTTGAATAACACCTAAGTTCAAAATTGATGTTATAATTACCTACTTTAATTTTAAAGTTCATGTTAACTTTACAACAATGCTCAAAGTTCATGATTTTTAAGACAATTAACCCATTTAAAAAGAGCAGCACATGAATACGCAAAATGCAATAAGAACATACATGGATATTCGACAACATGGGTTGTTCACATTAGCAATATTTATTTATCATATTAGCAAACATAAGATGTTCATATTAGCAATGCATATTTACAATGTTCTTCATATTGAATACATTTTCTTCGCAATATGTCAGTATTGTTTATATTAATTCCCTTATTTTTGTTGTTTATCTGCAGTTGATAGGTTTTTGGGGATTTTTTTATTTTTTTATAATATATTTTTAAGATTGTTGATGTTTTCTTTCTTATGAAGTTATTGTTAGTGCTTAATTTTCTTGTTGATTTGTGATGATTGGTGTTTTGCACATCTTGAAATGAACAAAGGCCCGTTATGCTTAATGAGTCTTGGTTGCAAGTAATCGTCTGTAAACATGATCAAAGCGAAACACCTGGAAAAAATTGGTTCACTATTTCTCATCTTAACTTGGTTAACTTCATTATAAAACTCCTCTGAGTTCTACAGACATTTTCAATGCGGAGCTGCCAACACCTTAGATGGGATTCATATTCGTTTTTCTCTCATCGTGGTTTTTTTTTAGGTTATATACATGACTTTCTAATCAGGTTGAGCTCTGATTTAACAGTCTTAAGAAGCGAAGTTAAGACATGTCTTGAGATTGCCATTTCTCTCCTTGCAACACTTCAAAAACCTTCCTTAGATGCTCCACATGCTCATCAAGATCTCTAACTAGGATATCATCAAAGTAAACCACAACAAAGCTTCCAATAAACTTACGCAACACATGATTCATCAAATGCATGAAAGTACTTGGTGCATTTGACAAACCAAATATTAGAATTCGAGCGAAAAGTTGTTAAAAGCCAAGCCAATACATAGGATAAGCGAAGGAAAGACCCCCCCTCCCATTTCATAGTGTCTGGGAAAGACCCCCCATTTCTTTGTTCCCTAGCTACTATTGTGCCTTATGAAGGAATTACGCAAAGATGTCTACTGCTACGAGAGCATGAATTAGTTATTCGGGGAATGGCATTAAAAATAATCCAAGGGTCGGCGCTGCTAAACATACGAGTTTCTTTCGCGACTGTCCGCACATTGTTTTGACATCTGAATCCAAGAATTCGTAGTGTCTTATTCTATTCGTCTAATCTCTTTCGGTTTAAATGATGTTATTTGAAGAATTTAGTGTGTGATTTGAGCTTATAATCTCCCGATTTGAAAGTTTTATTTTTTATTTGAGTTTTACATAAAATGGAGGATGAATTAATGAAATTTTAAGGGAATCAATGACACCGGAAGATAGAGAATCGAATTAGGAGTGTGCTGCAAGTTGAATCAATTTGTAGTTTATTTGTCTTGGATCTCTTTCTCTCTCTAGAGCATTTATCAATAGATGATATTTTCATCGTACGTCCAAATATATTTATAAGATAAATTGAAGAAAGAAATATGAGAATAAGCAAAATGCAATATCAACAAGGATCCGATAACAGAGTGTTGTTCATCTTAGCAATATTTATGTATCATATTAGCAATATTATTTGTACATATTAGCCATACGTATTCACGGTATTTTTCATATTGATGGCTCTCTCACAGTTCCATCGAAAATTATTTTTTAGTCTTGACAAAGATAACATGCCCATTACCAATTACGTTTAAGGCATATGGTGTTCTAGACTAATTAATTTTTCACAAAAATATTATAAACTATAACAAATTGCATTTGTTAGGAATGGTGCTACATCAAATGTTGTCAACATTATTGATAATATTTTCCTCAATGTCATACACGATGTGTAACAATATTCTGACAACATTGACTGAAACATTGTGTATATTAATCTTATCATTTTCTAATTTTTATGATTAATTCCTTTTGAATTAATTTAATTTATTTGTCTGTCTTAATTGAATATATCTATGAAATTTTGAATTCAAATTAGTGGATATTGACAATTAAGATAGTGGATTATTTTGTCTTTGAAATAGTCAAAATCGGTTCTTTCATTTTAGGAGCCATGTTTTCTCTTTCTTTCATCCACTAACTAACAAGTCTGAGTAGTGGGGTGCTGGAGAAGTTGCATGCAGAGGTGGAGAACATGAGAAACTATGCTGGAGGCAGATATCACCAATCCATTATCATATAGAGATCATGGGTAACCGCTGCAAAACCGAAAAGGAATCATGGGAAATTGTTGGAGATTAAAGAGGCTATAAATACCAGTTTTCATCTCTGAAGAACTCACTCAACCTGAGACGTGCCTCTATGATATATTCAGAGAGATCGAAGGCTGAGTTCAGTGTGTACTAGAACTTATCATCATTCACATTGACATCTCCCTCATTGTTTGGATCAACAAAGGTCTTTATATCTTTATTGTATTTGTAGGGTGTAGATTAGATGGAATGTTGTGAGTTCTTCAAGTAGATGTTGTTTATCTACCTAATTGTTAGGTAGTGATTTTTCCAGGAGTTGTCCGAGTGAGTGAAGCGAGGACAAATTTCCATCATTTTCATAGATATTATTCAAGAGAGTAGGGGTGGGTCGGTACGGCATACTGAAAATTTCATTTTGTGCATCGAATTCACTGAAAAAATCATCAAAAAAGCCAACATTACTGTTAGTACCTCCTCCGCCACCACACCTGAATTGCATTTGTTTCTCAATGCTCAATGCATTGGCTCCCTTGTACTTCATCAACAAACTAATCAAATTCTTTTTAATTCCATTAGTAACCTTTTTGACCTTTTCAGAATTACCTCTCAATTTCACAACACAAAGTTTGATTGTTTGAAGCTTGTTTCTTGGATCCAAAACATTACCAAGAAAAATCAAAGGATTCACCTTATCCCAATTCCTCCAATACTTGTCAAATTTGTCATTCATTCCATTTGCAACCTTTTAAAGAACTTGATCAGATTCATCATGCATTCTTTTCTCAATCTCAACTTGTAAGATAATCATTGAAGTATAAATCAATTGGGAGGTAGGAGTTTTTTATGCACTTAGTTCTAACATGACATCATAAAATTTTTTAGAAAATGAACAAATGCCTCTGCATTCTCTCAATCATCTACAGTTGGTGGCCCCATCATTTCTCTACCTCTGTCATCTTTTTCACGAAAATATCTCATAAAAGTCAATCATTCTTCACTCATTCTATCAATCACCTTTCTACACTTCAGTGTAACATCAAACATTTTATAAGTTGAATTACATCTTTTTTTGACATCCATATGCACTGTAGAAGTACTAGGAAACTTGGCTAGTATAGCAAAATCTCTAAATATGTTCAATCTAGAAGGGGAAGAGTGAAGAAACACAACTGTATTTCTGATTGATTTAATTACAAGATCTAGTTTTTTCAAACCATCCTTAACAATTAAGTTAAGTATGTGACATGCACATCTCGAATGCAAGTATTTCCCATCAAGCAACAATGTTTTTTCACATTTCATTCTTTTTTTCAAATAATCAATCGCGGTATCATTAGAAAAAGCATTATCAACTACTATGAAAATTTTAATTGGGGTAGTTCTAAATAGGCCCAATTAAAATTACCTCATAATGCTAATGGTCCAATTTGTATGAGGTAATTTTAATTAGGCCTATTTAAATTCTCAATGGGCCTACATATGTTTTTTTTCACATTGGGCCTATAAATGTTTTTTTCTTTTTCAGAATGGACCTATATATGATTTTTTTAGAATGGGCCTATATATGTTTTTTTAACAATGGGCCTATATTTTATTTTTTTAAGAGAATGGGCTTATATTTTTTTCAGAATCGGCGTTCATGCTGAAAATAGCAGTGATCACATATTTGCATAAAACCATTTTTTCATTACTAAAAAGTGGGCTCCTATAATAATCGATAAACAAACAAAAGGCCTACCTTCCTACATCAATCTAATACTGATCATTCTTACTACTACTGGTGTCCACATCTAAGAACAAATATTAGTTACAAACCCAGAATTAATTGTTTGATTTGCATGCAAATCATAAAATATTCACCAATGTTTAAACTTCTAAGCTTACTACCATGCAAGATCTTCAACCCTATCCAGCTCCAAAAGATTTGCGCCTTACTTCAACATCAGTCTTTGGCTGGTAATTCACGACCTAACTCAAATAGTTGGGCGCAATAGCTCCGCCGGAATATGCCGCACCTTTCTGGATCGAGATTGTTGAAGTCGTGGTCACAAGCCAAGCATTTCATATACTTCAGGGCCATGATTCCACAGTTAACATTATTCGTCTGCTGAGGAGCTTCTTCACAAGAGACAATCTCTCACACGTCTCTTAATTCAGTACTCAACTTCTTCTATTCCTAAATTCCAAAATGACTGAGAAGCCAAGGAATGTATTGAAACCATGTGATCGAATTGCTTCGTAATTTGCTACCAATTATTTTTTCTGCGCATGGAGTCCATAATCGTCACAGTCTGAGACTCAAAATGAATCTTATACCAGACCTAGTGGTTCTCATTAACATTAGCCACCCCAATCACTTGGCTTGCATCGACCCAGGACAAACCTCCTTCTCTTGTCCACTTCCCGCTGATGTGTTCGAGCAATGTATTAGTTGTGGCATTGAATTCTCTATGGCGTATGAAACCCTATAATATTAACAGGAAAATCAGTAAAGTTCCATCCAATTCATGGACAAAATTCCAGATAAGGATACACTTACAGTGCCCAAGGCATCCATCACAGCCCATCCGCTTAAGAAACGATCATTGGCTCACTTATATTTGAATAGTAGCAGGTTCGTCAAGTCTTCAATATGCTGTGAAGGAATAACAATAATTTCAAGGTAATGCACTATTATATATAAACATTAAAATGAAAACAAGGACACTGAGCTTACTTCATCCGCTAGCCAACCTATTCTCCTCCATAATGGATCGAACCACGACATCTTCACCCTCAGTTTGCTAACGATCGGAAGTGGAGTCTCAGGCTCACTACAATTATAATGTGTATTTAAAGCATATTCAAAATATACAATCTTCAGTTTACTAAAATAAAAAGAGGATCAAATGGTTTAAGAAACTCATGGCTTCACTTTCAAGGCCGCAGTATACCAAGTCTGAAATTGACTCGTATACTTGTGATGGTATGATGCCTCCAAGGGATCATACTTGGTGTTGCTGGTCACGAACAATTGACGAGTGACAGATTTCGTGGAGGATGGTCTTGCAGATTTTGGGGATGCCTTCAGCAGGGATTTATATTGCTCACTCTCTTCTTCTTCATCTACTAATCCGCATTCATATGGTTTCATGACCAGACTTTCCAGTCGTCACTTGCTTGACATTATCACTGCTCTGGGTGACGCCGACCTCAATCCAAACACTGAGCCCTTATGAGGTTTTGAAGATGAACCTAGTTCAGGCTCGGAGAATTCATCAACTCCCTTCTCTCCAACTATCAAAACATCTTTTCTCTTCTCCACTTCAGACACCACCATCTCACCAATCCCATTAACTTCTTCAAACACTTCTCTAAGAAGTGCTTCAACATAATCTTCATCGACCTCTTCATCACAGTCAACCCCAACAGGCTGCTCAACACCATCAGCACCAACTCCGTGCTCCTCATCAACCGCTGCTGCCAAGGATTGAAATATCGTGAAATATCACGGATATATCGCAAATATTGACATTGCGATATGGATATTGGGGAGAATATCTTTTTTTCCGAGTATCGGTGAAATATCGCAATATATCGCAAATTATCGCAAAATATCAGGATTTTTTTATATTTTTATAATATATTTTGATTTTTATTTAATACTAAAGATTTTTGTGGTCTTTTTTAGGTCTTCAATGTAATTATTTGAATTGCAATATTCTTTGTTTTATAAAGACACTCACTTTGTAAAAAATTATAAGAGAAAGAAGATCGGAAAACCAATGGATGTCTTAGAAAGAAAAGTGAGATGCACCAACTTTATTTTTTCAATTAGGGGACATGATGAATAAATCACTAAAGTTTTTCTCCTCATATATCATACGAAATTAAATCTAAGAAATCAAGAAACATATCAAGTGCATGTGCATAATTATATCCATAATTACTCTAATGTGATGAGTTGGTACCAATATTGTTTAGAATAAGATGGCATTCCATCTACTATATTTCAATCTCATAGATCCTCATTTTGGTATTAATTGTACTTTATAATGTTTATTTAGTTATTTTATGTTGTATTATGTATTATTTTGTCAAATGTATTATTCCAGACAGTATTTATATAATGTATTATTCATATGTTTGCTTTCAAAATACAATTCTATCAAAAAATTTAGTGGAATATGTGCATAATAATAAGTCATAATAGTTCCTAAAATTTCTTGCTAAATTTCCAAGATTTTAATATGATTTCCGTCATTTTTTTCAATTTTCTGCGATATCGATATATCCGGCGACATATCCGTAAAATTGAAGTTGCGATATATGTTGCGATAGCGATATTTTCATCATTGGCTGCTGCTGTAGCAGCCTCCTTCCAACAGCACTTACAACGACGAATCAGACCCTTAAGCACATCAAATTTACGCCCTAATTCTTTAATTTGGGCATCAATTTCCTGTAGCGTGATCTGAAATGATACATAAACACTGTGGTCAGATTATTCAACTTGCAGATTAAAACCTAAACCAAAAGAAACTTACATTGCTGACTATCTCTTCCGCATATGGCTTTCATTGGCTCTTTCCTTCAGAGGCTCACTCTTAGACTCTACAGTTGAGTCCAAATGCACAACCTTCTCTTTCCCTCTACCAGATCGAAGCATGTCTTTCATAAAATCTCCTGCAATCTTGGCCTTCTTACTTTGAACTCTCGCGGCATCACCTTCAGGAGCTTTCCGCTTCAATGAAGGCTTCACATACAGTTTGGGCGGAGACATGTGTCTTTCTTGCAGTCCCAACTGTTGGAGATGTTGCCACTCATTCTCAGATGAACTCATAATCCCCTATCAAAACACAAACCGAATTCACTTTTAATCTGTGAACATTTTAGGTAAGCCTAACAAAAAGAAAGAAAGTATTAGTTAATCACAAAAGCACGTGTACTAACCAGACGATCGGCAAACTGTGGTGCAAAATAACCCAACAAGTAATCGTGCTGATAGTACTCCTCAACCTTTCAACGAAGGATCCTAGGGAACCTACTCAGATTCTCTTTTACAGGATTAGCGCAATCTCGACCTAAATCGGGCATCAATTCATAAGACATGTCTGTAGAGCGAGAACAAAACCATAAGCATCATATGCCATCTTCCGATGTCTGATCAAATTATCAACAACCCGACGCTGGGAAAGAGTGGCTCTAACAAGGTACTCGTAGAACACGCATCCCTAGTGATACTCTTCAAATTTCTGGAGATCATCGACAATGTGCCGATATTGCATCTCGATATTCTTCTCCTTTCGATCACGCGACAAGACAACCGCATAGAGAACAAACAGAAATGCCAATTTTAAGGTCAAAAGAGAGTGGCCTCTAGTTTTCTGGCATTTAGTTCGAAATGTAGCAGATGTGTCAATGAATTTAAGGCTCCTCCGGTTGGTGAATAGTAGACTGTGAATCGTCGAAAACTGGGGGGCTCGTATATACCACTAAATTTCAAGCCAGTAATCAGACCATACTCTACCGGCCCAAACTCGTGCACTCGATCATTGATATTAAAACAAAGTCGGCTTTCCATCTCAGAAATTAAATGATTTTGAGCAAGTATATGATATAGCTGCCCTTGAAACTACATTTTAGCTATATCAAATAGATGTCCAAAGCAAGAGTTCTTCAGATGGATGAAATTCTCACGCCCTAGAAGCTTCTTCACTTCTTTAAGCCAATCAATGTGGCATCTCACAGACACAAGGGCTCTTAGAATTAAAAACAAAACAAAAATAAAAACCTTCAAAAAAAATCCAGATAAATACGAAACACAATGCAACATGCACTATAGCTTCAGACAAGGACTCATAAACAAATACAACCCAAAAATAAAAACGATCAAACCCCACTGCACTTCATAGATATATAACTGACAAAACCCTAGTTTATCAACCTGTATGAAAATACTATAAAAATAAAACACCAAAATATAGGGATAGAAAAGGGTCTCAGATTACCTTGCCCGACACCCAGGTTCAATCGTCGTTGCTCCGCCATTTGCTGGAATAGAAGTTCAAAATGGTAATCGGCGAAAAATTTCAACACGAAAATTCAAAGCAAACTAATCACCCATTGTACACAAAAGCAAAATAAGTCTCAAAAATCAAGTTTAACGTTCAAACAACAAACAAACAACTGAAACTAAAACTTGTATCAAACAAACAACATCACAAATATTTATAAGGGACAAATAGACGTCCTTTACCAGCGATTCCCTTCAACCTTCACACCGATTCAACCGCCGGTGACAAACGCCACCTCGAAGAGTCGCCTTTCCCTGTTTATCCTCTTCTCCAACTTCAGAAACCAGCCGATGCCAAAATGAAGCCAAACGACACCTCATTTCCTTTTATTATTACATCTCGGAGACGCCTTGATTTCCGTGAATTTATATATATCATCACAACGGTCAGGAAGTTACTTTCACTTGCCTCTCTATATTTATGAACTATTAAGTTCAACCGATGCTATGAAATCATTTGGATCTTCCCAAATTCATATACAAATCTTTGTCGATAAAGTTTACTCATGTATCAACTGAATAATATGATGAAAGTTGATATAGCAGGACGATAACTTGACAGTCCCTCGATACACGGGAATTATGGCCTTCTTTTTTACTTTTTAAGAAAAAGGTACTTTTTGTACTGTGTAGGGGTTCTAACTAGGGTAAAATGAAATAAACCACCTAACAGTATGATCGGCGAAATTTTAAAAAAAAATTAAATCTACGTGGCATCCATCCAACCGTGGTATGCATTGCAACCGGATGCACCATCGAGTGAACCGCTAAGGATGCACGTAACATGTATTTGAATCACATATATATTAATTTACTCATTTATAACATAATATATTAAATGTGATAGATAGCTAGGATCTGCAGCATCATATCTGTATTCCAAAACCGTGCGTGTTTCTAAAAAGTTAGCACAGATTGAGCTGTAGCTAGGAAATTCGTTTTCTTGTTAAAAAAAAAAAAAAGAATACAATTAGTTTCTTGCAAGAATGAATATTATGAATATACAAGTTCATTAGGGATAGAAAAGCTTAGCAAAAAGAAGCTCATTCCAAGTATCTTGAAGGCCAGGCAAACACCAATGAACACAATCGGCATAGGATCTTGGATTGGCGAGCTGCTCCGGAGTTAAAGGGCTCCATTGCTTCTTGTAGATGGAGGTATGAGCATCCTTTCTATAGCTGGAGAGCTGCGTGATGTTGAGGAATGTTATGGGAACCTTGGATTTTCTGAACACCTCCCCTATCACACGCATTACATTCTTCCTACTATCCGATCCCCAGTAGTTTTTATCTTGTATCATGCTTGTCTCGTTGTAGCAGTTGCCCTCTGCATCGCCTCCCCAGTCCACTGACTTTGCATGCGAAGGCGACATGCTGGTGAAGAAGACTCTTGTTTTGCTGAGATCCATGTTTCTCTTCACCCATCGCAGCATGCTCTTCATCGCCATTCGATATGCTTCCTCTGTTGGCACCTCCACTATGTCCTTGTCTTCATCTTCGAACCTTCCTTGCCTGTTTAATTAATTAATTAATTATATTAATTAACTAATTACGTGCAAATATATATATCCAACTTAATTAATTACAGTATCTTGAATTTGAGGCCGGTCATCCACCACAGATATGTGTTGAACACCATTATGTCCACTCCTTTCCAGTGTTTGCCATGCTTGATGATCGACCCCTTTCGTACCAGCCTGTCGCTTATTCTGTGCACGATTGCATCATCCGAGTTCGATTCCAGGAGAAACGGTGCCCAGTAGAACTCTATTGTTGCGTTGTAATCCTGATCATCAAATATTAATAATTAATTAATTATTTCAAAACAAAATACAATACAATCAACCTTTAATATAATTATATTCAAATAATATTAATTTGTGTCACCTTGGCTCTGAAAACGGTTAGTGAACCGTTAGTGATCATGGATTTGGCTTGGTCGGGTATAATTTTGTGGACAAGGCAGACCATGGAGACGAACTGGCCCCGGTTCAAAGAGTCTCCCACAAACATCATTCTCTTGTCTCGAAGACTTTCCATCATTAATGTCGCGTTGAAACTGACATGCATATAAATTAAAATTTAAATAAAATATCGGATCCACTTCAAAACACTATATATCATATCAAGCCACATTCTATATATATATGAGTATCCATCTCAGGCATGAAATGGAACCACATTATATTATTGTATATATGAATTCAAATGGGTATTAATTATTAACATTCATAAGATGATAATGATGAATACTTACTCATTAGTCATTACTTGCAGGCGCAACAAAATCATTAAGCACTATTTCTTTATTATTATTATTTTTATTTTTATTTCTCGTTTCTTTAAACATTAATGTTACTAATTAGTGTTGGTTGGGTGAAATAGTCAACTTCTGAGGCCTGGTTTCTTTAACTATAATAAAAATATTGATTATTCTATCAATAATCTATTCTTATTATATTATTATAATTTCATAGTTGCTTTCACGTTTAGTAATTACATAAACAAATATGCGTATATTTTTAATTACTTTGTTTAGAATAATGACTACGTACAACAAGATTTCTAGTGGTACAACGAACAATTACGTACATTATGTGGAACTTCAATATGAGATTAATTAAAATTAATCAGACTCAATTTCATATATTTTTTACGTGGATATATTTCTCACGAGCAATTCAGATGCATTAACTATCTATTTGTGGATATATATATATACATATTGAACAAGAAAAAAAAAATTAAATCACTATCAAATTAAAACTGAACACGCGTTCAAATGCAACCACCACGACGGCAACAACAACAACTCAACAAGAGAATAACAAGAAGAAATATAAAATGTGTGTGTGTGTGTGTGTGTGTGAGAGAGAGAGAGAGAGAGAGTAACTCCCGCCTGCTAACCTTGGAAGAGAACAGCCGTGAGGCTGCCATCTCCAATGCTGGTAGTCCGTGTCGGGGCGGCCGTGTTCCTGACACGTCAGCTGCGGCTGAATGTACGGACACTCCGATTCCTCATACAATGGCCGATCATCGTCCCACACCCACCGCCCGCTGAAGAGATCGCAGCCGTCTCTCTCCGCCGCCTCTCCGACGGCAAAAGGCAGCTTTTCTCCCTTCTTCTCTACCACCAAATTAAAATCGCAATTCACACACATATATTAATTAGGCCTACGTGATCACACATGCATTATAATTTATATTACATTTACAGACGACGTGAAATTAGGTTTAATTAACTCACTTGCTATTGACGACGACGACAAGCTCTGATAGGGGCGGTAGGTATCGAATTGACTGCCGAAGATGTAGCTGAAGTCTTCGCCGTAGAGAATGGTGACGAAGAGAATGAAGGCTAATAAGGTGAAGATGTACGGTGAGAGGCGGCCCTTGCGGGGGAGGGTGGCAGAGGAGGAAGAAGGCGAAGACGACGGCGGTGGCTTCATTTGTGATAATTTTCGTGTAAAATTATGTGGGTTAGTTTGAATGTTTGATTATACGTTAGAGAGGAGAGTGGTTGAATAAATACAAGTATGCAATAGGTGAGACTTTTGATCCAACAATCTCTAATTAATTTGTTATTATATCACTAATTATTTCGATTACAATTTAATTATGTGAAGTGGAACAGAAGAAATGCTTAAATGGGGTTTAGCTTCACATCCAAATGATTATGGTATTTAATTGGATGGTTATGTCTCACATTTTGTGAAAATGACATCTTATATAATTTTAATCATGACTTTCAGAATTTTTTGTTGCCAAAAATTAATCGACTATTAAACTAATCTCTGAGCTGTAATTAAGTTTGTGCGCAATGATTTTCTCAAAGGTCAACCATCTACCTAATACATTAAGGGGGTGTATTGGATTGAGATTTCATTGGATTTCGTTGGACTTTTAAAATCCGGGTGTATTCAATCCAGACTTTTAAAAGTCCAACGAAATTCTGGTGTATTCAATCCAGACTTTTAAAAGTCCAACGAAATCTTGGTGTATTCAATCCAGACTTTCAAAAGTTCAACGAAATCTTGGTGTATTCAATCCAGACTTTTAAAAGTCCTTTAAAATTCCGCGGTATTCAACAATCCACGGACTTTAAAAAGTCATTGATTTCGTTGGATTTCAGCTGGATTTCACGTGAAAATTACAAAGGATGAAATCCGACCTCTGGACACGAGATTTCGATGGATTTGGAAAACCCGGCGAGCGCTGTGTCCCAGCGGCCGGTGAGGAGTTGAAATCGGGCACCCCAGCCGTCACCCGACCCCAGCGGCCGCTAGTCTTGCCGATGATGGCACTCCAGCCAGCGGCCACTGGGATCAAGGTCGCTTGATTCTAGCGGCCGCTGGGTTTAATTTTTTTTCGGATACACCGATCGTTGTGTTCCAACGAGCGTTGGCGAGATGGATTTGAAATCCATTGAAATCGTTTAAAATCGTCCGAAATCCATGCACGAAATCCGCCAGACTCTGCGTGGAGTTGGGAGACTCTATGTGGAGTCTTGGAGACTCCATGTGGAGTCTATGGATTTATAAAATCCATAAAAATCCATGGACATTTTAAAGTCCAACAAAATCCATCAAAATCATAATTGAATACACCCCCTAAATTTAAATAAATAATAGTCATAACTCATAACGTACGAGTTTTGGAACTGGTGTTAATCCTGAGATTCTAAAAGTTATGATGGAAACTATATATTTTCATATATATGTTTTGTCCAATCAATTAATTTTCGTTTAATTATTGGCCATTTCACATACACTTTCGTATTTATATAGTACTATTAATTTCCCTTGTTTTCTTTGGAGTCGGAAGAGGACAAATTAAAATATAGTAGTAATTAATTAATAGTGCATATCAAATTTACAATGTTTAAAAGTTTATAAGAATTAACTTGCATTGAGTCAAAATTAGTATCTAAACATTTAGAATATTTTACTAGGTGCAGTATATATAAATGACATCATCAATATATATACACGTAATTAATATTTAATATTGATATGGGATTATGAAAATTTACTATGTAAGAGTGGTATATATAACTGAAGTATGACACGTACGGAATGATTTATGATTGAGAGAAATATTGATGTATCATCATGGCCATCACATTGTTGAGTAATATCTTTCCAAGAAATATAGATGTATGAACTGAAAATCAAATAACAGCAATGATGGTGTGACAACTTTGCTTGGCTTCTAAGATAAGTGTTTTATTGGAAAGATGAGGAATCATTTTCTTCACTTTTGGGTAATGTAATTGATTAAGTACGTTTATAAATTAACAAAAACAAAATAGATCAAGAAAAAATAAAGGACAAATTACATTTTATAATACTAATATTTTTTTTTGTTCTTTTTCAAAATTAATCCAAATGAAAAGTATTAACAAATCTTATTCACTTTTTCAATTTTTTTGCAAAATGTAACTGATTAAGTACGTTTTTAAACAAAAACAAAATAGATCAAGAAAAAATAAAGAATAAATTATATTTTGATACTAACATTTTTTTTTATTCTTTTTCAAAATTAATCCAAATGAAAAGTACTATTAACAAATCATATTCACTTTTTCAATTTTTTTGCAAATCTAATATTAGATCAATTTTTCGATCTTGAATATCCCATGTGACACGCCGGATGCTTACATTGAATTTCCATTCCAATATAAAAAAATTACGTGGATTTTTTCATATTATATAACAATTAGTTAATGTTTTAAAAAATTAGAAAAATTCCATGCGGCTTTTGCATGATAGGACGTAAGTATGGATTTTTATTTTTTATTTTTTGTAAACCTTAACGAATTGACAAAGAATTTTTCATATTCCACGTACTTTTTTTTTGTTAAAGCGAAAAATTCCATGTATGTATCCGGAGAAATGAGATCACTTGTTGCAAATCCTGTTACAACTCTTTAATATTTTTTCAAAAAAAATATTTTTTTTATTTTTTAATTTATTGTGATTTATTTTAATTTTAATTTTTTATTTAGGATTCATCCATCCCAAATTAGGGTATATTTAAAAAAATAAAAAAAATTAGTTATGCAACACCAAATGTAACACAAAATACAACAAAGGATCTGCTCTGGTATCCAGCGTGCTTTGTGGAATTTTCGAGACCTAAAAAATGACCAAGGTTGAATTTATAAAATTTTGATCAAATGAATATTGTTTTGTTAGTAGTTTTCATTTGAGTTAATTTCAACTTAGTCAATATTTTAGTCAAAGTAAGATTGTAAACTTGTAATATTTGAGAGCTTAATGAAGACAATGTTATTTTCATAATTTAAAAATTATGTTATGTTGTCTTTTCAGGCGTTATATTGATAAGCTAACATGAAAAATATATTTTGCTAACATCAAGAGATTATGTTGCTAATAAGATATAAGACTCATATTGCTAACGTGACAAGATCATGTTGCTAATTTGACACATGTTAAATATCACTCGTATAATATTGAAACACATTTAAAATAATATTATGTAACATGTGTAAACATCATATAATTAATATGTTAGTAATATATATATATATATAATGTTAATACACACACATACATATATATATATAGGGTTGGGTTCCAGAAGGAACCACACCTTAGGTGAGAACCGAGAACCAATCTCAGCCACAGATCTCGCCTATTTAGACGGCTAAGATCTATTCCAAAATTAAAAAAAACGTGGTGGCATAATTGTAATAACGTCCAACTTCGCTGCTCATGAATCTTAGTAAGGGTAAAATTGGAAATTTCAATGTATATGTGATTCACGCGTATATTTTTTAATTTAGGATTTTAGCATTGTCATTCTCTATTTTAGCACTGTCATGACTTATTTTAGCACTAGCATGGCCCTTGTTTAGCATGATAATTATTTAGCATTACAATAAAAAAATATCATCTGCATCTTTTTGTGCTTCATGATCTTCCGTTTTTAGCACTATAGTTTAAAATTTAGCATTGTATATATGATTCACGCATATATTTTTCAATTTAGAATTTTAGCACTGTCATTCCCTATTTTAGCACTGTTATGACTTATTTTAGCACTATCATGACTTATTTTAGCACTAACATGACCCTTGTTTAGCATGACAATTGCTTAGCATTACAATAAAAAAATATCATCAGCATCTTTTAAGCTTCATGATCTTCCGTTTTTACCACTGTAGTTTAGAGTTTAGCATTGTATATGTGATTTACGTGTATATTTTTCAATTTATGGTTTTAGCATTGACATTCCCTGTTTTAGCACTGTCATGACTTATTTAGCACTATCATGACATTTGTTTAGCATGATAATTGTTTAGCATTACAATAAAAAAATATCGACATATTTTTATGCTTCATGATATTCCGTTTTTAGCACTGTAGTTTAGAATTTAGCATTGTATATGTGATTCACGCGTATACTTTTCAATTTATGGTTTAGCATTGTCATTCCATATTTTAGCACTGTCATGACTTATTTTAGCACTAACACGACCCTTGTTTAGCATAACATCAGTGTACTGTATTTCTTCTACTTGAGTGATTTTTATTTGGCTGTTGTAACAGGTGGTTGCAAAGAAACAAATGCAAAAGTCATAGATAATAACTATAATCAAGCAAGGGAAATTTTCAGACATTGCAGAAATAATATAAAAATGAATGGCTAGATTCAAAGTTAGATAAATATTTTTCTTTACATTAGAATAATGAAAAGTGATTTTGCAATATAAGCTAGCTAATGTACAGAAGCAAAATCTTTAATGATGAAGCAAGACACCATATCTATATACAAAATTTGAATATGACCTTCTTCTCCTTCTCCAAAACTGATGATCATGTAGTCGAAATAATCATTCATCTAGAATAACGAAGAATCATACAACTCGACTGTTCCTATCATTTTTCCTCTATTATGCAATGATCTCGCTATCAATGTATCAACTTCCTTCTTGTAGCCATGTCGAGATTCAACTCTACCAACAGCAATCAAATCCTTAATCAATGCGTGTTCCTTCTCTTGCACAATTTCCTCTTCAATCCATTTGATTTCTGTTCAAGTCCAGCAGTGTTAAAACAGTTCACAGTAGTGCTAAACTAGGTTACAACAGTGCTAAAATAGTTCACAGTAGTGCTAAAGTGCTAAACTTAATCAGCTTAATCAACATAAAACACAACAAAATCGAAAAATTCGCAGGAAAAGTACAATAAAAATATTTTTACCCCGGCATCATCATCCAAGAACAACGAACAACCAAAACTCTAGGGAAACTCGCGTGAATGACGATTAAGATGAATCGACTTGAATCTAGATTACATAACCACAACAAAATCAAAGAAAATCACGTGAAAAAATCTCACCTTCATTAATCTTATCAAACAAATCTAAAACAAAAGCAGATAAAAAAATCACAGCAAAATACACCAAAAAAACTTTTTTACCCGGTATCTTCATCAAATAACAGTGAACAACAGAAACTCCAGGCAAAAAATCGCGTGAACACCGATTGAGATGAATAAAATTCGAAGAGGATCGACTGAAATTTCGATTATATAAACATAAAGGAAATCGATATGTAGAAGGAAACAGATTTCGATTACAGACGGGAAAGAGATTTTATACCAAAAATAATAGAATTCCTAAATTACGAAAATACCCTTGCTTCATTAAAAAATCTGTAATATTACAGCAATGCCACCGCATTTTTTTAAGTTTGGGACAGATCTTGACCGTCCAAATAGAAATAGGCGAGATCTGTGGTTAAAATTGGTTCTCAGTTCTCACAGGGAGCTATGGTTCTCACATGATCCCATATATATATATATATATATATATATATATATATATATAAGTGACGATAGTGTGAATGATTTTGGTAAGGATTTGGTGAAGAGTTACTGTACATCTGGTGAAACTTCAACTTCAGTGGTTGGGATTTGGCCCCAAATTTGGGATTTTCTTTGATCGGCCACTCCAAAATACAATTTAAATTGGGAATCATTGTAGTTCAATTATAACTAAAAACTAATCTATTTCCATGCCATGGTCCCAATTTCAATTTTTTCTCTCAAATTGGTGAATGTTTTTCTTTCGGTGATGGGTGCCACTACCATAACTGCCTAACATATATATATATATATATGTATATACTCTCTCTCTCTCTCTCTCTTGTAGAACCAGGAAGGATATTCAAATAATAGTAGCAGCTGGAGACACGGGAAATATAATTAAAAAAGTAGAAAGCAATGCAAACAACAAATCATCCAAACCAAACCACTTTAATTAAACACACCTGATTCTCCAATTTGACCTAATACAAGTCTTTCTGCCAACCCTTTCTTCCTTCTTTTGTCAATTTCTTGGAGTTGTGCTCAAATTATTATAGCTAAACAATCATAGGTTATTTATTCTCTTTCCCTCTCTAGCTCCGACGCAGCCGGTTTCCCATATGGGGGAGGGAGAAGTTCATTTTCACTACATTTTCGATCCATCAATTACCAGCACCATCACCATCGGTACACAACCTTCATTGGCGATCATCCCAAACTGACTGCAGCAGGAATCAATTCTACCATCCCTTTTAAGCTAACAATATACAGTTCAATCAGGCAAATATAGAAAACACAACTCATTCCAGAAACAGGGACGTCTGGTTCCTAGATAAAAGCAAAAGTAGATGAAACGTGGTAACTTACACGTGCCAGCTAAATCCTCAACTTTCGCAATTAGTTCATCAGGATATGAGCATAAGGTGAAGTTTTCAAATTATGTGCACAAGCCTAAGATCAGCTTTTCTAAATGACACTAACAAGAACGAACAATTGAATCGAGTATGTATGTTACTCGAGATGCTACCTCATCATCTAAAAAGAATGCAACTAACTCGAGCAAGAACTACGCAATCCTTAGCATTTGCAATGTGAGTAGATCTTTCGAAGACAGACCCAGAAGTATGAGGCCAGAATCAAGACGACAGGAGAAGTACAGGTGGGCACTGGGCACAAATAACTTTCATCTCGTAGAGCCCACTGCTCGTACATGAAATAGTGCTGTTATGCTCTCAAATTTCGGCTGTGACATACCGCATTCACATTTTGTCATGACAATGTGCAGCTCAAAAATCAACTGGAGAATACGAGCTCCTGTGGCTGTACCCTTGTGAAGGTCCTCTGAATCTCCGCATTAAAGATTGAAACAAACTCTGCAGACGATGAAGGTGGGAGATTAGGAAGTATATAAATGTCATTCCCCCCTATAGTAAAGTAGACAGAAAAACTATCAATTAATAAAGGAAAAAGGCGCAATTATCAGAATGGGAAAACCTGTATTCTATGCGGTAAGCTAGCCCACAACTCCAAGTTGGGAATTACCTGAAAATTAGAAAAATGGCAATCAATAAAAATATCAATCATTGTGATTTTACCAAAGAAAAAACAGGTATGGGTCCATGACCAGATCCTTTTTCTTCTTCTTGATGAAATATACATGTCACTTTCTCCATAGTTGGTCCAAAGAGGCTATACCATAACCACAATATATATAGCACCCAATGTTGTGTGCTAAGGGTAGACACTTGAAGGGAATACTGAATATTCACAGATAAATATCTTCATTAAGGAGAACATGATTCTTCTCTCATGTCATGCAACATGATCATGGACCAATTGAACAAACAAGTTCACGCTGAAGAATGGCAGAGAAACGTGGTATTTTTTTTTAATATCCTATATTGAAATTCTTAAGAAGACAGCAGCATAACGCATCAAACATGTAGAGAATAATTACATTTTCAAATAATTTCTCTTGCATGATAGACCCATAAAACCATCTAATGTGTGCTCCGTATTGATTGAGGCCATCAATTTTGAGTGGCACTGCAGTGGCGGATGCAGGAATTTACCTTGGGGAAGGGGGCAGGAGAGGGGCAAATAGACATAAATTTGACTATGATTTGAGTTTATAAATCTCATCAAGTAGAGTTGATATTCATACATTTCTTACTATTTTGAAGTTGTGGGACTAATTGTCATATCTCGGCAAGGCATTGATGTATAAGTACTAGATCAAGAGTTTCTCTTCTTGAAATTAATTTTTTATTTATTTTTCTTTGTAATAAACAAAATCCATAAACCTGAAATTGATAAAAACATTTTATTCAAAGTAATATATTCTGGGATGAAAGACATATATTCCTCAAATTAAAAATAAATAGAACTAGAGGAAATTGAAAAAAGAAAAAGAAAGAAAAGATAAATCATGAACAAATAAATGAAACCAACCAAAAAATAAGCCTAAAGAAATGAATAAGTAGGTGAAATTACTTCAATTATATGATTTCACAATAAGTAAGAGGGTGATCTCTAAATTTGGGATAAAAATCCTTGAGTTTGCTAATTGAGGATGTAATGGTTAGTGCTTTCTAATTGAAGTTGCAACGGAGGTGGATTGAGTGTTCAACTCAGATATCAACCAAAAATATAACTTAAAATGGGTTTTAATTTGATTTCCAAGTTACTTTTTTTTTTTCTCAATTATTTTCTCAAGGCATAGCCGAACACATTCACATTTTTCTTATAAATACATCAGACTTCCCAATATCACATTCTAAACTCGGCATAAAACCCAAAAAAGAAAAGCCAAACATACCCTAGGATCCAAAGCATTGCCACAATAGCAAGTCCATTAAAGTTGTTTGGATAAGTCCACTTTATAATGGACTAGAAATCCTTAACCGCAACTTTAAAGTTTTTTAAAGTTTGTGTATTTAAAATCCATTTGAAATCCTCCTGACAAATTCATATTATTCGATGCAAATGCAACATATTATCTAAGGCTACATGATGTATCCAAAATTTTGGGTTATTAGTTTCAACATGCAGCATCAAGCAGTTTTAGCCAACAAACCAAACAATGGATAAGGAAGCGTCGATAGGCTTGCATGAAACTCATTAATAGGAAAAATACCAAGCATTATACCAATCCACAAGTAAATGAACCCTTTAAACAGAAAATGGCGGCAATTAAAAGATAATACCAGTTAAAATTATGAATAATATAAAAGAAGATATGGAGGTTTACATACATCTATTCCACGAACATTCAGGAAGAAATATCTGTAAACTGCACCGGCCAGCAAGTAGGATCCAAAGAGGCATAAGACTCTACAAAAAAAAAAATCACAAAAAAAAAAGATCTTTCACAAAAAAACATAAGGTGTAAAAATGATAAAGGTTATCGCATCAAATAAAACTCACATGATGAAAAAGGTACCAAACCAGCCCAGTCCATTTCCATTAGAGGATATAATCTTGGCACAGCCTAATGGATGTTTCAGCTCTGTATTCTGGCAGTATAAATTACTAAACTTGTAAAACTAATAACTGTGGTGTCAAAGAACTGAAATCCACTATTTAAGAATCAAAAAATCTTCAGACCACTCTAACATCAAAAACATTAATGTTTGACAAAAGAAGGCTCATCTGTCAACCATCATAGCATTCCTGATGCAATATCTTGTGGTTGCAAGCAGTGATGTGCAAGATGATATTTTTAAAACATATAAAATTCCATTGTACTCATCCAACCTAAGGTATGAGGAAAAGATCATAAAACGACAAAACAAAGCACTGTCAGGCCTTCTCTACGTGAAGAATACCTGAGTTTTTAGACTAAAAATTCAATTATTCAAGTATAGAAGTGAAGAATAGGGAATTCAGCACAAGATATTCATTAAAATCAAAATAGGAGAATTTAAGCCACACAAGGATTTAGCATATAATATTCACTTTATAATGCATAAGGAAAAGAAAATATTAGCAGCTATCCTTCTTCTATGATACAATTTTCCCATATAATCTTCCCCAAACTTCTCATTTTCTCCCATCTAGCCCTTTCTTGGCCAGCCACCATCATTAAAACCAACTATTGATAAATTAATTTTATCAGTTGCAGATTAATATATGGACACTGACACTAGATAAGGGAGTATCAATGTATCCTATCCTACTAGGCATTTTCATTTTTGTGTTCTTGTCCTTTTGAAAGGGTGAGGTGATGAAGGAGAATGCCTCGCTACAATACCAAATATAATCGATCACTTTTGATATGTGATTACCAGCAACTCTGCGAGTGTGTACTGAACAAAGATTTCCTTGTTGACAAAAATCTTACAGATGATCCACGATAATAGCATGTATAAATGCAGCAAAAACAAAATTTACAGAAAGATGGCTATTACCAAGCAACCATTTAGCAATCAGACAAGACAGTCAGAAAAGACTACGTTACTATATGAGACTCCACAAGATATTCGAGGGCTTACATAATCACAGGACCCAACGTTCTCCAATGTCTGAGGACCCTACAAAAAAGCAATATTTCCCAACTAATAAAAAATAAACCTGATAATAGTACGAAGAAACGAGAGAAATTCACTACAAGGAACTAGATCATACTTGGACTCCATTTGAATTACATATAACTGATACAGATAGTGAACAGTTACGCCTCAGGGCACTGTGTGTCATCTTAACAATGATACCTTTATCAGGTCTCTTCTTATCTGTCATAAAGTAGGCCAATGAGACCAAATTATGTACTTCTAGAACCATAAACAGGAAATACATAGAGGTGACAGCCAGTTGCGGTTGCTAATACAAAAGGCAGGAAAAACATCTAACTGAAGGTAATTGTGATTTAACTTTGTGTAATTGGAATTGATGAGTACAACTTACCAAGGACATCAATGAGTGTGCTTGATGGCTGACCAAGAGTTGTACAAACTGGATAACCTGCAGTAAATTTAATTTGATGTAACAAACGAACAAGTCGCTTCCTCCATCAAGTAATAACATCCCTTGGTATTATAATATACCGGTGGCTATGCCAGACATTAGTTACATTTTAGGAACAGAGTTTCACAAATCGAAGGTAATAATAGTAAAATAATGCATAAAAGACAAGGAACCAAATATTATTGCCTCTTAAGGTTTCACATAACCAAATAAATTGTCTAAAACAAATGAATAAATTGAAGCATCAAGCAATCTAGCTTTTCCCCCTCATAGGACCCTTATCCTCAACCACTCTTGACAAGAAACAGATTCAGTTCCTTTAAGGAAGGGATTAGGTATCATTTAAGTAGATGTTTGCCTAAAAGTAAAACCATTATATATGTTAGCATATCCAATATTTGCTTCAGTGTCAGTCTGTGAAGCAGCCTCATACAAATAAAAGTAGAACAGATGAATTGGTAAAAGTGTTATAAGATAGGGAACCCTAACTTAACCCAAAACCATGGTCAAAGGTAAAGGGTTGACCCCCACTTATATACCCTTCCACACTTTCATGTGGAATCGATGTGGGATACCGTAACAAAAAGTCAGAAGTATAAGTGTAACCCATAATATTCCACGAATTCATCTATTCATAAGTCTAAGCTCCACAAATGCCTAATCCAAAAAAAAAAAAAAAAAAACATTGAACTGGCCTGGTCAAAAATATGCCAGTGATAGATAGCAAATTCTTCTTAATGTGTATCCTGTCTAATATACCATATAATATACTAATTCCTCCGTCCATGCACATTTCCAACAAATCCTAGTCCTATTTGAACTCAGTACACGAGTTTAACCTATCAAGTTTTAACAACTTGACAATCGTACTTAAGTTGGGCGAATGTAAACACAATAATAAGTATGTACCTTCTATTTTGTTAGAAACGAGCGCACTGCACCCCATACCACAGCGTGATTGACCACCACAGTCCTAAAGAAGTAAAAGAATGCAAAGGTCAGCAGTTAATACTTAAATTTCATCAATAAGGCTCTCAATATAATTGATCATGTATGTTGATAGTCCTAATTTCCCAAATTGACATGGACTGGAATTTTTAATAAGAGCTTCAAAATCAGCAAGGTGCAGTACTGCAGTTATTAGTTCTACAGCCAATCCTATATATAATTTATCATCATTGCCGTTCCCTTAAAACACTGTAGTTATCCAACTCCTACAAGTTGCAGCCACAATTTAGTGCAACTGAGACCAAAGTATATCTAATTCACAATTAACTAATTCCTGAAATTGTTACAATAACCAATACATCAATATTCAAAATGCTAGCAAAATGATGCTACTTTAATAAAGTCGTCACCTTACAACCAACGCATAAAGGAGGATCGTGGTTGAATATCATTGAACCGCAAAGCTGCTCCAAATCAATAGCGAAAATTATATACATGAAAAGGAAATGAACTCACTTACGATTGACTAAATGTATCTTGATTAACTCAGAACCAAAAGAAAAAAGATGTTCAGCTCATAATCAGCAGTAGCCAACACAGCAATGACAACCCAACGAAAAATGTGTACAAAACATATGTGATATCTTCTGATAAATGGAAAATAAATATAAAATTGTAACCTGATGGAGCCAACCTGAAACCAAACCACAGTCCCATTTGCAGCCACTTTATAATGCCTAAGTCACCATAACAATACAAAAAAATAGGAATATCAGAACTTGTTATTTTTGTTGTACAATTCAACAGTGATTCCCCACTGTATCAGAACTTCATTATCGCACTACTGCTACACTAAGTGGAATACAGCAGATATTGTACAAAGTCCATGAACACAGACGCGTGTGAATATTTAGATAGATAGTGGGTGCAATGGTAGTACAATTGTAATTAGAAGCATCCGTGAGCACGATATGGTCCTAATTTTAATCTAAACTTTTTATCCCAAAACGTGTAACTCATACTCCAAACTTCATACATCAACTAATCAACTATCAACATGCATTCTAAAAAAAAAAATCAACTCGCACAACATGATAATTGATAGCATACATTCAATACACACACTGCATGACTTCATAAGGCTGGAGACTTCAGGTCGAGAGCTTATCATAAAACATTGCAAATTCCCACCATCAACCCCACAACAACGGCTGTACATTAACGCGGAAAAATCAAAGATGAATTTGAGAAAATGAAACAGCATTAGGAAAATTACCCATCTTCACTCAGGATGCCGTGAGGAAAGTCGGCCACCGGCGATTCCAAGCTGTAGTAGTAGACGTTGTTGTTATCCGTGACGCTGAGTTCACACACCGCCGACGCGGCGGAGACTCGGTGGAGAAATGTTACAGCAAACACCAGAAGGAGAAATTGTGGGCTCGGAGAAATGCCATTAATTCTCATTTCTTCTCCGAATCTCACAGACGACAGCTCCTCGTCAAAATTGGAGCATTTGCAGAGCACAAGATGAATCGTTGAAATCGAGAATTGGTTAAGAATTTTGGACAACGATGATGGCCTTACTTAAATGGCGGAGGAAAATCTGAGGCCCAATTATTATTAATCAGCCCAATTGTGTTGTACAACTCAATGCTTTAAATTATTTTTTGTAAGATGGGTTAATTGCAAAATAAGATTACATTTTTTTCATTTCTTTGATTCGTGCATAGTTTAGTACTATATCTGCATGAATTTTAATTTCATAAATAATATTACTATATGTCGATCGAAAAAATTACTTAGTTGTTAAATAAAGAATGGAAAAATATAATTACAAAAATAGTGTACAAGCATGAAGCAACTAATTAAATGACAATGCATTCTCGTATTTAACATGTCTAGAGTTATCCATTGGAGAACTTCATATTACTATGAAATAAGTTCATCTGGAAATACTCTTCTCTTAGACAACTGACTAAAAGTGAGATACAAACTAGGTTCCCCTTTAGAGTTTAGACTAGTTTTTGTTTTTGTTTAATTATTTTTAATTTTTAGTTGGGATATAATTAATATTTAATTTTCAAAAATAAGAAAAATTGTATAGGTTAGTAAAACCCGTCTCAAGCCCACTAAATGGCGGCCCTGAAATTTCAAAGCTCTACCCGCCAAAAAAGAGGGCAGGTGCAGGCGTGCAGCCCTAAAATCTCTACGCTTATTGTGTGTATTAACACAAATTAAATTGCTCTACGATAAATAAATAATATATTGAGGGAATTGATGAAATATGACATTTAGGATCACATCTCCACCATTCAATTTAATGGTTGAGATTTGGGAAAAAAAATTGGTGGTAATTTCATAAATAATAGGGTAAAAAGTAAAGGAATGTGTGTTATTTTCGTCCAAACCTTTAAAATTGATTATGTCAGTAATTTTATAAAAAAATCTTAAAAAACTTTAAATGATCATAACTTGTTCGTTTTTAATTTAATGCACGCAAAAAAATATCAAATTAAAGTTGTCTTCGTGTCCTTCCATTTAAGATGTCGAAAGTCCATGCTTAGATGAAAAAATATGGACGGAAAATACAAAAGATAATTTTTTATGCATACCTAGGTTGTAAATGATTTTGTTAGCTTATAATAATACTTCGTCAGCATATGATAACGTATGTTAATGTATGCTAACAAAACATTTGACATATGCTAACATAATGTGTTCACCATGCTAACGAAGAATTGTTATAATGTTAGCGTTGTACAGATTTATTAGGGTTTTTTAATCTCAATTATGATTTATTTCATCTAATTATGATTAATAAGTACTTTTTTGAATTTAATTTCTCTTTTTAGTTCATAATTGTTTATTATGGTCCGTTCTACATATCCAATTATGGTTTATGATGTATATTAACATAGTATTGTCATATGTTAACATAGTATATTCACAGTGCTGACGAAGCAAAATCATAATGCTAACACAGAGAAGCAAAATCATTATGCTAACGCAGTACAATATTATTATTATTATTATTATTATTATTTGTTCCGACTCATTTAGGATTTATTAGATCTAATCAATATTTATTTCATCTAATTAAGGTTTCTTCCATTCAATTAGGCTTTATTAAATCAAATTAGGTTTATAATTATTTTTTAGAATATATTTTTCACTAACAATATTAGAAAACTTCAATTAGCATCACGATAATGTTTCATTAGAAATCTTTAATTAGCATGAAGATCTTGTTATCAAATATTCCGCGATTTGTATAAGAATTGTGGGATTACATTAATGCCCCCGCCCGAAAAACTTCAAATATTACAGAATTGTCAACGCCCTTTTAATCAAATTTGAGTCTTTAATTTTTGAGGATTGTATGGTGAGAGATGTAGTCATAGTTCCTATACTAAACTTGATTTTCACCTAGCCTCTCCCCTATATATAAATATAATCGCAAAGTAACAAGATCGTCATGTTAATTAAAATTTTCTAACGAAACTTTATCGTGATGCTAATTAAAGTTTTCTAATATTGTTAGCAATATATATATATATATATATATAATATAGTTTCTTCTCATTATAATCTTTTTGTTTTCTTCTCAAGAAATGAGAAATACAAAGATACAACAATTCCTTATTGCCACTTAATTTATTATAATTCATAAAAAAAAAATTCAAATCGAAACATTGTCACACCAATTTAGTTGAAAAACGTGGGCCAAAAAATCGATGATTCTTCTGCAGTCTTGTTTATTTGATCTCTATTTTTATTTATAGAACATGTAGAGGTTATGAATTCTGTTTTTTTAAGTTATTATAGAAAAGAGGAGGGGTGCAGCCGTGCAAAGGCAATGACTTATGTCTGGTTGTTTCTCATATTTTCAGTTATAGAAAATGGGTGAAGTTATAGTGCGTAGGAAATTATAATAGTATCTTAGGGGTTGAGGGCTAAAAAAAATATTTTATCATATTAATATATACTTCCTCTCCGTCTCAATTATTTAGTATAGTTTCTCCTCGCACGTAGATTAAAAATATTTATGAAAACAAGATATTAAAGCTTAACTTTCAATTTTACACTTATTTAAAATTAATGACTTTAAAACTTTTAAGTGATTGGTTTTTAATTTCCAAGAACTAATAAGAGTGTATTTACACATTATTATGAAATTAATACTATTTATAATTATGAGACTATATAATTTGGACACTTTAAAATAGTAATAGAGATTATATAAATGGAACGGGGAAGTGTATATATATATATTATAAATTGTGGGGCTATAACGAAAAAATGGTGACATGTTTAGAATTTTAGCTTCAACATTAGTATTTAAAATAAGCCCGAATCATTGTATATTTTTTATAGAAAAAGATAAAGCCGTAAATGACAAATCAAAACATGCTAGTGCACCTGGTATTCTTCTCATCGATGATAACAAGGTTTTATTTACAATAATTATAAGATGATGTTATAATTATAACATAATCTGAGTATTATTACAAATTTTAATGACCAGAATGGAGATGGGGTCTGATATTTTCAATTAGTTTAGAAAATGGCTATTTTCGTCCATTCAACAAACTTCCGGATGATAGCTTTAAAAAGAACAAACTTTTGCATGATTAAGGGTAATAATATTCCTTAATTTGTTCAAATATAAGTAATCAATATTGCTTATAGCAACACGATACACCCACGGTTGTATTCAGGTATCACACGCCATCTAATAAATCGTGACAATTTTATTAATTACATGCGTAATAATAGTAGTATAAGCAATAATAATAATAATAATAATAAATTATTAATTAATTAAGCGTGAAATAAACACAAGTATGGACTATGTATTTCGTTATTTATGCGTGAAGCGCATGTGGAAAATCTCCTTTCCATTAATGTCACGTGTGGGCTTCGATTTTTTTCATTGCGCATGATGTGAAGAATGAATGCAAATTGTTAAATTATATTTGTACAATCCTATCAATATTAATAATTTGGGATAATATATAAATATTGCAAATAGTATGCACTAGTAGTTATGACTAATTAATAAATTTTTTAATACACCGAGCTAATTAATACAGTGATAATTACAATATATAATAATTGAAAAAAGCCCCGGGTTATCACGTGTAAATGACAAACTACTAAATTATAAATGGAAAAGATCTTAAAAAAAGAAAAAGAAAAAAAGAAGTTAAATAATGAATTGTACATAAATAAAAAAGCAGGTGTAATAAAAAGTGGATATATTCTCTCTTTAATTCAACCGGCTAGCGCCAACACAACGAACAAAGGAAATAATATTCCGATGGTGAATCGACTTGATTGCAGAGCACGAGTCAACTCGATCTCTCACATGGAGTTTCACCACTCACAAACCTCCAAATCCGATGCCATTCCTCCCCTATATAAAAACCCACCACCCCAAAACCTACTCCACCTTCAAGCATCTCCGCTCATTCCTCTCCGCATTCCTTATGGCTAACAATTCCCACGATTCCGCCGCTCCTCCGCCGCCTTTTGATCCTCTGAAGCCGGCGCTTCCTATCTCCTACCCGCTCCAGACGCTTGAGGAATTGAACTCCCGAGCTTACTTCAAGTCGTTCCACTACCCGTTCAACAAAGCTGCTGTCAAGCTTCCACCCGCCGCCGCCGGTGAGTTGGCGAAGCGGCCGCGGACTCTGGTTTGCCATGACATGGCGGGAGGGTACACGGATGATAAATTCGTGCAGGGCGGGGCGAAAGCTGATGCCTTTGCGATATGGCATTGGTATTTGATCGATGTTTTTGTTTACTTCTCGCATAATTTGGTGACGTTGCCGCCGCCGTGCTGGACTAATACCGCTCATAGGCACGGTGTTAAGGTGCGATGTGTGTAATCATTGTTTGCTTTTGAGAGTTTATACGCTTTTAGACTTTATTTTCATCGTTGTTCGTAATAATATAGGATTTAATTTCTGTGAAAGTTCATCATGATTGATTCATTATATATGGGCGCATAACGTCTAATTAATTTACTGATGTTTGGATATCTTTTTTCATTTTGGTTTTAAATTAGAATTCTTCTTTACTTTTTTATGAGTGGTCAATAATGCTGGAGTTCATTTCTCTATGATTGCGGTGATGATCGTGGGAAAGGATATTATTGTCCTCTCTGCGTCGAAAATCTTATTAAAGTAAATAATTATTGTTATCCTAAAAATTAGAATGTGCTGATGATTTCTAAAGGTGTGGTTTTCGAATAAAAATGATAATGAATGGTCATGATTTTGTTGATAGCTACACAATGTTGAGTTCTTTTGATGAAATGTGATTTTGTCTCACCAGAATTCTCTGTTAACATTTTTGGATATGTTCATGTACGAGGTTACTGACCGTTCCATTCAACTTTAAGGTATTAGGGACTTTCATCATGGAATGGGATGAAGGAAAAAAACGAGCTGATACACTGTTAGCATCAAAGGATTCTGTTCATATGTATGCTGACCGATTGACAGAGCTTGCTGTTTCTCTCGGTTTTGATGGTTGGTTGGTGAGCTTTCTATTTCCTATTCCAATCTCAATATATATATTTTCTTGCTTCATTCTCGGTAGCTTGTTAATATATAGTTATTTGAGTAGGTGTATTGTATTCCTAAATGACATTTTAATCTTTTAATTTCTGGAGATGAGTCCCTTGCTTGCAATTATTGAGTTTTAATGTTTGTAGTATATATAGGCTTTGTCACTCATTAGAAAAATATAGTTTCTCCAATTTAGAATATGTTGTCCACACATGCTTGCAGGAATTGTACTGAACTATTTCTGAGATCAGCATGTCTGGTTTTTATAATATATCAGGCAGTTAACTTCTTCTGATCAATAAGTTCAACGATAAGAAAATAACTTTTTTAAGTTGATTAACTAAAAACCATTGGGATGCTAAAATATCAAAGCAAGTATGGTAGAATGTTTTAGAACTTCTAATTCTTTGATTGGTGAAATAAATGGCACTGACTTGTCTGGTATGTTTCCCATACCAAAAATGATGTCCACATGTATTAAATTTGTTGCCTGTTTGTATTGACAGATCAATATGGAAGTCAATTTGGATCCTGGGCAAATCCCTAATCTGAAAGAATTTGTCAGCTATTTAAGCCAGACCATGCACTCCTCACTACCCGGTTCTTTGGTTATATGGTAGTTATCACACTTGCTATATATAATAACTAACATTGACTTTCAGATTTGAACTTTGTGGGTATAAAATTGAAAGATTGAAATATAAATGAGATGACACAGGTATGACAGTGTCACTGTTGATGGTGATCTTAGCTGGCAGAATCAATTAAATGACAAGAACAAGCCATTCTTTGACTTATGTGATGGCATATTTGCGAACTATTCATGGGAGGTACTATTTTCCTTCTTTTATTATGTGTGTGTTTGTATTTGTTTTATTTTGAAAACATATTGGAACTCTTGTTTTCTTTGAAAATTTCATTTTCTATGATACAGGAAGATTATCCTAAGCTGTCAGCTAAAGTTGCTGCTGACAGAAAATTTGATGTTTACATGGGCATTGATGTCTTTGGAAGGGGCACTTATGGTGGTGGACAGTGGACTGTAGGTTTCAACTAATTAGCTTTGCCGTGTGTTTTCTATGTTTTGTTAAATATTTCACTGATATAATTTCTTAGTTCTTCGAGTTTCATCTAACCTCCTCTATAACTTCTCTAAATCATTGCTTGTCTTATCTGAAGAAAGTGAGTTTCTTTTCTTGTACTACAATAATTTTAAAGACCATAAAATAGACGAATCATCAAATAGGAGAGACTATGTTTGGAAAGGATGGACTGATCTCTTTCCCAATTAGGAAGCACCTATGTTGAGGTTTGATTCCTTTAGTGAATCTTTCAGGCAGTTTTGTAATTGTGGAGTACTTTTCACTTTAATGCAAAATCATATTCTTCAATCTTTGGAGCTTTTCCACATCATCAAATTCAGGTGTTTAAGCCTTTTTCTCAAGTAGATTGAATGGTCTAAAGTTGGATACCTTACCATGGAACAGAAGTCAGCAATGCTGTGAAGGATCTGTGATATTTATTTCCTGCTTACGTAAAGCGGATATATTGCCTCAGTATCCTTGGTTTTGTTTGTATGAGATGATAGTCTTTGCCAATGATTCAATATAAGGTGGAGCCCACACATAAGTATAAGGGTTATTGAGATTGAAGGCTAATAAGCATTTTTCTCTATATCCAGTTATTGTAATGTGAAATGAAGCTTTGAGATGTCAGTGTTTATATGTAGATCGTGACTTCAGATTACTATGATTACACTTTTCCAGCCAGTCTTTGGACCTAGCATTAAGACTTTGCTTGAAGTTATGTGAGTGAACTGTAGGATATTCATAAAGTAATTTAAAAGATATTTTTATCCCTTTTGCAGACGAATGTTGCCCTCGACGTGATAAAGAAGGATGATGTTTCAGCAGCCATATTTGCACCTGGATGGGTCTATGAGACTAAACAACCACCGGACTTTCAAACTGCTCAGAATCGGTAATGGACTTGCACTTTCTGGTACTGATGTATCTGTCATATGGTTCCATATTTGATCTTTTGTTTGCTAATGTTTGATAATCTCTTAATTACTATGGTACCACTCTGGAGAAGATTGCATGAGAAAACTTTAGTCTTTTGACCTTACAGATGTGGAAAAAATTTACCTGGAGTACTATTTTCTTTAGATAAAATTATATCATTTGGATTTTCAGTGTCGCCTGCACCTCACTGGTTGATACTGGCTCCCTTTTGTGCTCATTAATTCTTTTGATCCATTAATCTTGCTTAATTAATGTATGCTGCAAAGGCAGTTGTCTGGTTATTGAGTGGCTAATCTTCTAAGTTTACTTACTTCTCAATGCCATGTAATGTCTTTCTGTCTAATCTATATACTACTTTAAGAGATCATAATCACTTCTTATGTTGAGTATTCCAAGGTTTTAGTCTAATTCAATCTTGGTATTTAGCTTCACTAGTAGGTTCTTATATTCCATTCATTTCCATTAATTAAATTAACAGATGGTGGGGATTGGTTGAACAATCATGGGGAACTGTACAGAACTACCCGAACGTGCTTCCATTCTACTCAAATTTTGACCAGGTACTTAACATTACATGATATCGGACTGTATTCCCTTTTCTTATTGATTTTCTCCAACCCATGCACATCATCAGCTCATCTATCAGTCAATAGGGCGACATGGATAATTAATTTATGGTAAGATTCTTTCTGGAAAAAAGATAATATTGATTTATGGTATCTAACAATGTTTTCTCCAAGATAAATTGAGAACACAGAGTATCTTCATTCCAATAAAATTCAGTCCTTGGAGTTCCTTGGCAATGCAAAATTATTTCATTGCTTCCCCTTTCCTTCACTGCAGAAAATGGGAATATAGACTGCTTGAAAAATTATGGATATATGCTAAGACATGTAAAGGCAAATTAATACTTTAGTGCACTATAAATTTACCAAGACTTGGCTACTAGTTTCCACAAAAACCTTATTGCAATATAACAAAATATGTTATCCCAGGGTCATGGCTACCACATATATAGTGATGGGAAGCAAATTTCCAGCACTCAGTGGAACAACATTTCATCCCAAAGCTTTCAGGTATGCCTCCCAGTGCTCTGCTTTTTGTTTGCCCAACTTCTCAAAATAGGCCTTTCCCTTAGTAGAGGATGAAATTACTTTCAAACTGCATTAGATGACTAATTAAATGTCTATGCTTAAATCACTGCTTGCAAAAAGTTTTTCTCCATGACCGTTAATAATGCCATTTAGGGTTACTGTGGATCTCTTGACCTAAATGATCTGTTAATTGAGTGATTAAGAATGAATTTTATACTGCAATTTTTAATTTATGCTATTTGAGTCAGACTTCTCATTTTGCAAGGGGAGAAAATCAGAGTGGTGGGCACTTGGTTTCTTTATTTCTTAAATTTTTGAAACAGAAAGGTCTACAATACCAGGGATAATGCAAAAAAGATAAACGGGTTTAAAATCGTTGCCAGTTGGAACCTCATTTACTCCATGGATGGGAATGAGTGTTCCCGCCCCCCTCCCCTCCACCCCACCCCCCACCCCCCTTTCTCTCCTTGAAGTAACAGAGAGAGAGTCATGTAGTTGAGTTTTATTGAAGAACAAAATACAGCAGTTGATGGTTATCCATGTGATCACATGATTAAGCATAATCTCTTACTGCTGATCAAGTGACAGGTTACAGGTGGTATATCCTGATTTCTGTTACTGACTGTGTAATAGTTGAGCTAACTTGCTTTGGCTTATTGTTTTCGTCATCCTAACCCGTGAACTTCGTTACAGCCTTTCATTAAGTACTCTGGAGACTCTACCACTGAGCCGATCCAAGTCTCCATTGAGTAAGTTGATTCACTTCATTACTAAGTATTGTTGGGTTCCTTAATGACGTTTCTAGTTCTTATCAATGTTTGATGACATTATTTAGTTATGAACTAACAAAATCATCATTTAATTTAATTATTTTCAGTACAAGCTGCTACTTAGAAAGTTTATAAATTGAAACGAGCCCTTGATAAGTAAACTACAAAGTGTGAACTCTTCCCATGATGTAGCCCTCTAAATTTCATAAATAACCAATTAAAATAGACCTTTTATTTTCAGTGCAATACTTGTAGCAACACGGAACTCTTTCTTGGAAATATGACACGTTAATGCTAATTACAGTTTTAAGGGAGCATCTTACAGCGGGGGAGGAAGCATCACATTTATAGGAACTCTTGATGATCGTGCTGAATTTACAGCACGTCTCTTTCATGGAGAGCTTCCTTTGGGGAACTCACCAGTACACTTCACATATTCTGTAAGGCTCTTGCTCAGGAATCGAATATGTTAAAGAATCTTTGATTTGTTCAAACTTTCCCAGCAAGAATACAGTATAATCTCGTTCTTACTTTCCTTAAAAAAGTAAACTCTGAACTAACGAATGATGAATTTTGAATCCATAGGAACTCTCAAAACTCTTAGGTTGGTTATCACATATCACGAGCAGAAGCTGATATAACTTGTCGCTCTTGATCATATAGTGTGATCATTGTACTATATAACTGTGATTTTCCGGCTGGTTTACTTACGTTATTATTTATGAAGGTTAAAACAGGTGGGAACTCTCTGTTAGGTCTTGCTCTCGGTTTCTCTTCTGCCACAGACGAGAAAAAGTCGGTACTTCTGGCTGCATCAGGGAATACATTGCTAACCATGAACCAGTTCTCAAGCCATTTCACTAGTGTTGTGATGCCACGACGAGTTACCAAGCTGGAGCAAGAACTTGGATGGGTCATCCAGGAAAGCAGCATCAACATGCCTGGACACGTATTGAAAGAGATCCGAGCTCTATGCTACAGATCGAAGCCAGAAAGGTCTGCTGCAGTTGCTGATGATGCCACACTTTCTCGTGCACCATCAGACTACAACGCAGTTCTTGGAGACATCAAGATTGCTACAAATGGAGAGAATACGAAGTTCCCACCAGCCAATTCATGGCTTGTTGATAGCGAATTCATCAGTTGGGATTCGGGAACTCAAGGGTCCAAGAACCTTAGTGTCAAAGTCATTTGGCAACTCAAAGTTGGCAATGCTGATATTTTCCCAAAGTACAACATATTTGTCGAGAAGCTCACTAGCTCATCGTCCGGGAGCCAGAGTCGAATGCTTGAGGTAGCTAACGAGTATCTTGGTGAGGCGGTCGTGGACACGTTCTACGTTTCAAAACTAGAAGTTCCTTCTGGCACTTCTAGTCTGAAATTCATAATCCAAGTGTGTGGTCTTGATGGCGCTTCTCAGAAGCTTGAAGAATCTCCATTTCTCCAACTGCAAGTTGAGGGTTGATTAATCATAGTTGAAATATTGTTAATTCTCACTATTGATCACATATTGTTGAAATATTATAACTATTAAAGCCACTAAGACGGCTTCTAGCTAGCAACTTTTTATTCATTATTTATAGGATTATTACGATGATATATCAATGAAATAAAACTTCTACGGTTTATTGGGAAGTAATTATAAGATGCAAGTCATATATACATTAATTAAAGGCTTGATTACACTTCAACACCCAACATTAGTAGCTAACAAACCGTCCCAAACTTTCAAAAAAATAGTTACATATTAATATCCAACATTTGTATAATTTAACAAATTTGACATGATAGCAAATTTTTGTTATTCCAAAACAAATGTGACTTTAATAATTCTAGGATAAAAGTGTTAGCAAGTGTAGAAAAATATAAATGAACTTAGAGAAAAAATTATACGTTTTAGAGTGTAATTAACCCTTGATTAAAATGAAGAAAAAAAAGATCCATCTCATGCGAACAATCCCGCCTAAGTGCTAAGCTCATTAATTATATTTTCCCACAGACCCACAGTTATTGAAATAATTTAAAGAAAAAACATAGAAAAGTTGTTGAAATAATATAAAGAAAAGGAGGGAATGAGGTTTGAAAACAAACATTTTGGAAGCATTTGAGCCTCGAGCCCTCAAAACAGAAATAGGTTTACACACATCTATTCTTCTAATTTTCAAAAGGAAAGATGCAAAAATCGAGGTTGATGTAAAAAACAGAAATGTTTTTTTGTCTTATATTAAAATTTTTCATCATTTTAATCTTCTTTCAACTCACTTTGACCCAAACTTTGCCTTTTATATCATGTACTTGACCTACTAAAGTCTTATTTCCCCTAAATTCTTCAAAAAGTTGCAGCCATATAATACAAACACAAATAGTTGCTCTCTAAGAAAAAAGAAAGAAAGACGCAACTAATTGATAAATTGTGGAGTCTGCTAGAATGCCCTATTATTAATTCATAAATTTTAATAATAAATTGAGAAAGGTAAATATGATTTTATATCATATAGCTGTTTAGGCTTTGGATCACGACTCGGAGTAAACAATATCATATCAATGTGATATTTGTGTCGTTCATAGATGACGTGAATAATATCATGCTAATATATATGTAGTTTTTACAGTTCACGTATTATAATAAAGGTGGGTTTTGATGGCGGTCTCCACTAACCAACACGAGTCTTTACATCGTACTTTGTCCTCATTCGCACACTCTGTGAAAAATTTCTCATGGGTCATCCGTCCCACCATTGTCTCAGGTCAAGCACGTCATTCTCTTTCAGATTGATTCAGTTCATTCATGTGCCCCTTTGATGTCAAGCACGCTACCTCTCTTTCGGGTTGATTCAATTCATTCATGTGCCCCTTTACTTGGTCAGACTCTGTACCACCTGTAACGACCCGGCTACCCTCAAAATCTCTATCTTTCAGGTGATTCGGTTCACTCATCCCGCCATTACCCCAGGTCTAGTATACTTAACTTTGGAGTTCTAGTGGAATAAGCGCAAGAAAAGAAGATGCACCTTGTAGTATGAGTAACAAGCACCTATCAAATTATTTAATCTCTTATCGACTATACAATCTCATTCCTGTATAGCCTCATAATCCATCTCTTTCGGGTGGATTCGTTCATTCATGTCTCCCTCAACTTAGAAGTCTTGACAGAAGTCCCTTTTTATTCGTAATTGTGCACCAGTGATCACTCTATACTTCAGCCCCGGACATGACAAAAATAGTAACGGAATACCACGACATAAAGTCTAAAGACGGACGCTGGCTCCAATATTTGTATCATAAATGCATGTCTTTTTGTTCATGCATATATGTCCATGGCACATTAATTATGTGTTGCACTTCCTTTTTCAATATTAAATTATGAGTTTTTTTTTTCAATTTTAATTTCTCGTGACTTAATTTAATTCTATAATAATTAATGATGATTCATTCTACCTAATTAAAATATATAATTATTTTCTTAGTATTTAATTTTGAAATTTTAATTAATAATTGGTTATTATATTGTCTAACTAGCTAGAATTTATAATTTTTTAATTCAAATTTTGTGATAAATGTTGACTAGAGTTGGTTATATTATAACTAATTTTTACTTTCATAATAACTATTATTAAATTCATAATTTGATAGTGTAACACAAAATGTGTAATAAGGGAATTGCCATATATGCGTGCATGTGTATCACAAATTAATACGTACATATATATGTTACAATTTGAAAATTAAAGGATGACAAATCAGTTGATGAGACCAAAATTAAACTGCAAAATTAGGTTGAGAGTATGGGATTAAATTATACTCCGCAGTATAATACTTTGGTTTTGGGCTTCTCAAGAATCGTCACGTTGAAGGAGATATTGATTAATCAAGATTTTTTATATCCTTAATTAAATTCATATCTAATCAATGTCGTATTTTAGATGCACCACCAATAGAAAATTAGACACGGTAAATGTGGTTAACTGCTAGAAAACACACAATAATGAATAATGGGACAAAATAATAAAGAGAAGTGAGTGGAAGGTGGCAGAATTCAAAATGAAAGATTAGGACAGGTTAAAACAATTAATTCTAGCTCTAGTATATTGTACAAATCCAAATAAGATTAATTCATTTTTTATGAATTGATCAGTTGCTGATTATGTTTTTTTCTTTTCTCTCTCAGCAATTTGCAGCTGATTTGACATGTAATTGGAGAAGGAAATGAATATGTAGTTGAATAAATTAATTAAACTGATAAAAGAGTCCATGAACCCGGCACTTTCTTGATAACCCACGTGAACAACCTAATTACAAATCACTTGTTAATTGTTATCTTCTTTTAAAAAAACAAATGACTTGCTATCACGTTACGTGATATAAATATATATATATATATATATAGGGGTGGGGTTATATAAAAATAACCCCTTGTGTGAGAAATGAGAACACATCTCACACCACACATCCATCAAAAATCAAAAGGTCCAGATTTGATGAAAAAGGCGGTGACAATTTTGTAATATCTGAAAAGTTTTTCGCGCGGGGGTATTACTGTAATTTGGTAATTCTTATAAAAATCGCCGAGGATTTGATAACAGATCGTTATGCTAACGAAGTATTATCATAATGCTAACGAAGCATTATAGTTATGCTAATTAAAGTTTTCAAATATTGTTGGCGAAAAAAATATTCTAAAAATTAATTATAAACCTAATTCGATTTAATAAACCCTAATTAAATGAAAAAAATCATAATTGGATGAAATAAACATTGATTGGATGTGGTAAACCCTAAATGAGTTGAAAGAAATCATAATAATAATATATTTATACTACATTAGCATTATAGTTTTGGTTCGTCAGCATTGCGAATACACTATGTTAGCATATGTCAATACTCTATCAACATACGTTATAAATTATAATTGGATAGGATAAACCATAATAATCAATTAAGAACTATAAATAAAAAATTAAATTTCAAAAGAATAATGATAATTAGATGGAATAAACCATAATCGAGATTAAATAAACCATAATTGAGATTTAGTAAACCCTAATAAATTTATACTATGTTAGCATTATGATAATTCTTTGTTAGCACATCGAATATATTATGTTAGCATATGACAAATGCTTCATTAGCATACGTTCATATGTTATCATAATGCTGACGAAGAATTATTATATGCTAACGAAAGCATTTACAACCTGGGCACGCGTAAAAAAATTTCTTTTTTATTTTTCGTTCGTATTTTTTCATCCAAACATAGCCTTTCGACATCTTAAATGAAAGAGCATGAAGAGAGCTTTAATTTGATATATTTTTTGTGTGCATTGGATTAAAAACGAGGAAGTTATGGTCGATTAAAGTTTTTAAGAATTTTTTTTTAATTGCTGACATCATCAATTTTAATGGATTTGGACGAAAATAGTCCTCCTTCCTTATTTTTTGCCCTATTATTTACGAAATTGCCACCTTAAATCTCAACCATTGGACCATTAAATTGGATGGTGTGAGATGTGTTCTCATTTCTCACACCAACCATTTGTTCTCATATGATCCATATCCTATATATATATATATATATATATATATATATATATATATATATATATATATATATATATATATATATATACACCAAATGTAAATTAATAGTCTTGGTGGTGCTAACTTGAAAATCTCAATATTTTAAATTGATTAGAATTAGATGGACAAATAATATTTTTATTTCTTTTATCTATGATAAATAATATTGTGTGTGAATAGGAATTGAATCGAATGAACACCGGTATTTGATGTCAGAACTACGCACTACACTTATTTACTATAATGTTATGACTCTATATATATATATATATATATTATGCGTGAATGTCACCACTTTTTTTTTTACGATTTTGATTAAATAGCATTACATTGTGTTAGATATATAATTATAAATATTTTATTTTAACAATGCATTTTCTAAAACAATCTAACTATGTTTACAAAATGGTCACCTCATTTTCAATCAACTTTCTAGTTAACACACCACGGGGAGTTTCAGTGTATCATATATTAATTCCGTGCCAAATTTTGATTCTTCTTAATTTCTTTAAAAAAAATAAAAATGTTTTTCTTAATTATTTTGAAGAATAAATTCCGTAAGTGATTTTATCAATTTTGAGCCCAAAAAATAGATTAACTATCAAGTCGGAGTCTGAAAGATGAAAACTATCAATTTAAATAACCAATTATTGAAATTATCAATCTAAGGTCTATTAATCATGTATTTTAATTCTTATTTTTTTACTTAATTTTTATTTATTTTCAATTAAAATTTCTTCATGAATTATCTATTAATTAAATTTAATGAACACTTTTAAAAATAATTTAAAAATAAAATAAGAATCAAAATAAATGATTTTTAGGCCTTACATAGATTGTTTCAATCAATGTCGAGGATCTACATTTGACAATTTTTTTATCTTTTTTGGTTCATATTTGATAGTTATCTATTTTTCAGGTTCAAAATTAATAAAATTTCAATTCTTATAAGGAAGTGCTATCAGGCATGATTTAGTATTTTAAATGATATATTTAGATTGTACAAATTTATGAGTGCGGAAAATTGATTTTGACGTTCGTATGAAATATATATATATATATATAATGTTCATTGATTTTTTCACATATACAGGAATTTGTTCAAATGGGTATTAGTTCTTTGTGTAAGAATTAGGAACAGTGATTATTTACTTTCGATTTTATTGCTTATCTTTTCATGTTTTAGTGATAATTTTTTTAAAAAGTTTTTTTTAGCTTATATTGTTGTATTTTAGTGTGCTAGTGCTAATAACACTAAAATACAATAAAATAAGCTATAGAAGTGTAATAAATATGCACCGTTTATAATTCTCACACGAAGCACTAATACTCAATATAACTCATATATATATATATATATATATAGATGTAAAAATTATTTTTCATTTTAATCTCGCATCGTGCTCACAAGTGTACAAGCATATTGGAGTAAACGATGATACAAGGTCGAACCACAAAGAATGATTTTAAAATCAAAGATCCAAGTACCACTACGACAACTCTTAGATTATCTAGACCACTAAAAAAGAGTTGGTTTTAACTAACAAATTAAATAAATAGGAAGCTCAAATACAACAGATAACAATTGAGCGATCAAACACCTTAGAGAACCTAGATGAAAAACAAGAGGAAAAGGGATAGACTCTAAGACATGGGAACCTTGCTTCAATTGCCCAAACCGACATATTAAAACTAAAAAATGAATTACTCAAGCTAGAACAACCAAGACTGTAATTAGGATCTTCTCTCGATCTCACCTAAATTGGGATGCAAATAAAGGATGATGATCCCTAACACATTCCTAGATTGAATTTTCCAAAAGCACCAAGGGTTATCGATTCTTCCAATTGTTTATTCTCCTCTCGAAGACATAAGAAAATAGATTTGATTCCTAATAGTTCTCAGAATCACACACTCTCTCAAGTAATGCAATTCATAACAATAGACATAAATTGGAGGCCACTCAATTTATATCATAATCAACAAAATTAGGGGAAAAAAGCTTGTGTAAATCGCCAATTAACATAACCTATAGATAAAAGCAACTTTACAAGGTATCTCCATAACTTAGAGCTTCTCTAGCCAACCATATTGATAATCAAAACTATTATAAGGAAGAAACTAAAGGCATCCATCTCAAATTAAATAAGAAAATGAGGAGGTGATTAAACCCAAATTGATACAAACTCCTCTTCAAAGAATTGAATTCTTCAAGATAGACTACCTTTCTTTTGCTTCTCTCTATGCTCTTCAAAAGTGAGTGGATATGTTGTGTGTTTTCGAAATTTTTTCAAGTGTCCTTTTTATACTAGGATTTTTTTTACAAATAGGAAAATAAAACTAAAATAGAACAAAAATTGGGATTCTTCAGTCGTTGTGCGACCGCAGGGGGCGCATTTTATAGTCACGTTCGGCAATGTGTTGAGGCGCGATCTCAGGAACTCGCGCCAGGGGATTGGGTTTCATTCGAAGAAAATCACATCCCTGAAGCTCGAAAACGCGACATTTTGGCCACGCTTAGGGCTCGCGCTATTGTGTGCTGTGAGGTGTGACCCGTGATACTCACATTTGAAGCCCACGTCCTTGAAACCTCTGCACCACGACATTTCGGTCGAGTTTTGTGGCTGAGTTGGGCTTCTCTGAGAAGTGCGACCCAAAGAACTCACGTTTCTGGGTCGCATTTTGGAGTGATTTTCATTTCCTTTATTCTTTCTTCATCTTTTCTCGACTCCAACGATCCACTTTGGTCAAATATCCAATTTAGCTTTAATTTCGTTCATTTGGGATCATTTCCCTGTATTAAGGCACTTATTAAGGAAAACACTTAAACAAACAGACTTAACTTCAATTAAAAACATATTTACAAAGAAACAAGAGGCTTTTAATACTAAATAAGGCAAATATGAGTGGAAAAGACGCACTCATCAAACTCTCCCAAACTTAAACAGTTGTTTGTCCTCAAACTAAAGGGTAATGGACAAAGCACCTAAAATAGGCCGGAATCCAAGATTTTAATGCTTCAGAACAAATAGGAAATGCTGCAAAGACAATTATGGCAATCAAATAAAATAAGCCTCTAAAGTTTGCAAAAAATACAATTATTGAAGTACAAGCCCTCACATGATTAATTCATAAAACGCTCGCACTCGAGTGTATATGGTCAAAGTGTATCTCTCAAGGCCAATTTACACAAGAATCCTACCATAAGCTTGCAAAGTGACTGTCATCTCCACTACTTAACGTATGCTCTCAAACAAGAATCATCAAGGATTTTTCGGGTAGTAATGTAGGCTCTTTGGTGAGGTGGGGAAATATTTGGCTGAGTGACTTCCCAAATTTTATCAAAAGACCCAAATTTTCACACTACCAATCTAGTAGAGCTATAAATTTTCATCAAGCACACAATTGCAGTCTCGATTTAGTCACAATGCAAGTTCTAGAGGAAAGCAAGTGCATAAGATCAAAAATCACTCAATCAAAGAAAGCATTGCCTTTCAAGCCATCTTTGGATCAAAACTTTTCAAAAGGTAAGCTCTCCTTCAACAATTATACAAATTTGAAAAACAAATATCAATCTGCTTTAATTATCACACCAAACTATCTTGCATTTTTAGTAGAAAAACAAAATTCATCATAAGCTAACCAAGGATTCCGACTAAATCAAACACAAGTCCTTACTCATATCATGCTTTAAGTATACTCAGTCAATTAAGCTCAAACATCCCCTAATCCATATACCCCCAAGGCATTCAAGCCAGGACAGAATGAAAATAGGACCACGCAATCAAGCATAAAGAAAAGTCACACACAAGAATTTATCCTTACATGCCCCCACTTTACAATCCAAACTAATAAAGTATCCTAGCAAGTAGCAGAAAGTGTTTAACACAAAAAGTCTTAGAAATTTGAAATGCAGGCTTTGAAGAAACGATTCTTACCACCATTGTGCTCCCCCCCAAACTTATTTTCATCTACAAGAAGAAAATAAGTCTGGAGGTAGGATCGTGGTGGTAAGAATCACTAACAACTCATTGAGGCGGCTGTGGAGGCTACTGTTGGTAAGGCTGCGAAGTTGATAACGGCATGAACTGGGAGGTCTAGAATTGTTGGGAGAATGGTTGTTGCTAGAATTGTTGGTACTACTGGAAGGGCTACTGGTAAGGCTAGAAGGACTGGTATGGGGTATACTGATGTTGAGATGGAGTGTACGTCAGTGGCTGTGATCCAGATTCGATGTTCATCCCACAAAAGAGTCCAATGAGGTCCTACAACTCTATTCTAATGGAGGTCATGTCCCCATACATACTCAACATATCTCCTCGCAAGCCAAAGAACCGATTGTTGATGTCAGACCATATCTCACCAAACTGTGTATGTATGTTAGCTCGGATATCATCAAATTTTGTGTACATATCGGTCTGCAGGGTCCCAAATTGGTCTTATATGTCAGTCCTCCATTCTGTATAGAGTCATCGACTGACGTTATCCACTAATCCAGTGTGTCGAACCGAGCAGATAACTGCTCTGCAGAGATCCTCCACCCTCGTCTGAAAGTGCTAGATGATGTCCCTTCACCAACATTTTCTCCTGTTTCTTCTTCAACTATAACATGTATTCTTCATGGAACTCCAGTGGCCACCATGGCTTCCAAATGGGCTTGGGTATCCATCATCCAATTTCTCCTATTTTGAAAATGAGAAACATGAGTAAGCTCCGGATTTGGCAAAGGGAAGTGTCCTTCTACCCTCATCACAAGTAAATATCAGCTCATGTCAAAGGCAAGCATATTCACATTCCTCAGATAATTTAACCCAAGCCTCATGGATCCTTGAGCATCGAGATTGTTCTCCAAATCAATGCCAAAGTGCATGGCAATTAGGGTAATCAGCCCCCCCAATACAGATCCACCCATCACTAAGATGGGATTGCCTAGACAATTGGCCAAGTAGGAAAACAGCAAAATTTAAGTGCACCCTGCTGAGCATGGCACAAAGAATAAACAATTCTATAGTCCTTAATCCATTGTTTTCTCTACGAGCAAAAACTATTAAGGCCAAAATCTGATGAATGTATTGAAAAATGGGGTTAGGCATAGCTGATGCTCCAACAGTACTAGAGTTGTACTTTTCAGTATTTGATTCAGTTAGACAGAGGAGGTGGTAGACAAAATCCTGGGTGTATCCATCCGGGTGGTGAAAGATGTCTTCCAAAGGAGCGTGGAAGATAGAATGGATGTCATCCACACTGAGAGCTCTCGACATGCGTTTGCCAATCGGAAAGTGCATTTTATAGGCTTTGTGGTTCTCTTCACATCAGGTGTACTCATCATCTCACGAATAAGGACTGGGTAAGTCTTCCAGTCCCCTTGGAGAGGTTGTAGCCAACCGACTCTATCCAAAAGAGTCCAAACATACCCAAAGCTTCAGTGGTACCAGCACGCGGGTATTTGGTTAGAGAAATGTTAAGCTCAACAATCATTTCCCAGTTAGTTAGGAACTCCAATTTTGGGAGATAAATCCAAAACCTTATTGGATGGTTCACCACCATATCTCTATTGGGTTACTCTTCTTCGGCATTTTCGATCTCGGGATTGGGATCAACTTCTCGTGGAATTTTTCTCCCTTTTCTTGGCATTGTTTCACTCAAGATGCGGGGCCAAAAGACACCTAGCAAATGTGAGATTATCAACACAATATAAAGACATTGAAAATGCTTGTTCATGGGTAATTGCAGTCTTTCAACAAATTTGACAATATAAAAAATAAAGACTAAGATTATACAAGCACGACAACAATTCCCCTTCAATTATGCCCATTACTACAACACGATCCAAGAAACTAAAAGGACAACAAAGTGTTCAATTAGCATTGGATCGGGAAGCAACAAAACCATTCGAACCACAAAAATTTCACAAGAACAATGTATGCCAAATTTTCAACTTACTAACCCAAATTCAATTCAAAGAGCAGATTAATGTTTACTAGGGCATAAATTCAAGAAATTGAGCACTAATGAAACGTCATCAAGCACAAGGAAACCCAAGAACACAATGTCGCATAAATGTTGAGAATTATCAAAGTGTATCCAAATGCATGAAGAACCCTAGAAGAGATACACCACAATTAGTTCTTGATTGCAAAAGTCCATGCTATTCTAATGTTTAGAGCATACAAAACAATGAATACAAGCAATTTCTTGATGATCGACACTAGAAATGCCCCATTTTCAATTCTAGGGCTAGCCTACTCTAAAATTCCCAAAATTTCAAGTGTAGAATAAATTAAACTAAAGATCTTCAAATTAATGAACCATGCTTCAAGAATTAAGGGAGAAACATGCATTTAGGCTTGGACAAGATTGGAAGAAATCGTGGGTGTGTGAGAGTGGAAGTGAAATGTGAAATGTAGGGGAAAAATGAAGGAAATGGGATTAAAAAACACGTGGGTCAGCTCAGTCAACACTTGAAACTTGACTAGAGGGTCGCATTTCATAGTCGCATTTTGGCTCTACATGAGACGCGGCCTGGAGGAACTCGCACTAGGGGGTCGCATTTGGCTTTGTTGCAAAACGCGACCTGAGGTAGCCGCACCACGGGGTCGCGTTTCATACATACAAATTCAAGCCTCTGAAGTGTCTGCACCGCGACATTTTGGTCACGTTTGGTGCTCATGTTCCCCAGTCTCTCAAAACGCGACCTCTTATAGTCATGCCTTGTGGTCGTGTTTTCCTCAACGATTCTTCAATGCACTCTTTGGCCCCCAATTTGAACACTTATGCCCCAGCATTCTCTTTCAAAATACCCTGTATGCATTTTACATTCGAACATATGAGTCCTCACAGCCCGGCCCCCAAAAACAAATTAAAAATAAAATAAACGAAACCAAAACTTAACTAGGCATAATGAAATGAAATAAAAACAAGTAAAGTAAAAAGGTTACTCAGAAAATTCACAATTTTCTGTCTCGAATTTATAGAATGATACCTTTTGTGAAACAAAATTAAAATGCTACAATGACACTTATTCAGATACGGAAGAGTATTATTTTGACTTGACCACAAAGAGAATTGGTATGTATAGTAAATGCAAATTAATGAAATGTAATTTTTTTTACTCACACACCCGATCTGTGGTCTTGAGGAGATTCGAATTCGTGACCTTTGGTCTCCAAACAACCTCACTCCACCACTATGCCATCCCCACCGGGACATGAAATGTAATTAATTTTATTTAGGAATTGCTTGTCCGTCGGTCTTTTATCTCTTCACTTGCCTTTTTACTTAAATCAAAAGAGGGAATATTGCTTGCATGATGCATCACCTTATATTTTAGTTTGATATATATACAAAATCTCACATTATACTCTACATGACGAGTAAGTGCATACATCTACTAATCTAATTAAACTATTTTTTTATAAATACAGTATATATGCATCATCATTCAAGAATATACATTTACATATATTTATGAATTATTAATATTAATGTTAAAATAGAGAGAATTCAATGAAGACTTTGGCTCATAGTTGTAATTAAATCGATGCAGAATTTATGTCTGCTATAATTGTTTAAAAATGGCACCGCCCTTTACCATTCATAGATAATACCTTAATATATATATATTAACTTAACTTAATTATTTATTTTATTGAGTTCCACATGCTATAGGGTTGACTTATCAACTTACGTACCCTTGTTTTCATACTTGTATTCTACCCCTATTCACAATTAGGTAGCTTTATATGTACATATTTTTTTGTCCTTTCTCTCTCATCATTTACTTGACCCTATGTGAATAATACACACACACACACATATATATATATATATATATTGAAAAGCTAAGGGGATTTAATATTTTAATTACAGATAATCGGACCTAAAAACCAAGTTAATGTTATAAAATCAATAATCGGATTCCGTATACAAATTTTGGAAATAATACAAAATATTGCATGTGTACGATTCTTTTCGCATCTCTTCACACATTCTCATTATTCAAAAAGTTAGGTATGTACATAGATAGCAAAACTTCACAAGCAAAATGGAGTTAAACCATATATATAAATAAAAATAAAAGATAAAGAAAGAAATTTATACATATATATTTATATAGAAAAAGAAGGTAGCAACCTGGAAATAAAATCTGATTTTATTTAATTAATATGAAGTATGAACTAAGAAACCATGCCATGTCCGTAGAGGGATTCTTTGTTGAAAGAGTCGTAAATTACATTAGCATTTGGAGCAGCAGAAAGATTAAGCAACTGCGGCAGATTATTTTGAATAAAAAAGGATTTGTGATCATCATCGACATCATCTTGATCATCAACATCATCCTGCAGCATGAGATGATGATCATGAATATTAATGGTATTGGTAGGTTGGTGTTGCTGCATCTGAATGCAGAGTATCTCGGCCTGCGCCACGGCCAGCTGCATTTGGAGCTGCGACACCTGGTTTTGGAGGTACGAGATCGCCCCCACGCACCCGTACACCGGATCTCGACCTCTAGCATTCGCCTCGTACACTAGGCTGTTCACTGCATCCGCTCTCTGCTGCAACGGCACCTCCTGTATTTATATATATATATATATTCATAAAACTTAAACTCAGCTCGTCTCGTCTCGTCTCGTATAGTCTCTTAATTAATTAATTAATTATATGCGTACGTACCTGCAGCATTTTGCTGATGTTGGCAGCCCCGAAGACTTTGTGAACAATGGCGAACTTCTGGGGCTCGTCGGAGGGGAAATAGGGCGCGAACACGCAATCTTTGGCGCACCGCCGCCGCAGCAGCTTGCATGAAGCGCACGGCGAGCTCCCACCCATTCACTCTTAATTTCTTTGCTTAATTGGAGTTGAGGAGAGATAACTACTACTTGGGGAAAATAATGTAGGTAGTGAGGGAGAGAGAGTTAATTGTGTATTTATAATGGAATAAGCCAACAAGGGTGTGAATGTGATGGCTTTTTTTTTTAATGTGGGAAGTGATGAGGTCAAATTAGTAAATTAATTGGAGTGATTAGTTTGATTAATTAATTAATAATTATGGTGTATCCCAGTCCCAGATGAGATTAATTGGAAGGTTTAACCATATATATATGTCGCTCAAATGTTTTTTTTTTTTTTTGCTATTAAGTCTTAAATAAAATGTGCATTTTCTATTAAATCGAGCGGAAACAGAAATGATATATACATTTCAAAAGTTAACTTTCCAATATAAGGACATCGTAATAATGTCAATTAAATTTGTTTATATCTAAAGAAAAGGAAAGTAAAAAAAGGGGAAAAAAATTGTGATTTTCTCCGTTTCTTCACCTCTTTTCAATCTTTGAGTTTGTAACCACCACGATCTTTTAAATGACTCAAATAATAAATTTGTATTTTTAACTTTTAATAATTTTTTAATGATATGTATGTAATTCTTAATCATCTTGTTCTTGCATATAAAATTAATATTGGTTGCATCAATACACGAGGGTTTCTACGTTGTTCAGGAAAATACATACATTAATAAACATATTTACTCTAAATTTAATGTCACTTTATTACTAATAAAAAAATTCACAGTTACTTCAAAAACACTATATATCACGTACAGTAATTAACTTGGGGTTAATTAGCTAGCTAGCTAGCTATCTAGATAGTGCATGCTTAATTGTGTGTATAGCCTGTGATTGTAATATAATTCTATGTATTACCACAATATAAACTGGATTTGTGTGTTCCGATTGATGAATTAATTAGAAAAAATAATTTTGATTTATAATTATAAAAGACATTTGGGTTGCTCCATGTAAAATGAAATATTATATATTTAGCAAAGTGAACGTTGACTGCCGCCAAAATCTCTGATCGATTGGTTGACAATTGAACAAGTAATCTTTTGTCTCATGTCCTCTTTAATTGTGTAATAGTTTTAAATATACAAATAATTGTTAAACTCCTTATTAATTATTATTATTGTTATTAAAACACTTTTTCAAAAATCAATAGAAAACCCTAGTCCAAAAGTGAAGAGGAACTCAACGTGAATGTTTGTTTGCCAAAACATTCACGTGAATGCACACACCCATTTTATGGTTTCTGGGCCCCAATATTTATGCAAACAACGGTCACAATTTATTTAGCACTTATTTATGTATTTATTCTAATTAAATTTAATAGACAAGACTTTAGTTGTATCCTAATTCCTAGCAATAAAACCGTGTAAAATAATTAATTAGTTCCACGTATACTGAAAATTAAAATATACCTAATTGCACTTCAATTGATAAACTTTTCTTTTTCTTCTTCTTTTTTTAACTGCTGATTAACTCACTAGCCCATTATTAGAACTTCGAATTGATAAATGGAAATTGGCACCTCCCATCCCAATAAGAATATGTTAATTGAAATTTTGATAAGGGTTAAGATTTTTTATTATTTTTTTGAAAAAGACGATTACTTAAAAAAAAAAAAACTTTCTAGTATGCCCATATTTATTTATTTGACAATGAATTAAAGTTTAATTATAAACATATTAAATAGGGATATATATTAATAAATTAACTAAATATATAAAGAAATCAGCCTATATATTGGCACATTCAAAAAAGAAAAACAAGTCTATCTTATTAGGATGGAGAGAGTATATATTAAGCTCCTTAATTAATTCTCAAATGATCGGATTCTTTTTCTTCTCTCTTGTATGTTGCAATTCGCTATTTCATATAACAATTACATTACATAATTAATTTACAACACACACACTCACTCACTTACTTGAGTCATATATATTACTTCCTCTGTTTTATATAATCCATTTTTTACTCGCACATGAATTAAAAATATTTATAAAAACAAGATATGTGCAAAAGCTAAACTTCTAATAATACACTAATTTAAGATTTACAAAGATTTATAACTTTAACTTCAAGAACTTAAGTAATTAATTAGTTTTTTTTTTTAATTTCCAAGACCTAACAAAGGTGATGTTGTATACTACTACGAAAAATAATACTACTTATAATAATGAGACTATAATTGGAATTTGAGACACCCAAAATAGTAATATAGACTATATGTTTGAGTGAGATGGAACAATTAATAAATCAAATATATATATATATATATATAGTACGTTTGAATAAGTAAAAAAGTCAGTTGCATTTTCAAATTTATAAATTTAGCACAAGGTTTAAATTTGCAATTTTTTTTAGGGTCGAAAGACAAAAAAAAAATTATCAATCGACATCAGTTGAGGTTAAATTCCCCAACCAAAAGTACAGGGTATTGTGGCCAATGCCTAAAAAAGGACATTATTCTACATATGGTCATTCATATCGCTTGCCAAGCTAGCATTTGGATTCGAATTAGCAAAAAGTACATTTTTGTTTGTGTTAAATTTATAAATTTAGCCTTCGCGATTGTGATTTTGTATCAATTTATTGGATATCAGATATACGGGAGTATAGAACTATACACAAATTAAACTATATGTCATTTTTAAAATATAAGAATTAATAAGAGAAATTTGTAAATTAGACCCATATATATATGATTTAATTTGATGGCAACTAGCGTATCTCTTCACGAGGCAGTGGCAGTCATTAGTGATGTGACAGACAATTAATTTAATAATTCCTCGAAATTCCGTGGATTCTTCTATTTGCAGAACTAGAATCTTAGTCAAACCTGGATTTTTGCACTTCTCCTAATTGTTTTATTTTTTCTCTATTTCCACTAAAAAAATAAATAATAAAAAATATTTTATATTAACTATTGTATATATGGACACAAATATGTCGCGACTCACAAATAAAATGTTTTGTTTGACCTAACGGCAAAGCGGGTAGTTTTGTCAATTTCTGGTTGAGAGTCACAAATTTAAACTTTACTTATATATATATATATATATATAAGGGTTGGTTATAATAGGGACTACTCTCTATGTGACAAATAGGGACAAATCTGAACCATACAAATATTAAGAATGGATGGGTGAGATTAACTGCTGAAAAATAAGATAAATCTAATATAATCTAATTAATAATTCAAGTAGGGGTAAAAATGTATAATTTTATATGGAAACATACAATTAAATTGGAGGAAGATACGATTTGTATTGAAATTAATTATATCTATCCATATTTGAAATTCAAAACAATCCCTAGCACCAATCTAAAGCAAAACCTAATGATTCTCTCCCCCAACAGAACGGCGCCGACTGCTACTTCAGAAGAAGAGAAACGACGACTGGGTTCTGATTTTCAGCAAGTTTGACAGCAAATTCTGAAGTTGTACATCATCATTCAAGATCGAAAGAATCTTGACGATTTCACTCCCAAATAATCGACCGGTGCTACTGTAGAACACGTCGATTGCGGATTTTGTACTGTGAATACTGCACCAATGTTTTCCGAAGACTGTGAAGGGAGGTTGTCGAGTAAGCGGCGACAGCGATCGAGAAAATAACATGACTTGAACGCAAATAGAAGATGCTGAGATTGAAACAAGGTAATTCTACCCATTCGATTTGGATATTGTCGATTTATTTGATAAGATTGTGTTGGTGTTTATTATGAATTAATATCTACTTTACTTATTATTTCGTGTTGCCGTAAATTTTTATTCCGATTTGGGGTCTTGATTTTTTATATGAACAAAATCATTAATGATGTGATAATATATAGAGTATGTTTAATGCTTAATTATAGTGAATTTGGTGCTTCATATGATGATGAATGTAAACAATGTTAAAGTTTTGAATGCCTAAAAATACCTAAATATTATTGAAATTGTCGAGAAGTTGTGCAATGCTTCATTATAATGTTTATGGTGCTAAATAGTAAATACAATTAATAAAATATTTTATGTTTGATAATGATGTAATAATTGATAAACCATATTTGATGCTAAAGAACATGGAATGTGGTGCTAGATATCATTAAGACAAAATTATTTCTAAGAATATTAATGTTATTTTATTTTATCATATAATGCTTCGTTATAATATTTTTAGTGCTAAATAAGAGTGATTTGTCTATATGTTATTTTATTTATAGTGTGGTCATACTGACATTCAAATTGAACATTCATGCAGGGGAGATTGCCAGTAAGACTTGCTCCATCTTCACGGTTGCTTGTATGAAAATTATAGTTTAGTGTTAGTGATTTGTTGAAGGGTGTTGTATAATGTTGAATATTAAATTGTGCAGTGTATTTTATTTTGGAAGAATAGTGATAGATACATGGGATAAGTTTTTGGATATGTGGTTATTTTTTGTTGATACGTTGATGATATTTTGTACATGTTGACATGATATGGAATGATGTCTTTTGAAAACAGTTTCAAACATTTGGTTACACATGTAAATTATTGTTTTACACATTAATTCATTAAATTCAACTTCTTATTGATGTACTAATAGAAAAAAATAGAAGATAATGTTTTCTATAGTATGAAGTTATAAAACTCCAGAATTATCTTTTTATGCATTAATATATATCTACCAAAGCATTAAATAATATATTACAAAACATCAGTTAATATTTTAATTACTCACTTGCTAAATTATCAGTAAGGAAACAAAACAATAACTAATGCTTCATAATATATAATTTATTACTTTGGAAGACATATAATAATGTTTGAAATACATACTCCTTACTTTTTATGATTATTGTTGTAAGAATATATAAGCGCTTTGTAATATATATATGTTATTGCTTTGTAAGACATATATTTATTGTTTTTGTAAACATACATAATGATTTATAATGCATATCTTTAGAATCGCTAAATTGTCGCTAATGAAATAAAATGATAACTAATGCTCCGTAATATATAATTTATTGCTTTGGAAAACATATGTTAATGCTTTTCGTGCTTAGATTTCTCCCACTTATATTGCATGTTCTCAAATGGTTTTTTATGCTGTTAGATTACTTCCCCACTCTCAATTTGGTCGTGTCACGAGATAAAAATTCAACCATATAGTCGCTTGAATCAATACTATCTGCACATACATATATAATTTACAGTGCTTAATTAGGTTATTTTTAATGCTTAATAACCAACCCAGAAATGCTTTTGGTGTAATGATACACAACCTTCACATATAATTTTATCACAACTACGTGTATTGCAATGCTTAATTTCAAAATTTTCACTATTTGCATATTACACTCATAAGCATTTTATGGTTCTCAATATTGTGCAAATAGTGAGGCTTATAAATTAAGCTAAAATATTGCAATATAATTCAAACGTCCCAAAATAAACTTGGTGAATTCTAAAAAAATAACAAATTCATATTTTTCATTTAGTGTCGTGATGAATAAATTATTTTAAACTACAAACACAAACACAATATGGATGAACAACATAAAAAACCTGAATCTTCCATTCACGATGATCCTATCGACTTAAAAATCGAACGTGTTTGTCTCTGAAATTGATTGCTCAAAACACCGATATAAAATATTAAAAAAAATCTTTGCACCTCTGCTATAGATGTATCGTTCCCAATAGATGAGAGCTGCAAAAACGCAGAGTACGGTTTTTAGGAGGAAAAAGAAACTGACGCATTAATTGGATGAGTAATGAGATATTTACCTAAATACAAATCGTAATATATGGAAGATATCATATTTGGATATAACTAAATATTTTCAGATTTTGTCAAAATGTCTTGATTACCCTTGTCCCTTAGAAATAGTCAAAACTACCAAATATAGATAGAGCCGATTATTTAATCTCATCCATTAATCAACTTAAATCTAAGGGCTAATATTTGTTCCTATTTCTCACACCAATACCTAGTCCCTATTTGAACCATATCCTATATATATATATATATATATATATATATATATATATATAGGGAAGGGATCAAATGAGAACCCTTCCCCTAAGTGGGAACTAGGAACCAATTCTATCTCTTCATTGGTTCAATCTGGACGGCTCAGATTAAGTGAATGGGGTGGTGGCATAATTGTAATATTTGGCAAGTTTGATGAAGGGGGGGCAATATAGTAATTCAGATCTTCAACTTTCCTTCTTCAGATTTTTTTCCCTTTTCTCTCCCTCTCTCGCTGATTTACGTCGCTTTTCTTCTTCTTCTTCTTCCCTTTTGATTTCTCATTATTTTTCAGCATCTGCGTTCTTTTTATCGCGAGAATTCGATCCTGTGATTCGTAGAGTTCATCAGCGGTGCTGTTTTTGTATGGTGACTCCATATATGTGTTTTTTTTTCAATTTATTTTAGCAATTTGGTATGTCAATTTGTTTCTCGTTTCTTCTCGTGATTTTTATTTCTCATCTTATTTTAATTTATGGCTTCATCGTTTTGTTACAAAGATTCGATATTTTTAATTGATTTGATCTTTGTCGTTCAGATCTGGGTTGTATCATTTTTTTTAGAAAAATATCAATTATTTTCTAATTGTTAGGAATTCTAGGGTTTAGTATGTACGAGAATATACAGAATATGTATTAATTTGATCTATTTATTTGTTTTAGCATGTTAATGTATTCGTTTTAGCCTATTGTCACATATGTTTTAGCCTATTAATGTAGTCGTTTTAGCCTGTCGTCACATATGTTTTAGCATGATAACATGCTGATTTAATGTTATTTCTACTACACTCTGTGAAACATGCCATACAAACCATGCTTTGCTTTTTTTTTTCTTTTGTGCGTGTGTGTTTTTTTGTGACTCGGCTACACAATGTTATAGATACCATGTAAATATTAGAATACTTTGGTGCTAAAATGCATGTTGCATGATGCTAGAATGGTACATACCTAATGCTAAAAATCAATTTGTGTCTGAACATCTCTTGATGTGATTGTATTATTATTTTACCTTGTTCAGTTTATAATTTTTTGATTTTAATGTGTCAGCTTCTTTTGTTTGAAGTGATCATAGTAAGATTACTCACACGGTGATATGGAGGGTTCTACTTCACATAACAAGACGATGATGTTTGAGCAATTCTACGGTTTACGTGTCCCTTTTGAAGTTGTTGTTCATCTACCTATTTCAATTAAAACAAAAGATAACGACAGTCGTTTGATATCTAAGAAGGAGGCAACGAAGAGAAAAGAGAACAAGCCACTCAGAATATGCAGCAATTGCTACAAGTTGTTAAATCATGATGCTAGGAACTGTCCAGCTTGATGTTATTATAGCGATTGTGCATAGTTTAATATCATGTGTTTACCATGCTTGTGAATTGTTTTCAACACATTCATTTTTAAGAATATATATGATTTTTAATAAAAGTGTTTATGATATTTTCTTTGCAGTAATTATATTACTATTAAGTTTTATTAATCACGGTTACTGTTTAGAATATGATGCTAAAATAACGGAAGCATGAGGTTAAATACCTTGTCAGATTCCCACTGCATATTTTGTTTATCAGAAGTTGCTAAAATGAGAAATGGATGAGGCTAAAATGATTGAAGTAGGAGGCTAAATTTGATGTGACATTTTCCACTAGGATTCACCGTTCCCAATTAGGGTTTATTACGTTCCAATTAGGGCTCATATGATCCAAACTAGTAATTCTGAGATTCCCAATAGGGATTCATTGTCCCCATAAATGGTGTATTGTGTTTCATTGCAATGAAATCACCGTTTCATATTTTGTTTATCAACACATGCTAAAATGAGAATCATATGAGGCTAAAATGATCGAAGTAGAAGGCTAAAATTGATGTGACATTTTCTACTAGGGTCCACCGTTCCCAATTAGGGTTTATTACGTCCCGATTAGGGCTCATCTGATTTCAACTAGTAATTATGAGATTCACATTAGGGTTCACTGTCCCCAAATAGGGTGTATTGCGTTTCATTCCAATGAAATCATCGTTTCATTTTTGTTTATCAACACATGCTAAAATGAAAAATGCATGAGGCTAAAATGAGTGAAGTAGGAGGCTAAAATTGAATCTGGGCAGTTTCTGAGTTCAGTAATTAGGGTTTATTACGTTCCGATTAGGGCTCATCTGATCCCGACTAGTAATTATGAGATTCACATTAGGGTTCACTGTCCCCAAATAGGGTGTATTGCGTTTCATTCCAATGAAATCATCGTTCCATTTTTGTTTATCAACACATGCTAAAATGAAAAATGCATGAGGCTAAAATGAGTGAAGTAGGAGGCTAAAATTGAATCTGAGCAGTTTCTGAGTTCAGTAATTAGGGTTTATTACGTTTCGATTAGGGCTCATCTGATCCCGACTAGTAATTATGAGATTCACATTAGGGTTCACTGTCCCCAAATAGGGTGTATTGCGTTTCATTCCAATGAAATCATCATTCCATTTTTGTTTATCAACACATGCTAAAATGAGAAATGCATGAGGCTAAAAAGAGTGAAGTAGGAAGCTAAAATTGAATCTGGGCAGTTTCTGAGTTCAGTTCTTCACGAAAAAGAGGCTAATGTTGACAGAATTTTTTTTTTTCCGATTTTGCCCTTAATGAGACGCGCGAATTGAAGATTTTTGCGATAATTATAAAAATGCCACCGAAAATCTGGATGGATCTGAGGCGTTGATTTTCCAGGATGGACGGATGGAATCGGTTCCCGGTTCTCACCTAGCGACCGGTTCTCACCAGATCCCATCCCTATATATATATATAGGGGTTGATTATAATAAAAACTTATCTTGGTGTGTAAACGTGCGGATTGTGCTTGTTTAGTGTATTTTTAGTGCTTTTTTTATGTATTTTGGTGCTAAAAACATCTAGCACCAAAACACAATAAGAAAAGCATTAAAAAAATTAGATGTTTTTAGCACCAAAATACATAAAGAAAAGCACTAAAAATACACTAAACAAGCACAGTCCGCAGTTTACACACCAAGATAAGTTTTTATTTGAACCAACTCCTATATATATATATATATATATATATATATTTTAAGTCGAGTTTAATTATCGTACATAATTTTCAGGATTAGTTTTTTCACTTCTGCTATATAATTTACCGGTTACTACATAAAGAATAATTAAGTCTGCCTAAAATAATAAAATGCGCACTTATAGATAATGATTATGAATTCTCATTTTTTAAAATAACAAAGTTCCACTCAAAATATATGTGCATGTAAATCCTTCATTTATTTTACCATTTCCTTATTTTCATAATAAGTGTGATTCTGGAGAAATGTACACTTGCTAATAAAATAATTAAATTATCTAATGCCTACATCTTTATTTAATTATTATTTTTTATTTCAACAACGAGTCAATAAGGGGAATGTTTGAATACATTAGATAATAACAAATTGGAGAAAAAATGACTTTTCTACTTCAAATATGTAGAACGACATTTTTTATGAATAAAAACTCAAGTTCAAAGTTCTCATGGGATGGTCTAGTAGTGGAGTAGTGTTATCTTAAGGTCAATGATCTCAAGTTCGAATCCCACCACCAGCATCACTAGATGTGAGCTTGTCATAGAGGCGGTGTTTACCCAGTGCACACCTGGTTACCCTCGACATAAAAAAAATCAAGTTCGAAGTTTTATGACCTAGTGCTGGAGTAGTGTAAGTTTGAGGTCAAAGGTTTCAAGTTTGAATTCCACTATCGATAAGTTTGAGGTCAAAGGTTCAAATTCGAATCCCACCACCAAAATGACACTTGTTCTGAAATGAAGATTATATATTTTAAGGAAAAATGATGATAATATCATTAAATGTGTTTAGAGAAACCTCACATTTTTTGGATTTTCTAAAAAATTTCAAAGTATATATATATATAATTATCCTAAAAAAATATCGATATATATTATTTAATATATATATATATATATACATAAATACATATATATATAGGGATAGGGAATGGATCAAATAAGACCTTTTTCTTAGTGTGGGAACTAGGGTCACATTCCATCATCCAATTTAATAATCTAATGATTGAGTTTTAACAGAAAAGATGGTGGCAATTTCATAAATAATAAGGTGAAAAATAAAGGAAGTATGACTATTTTCATCCAACCTTTAAAATTGATAATGTCAGCAATTTAAAAAAATATCTTGAAAACTTTAAAGGACCATAACAACATTATTAAGCATTTTTATTCTTCATATCAAATGAAAATAACTTTTATTGTATATGTTTTTCACCTTTAACCATAATTTTTTTCTTCTTCTGCAATGATACTTCATCCATGGAATCAGAGTTGGATTCTATCCTCCTTGTCACTTTATCAATTTCTTATGGTGGGAATGCATGGAAGTAGCCAGTCAAACTTTAAAAAGATTTATTCTAGTCAGTAACTTTTAAACATATTTTATTTGGCCAGAATTACCAGATTACCCCTTTCATCTATTAACCATGAATTAAAAAAAAAGCCAAAAAAAATCGAATCACCTCTCCCTCCCTCCTAAATTTCAGAAAGCAAATTCGGCCGGAATCTTCCCTCCCAAAATCGGTGCACTTCCCTTCGATTCTTCCCGTCGCTCCTACACTCCGCAGTGATCTCCGGCTCATATTATTTCCGGCGACTGGTACATTAGTGTCGACACAAGGTGAGAATTGTGTCGGAAACTCAGTATCGTAGGGTTTGTGTGTTTGAATGGACTGGGCAATTGTGCACTGCAAGGTTTTTAGGTTTCTGGGTAGGCCTTCTTATTGCTTTAAATCGGGGATTTCTAATAGATACATATCCGTGTAATTTTTCTGTCTTGAAGATTGAATTCTCGGAAAATGTCAAACACAGACGAACGACATGAAGAGGCTCCTTCGCGCAAGAGAAGACATGCGCCTGAGTTAGAGGTATCTTCATATACTAATTGAAGTGGGTCTTTCAAAAAACGGACTATTTTGCGTTATTTTTGATGTAGACAGTAATCTGCAAATTTTGATGTTCTTAGTTGCGCGACCAATTTATGCGCGCACGTTGGTTGCAGAGCAGCAGTGGCTGTGCGGACATGGGTATTGCTTCCCGCAACCTTTATAGGCGCATGGCTCTTGAAGTTTTAAGTTGTGGTTGCAGACGCGCAGGGACATGGCGCATAGCACTTGTGCGCGCATGGTCCCTGCGCGCAGCAGCAGATGTGGGTGCAGGGCTCGAGCCACAACTGTGGCACGAGTTGTGCGCGCCAGGATCGTGCGCGCATCAGTGCTGGGTAATCCGCTCAGGGCCAAGCCCCGCGGCATTGGTGCGAGTAAAGATTATCGCGCAGTAATGGCTAGCATTGACTCTTGCTTTTGATTGTCGGCAGATACTTGCCCAGCATTCCATTGCAACGCCACAAAGTTATCCGTATTCACACACACACAAATGCAATATTAGTTAGGAATTTATTACATATCCGTTAGCCATCTAAGCATTCGCATGTTATATTGTTAGCGCGCTGTCGTGTTGCGCGCAGGTAAATGTCGCGCAGGACCATTGCGCGCATAATATGCGCGCAGTGAGGGCAAGCATCGCCATGCGACTTGTGATCATCGGCAGACACTTGGCCGGCATTCCATTGCATCGGATATAAGTGTGTTTAAATCTTACGCGCACACTAACACAACATTCGTTTGATCTATGTTCCATTAATGCAGTTTTTTTTATCGTATACGTAGGATGTGTGGCAATGGAAAAGGCCAGAAATGAGAAATAGCAACTACACAATCAGCAACCACGATCGCATGACATATATTGCTGAGATCAAAGATGTACTGACTGGTTATGGTGATGATTTAATTGCCAAATTCCGAGATTCCTGTTTTGGTAAGCTGCTGCAGATTCCAAGCAAGGTTGATCGATGCAATAAAGCAGTCCATCACTTCCTTACACGTGAGATAGTGAAGGATGAAGGTGATCAGACTGAGATGTGGTTTCAGATAGGGAAGAAAAGGCTTAGATTCAGTCGGTTTGAATATGCTCTGATATGCGGGTTGAATTTCGGCCCTTCAAATTTTGATCCACATAAAGCGCACAAGGTTAGATCATCCCACTTCTACGATCGGGTCCTACGGAAGAAGCCGGTAACGCCGGGTGCTCTAAGAAAGAAGTTCAATGAGAAAAGTGGACTTGGGGATGACTCGAATGACTATTTGAAGGCTGCCAAAGTGTTGTTTGTCAGTGGTGTGTTGTTTGGTCTGGACTCCGGAAATTACATTCCTGATTGGTTGTGGGTGTTGGTTGAGGATGAAGAAAAATAGGAATCATTTCCTTGGGGCAGCTACTCATACCAAAGACTGCTGCATTATCTGAACAATATCCCGACGGTGCAGAAGGAAGATGCCGTAAGAGATTCCTACCACATATATGGGTTCTCACTAGCATTCAAGGTATGTTGAGATTAATTCCTTGAGTAGTTGTGATTTCACTGTAATTATATGATATTTTGCAATAGGTTAAATTCACATGAACTCAGAACTTTGTATACACTATCTTGACGCAGGCATGGATATATTGTGTTGTCCCACTGCTGGGTGAGACTTGTGGTGGTGTTGCATTATCCGATGCTACGCCGAGAGTGTTACGGTATTTGTATAAATTCAAGAACTGTGATTTGAAAGACATCAGAGGGCAGGTGTGGATCATTCAGAGCGTTCCATTTAACGTTCCTTCATTCGTTCGAATTTTAAAAACTATCACTCATGTGTTCAATCATTCTTTGAATGCAGCTGTTCCGCAAGTTGAAACCATTGGACCTCGAAAGTGCCTCTCAGTATTGGAAGAGCATAGAACAAGGTCCTTTTCTTTTGCAACATGCTTTTCCACACCGTGCAGCTAAAAAACGACTGAATGTGGCAGCTGAGGCAACTCTACCTGGCCGGGCAGCACTCCCTGGTCTGGCAACCAACCCTACACCCACGGAAGTGCCGTTCATGGACAACCGGGCAGACGAGCTGTTGACCAACAACCCTGAACAGAATACGAGCACCATTGCAGACGAAGGCAATGAGTCGTTGAATATGGAAAGTTTGGACCAATGTGGACTGCAACCTGGACCTTCCTGCAGGCCAGTGGAACCTAGCACAACTCAGCCGATGTCCATGAGAGAAAAAGAGTCATTTATGAGGGAGTGTCATGATGTGGCCGAGAGAGCTGCTCGATTAGCGGCTGAGCAGGCCTCACAGCTTGAGGCTGAGCTAGCAGCACAACGTGCGGCTCAGGAAGTGATGGACAGAATGCAAAGCTGGCTTTGTCAAATTCTGCCGCAGCCCCCCAAACAATAGGGAAGTCCCGAGAGATCCGATGAACATGATAGCAGATAGGTGCGTTCACGTTGGTTGCATATAGTATATACGGTGAAAATTTATATTAATTAATAACTAATTTGTTCTTGTAATTCAGGACGACTGGGGATGGCAACCACCTGAATTCAAATGGGGTTAGAACCCCCCGTAAGACACACAGTCAGGGGATGATAGTGGGGATTGGTCTATCCCGAAGAGTACGAGGGCAGTCAGTGCATGGCCCTGCCGGCAGTCACAAGATTGGGGTGCACGGGAGACATCAGAGGTGGAAGACATGATGTCGTGGCATAGCCGACTATCGTTCGATTCAGCCGGAGCTTGGCCGACACATGCAGGTGAAAGAATGGGATCTGGTAGCCCGCAGCCGTGGAAAGCGGTGTAATTCCCACAGAGACAACTCCTACGACATCAGGTCCATCTCCTCCGTTCGTGGAAAGCGGTGCAGTTCCTTCAAAGATGACTTCTACAACGTACGGTGATAGCCCGCCACTGCAGTCCGTGCAAGGTATCGGTAGCTGTATAATTCCTTCAGAGCTAATGCCTCTGAAGTTGAATTACAGAGAATTCCGAAGGAGGGCAGCATCTGCTGCGTTGCGCAGCCCCTTTCGGCCTTCCGAGAAGTGATTTGTAGATTTTAAGACATGGAGAGTGAACAACGCGAAGGGCCTGTGAGTGATATTTAATCTATTTTCTTAATCGCGTTTCTAACTACCTCTGAGAATGCAATCGTTGATGTGTGCGATGGGTTGATGTTTGGCTGCAGTAGGAATGTGGGCATATGATATGGTGTTTCAACCGAATTCTTTACTGAAATCCTGAATCCGATGGCGGAGTTGTCTGAGGGTCATATCGATGCTTATCTCGCCGTTCTGCACAGCAATCCCAGCTTTGCGAAGTACCGACCTTGTTGGAAAGACACCGTTTTAACCTCGACTAGATTTATGGTACACTCTTGTTATAGTAGTACTCCACATGTTTGCTGTCTAAGCGATAAATAACTATCCTGTTTGTATAGTGCACTCAATTGTCCTTGTATCTTTTTAGGCAGCCATTCGTAATGTGTTCAACAAATACCATCCCGAGGGAGAAGACCTGTCCAAGCATGGTGCAGAAACTGAAGAAGTAATTTCAGCTGAGGACCTGGCCGGTCTATCCGAATACGTGTCTGGAGAGCTTCCTGGTTGGGGTCATTTGAAACCTTGGTACGACTATGACAAGGTAATAAATTCTGCAGTGTATTCACTTGAAAGGGTAATCCCAAAGGCTGTTGAACTGTAAGGGTCACTACGTACGTGTTTATGCAGCGTGGATTCGTCGTCCATTTACTGGGGCATTGGGTAGCATGCTTGGTGGATTTCAAGAGGTATGCCTTAACGGTGCTCGACCCCAAACAACACGTGTGGACAGAGGACCTCGAACAATGCCGGAAAGAGTATTTCATTCAACTGCTGCGCATCTTGCCGCAATTGCTGAAATACTGCGGATTCTGGGATGAAAGACAGGTGCTCCAACTGAGGTATGCCCAGTGGTATTGGAGGCCTCTCAAAACAAATCCGTACAAATAGAATGACAGTGTCAGCTATGGTTTGTTTGCACTGCGGTACGTGGAAATTTTATTGTCGGATGAGCAAAGCAACATGGAAATAGAGGAGGATATGAAGAAGTGCCGGAAGCATGTTGCACAAACCGTGTGGAGATTTAGCACGGATGAGAGCACGTTGTTTCCATCCGAATGATATAGTATAAATTCAATCCGAATGTTGTATAATTATACACTCTTTGCTTGTATAAGACGTTTCCCGAACGTGCTCTACGTCAGAGGACAGCTAAACGGATCACAAGCAAGACACATTTTGCGCATATGCGTCGATGCAACATGTGGTGTGAATACATGGTCTACACCTGTAGGTGATTTTGACAATGCCCGATAGCTTACTTTGTCATATCCGCATAGGCCAACTAACTTACAGTAATCGGCAAATGATCGACACCGAAAAATGTGCATCGACTACACCTGGGATCTGGTCCGACTTGCACTTAAGTATTTAAAACTCTATAATAATTTAATATGGATGACCCTATTGATGCAACTGTAATGCATGGGGCCATACTCATGCAATGGTATCGGCATGAACCTCACCCATTGTTGGCCAAGGTCTTGTTTCCGCTCTTGATTATCGGAGCCCACATAGAAGGGGCGTAATGTCACTTTGAATACTGATGGCATAAATTAATGAGAAGATGAAAGAGAAGACCCGCAAGTAGGGCGTTGAATGTTGAAAGGCGTATGAATTTGGGATCGGTTGACGATCGGAGTAAATGTATCTGTCATCGGCGAAGTTGATACAGGTTTTAGACTTTACCGTCTAATGTTTACTATGTTACTCCTTATTACGAAACAAGCAAAAACCGGCCTGCGCAGTTCCTGTGGCGCGCCGCAACTCAGGGTCGGTGAATGCGCGTTGTATCCAAATGCGTAGTCATATACGCGCACCAATAAGCGCGCAATAAGAAATTATTCGCACGCACGTGTAGCTATGCACCGTGGTCGCTAGGGTCGAAGGTCGAGCGTGCATTGTTGATGTGTACAAAAAGGAAAGCATATGATAAATCCTAATACACAACAAACATGAAAAACACCAACATAGATGTAGACAGAGACGCGAGCTCAGCATTAGAAAACCATTTCATAACATAAACAGATACGGCGGCGATGAACATGTGCCATATAAAAAAGGTGAAAGGAAATACAGAGGAATACCAAAGAAAGCGTTGATTGTTCAAAATAAAAACATCACACAAACGGAGGGGGGGAGTACAACATCAAGGGGAGGGGTGGAAATACCGGACAACCATTGACCACCTTCGGACAATCATCGGCACACCTCCGTCCAAGCATCTGCTTCAAGCATAGCTACTCTCACCAGTTTGAGATCCGCCCGTGTCAGGAGCGGCACTAGCGTAGTAGCTAGGCGGCTCACACCGATTGGTTCTACCGTCATCATCGGAGGAGTTGTCAGAAGAGTTGTCAAGTGTCGGAACGTGGTAAGAAGCGCTATCGGAGGCCAGATTGATGACCACACGGAAGAGGTCTCTTAGCATTTCCCAGTTGACCTCCCCCTCATCCATGTAGTGCTGGACGAATCTGTTATCCTGAAGGTGTGCACAGTTAAGCATTATATTCATTCTGAATGGTGGCGGAATAAATACCCATAATGCGATAGGAAGAATAAAGCTCAACGGGCATTCGTACAGTAATAAAACAAGAGGAAAATTACCAGCAGCAAGTCAGTCCATCTGGCTCGAGAGATGTTCACGTAGTTGAGACGCTCATGGTACTGTACGCTGGTCTGTGACAGTAGCCAGTTGAAGACATAGTACCGGTTGTTCCACTCCCTGACCTTCGCCACATAAGCCTCTAGCGGGATATCAACATCATGATATTTTTTCATGATGGCTCTGACCTTTGGGAGGCACTTCCTGTTGGTGTCGTGCTCTCCGGGTACCCACTTGTGCTTTCGTTTCTCTACCTGTAGCAGAGACAGTACCAGGGCCTCGCGGTGGCGAGTCCATGGAGCAACATAGAAGGTGTCATTCTGATTGATCGTATGGGGGACCATGTTTTGTCGAGGATTGTGGGTAAGCTTGTTGAGAGGACAATTGCCGATGAACATTGATTTACTGAACCAATCAGGCGATTATTTATAGGAACCTCATTGTGTTAATTAATGCATACAATAATATGGACTGAAAGGCCTGGAAAAAGACTGTGCGAGATTCCATGGATGATGTATGCATCAATCACGTGTGAATAGTAAGCCCATGCGCAACAAGATAGTGCGGAGGATGATGCATTGTGTGTTGTTAAATCAAGAATGGAATCTCGGTGTCTTGTATTACCTGTATACTGCGCAACAGTACGGCGATTATTTTATTATCCCAAATGATACCACACCGATAACAGGGAGAGTGTGCCGACAACTAACGCGCACGCAGATGCTGCACTTTGTAACGCGCACAATCCCGTCAGTGTTGTAACTGGAATTTGTGATGTCCATCGAAATGAGTGGAATTTGTATAGTCTCCGATTTCATGAGAAATGAAATCTTATTTCGTTAGTAAGTACGTAAATGCCGATAATGTATTTACGGTGCCGAATTGGTGTCGGTAGATACAAAATCAACGCCGATGAACGCCGGGTGGTGCGCGGATATGAATGAAGCAAGATACACGCACATGTAGTCACGTGCAATTCGGTCCACGGCTTGGAAAGGTTCTTTCCTCCGTCTGACCACTTGAATCACGCTTCTGTCCTCCTAAATAATATCTCACGACATGAATATACTCTTATAACCTTATAGACTATTAGCCGAACCCCTATGTTTTGGGACCGAGGTGCTGCCGATGTCAATTCATGAAGTTGCCGAAGGGCCTTGACGATGATTGGGATTGCGCGAGCACTTGTCGCGCGCAATTCGGTCCACGGCTTGGAAAGGTTCTTTCCTCCATCTGACCACTTGAATCACGCTTCCGTCTTCCTAAATAATATCTCACGGCATGAATATGCTCTTAGAACCTTATAGACTATTAGCCGAACCACCATGTTTTGGGACCGAGGTGCTGCCGATGTCAATTCATGAGGTTGCCAATGGGCCTTGACGATGATTCGGATTGCGCGAGCACTTGTGTGCGCAATAACATTTCCTAACCTTGATAATCGCGCTGAATGCAAATGAAAGCCGCTGTCGGTGTTCCTGAATATGGTAACTGTTTTTTAACAATGAAAACACGGGAAGTCAAGCCAAACTAAATGAATTGATGATGGTTCACTTTTTGTCAATGGTAAATTTTGTACTTATAATTTCACAATAGTAAACTTAATCGACAGGGTCTTAAATGACTTGTCGGGTGAGGAGTTGGGATATTTAACCCTAGTTTTGCCTTGAAAGAAAACACTTGAGGGAAATCCTAAAATGGCGCCGCCGCAATCTGCCTACTTCTATGACTCTCGGTGGACAGAGCAACTGGAAGGCCGGGTGGTGAATGCACTTCTGGATCAAAAGCGTAGGAGGGTCTGGGAAGTTACCGACGCCATAACCAATGTCATGGAAATCGTCAATGCGGAGCTACCGACGCCAGAGAATGATGTCGATTGGTACAGGTCCCATGTGTACGGTCTCGCTGGACGATACGCGACGTTGAAGTTGCTATGGGACTACACTGTTAGCATGATCCAAGTCTGAATCATTTTTAATCCTAAAACGAATCATTTTACCATCGGCGGATAACATCAGAGTAGAAATAGCATACTTATAAAGGTTTGGATCATCACCAACAATCCCAACAGCTTCGTCGAATAAGAGAGGGTACGTCATGCCGCCCGATGGAACATGGACATACTCTTCAATCCTATTTATGTAAGTGTTGCCTCGCCAAAACCCACCGTGATGCAAGACAATGTTTCTGTCGGCCATCTGCACGAGGAGAGATACAAATGCATATATAAGAGTACCTCAATCAATTTAACGTAAAACCGTGGAGTTCCTGTGTTGAATGACAATTCAACAATAGGGGAATAGGTTTTCAATTGTATGTTTTACAGTTTTAATGGTGTCATATTGATGTCGATACACAAAATATTGAAACAGAAACAATTGCAATGTTGTACACCCATATGCCGATGATGTTGCCGGTGTCAATTAAAGAACGGAATATGCAAGCGTGCGAGCATAAGTTATTGGTTAGAATTTGCCTAACGATCTATCTAAGGATTTTAATAGCCATTGCATAGAAGCCGATACATATCTACACAGACGGACGCAATGGCGATGTTGCACGTATATCAGCAGTTAATCTTGTACCGAACAAAAATATACTGCGCGTAATATAGGTGCGTAAGTTACATGCGCGCATCATGTCAGTGGCCCTGCGCGCATGTACGCCCTCCGACGCGCGCGCGCCCGGTGAACGGCCACCATGCGCGGACCATTGCGTCCACTCTGCGCGCGCGTAACATCAAGCGCGCGCATCCACAAGCGCGCAATATTATCGGGGTGTAAGTCCTCGCGCGCAAACTCATCTGCGCGTGAACATTAGCGCGCAATTAAGAACATCTCAGCGCGCAATTAAGAACATTATATATTTTTTCCAGGGATTCGATTCATTACGAAAATGTGTATGAGGTGAGACATGTACCTTTCAAATTAGACTCCAGAAGAATGTAGTTCACGTTTCACACTTTGCTGTTGAGCGTCGTCTGCTGCTTTCCGCGGACCCTGTGTCAGCAAAATCAAAATCGACTCCACTCCAGTTCGTCCCCGCATGTGCCGCCGGGCAAAGAAGCTCACCCACCTCTGATCGAATTCGTCTTCGTCTTCTGCTACGTCTTACCCTGATCGAAACGCAAGTTCAAATTTTTGGGGAGATAAATTGGGAGGGGGGGAAATTTTGAGATTTGGGGACTTTTATTTTCAAAAAATATATTCCTATTCGTATATATATTTTCAGGTCAGAGGGGCATAATGGTCCAAAGTGGCTAAATTAAATATGTTTAAAACTTACTGGCTAAATTAAATCTTTTAAAACTTTAAGTGGCTAAAATAGTATTTTCCTCATTTCTTATGCATTGAATCTATGTATATTCATACAAAGCATCAAAATGTTTAATAACATAATTATGAAATAATAATCATATATACATATATTGTAATACCCCGAAATATTTTAGAAGGTTTTATTCAACTTATATTACCCTCTGGTAAGTTAGAAAATAAGTTGGGTCCTTAAAGGATTCAAATAAAGGAAAAATCGCAGCCAGAGAAATCTATTAAAATTTATTTTGGTCAAAAATTGCTTTAAAAATATGTTCTGATATTTTTCTCGGGTTGATAGAAAAATTTTCAAGCATCGTGCCAAACTTTGAATTTTCCAATTTCGAGTTCAAATGAACACTTGGCACAATTTTAGGGTGAAAGGTAATAGATTTGGATAACTAAGGCACATCCGTCATTATCCAATTTCTTTTTTGAAATATTATCATATTCGTAATTATCCTATTCTTTTTCCATCATTATCCTCTTTCTTTTATTTGTTATTATCCTATTTATTTTTCTTCTATAAATAGGAGGTTAAGGTTTCATTTTTCATTCATTTTCAAAATGGAAACACCGAGCAGCTTCTAGAGAAGGTACGACTCTAGTTTCCTATTTCATTTCCGAAATAGTCATTTTGAAGGTGTCAACGCATAGATCACGAATACGTGATTGAAATGATGACACGACGGACGATCACGATGGAAAATCATCGTGACCGCCGCCAAAAGTCGCCACCACCTTTCAAATCGGTGACTCTTTCGGGTCATCGAATCAAAAAGTGTCTTTAGGGTTTTATGTTCTATGTATATTTATATACATTTTCCATGTTGTCACTTTTTAATTTCGGGTATATTTTGAGTGTCTGATTATTAAATTGTAATCTTTTTCAGATCTATCCTTCGTGGATAGCTATATCGTATTTTTAAGCTCAAAAGTTGTTCCGTGTCAAAATATAGTATTTTTATTTAAAGTTTCATATTTTTCCAATGGGCGGATCTTGCGGTATGAATTTATTTGTACCGAGTTAATTTTAGGATACGAGTTTGACCACCCCGTATGCCAAAACTTCCAAAAGGGTTTTTCTTTATAAAAATGCACTGAGTAAAGTTCCCTCAAGAATCAAAATATTTTGATGATCTGGGTGCTGCGTGTTAAGATTGTAGATATTATAATATTTACTTCATAGCTAAGAAAGGTTAGATTTTGACCTAATGGTAGTCTTTCATCGAAACTAAGTTGCCGGATAATCTTGTAGGCACAGAAGAAGGAGACTTCTAGTTGAGACCAGAATCAGAATCTAGATCTAGCTATTTCAGATCTAATTATCAGGTGGGTTTTTATTATATAAAAGTATATTTCGGGTTATTAAGCCCTGATATTTATAAAATGAATGTGATTGAATATCCAACTCATGACTGTATTTAATGTGCTCTCCTGACTTATGTAAGTCTTACTACTGTTTTGGTGACGAAACTACAATGGTTCACGATATCGAGCCCCAAGCAGACATGGCAGTGTCGCGCGCAATGATGGAACTAAAATGATTTAGTATACATGGAATTCACAAATTTTCTGTTTTGAAAGCTTTCCATGATATGCTTAAAATATAATTGGATATTCTGTTTTATAAAATAATTGTGAAGGTTTTTCTCAAAAGTACCCACTGAGTGCATTAGTACTCACGCCCAAATCATTTCAAATATTTTTCAGGATGAGCTGCGGGATGGTGGACGGCTGTGCTAAGGCTGAAGGGCTATCATTTGATGTATATGTTTCCTTTTCCGCTATGGAGTCTAACTGAGAACATGCTTCCTTTTGAGTCTGAATAAATGCATTGCGTTCTTTTCCGCTTACTCTGATTATTGCTACGGAGTGTTCGGTTCTCCGAATCCCATTTTCTTTACTGTTATGGAGTGTTCGGTTCTCCGAATCCCATTTTCTTTACTGCTACGGAGTGTTCAGTTCTCCGAATCCCGTTTTCTTTACTGTTATGGAGTGTTCGGTTCTCCGAATCCCATTTTCCTTACTGTTACTGAGTGTTCGGTTCTCCGAATCTCGTTTACTTTCTGTTCCTGACAGGCGAAAGCCTGACATTTATTTACTTTCCTTATTCAGACAGGCGCAAGCCTGGCTTTACATTTTTTTTCCATGTCAAGGCAAAAACCTGGCTTTATATTGCTTTCACGACAGGCGGGAGCCTGGCATCTCTTTACTTCAAGTATTTGGACAGACATCAGTCTGGCCTTTTTCATGCATAACCTATTAACAGTTAACCTTTGAACTGTTATTATTTACATTGAAGTTTGCCTTTGTTATTCTTTCTTGGATACATCCTAAGAGTCATGGTATCTGGTTTGAGTAATTTCATACGCTTTAAAAGCGTGGATTGATCCATTTATAGAGGTTATGCTGCCCAAATTTTTAGGGCACTAACCCTATTTTTCTGATTGCTTCTGTTCAACAACCCCTCCCCATTTCCCCCAAGTAGCGCACCGGTCCCCTGCCCTTCTCCCGGGACCGGGGCGTTACATATATCAACCTCTAGTTTTTAGCATGTTTGAATTTGGTCCTTAATTCACCCGGTTGTAATTTCTCATACGCCACGGGCCACGGGTAATATATACATGTGGTCTATCTTGGTTTTTCTTGTAGTATCATATTATATCTCCACTGGTTTCTTTTTTTTCTGGAAAAGAATTTCATCATCAAAATCGGAGTCTGCTTCCATCATCCTCGATCGTTAGTTATCTTTGTTATATAATTGCATTACATCAATCCATACAAAGCATCAAAATATTTAATAACAAAATTTTGAGATTATACAGTTAAGTATACATAATTCAACCTTTAGCTTTATCATGTTTCAATTTATTCTCCAATTTTTGCCTAGTGCGGATTAAGGAGCAGCTCCTCCATACTGTGGCTGTGGAGGTGGGTTATGTCGCCGCCTAATAGAGGCAGAAGCGGGGGCCACCAAGAGCTATCTACATCGAGTCTTTCGATTGAAAGAGGAAGGGAGACAATTCAAATGCCAGTGCAGAAATAGAAAGAGTCATGCTTTAAAGTGGAATTCTTCGAAGATCCATTGCTCAATTTTGCTGCATGCTCTACTCCTAAAATGCAGAGAAGACTTGCAAGGGCAGATCCGGGTTGGTTAGTCTGGAAAGTCATGGGAGAGGCGGGCAAAGTGAAATAATATACTATAGAATCTTATGAATCACGCACGGCACACTTTCTATATCTTCTATGTCTACAGATTCAATTGGTGCCCTTTTTTGTTGTTGTATGGCACCAACATTCTTCAATTAATTCAAACTGTTTCAAAAGGGTAAAATACTTTGTATATAATATCGCAAAATTAATAAAATAGTAAATGCCACATGGACACAAACATATAGTAATGATAATGAATTTCACGTACCCACAACATTCTATAAATCAAAGACACTAACAATTCGAATTCACTACTCCCACTCGGCGATTAAGCTATATAAAAACCTCATTCTGGCATGTATTCACTCTTCCAACAAATGATCACATAAATATAACTCTATTAGTTGTAAAAATCAAGAGCCAAAATCGGAAAAAAAAATCACGGTAACACAAAATAATAAGTGAAATAGATACTAATTCATAACAAGTACCAACACAACCTTATGAAATAAATTGATAATGTCCAAATCGAATGGGTAGCATTACCTTATTTTCAGCATCTTGTGTTTGTGTTCAATTCGTGCTATTTTCTCAATTACCATTGTCGCGTACTTTACAACCTCCCTTCACAATCTCCGAAAATTAGTGTTGTAGTCTTCACAGTACAAACCCTGCAATTCATGTGTTCTACAGTAGCATCGATCGATCATTTTGGGAGTGAAATCATCAAGCTTAGCTTCTTTCAATCTTGAATGGTATTATTGTGAAACTTCAGAATTTGCTGTCAATCTTACCGAAAATCAGAACTCAATTGTCATTTCTCTTCTTCTACAGTAACAGTTGCAGCCGTTTTTTTGGGAGAGAGAATCGCTAGGTTTTTTATTTAAATTGGTGCTAGGGTTTTCTATGGATTTTAAATATAGATAGATACAATTAATTTCAATACATATACGTATCTTCATCCAATTTTATTGTATGTTTCCATATAAAATTATTCAATAAAAATACATTTTTACCCCTATTCGAATTCTTAATTAAATTATATTTGATACATCCTTTTTCAAGCATTTAATCTCATCCATCCATCCTCAATATTTGTATGGTTCAGATTTATTCCTATTTTTTACATAGGGAGTAGTCCCTATTGTTGGTCCCGGGCGAGTCGAAGTCAGTTTAGAGGAGGGGTGAATAAACTGACTCAAAAACTTTTAACTTTAATGCGGAATAGTTAGGGCCCTTTGACTCACGTATGAAAACTTATCAATGCACTTAGTCAATTGAGAAGACCAGCTGGCTGGAAGGTGCAGCTTGTGTGAACAGAGTGTGCAGTTATAAAATATATGCAAATAGAGAGCAATAAGTACAGCACACAAGCAGTTTATAGAGGTTCCAAGCTTAAACTTCTACGTCCTCTCTTCCTTACTTAAAAGGGCAATTCATTATGCAATGGTAAAGTTACTTTATTACAATTACACAATGAAGACAGGTTGAACCTGGAAATGACAACTCTCGCAGAGTCACGGTCGCCTTTTCAACTGGTGTTGTCCTAAAAATGGCAGTTCTCGTAGAGCTATGGTCTCCTCAGCCGGTTTTGACAGCTCACACTTGCAGTCCCCAACTGCTCGCTGGGGAGTTAGGTGCTATTACCTGTCTTTACAAGATTTTAGATCTCTTTCGATCTTCAAGAATACAGTCTTGAAACTGGTATCAACTGATGTGCTTCTTAGACTTAAGCTGGATAGTTGATCGTTGAATATCGTGAACTGAGAAGCTTGCTCTTGCTGGACTTTTCTGCAGCTAGCTGGTGTGATGATTCTTTGAGATCTTCTTCTCAGTTGTGAACTTTTTGCAGCTTTGAACAATGATTGAACTTTGAGCTGTGAGAGGGAGAAAGAAAGCCCAATTGTGATATTGCATAAATTTGATTAGCGAAAGTTAGATTGGTGAAAAGTTATTTAAAAGTGAGATTCACTCTTTTTATATAGAGGAGTAATCTTTTGACCGTTGAACTCCATTGATCGTTGATTCTGCTGGTCCATTGATAGGACGTATTCTACTTGTTATTATCACGACTTTTTGGTGACTTTTCTCCTTATTGTCTATCCTATATTTGTGTATTTTGGTGCTTTGATATGTTGTGAAGTTATGTAGGGACATGATGTAATATGGAGAAGAGAGGCAGGGTTTTTGGTGCAAGAAAAGATACAAGTGACAAAAAGGGAGAATATCGAATAGAGCAAGCTGCAAGGGCATGCAGCTGGAGGATTGAGGCAGATTTCTGGAGGCCCGGTCCAGAATACGTTTTGGGCTTGCTGAACCTAATTCTCGGCCCACGCGCAAGACCTGGACGTGGAAGAACCTTTCTCCACCGCCTTTTGAAGATTTATGCATGGGAGTTACCATAATTATTTAGACTAGGATTTTATTTCCTACTAGAACTCTATCTTTTATGGATTGTAAAATATATATTAGGTATCTAGTTTATTTTCTATCAACACACACGCTAGGAACGAGAAACGCAACAGCGATCAGAATTAATTCAGTGCTATATTCCCTTCTCTTCGATATCATCATAGCGCAATTATACAATTTCTTGTTGATCGATTCCAGCATGCAAAGTAGCTAATTTATTCGTATTCCGGTGACGACGACGAAGCTCCACTTATATAACTGTGAGATCTAATTGTTTGTTCATAATTAATCGATGCATGTATCTGTTATTCTTGGATTTCGGGTCGTTAATTATTCTAAGTTTATCGAATAGTTACAAATATTTGGTAGGTTGTGATTAATTACTAGCCAATTAAATCGGCCATACGTAATCGTGGTTTAGGTTTAATAAGTGGTAAAACGGTTGCTCAAATAACTAGGGGAATAACAGAGTTAATTTTACAGTCCTGCGTCAGAGTCTGTAAGTTAGGAATCGGGTCTTTCTTGTGCTCATTGCTGTCGGCTCATTAAACTCATAGAGCGTCTCTTACAGTTGTCAGTTGATTAGGGAAATAATTAATGAAGCATCTTCTTAATTATCGAAACAGTATGGAAAGATTAGGTCATGTCAGAAGCGTCTTCGATGACTATAACTGATTTGCATGGTTTGATTAATTAATTCTTGCATCTGTGATCGGTGTTATAAGTGGAGTGGAGTTTGTTGGATCCGGAATACCCTTTTTGTAATTGATTTAATTCAGTTCGGTGGCACACGTATTTTCGATAGTTGTCTATTTAATTCTTTAATTTATTTACTACATAATTCACACAAAACACGTTTCTGGAAGTTTGGGCACGCAGACTGAAAGTCCAGAGTAATTCTCGCCGGTCCTTTGGAGACGATCCTGCTCGCCACTGTGCTCTGCAGTGTGGGCTTGCCGACGAAAGTCAGAACATTTATTTTTGGTGAAAAATAACGCACCAAATTTTGGCGCCGTTGCTGGGGATCGGTTTAAAGCAGTGTTTACTTGAAATTTTCAGTTTGTTATTTACTTTGTTTTTATTTTTAATTTTTCTGGTCTATGACCCGTTCCTCTGCAAATAAAGATTTGGTGTTCGATCCAGAGCCAGAGAGAACGTTACATCGGTTGAGGAAGAATACTAAGGAGTCTACAAAGACTCTCGAAGCTGATCAACACCTCGACATGGCTAATAATGAAGATCCACCACCGAACCCGCAAGACCTTGCCGCAGGAAGAGCCCTCATCCAAGCCAATGTGGCTAATCATGGACCTGATCATGAGCCTCTCATACGGAAAATCGGCCGTCTTCGGAGTAACAGACCCATCTGTATTGTGCTGCCCTCGATTGCAAACAATGCGGAGATCCGACCTGCATTCATTCAAGTGTTGCCGAAGTTTGGTGATTTACCGGGAGAAAGTGCACACAAACATTTGTCTGAATTTGATCTCGTGTGCTCAACTTTAAGACCTACTGGTTTTACTGCTAATAACCTCAGGTTACTCACTTTTTCTCACACTTTTCAGGGAAAGGCACGAGATTGGTTATTTGATTTTCCGCCGGAGTCTATCACTACTTGGGCGGAATTAGAAGGACAATTCCTGCGAAAGTTCTTTCCTGAGACTCGCATTGCAAATCTGAGAATGGCTATCAGTAGCATCAAACAAAAGCCGAATGAAAGCCTAGCTGAATACTGGGAGAGATTTCAATAGCTTTGCCGTAAATGCCCAGACCATGGGTTCACCGATTATCAGCTTCTGACTAATTACTTTTACCGTGGCATGTCTTCTTTTGATAGGAAAATCGTTGATGCTGCCAGCGGGGGATCTCTCACCAACAAAACCCTCGGAGAGGCCAAACAGCTCATAATTGACATGGCTTCTGGAGGACGGCAGTACGAAGAAGAAGATGAAGGAAGACACCGACCTGTAAGGGCAATCGACCGAGCTGAAGGGTCAGAAGTGAATGAGAAGATAGATGCTCTTACCTCTCTAATCCGAGGCTTGGTTGTGGCACACACAAGGCCAAACCGCTGCGGAGTGTGTTCTGAGCATGGGCATTTCACTGACAAGTGTCCTAATTTGCATGAGCCACCTACTGAACAAGCTTGTTACGGATCATGCGATGCGTAGCAAGATGCTCTCAGAGGAATCAATTATGATGCCCCGAAAGGAGACAACTTCAGGAGAAAGAGGAATAATGATCCTTATTCCAATTCCTACAACCCCGGTTGGAGAGATCATCCCAATTTTCATTGGAGACAACCTGGAGATCCACCCGCAGTAGGAGACTTGCCACCGAGACCCCCAAGGGATGAGCCTTATGCCCACGCAGATCGCTCCGCACCGTCTATGAGCGAGATCATGAAGAGTCTGGAGCAAAGCACCAACCTAGTGAGTAGCCTAGCACAGAGCCAAAAGGCCTTTCAGCAAGAGACACAAGCCGCCTTAGGCAGCATGGGCACACAGATCACCCAACTTGCCACCCAATTGAACAAGCTGCAAGGGCATACTGGAAAACTTCCATCTCAAGCCGAGCAGAATCCGAGAGGAAATGTCAGTGATGTGACTCTTCAGAGTGGGAAAGAGTTAGTAAAGGATGAGAAACATAAGCGACACAACCACACACTGAGTGGACAAACCGCAGAAGCTGACGACAGACCCAACGATAAGGGCACACAGCCTGCCGCACGGATTGCTCCTAATGAGGTACAGATTTTGTCTAAACCTCCTCACCCTATTAATGCAGCTCCTTTTCCTTCTAGGTTAGCACGACACAAGAAAGAGGAAGATGAGAAAGAGATCTTCGAGCTTTTCAAGAAAGTCGAGATCAACCTACCTCTGATCGATGCTATCAAGCAAGTCCTTCGATACGAAAAATTCTTGAAGGAACTATGTGCCAAGAAGATACGGTATGGAAGAGATGCAAAAATCAAGGTAGGAGAAAATGTCTCAGCCATAATTCAGCGGAAATTGCCTCAAAAGTGTCGAGACCCAGGTATGTTCACTATCCCCTGCATCATTGGGAGCAAAAGGGTAGAAAAAGTCATGTTAGACTTAGGAGCATCTATTAATGTTATGCCTTTCTCTGTTTACAAAGAGTTACAGTTAGGTCCTATGAAAGATACTCGCGTCATCATTCAATTAGCTGATAAGTCCAATGCATACCCTAGAGGTGTAGTAGAGGATGTCTTAGTTAAGGTGAATGAATTGATTTTTCCTGTTGATTTCTACATTGTTGACATGGATGATACATTGTCTGCACATAGATCTTTAATTTTGCTAGGCCGCCCATTTATGAAAACTGCACGCACGAAGATTGATGTTGATAAAGGCATGATGAGTTTCGAATTTGATGGGAATGTTGTCACATTTAATATATTCGAAGCCATGAAGCATGTAGAAGACCCCGAGGCTCTTTTTATGGTAGATATTATCGATTCCATTACTGATGATTTTGTTGAGTGCAATTTCAGGGATGACAGTTTAGAACAGGTACTTTATGGAGGGATACCCGACCACATTGCAGATTCAGAAGAGGAAAAAGAGATTCGGGAACTCATACAGCAGTTATACGCTGCCGATGAATTTCCTGTCAGAAATATGGCCGGCCGTTTGCCCTTGCCGCCCATCACGGAGCCTATTCTCCCATCTCATGTGAAGGCCCCGACTCTAGAGTTGAAGGTTCTTCCTGAGCACCTGAAGTACGCCTACCTGGGCGAAGCAGATACTCTACCTGTTATCGTGAGTAAAGACCTTACCGCAGCCCAGGAAACACAACTTGTTACTCTTTTGAAGAAGCACAGAGGTGCTATCGGCTGGACTCTCGCCGACATCAAGGGGATCAGCCCCAACATCTGTATACACCGCATATTTCTGGAAGAGAATCATAAACCATCCCGAGATCCTCAGAGGAAGTTGAATCCAGTGATGAAAGAGGTGGTATTGAAAGAGATTATGAAGTTGCTCCAATTGAGAATCATTTACCTAATCTCCGATAGTGTTTGGGTTAGCCCAGTACACATAGTTCCAAAAAAGTCTGGTTTCCAACTCGTGAAGAATGAGAGTAACGAATTGATCCCTATGCGATTGCAAACAGGGTGGCGAATGTGCATCGATTTCCGGAAGTTGAATGATGCCACACGCAAGGATCACTTCCCGTTGCCTTTTATTGATGAGATGCTTGAAAGGTTAGCTGGGAAATCCTATTTCTGCTTCCTCGATGGCTACTCTGGCTATTTCCAGATTTTTGTGGCTCAAGAAGATCAAGATAAGACGACCTTCACTTGTCCATTTGGGACCTTTGCTTGCCGAAAGATGCCCTTTGGTTTGTGCAACGCCCCGGGCACCTTCCAACGATGCATGATGAGTATCTTTTCCGACTTGATAGAGAGCTGCATCGAAATTTTTATGGATGACTTTACAGTTCATGGCGACTCTTTTGAGCAATGTATGGAACATTTAGACAAAGTTCTTCAAAGGTGTGTTGAGACTGATTTGGTTTTGAACTTCGAGAAGTGCCATTTCATGATACAACAAGGAATTGTGCTTGGGCATGTCATATCTGCGAAGGGCATAGAAGTGGATAGAGCAAAGATCGATTTGATCACAAAGCTGCCGTACCCATCCAATGAGAAAGAAATTCGAGCCTTCTTAGGCCATGCCGGCTTCTACCGTTGCTTCATTCAAGATTTTTCCAAGATAGCTCAACCAATGACTAAGTTGCTGCAGAAAGACGCCCCTTTTATCTTTGATGACAAGTGTAAAGAAGCTTTTGATTTGTTGAAAGAGAAGCTGACCTCGGCGCCCATAATTCAGCCACCGCAGTGGGGACTTCCGTTTTAGCTCATGTGCGATGCAAGTGACTATACTGTTGGAGTTGTCCTTGGACAAAAGATTGAGAAGCACAATTATGTCATTTACTATGCTTCCAAAACTCTCAACCCGGCTCAATGCAACTATACAACTACAGAAAAAGAGCTTCTTGTCGTGGTGTTCGCTTGTGAGAAATTTCGATCCTACATTGTTGGATCCAAAGTTGTGGTATACACTGATCACGCTGCTCTCAAGTACCTCCTGTCCAAAAAGGAGTCTAAACCACGACTAATTCGTTGGATTCTCCTTTTACAAGAATTTGATTTGGAAATTAAAGACAAGAAGGGAGCCGAGAATCATGTCGCAGACCATTTGAGTAAACTGTTGACTGCATCCGACGGTATGCCCATACCGGACGATTTTCCAGATGAGCTTCTTCTTGCAGCTGCGGAAAGGGCACCCTGTTACGCTGACTTGGTGAATTTTCTCACCACTGGAATTTTTCCCAAAGGCTTTGAATCTGCCAGAAAGAACAAGTTGAAGAGCCAAGCCAAGTATTTCATCTGGGACGAGCCCTATTTGTGGAAAACTTGTGTCGATCAAGTTCTCAAAATATTATAAATTTATCATCTTACTTTGACTAAAACATTGACTAAATTGTGGTCATTAGATCTAGTCAAATATAATATTAGGATTGATCGGGTTCTTATGTGAAAATTTTCCACACGATGCGAATTGCTCATCAATGAACTGAAAACGGAATGAATATTCTAATTTAATTTGGGGGAAAATTGTATATTAAATTCTTACAATTTCCAACTTGAAAGAAATTAGAATGGTCAGAGATTGCACACTGTATATTCACATTGTTCCCCCAATTTATATTAGAATTATTATTAGAACCTAACTTTTTTAATTTGGACATGACAAAACTTTAATATTGAACTGATAACTAGACGTGAACATCACCAAGTGCCACTAGTCTTCTCTGATAGCAATAATTAATATTGTTTTATAAGTTATAGTTTCCATGAAATATTGAAATATAAAACACTTTATCATTTTACTATTGTCTCAATCTTGCACTTATTATTTTTTAGTAATGTACATTATATTTGATTATGTATATTATGTATGTATACTACACAATGAAAAAGCAAAAGTCATATATAATAAAAGATTGAAGATTCAAACTGCATGTGCTGCGCGCACATACTCTCTCTCTCATATGGAAAACTAATTTGTTCATATTCTCATATCTAACCTAACAGTTTAGTGTTTTGAGAAAATGAACAGTGGCAGCGAAGGTATCGTACGTGTCTACGTGAGATAAAATTGAGATAATTAAATAATACTCCCATCAACTTCTCGAAATGTCCACAAATAATAAAATTCATTTTATAATATCAAGATTTTGTCACTTTAAAATTCACCAACATTTATTCAGTAGGTTTTATGATACCTAATTAAATACGTACGTATCCGATGGCTCATGGCACTATCTTCACCTCTAATACTACTACTAGTCATATAATTTGTCTCTCTATAGTGGAGGCTAATTGGGTACATAAATACCAACTACTTTGCTTCTCATTTTAATAGGAATAGTAGTTAACATAAGAAATATATATCCTATACTCACTCTCATTATTTACATATACGTACATATTTGCAACATTACACACCAACCAACTTCAATTAATTTGAAAACCAACATGAAATGCTTCAAAAATGTAAAGTTAGTACCTACAAAATGTATTTATAAACCATATGATAGGAAATAATCTAGAGAAAAAATTAATTGGATGCTTACTATTCGAAATTGTCCTATCCTCATTTACAAATTATAAGTTATGCTGGCTGGTAAAGTAAAATCATCACAATTATATTATTCCTTCAAAGATATCCAAACATATAAAGTAGAGACATTTCGAGTTCAAAACCCACATAATTCTCTTCTCCCAACTAAAAAAATGAAAAATAAAAGATTCTTTGATCTACATTTTGATCAATAATATATATCTGCCAATATTATTTACATGCAAACTAATGTACAAACAACGCAACGTGATTGAATTTAAAGGTTGAGGGAGGTTGAGTAATTATTAAGGGAAATTAATAGGAATTGAAATCCTTTATTGCACATTTGGCGTTGCATTCTCTATTATTCACTCATTTTTTTTAGTTTTTTATTTTTCATTTCTTCTCTTTGATTTCAACTTCTTGTGCTTTAGTTTAATTTTACACTTATTATTTAGGGTTCACCTACCAAATTAAGGGGTATTATATTTTTTTAGTATTTAATTAATAATTTTTAGTTATTAATTGATTATTTAAAAATTTAATACTAAAAAATTATAATAAACCTTAATTGGGAAAGTCGGATCATAAATAATAAGTGTAAAATTAAACCAAAGTACAATAAATTGAAATTGAAGAAAAAATAATAAAAAAACTAAAAAAATCGAGCGTTTAATAAAAAAATCAACACAAAAAATGTAAATGAGGATTTCATGTAAATTAAAAGTAGTTTTGGTAGGTCCTAAACAAGACACATTAAATGCAAGTCCAGTACATTGGAATAAGAAATGAGCAAGATTCCAAAAATTGAAGCTTATTACATGGACCAAAACTTTTAGACCAAGTAATTAATGAGACACTGACATCAAATTAGGCAGTAAGAAAATGAAGCCCAATTCCAAGAGAGATTAATTTAGAAATTCATGGTTTCTACAAACCCTAAGCTCCTTTGCATTAATTGCCCTTCACATGATTCCAAGTTTCTTTCTTTGTCTCTTCTTGATTCAAACAATTCCTACATGCCCTTTTTGTTAACTTCCATGGAACCTTCAATTCATTACTAAACAATGCTCATTTTTAAAATAAAATACATTTTTAAGAAGAAGATGAAGATAAATATTTCTTTTCTTCATCGACTATGGGTAGAGAGAGAGAGAGTGTGTAGAGGGATCAAGTCGAGACTACTATTTCACTTGTGATTAATTGTAAATAATTATATATATTTCAATTTGAGCGCTACTTATTAATCAAACTTATCACACATTTCTTTTGTTTTTCTTCATTTAATTTATTTACTTAGCTATAAGCTTCTAGCAATATCCCTAGCTAATTAATTACAGATTATATATGATAGATCATCATAACATTTGAAATTAAAATGCAAAATCAGAATAATGTAAAATAATTATTTTAATCCTTATAAGAAATATTCCTTGTTACCTATTAGAAATTACCAATGAGCCATAGGTTGGAGATCTTTTTTGTAACCAAATTAAACATCAAATTTTGTAGCATTATTATTGGAAGAAGAGAGCGTCTTAAAGTAATATATATAGAAAACCCTATTTGTTGAAACTTTTAAGAAAAGAAATTCTTATGAAGAAGAAAGAAAACAAACATCTTCCACAAGCTTAAGTCTTGAGGAGAGTATCCATGCAAGCATTAAATGGCCCTCGTGCTCTCCCTCACACACACATTATATTATCTTTTTTCAATCGAGATGCTATGTTTTTTTCCGACTAATTTAGTAATGATCATCTCAGTAATCAATGCATGAAAATTGGTGGATATATATTAGGTTTTTGTGGTGGATATATACTAAGTTTTTTGTTTTTTTTTTTGCTGGTCTTCTGTACAAGTGTACAACCGCCTAACATAAGGCTTATTGCAGACACTGCCAGTCCATTCATGATTCTGTTCAAATCCGTTGGAAAAAAAACAAACTTTCATTATTTTATGATGATATTTTTCTACATATGATATTTTAGTACCACATATAAGTGATTTTTTTATAGTTGAAACATAATTTGATTTTATGAAAGCACATGTTATGGATAATGTTGCACGAGTTTAGTTCTAGATGATTAGGGAGTAATATTAGTCTTCTAGTTTTGAACATATATAACAAATATTTATAAAATTTTGATTATAGACAGATTGACATGAAGTGATACCTTTTTAACATATGACAGTATTCTTCATTTTCAGCAGTACTTTGTCATATTGAATGTTGTAAAAATAATTTTTCATTGAGAAATAATTTTCAGCAGTATTTTTCATTTTCAGCAGTACTTTTTCATATTGAAAATAATTTTTAATTGAGAAACAGGTCAGGAACATCCCTAAAAACTCATTATCTAGTAATAAACAATATCAGCTATGTCATTATCATGAAAACAAGTATCACTAATTATAAAATAAGATATCACTAGTGATTTTCAACGGGATCTCAATCTTCCATCTTACAAGACCAACAATGACATCATCTGATGCACCAGCACCAACGACTCTAGCCTCTAAGAGAGAAAAAATTGATCTAAAAATGGGTCGGCCCATCTGTTCAAGAGTAAAACTGCCTACACATTTAAAAAATATTTTTTTAGTTATGTTGATCTTGATTTTTTTTTTTTACCTCCTACTATATTACGAACATATCGTTTTAAAAACCACACCAGTACAGTTAATATAACAGGAGGTAAAAAAAATCAAGACCAACATAATTAACATTTCCATAATATGGCCATATGTCCCAAAAAAAATTGAAAAAATATTTTAAAAATGTGCATTTTGATTATAGAAAAAAACACAAGGGCAAACGTTCCGATAAAACATGAATACATGGTCAGAATTCTTTATCACAAAATTTTAAGGAGACATAATTACATATCCCACATGGAATTCTTGTTTCCTATTCTTTGCGGTTCTGAGTGCCTGGTTATTATGCAACATTTCAGGAGATCAAATTCACAGCAAAAAATACACACACAAATGCCAACCAGATTGCCACTTGATTATACGTTACCTAGTAAAGGAGATTATAGTACAAGCAAGCTATTACAAACTCTCGAGGCAACAATTATAATTTACAAAAATAAAATAAAATTATATATATAAGGGTTGATGATCAGCCCCCAAGAACACTAGATTATACAAATAGGCACTTGGACCAATTACACCATATTATAATCGCGTGTAACATCATCAGCACTATTAGAATGTTCCCACTCCCCACCATCCCCACCAAATACCCGTCATTTAGAGTCAGCTAGCAAGTAAAAGGGCTCGAAAATTCCAGAAAAATAAAAGGTGGGATGATTACGACGAAGAAAGCAATTTGTGTCATCTGATGTTGGTGGCATTTCATTGGTATGAAAAGGGCAAAAAGAGAGAGATATATAGTCGAATAGGCATGTGGGAGGAATATCATAAAGTTTATGAAGGGGCAGAGGGCTCAGGTTCGACAATTGTTGAGCCATCGGCTTGACTAGAAGGGTATATCAGTGCTGCAAGTGAAATAGGCATGATACAGAGTGATTTGGATTGGAGGAATTGCATTGCAGCACCTACATCTTCTTCCATAAGTCTAGCTACCTCACATTCGGTTTCCTCACTTGACCACTTCTCCCACACATGCTGGTTAGATCCTATTTCGCCAGATTCATCCTAAAATAGTGAGACCAAACAAATCTGTGTCAGGTAAATGTAATAGGGATCAATTAAATACACATCCCCAGAATATTTCCTCATAGTTATGATAAAATTAAGGAAAGTATATGATTAATTACCTCAACGGCTTGCAGAGGGATATCAGCCACAAGTTGTGCCACTGCACCAGCCCCACCAAGCCTACTCATGCTCAAAACCTGTTTAATATTTAATATTTTAGTTGACAAAGAAGAGAAAAGGATACAGAAAGAACTAAAAGGAGTAGTATTTGGTTTGGAAATTTAGGGATTGGTATATGCACAACCAGCACAAGCTGACAATGAATTGCAAAAAGATGATCAAAAGCCACAGAGAACATTCAAGATACAAGTTTGGAGGAGTTCAAAATTTTGAAATTGTATTGCACACATGTCAGCAGTTGAAACCAGTGATTTTGTAGGATGGGGATGCCGTATACTGGCAGAATAGCAGAGCTGAGATGACAACTCGTTAGAAACCTTATAGAGTGTGAACAGAAGCAAGCCAAAATAGACAACGGCATGAACAGATACAATTTAAATTAATGAATTATTAAGTAAAAAAATTGTCATATAAAAAAAATCCCTGTGCTATTATGCAGAAGTTATTCCTGACAAGAATTGACAGGCATTGTTACCTTAACTTGAAGCCTTAAGAACTTCACATAGTCCAGAATCTCATCAAGCATTGCAGCCCTATCAGTCTGTACAAATGAGAAAAAAGTTAAAATTTCAATCAAATGAAAAACAAGATCATGTAAAGAACATTAAAAATCTCATACCTTCTAAATATAATCAACTATAGATGATTGGCTGAATTTATGCACCAAGACTATATGTCAAGTCATCAAACTAATACTCATAAATCGACTCCAATTATATTATTAATCAATTTGGCGGAAACAACTCCTAAGGATAGATATCCTGGAGACTAGAGGCAGAGGGCTGAGGGGATACTTAACAAGGGTTCCTCTACTTCATCTACTGCCATGGGAACAGACCTGTGAGTGGAAGAGCTTCAAACAATCTAAGAAAATTTAATAATCAGAACCTAATCCCCATTTCCTACCCCAGCCATCCATCAAAGTGGCTCCTTTCTGTTAGAACGTTTCATTTCCTTCTTTCCTTTCCATATTTCTTTTTCCATTCACCAACCTTGTCATTGTCCAGTTCATTCCTGCATATGGCTCTCCTTTCTTATCTTATCTCATTCATTCAACTCTAGACCACCTTCTCCCCAGGTTAATTTTTCTCACATATTGCTGTATGCCTGTACAAACACCAAATTCACAGTGGCATGGTCTCTTAAGCCATTCTTTATTCCCCAATCCTTCACTAACCTTGATATTGAACAAATTTAGGGACTCTCCATAAGATTTAGGAAAAATTAGAGCACCTAATGGCGGCAGTTCCACCTCAAACTCAATACGGAGCACAGAGCAGTAGTGGTGGCCGGAAACTAAGCAAGAAATATACAGAATTACAAATTACATGTACAGGAACTTGCAGACAAGCGACATAATATCACAGGGGCCTAGAAGATTTCAGTCAACACTACAACAGAAATGTGCATACCTTATTGCAGCTTGGAACAAGTTCTTGCAAGGCCTTGATTCTTTCAGATATCCTCTCTCTTCGCAACTGTATTGAGATGAGATCAATTTATTCAAGTCATGTGTTAGCAATAAAAAGTTGAAGAAACTGTTATTTCCTCCTAAGGTAAGGCATATTCCATGATCATTCATATGAATTAATACCCGCTCAGCAATACTATGGGGGTCTGTTGCTTGACCTCTTCTTGCCCGAACTCTAGGCCTGATGACAGGTGGATGTGGCACAGTCACAGCGGTGCTTGGTGTTGGCTGACCTTGAAAGGCCTGTGGAAGAAATGCACTACTGATTAGCATGACAAAAACAGATAAAATAAATGATGCTTCTCTTTGGAAAACAATTGCAGGAGACTGATGACTCAGAATTCTACAAAAACCACTCGAATGGACTCGGGTGTAATTAAGCCAAAAGACTCTTGTCGAGAAGTGATTTGACAAAGACAGTCACACTTTTAAGGGTTCACAAGAGATTGTTAGAATTTAAATTTTTATCAGTTCATGAAAACGTTTGTTACTAGTCAACTATTATATCTAAGATACAAGCCAAATTAAAACTATATCGACTAGACCATGCACAAACACATAGAGAAACCAAAAAAGTAAACAGCTTCAGTTATTTGTAATTAGAGTTTCGACCTGTTGAATGTGAGGCACGGGGTGACGTACGGTATGAGCCTGCAAATGGTCAAATGCCGGATATAAACTCCCAATGTTACTACTATTAACTCCTTCCCTCTCCTGCAGAAAATATATTATATGCATAATTAATCACTCCAAATATATGACACAGACATAGAAGATGAAACACGCAATTAAAAACAATCGAACCAAAATAACGACTTAATGAGCTCACATACATAAATTATTTAAGTTTCACTCAAATGACTAAAAAAGGACTCCACCATTTACTGGATTAACCATCTCAGAGGTGAGAGGTGCAGACCAACAATTTCCCAAACATGAACCAGTATAAAATAAAATAAAATAAAATGAAATAGTAAAATTAGAGCTTACGGGCTTCACTGCGTAGGCTCCGTTGTCATTAACGGCGTCACGGCCGTTATCTAGGCTGAGGCTTAAAGGAAACATCGGGGGAGGATGGTGGAGGCTGGAGGGAGCGAGGTGGGAGACAGTGTCGTTCATCTCGGAGGGGTTAGTGCCGTCGGAGCCAGAAAGTCCGGCGTAGGAAGGAATAGAAAGGATTTGCTCGAGGAAGTCGTCGGAAGCATAACCCTCCGGCGGGTTCGCCGCCATGGCGACGGCCGGAGATTAGGGATTTGAAAGAATTGGGGAAAGTGAAATGTCGGAGCTGCGACGGAACTGTGCGCGTGAATTTGTGAGTGGAGTGAGAGAGTGGGATTTTGACGTTTGATTATGTTATGAAAATGGTGTTAATTGGTGGGGACATAAACAAGCTATCTATGGCCTATGGGTTAAAAGTTAAAAACTTTCCATTATTTTATTTTACCATAACTACAATGTCAAAACCAAAAGTTCACAGTTTAAAGGTAGCACTTCAAAATTATAAATTTATTAGCCCCATCCCAATTGAATACTTCGTAAACAATCTATTACAATTCAATCTGCGAATAAAATATTTTTTTTTCCTCCGTCCACATAATAAACTCAACAATTCAAATTCACAATTTTCCACTTTTATCAACGATCTTCTCCAATCCAAAATAATTTATTTTATTTTATTCTTTATTAATATCTATTATCTATAATTATTTTTTATTATATTTTTCAAAGTTAATAAATTATTTTATATTTTAAATAATTATTACAATAATAATAAGGATATATTCCTCATACACTTAAATTTAATAATAAACTCAATAATAATCCGAAGATTACAATAGATGAAATACTAATATTAAACATGTGAGTTTTGATAATAATTGGATTTTGATTGAGATTTAGAGAAAAATCTCAATTTTGATGATATTGATAATTTTGGGAATTTAAAAAATAATTTGGATCATTTAAATCCATAGTTTCAAATGAGAGAAAATAAGTGAGAATTGATTATTTATTTTAATGTAATTCAAAGTATGTCAAGAATAGGCTCATTTTATAGATAATGAAAAAATACAAATTATGATATATTTTTTAATATATTATTATCCATAATAATAATAATATAAAATTTTATTCAATAAAAATATGTTTGGTCAATCAAATAAAGCCATGTGGCAAGAGAGAGAGAGGATTGTTGGGTTTTTGGTCTCCAAACATCTCACCGATTGACAAAAAAAAATTGAATTTAACATTATTTTCATTTTTTTTGTTTGTTTGTGATAATCGATTGGACGAGATTGGGAATGGAAATGGTCTTATGATAAGTTCGAAACTGATCCAATTAACATTTTTTTTTACATCGAGGGTAAACCGTAGATTGGGGTGCGCATTGAGTAGACTCTATCCATGTGTAATAATTTGCAAACCATACAGAGAAAATAAACCACACTTGAAAAATCAAATGTGACCAGTTCACACCTAATGATGTTAAGGGTAGCATTCGAACTTGATCCATTTCGCATTTTTATGTTGTGCTAGTGGTGCATGAGCTAACAACGGAACGCATTTGCCAAGGTTATTCCGTTCCATTTTATTATGGTTAATTACAAAGACGTGTTTGACAGTCGGAGCGAGCGTCTATAACTATTTATGATTTTGTAGAATAATATATATATATATACACTATTATACGTGTAAATTATGTATAAAAAAACATGCCCAATGTTGTTTAGATATGTTTAAACTCGATTTTATTTTCCTAGTTATAATAAATTTATTTATCGTAGTTATTAATTACACAACAAATCCTATAAAGCAAACAATCAAATAAAGAATGCAATAAAATAAGCCTAGAGCATTAAATCAAACATCCAATTGTATATAAAAAAATAACTACTTTCATACTCTATGATATTAAAGGTTTTATATAAATCCGATATCAGACATATACTTTTCAACTTTAGAAGTTATATTTTTCACTATTAGAAATGATATTTTTGTCAATTAAAAAAATATATGTACAACAGTTGTATATAAATCTGATATCATATTTTCAGTGTAGAAGTTATATTTTTGAATATTTTTTCAATTAAAAAAATATAATAATAATTACATAATTAGAAGTTATACTTTTCAGTACAAGATATCATTTTTTTAATTTTATCATTATTTAATTTGCTCTTATATCGTTTTGTGTTTTTTTTTTTTTTCCTTTTTACGAGATGTGTTGTTTTTCCTCTTGAGATGCAATTATGCAAATAGTCATTTTCCTTCTCGTTATATAATTCGACATAATTGACGATGTAGCTTCTTAGGATGAGTTATATTTTTCTTGTCGAATTACATATCCTAAAAAGAGCTTCAATCTCTAGTTCTCTTATGAGAGCGTAAATAATCACTTTTTAGTTGAGATTTGCAACCTTTGATTTAGATCTACGACTTTGAATTCTCAATTGGATTTTTATTTAGTTTTGATTTTTGTTTATCATACTCTTTTTCAGTGGGAGTATTACTTTAATTTATTGTGAATGCGTTATGTGCTACATTTTTTAAAAAATAATTAATTTTATATCTTATCGGTAAGATATCTTTTTCATCAAAAGAAAAAAGGAAAAAAATATCTTATTTGCATAACAAGATATAGCACATGTTCCTCCATATCACATAGTTTAATATTTTTTCATTCCATTTTGCACGCATCCACGTAATAAACGGTATGCTATATATACTACATAAATGAGAGAGATTTATATTCAGATTGATTCAGTTAGTGATAAAATAATAAAATACAATTATCCCTAAGCAAATACTTAAGCGGTATGTCATGAACACAATCACCGTCGTCGGGGAAGGGCTAGAGGAGACGTCAACAAACCATGTCGGTGGCCAGATTGAGCAAGACTGTTGGCAAGAATGATTAACCTAAAGTCTTATCCCTTTTTCCTATCTTCTTCTTTCTCTATTTCTTCCCAGATCTGCCCCCATTTCTTCTATATTATTCTCCCATTTCTATCACCAAAATTCCATAAATATTGTTCTATACATCAAGATAAACAAAATTAGTAGAAGAAAGTCTTAAGTCTTGCGGGAAACAAGAGAAAATTTCACTTTTAGTCCTATAGGACACGCCTTGCTCCCCTTTTGGTCCCAGCGCTGTCTATTTTGGTCCCAAATTTTTTTTACTGTCAATTTTGACCTCTCCGTGACGGAAAACGTTAAATTTACTGTCGATTTTGGTCTCATTGCACTTTTAATTTCAGTCCCAAACTAACAATTAACTAACAAACAATAACATTATTTAGAGGCAATTTTGACAGATTTTTATCATATTTTTGAGCGACATTCCACATATTTTTTGGAGGGATAATTGACACTAAAATACATCAATATTCCCACAAAACCAACAAATCCAAATCAACTAAACCAAATCAATTTACTCATAAGAATCAACAAGCCAAACTGACAACAAGAAAAAGAAAAAAGAAATATCTTTGTCTATATATAAGATAGATAACCTAAACTGAATACCTCTGTTCGTCCCCGCAAAATTGGTTTTCCAGATAGAAGCTCCGCCAGAATACAGCCAGCACTCTATAAATCAACACCAACACTGTAGTATGTGACCCCAAGCAAAAGTTCAGGAGGGCGATACCAGAGGGTAACAACACGGCTTGTCATTGGCTTCTTGCGTTCAGGGTCAAAAAAAGAAGCTAGACCAAAATCAGCTATTTTTAGTATTCCTTCATTGTCAATTAGCAAATTAGAGCACTTAATATCACGATGCAAGACACCATTGCTGTGGCAATGCTCCAGGCCAGAGATTAATTGTTTCATATAGCATTTGACCTGCATGAGGATAAGTGAATGATGACTAACTACTATGATAATGCAGGAGTCTAGCAGGACTCCAACAACGCCAGACAATACAGAATTATATAATGAGATGATCAACTGATCATCATTGCAGTTCAAGAGTCTTAGCCAGTTGTTAGCAGTATAGAAGTATTTAAATGTACACATTATGGGTTCAATTATATTAAGTGCAACTATCAACTCCATATATCAAATACATGATTAACTCAACATTTTAATTTAACTCAGATGAAAATAGGAAAATAAAAAGGGGTCGAATCTATAACTTCGTCTACTTCAAAAACATCTGAACCACTAAATTTTTCATTCAAAAATTCATGCAAGGAAACATCTATGCGAGCTATATTCCACGATTTTCAAGCAAATCCACATAAATGAATCTAGAATTGCCGACTGTTCACATCATAATTCACTTAAACCTCAAATTTACCAGAAAAAAATAAAAATCAATTGAACACCAAATAAACTGCATAAACAAGCAATTCGTGAGTGGAAACACGAAAAACAGATTGTAAGATCTGAATCAGCTAAAAATTCACAACTTTTCAAATAATCGAAACGTGAGAAATTAGATAGAGCTGCTACCTCAACTTAAACTCTGGATTCTTTGTGAGCTTGCCCAGAAGATCGAGCGGCGCCGCTCCTCTGCCCAGAATTCCCACAATCCAAGCTTCTTCAGAAGCTTCTCGTGATGGGCAAAATTGGGGATTTTGGGAGGAATGAACGAAATGGATTCAAATTCGACCTCAATCCAACCGCGCTGCCGCTACTACATGGCGGCGAACGCCTACATCATCGCAGAAGGCGCTGCATTCATCAACATTTCCACCACAGCTATCGTCTCCTACAATCGAGCGAAGCGAGCTGCATCATCCATGCCCGTAATGCCTATTCTACCCCCTTCAATGACACGACCACGCCTTCTTTGAAATCGGGGAAAAGGGGAAATTTTGGGAGAGAATGCTTTTTGGAATTTTTCAATTGGGTGGGAATTAGGGTTATTTTCTTTTGATTTGGGAATTTTAGTTCAATTTGGGGATAAATTGAGCATGTGACTCACGTGCAATCACCCCTCCGTTAATCCGTCAAAGTGCCGTTTAAATCTTAGGGACTAAAATTGACAGTTTGAAACCTATGGGACTAAAAGTGAGCGATTTTTTTGAAAATGGACCAAAATAGACAGCGCTGGGACCAAAAGGGGAGCAAGGCGTGTCCTATGAGACCAAAAGTGAAATTTTCTCCGGGAAACAACAAATATCATAACACGGTAAATGATCATATACTTTTTCCTATTTAAATTAAATATCATTTTGAATTTTTCATAGAACTAACTAGATGCAATATTTTGGATAAACATACCTCATCTCTCTTCAAATCATATTGAGACATATTTCCCTAATAAATGCATATTTATCGCTCTCCCTAATAAAAGTAGGGTTAAAATTAAAAGAGTGTAAACCACAAATATTTTGAAATAAGTTAAAAAATATAAAACAATGTTTAAAACAAATATAAAAGAGAGAAGTCTTGGTTCGAAACCAACTGATGTCCTTCCCCAACTCGATCCACAAACAATAATAAATCAAATATGTTGGGTATCCATGCCCTGCCGGGGTTCACCGTCTTGGTTCCCGACTCGTCGGGGTCAGCCGCACGAACACCTGGGCTTCTACAAATATGGTGGCAACAACTTTAGAGTTATTTTTCCTTCTTGTTTCTCTGCCTCAGTAGCAAGAGAAAACAGCAATACATCAGCAAGTTTCTGTCACGGAAAATACTCCAGCAGGCTTCCTCTAGCGACTATAGATGCAGCAGAGAGTTGCTGGGAATTCTGGTCGCCTTCTCCAGTCACGGGTAGAGTAGCAGCGCCGGCAAAGGAGCAGCAGCAGCGTATCTCTCAAGTCTTCTTCTCCATCGATCAGTCGATGCAACAGAAGTGAAGATGATCGACCTCTCTGCCCTTCACTACAGCAGCTGCGATGCAGGGACACTCCTCTTCTGCAAAATAACGCTTAAGTCCAGCAGCAACGAGAGCAAGATGTCTTCTCCTCCGGCGATTGAACAACACAACTACGTCTTCTCCGTCAGATACAGAGGCAGCAGCAACATCGAAGTTGTAGCAGCGATCAGCAGCGTCTTCACCGGTCGTCTTCTCCGGCAAGAGAAGTGACTCTGCAAAACTATCAAATAATATATATATATATCTATGACTGAAGAGTAATGAGAACCGATATATATATATATATATATGTATAGAATATAAGGAAATTAGGAGAATTGAGTAAAAGAAATGGCTCAGGATCCAAATAGGTGGCGGCGTCCTCTTCCGGCAACAACAACGATCAATCAAGCCCAACTATGAACAGCTCAAGAATAGAGCACGGCTAAGAGATTAAAGACAGAAATTGGACAAGACAATAGAAGCTTTCTTTCTCACGAAGCTTGCACTCTCAACACCAATCAAGAGACCTGAAGCACAGGAATCCGACGAAGAGACGAGAATGGGAATAGCAGAGCCCTCTCTCAAGTGAAGAATTATCAAGCTTAATCAAAACAGTAGCTGCTCTCTCTCAATTTATGGTGAAGAAGAAAGAGATTAGGGCATAATTAGGGATTTGGGCTAATTAGTGAATATGGGCTATCAAAGAATTAAATGAGCCCATTTAGGAATCATTGGGCCAACATCCACATTTCCACCTTTGGCCCATTGATCATTAAGTCGCCAGGGAAGAAAACACCGCACACCTTAATATGGATAACATCATCGCCTATTTTTACTCACGTCTATCACGAAGACAAGACAAGAGCGGGAGAGAACAATACTATGCGTATTTGAACTCAATCTCAACACTAGAGACCAACCCTTTTGCAAATCATCTCAAGTCACTTGATGACTATCCTTGATCGAGATGCAACCTAGCACAGTACCAACGGGAAAAACTAACCAACACACAAAAACAAGTAGAAGAAAAACACAAAAACAAATAAGGTATCCAGCCAAAAGACTAGAATACCATCACATAAAGCTCACATAGAAGAATTTAACCAAGATCAAAGTTCAAAGATCTCTTGCAGGATAATAGCTTTGCAACTAGAAGACACTTAGTGCCCATATCCGCAGGGTTAAATTCAGAGGGGATCTTATCAAGCAAAGCTTCCTATTTTTTAACAAGTATCCGAGTATTGTTGTCATGCAAAGATTTCATCTCACAATTCATAGCAACAAGCCATTTATCAGATTCATCAGATTTCACAGCTTCATTATAAGTTCTAGGCTCATCATTAGCCTCATGCTCAGACACAGACTCATCCACATTATGATTATCAGACTCATGCTCAGTGATGGATAAATCATTAGACACATTTTCAGATTCAGACGGCATAGGAGTCACATTCTCTACCTTATCCTCCACCTCACTTGGAGCAACAGGTGGAGCAGGCATAAAATCAAACAAATTATTATCCAAATTTTCCAAATTTTCCACCTCACTTGGAGCGGCATAAGGTGAGGATTCAGATAGACAGGGAAAATCATGCTTTCTAGGATAAGGCACAGTGACAGGTAAAGGAATTTTATGATGCTTGCCCATAACACACGGTTCACAGAAAGGAATAGCAGACACTTTATCTTTGCCAAATGTACCATTTTTATGCAAAATTGAAAGACCTTTATTGCTCATATGTCCTAGTCTAGCATGCCATAATGCAGTCTTATCTTCTTGAATCACATTAACAACAGGCAGAGGCACAGACTCAGCATGGACATCATACAAATCACCCTTTCGGGGAGCAATAAAATAAAGCTCTGAATCTTTCTCAAATTTGAATCTTAAAGAATTCACAGAACCATCAAGCATCTTATCAGCAATTTTGGACACAGATAACAAATTAAATTTCAATTGAGGCACATATCTGACATCACTTAATGTAAGCATGCTCCCATTTTCAAATCTCAAGCAGATATCACCTTTTTCTTGAATGTCACAATTTTGACCATCCGCAAGAGTTACATGTCCAGAATTCATATATTGCAGGTTATGAAATAGATGCTTAAATGGAGTGAAATGAAACGTGCAACCAGAATCAATGAGCCATTCATTATTTGAAACAGATTTTGACACAACATTCGTGTAATTGATGAACTGAAAGTCATATGCATCATGTACCATATAAATACCATCATCCTCATACACATTATTAGCATGTTGTTTTGGCTCATAATTTCCATAACCTTTATTTCTTTTCGGTTGCTTACATCTATTTGAAAAATGACCAGGTTTACCACAATTCCAGCATGTTTTCCTAGGCTTCTGGTCAAACGTATGATTCTGAGCATAATTAGGAGCATGATTATGATGTTGGTTTTGCCCTAATTGCATATCCCTCCTATGTCTTTTAGCTGCAAGCACACTAGGATTCTCAGAATTCGGAGGTCTATTAAAGCCATCTAGAGGATTTCTATTATTATTCCTATTCACATACATGATCTCATTATGCAAAGGTTTGGATTTTAACTTTTTAAGCTCATTTTCTTTAGCTTTCAAGCCTGTTACAATCATATTACAAGTAACTTTTGACCCACCATATTTCAAAGCAGATTTGACCTCAGAAAACGACTCAGGAATGGCACCTAATAAAATTTGCGCAGCATATTTTTCATGCGTATCATCACCAGCAAGTTTCAAGTCTTGAAGCAATTTATTGAATTCATCCATATTGGCATCAACATCTTTTGAAGCATCCATTTGATAATTCATAAATTGATCTTGTAAAGCATATACAGACTCTTCAGAAGTAGCAGTATATAGAGAATTCAAATCATCCCACAAATCCTTAGCACATCGATGATGAGACACTTTCCTAAGAACAGTACTACTCAAATTCAATAAAATGGTAGCCCTAGCACTATCATTCATATCATGCAACTTCTCATCATCCACAGATTTATCAATTTTAGTGAAAATTGCTTTATGAATCTTTTCTTTTGTCAAATTGCACTCAATTCTGGTTTTCCAATCCTGAAAATCATTTCTACCATCAAAAGGCGCCATATGAAGGTTATTCATGATTATATGCAGACACAGAAGTCACAAAAGCAACAGAAAGGCAAATAATCACCCGAATATCAGAGAACACAACAGAACGATCACAAAACCGGGAGGGAACACCTCCAACACACAGAAACAAGTACACACGGGGGATAAAGTGTTGAGGCTAGCCCAGTTCTCAGCACAGATTTATCTGTGGAGCAAGGATTCACTCAGGACAACCCCAAAACTTGTTTCACCAGCAACTGACTCAAATACCGGAGTCAGTTTCTCAGAAACTCACAAAACTTGGAGTTTCACCAGGTTTTCACCACCAAACACAACCAAAATACTCACAGAGATATCACAGCAAAAATAAAAGAACGCGGAAGCAAGGTATAGGATCGCAAGATACCGAACAAAAACAGAGATACAACAAATAAATCTTTTCAGAGCAGAATATCTCAAATTTTACCCAAAAATTCAACAAAAAAAATTCCAAATTCTCCCAAATCAACACAAATAAACTATATTATCAAAAATTGCCACAAATATCAAATATTCCCCAAAAAATCACCACAATACTCCAAAAAATCCTCCAAAAACACCACCAAAACTCCAATAATCTCCCAAACTCCACAATTCACCAATATTTAGCGCAAATAGCAAATAACCCAAGCCTAAGATCTAGGAGCTTAGAGTTTCGCCACTTTACCAGAGCAGATCCTCCCGGGAAGGGGAGAAATCTGACCTGCCGTGTTCCTTGCTCGTCGGGAGCGAAACGGCGCAGCCAATGGCGGCGGGGTGCTCTGGTACGAGTCAGAGGGTGCTCCGGCAAGGGTCCCCGTGGCTCTGATACCACTGTTGGGTATCCGTGCCCTGCCGGGGTTCACCGTCTTGATTCCCGACTCGTCGGGGTCAATCGCACGAACACCAGGGCTTCTACAAATATGGTGGCAGCAACTTTAAAGTTATTTTTCCTTCTTGTTTCTCTGCCCCTGTAGCAAGAGAAAACAACAATACAGCAGCAAGTTTCTGTCACGGAAGATGCTCCAGCAGGCTTCCTCTAGCGACTACAGATGCAGCAGAGAGTTGCTGGGAATTCTGGTCGCCTTCTCCAATCACGGGTAGAGTAGTAGCGCCGGTAAAGGAGTAGCAGTAGCGTATCTCTCAAGTCTTCTTCTCCGTTGATCAGTCGATGCAACAGAAGTGAAGATGATCGACCTCTCTACCCTTCACTACAGCAGCTGCGACGCAGGGACACTCCTCTTCTGCAGAACAACGCTTAAGTCCAGCAGCAACGAGAGCAAGATGTCTTCTCCTCCGGCGATTGAACAACACAGCTACGTCTTCTCCGTCAGATACAGAGGCAGCAGCAACGTCGAAGTTGTAGCAGTGATCAGCAGCGTCTTCACCGGTCGTCTTCTCCGGCAAGAGAAGTGACTCTACAAAACTATCAAATAATATATATATATATGACTGAAGAGTAATGAGAACCGATATATATATATATATATATATATATATATATATATATGTATGTATAGAATATAAGAAAATTAGGAGAATTGAGTAAAAGAAATGGCTCAGGATCCAAATAGGTGGCGGTGTCCTCTTCCGGCAACAACAACGATCAATCAAGCCCAACTATGAACAGCTCAAGAACAGAGCACGGCTAAGAGATGAAAGACAGAAATTGGACAAGACAATAGAAGCTTTCTCTCTCACGAAGCTTGCACTCTCAACGCCAATCAGGAGACCCGAAGCACAGAAATCCGACGAAGAGACGAGAATGGGAATAGCAGAGCCCTCTCTCAAGTGAAGAATTATCAAGCTTAATCAAAACAGTAGCCGCTCTCTCTCAATTTATGGTGAAGAAGAAAGAGATTAGGGCATAATTAGGGATTTGAGCTAATTAGTGAATATGGGCTATCAAAGAATTAAATGAGCCCATTTAGGAATCATTGGGCCAACATCCACAAAATACAATTAAAATAATATAAAATGAATTCGCAACATTGTTTCCAAAAAAGGGGTTAATGATGAAACTACTACAAAAATAATTAGATACACTTTAGTGCATTTCCAGAAACTTTTAAAACTATTTTGGCACCTCATTTAACTATAGGACTAAAAACGCCATCTTCTTTAATGAATGCATTTAACCCTAAGTAGATAAATTGGCGATGGGTGTTTTATGAATAGTACCAATTTTTATACATATTAGAAGTTTGATACTCATACAATCTCTTCAGAATCAGAATATTATTAAAGAAAATATTGTAATTGAATTTAATTACATGTAATTAAAGCAATATACAATTAACAAAACAAATTAAGATTTTATAGAACTTTATTAAAACAAATAAGAAACTATATCGATCAGATGTTTTTCTTAAAGACTTATCAAATGCATCATCTAACTTATAAATACTAATTCGTAGGTTAAAGTAGCAGGAGATTGCTTAGATGACCTATTTTATCGTGTTTTATAATTTAACTATCAAACTTATTTAGTTCTCATCTCTATCATTGGAACTACTCATTTCATAAACTCCGCTCGCACGAAGTGCACATAAAAAAAGTGAAATGATGTAGTGTAAAAATTGAAATTAATGATACATTGTAGGGTTGGAGTTGTAGAAACTCATTTACAATTATTATTATTATTAGTATTATTATTCTAATTTAAATTCAAATTTTTTTATTATTGTTAGATAAGAAACTCATTTGCATCAGAATCCCAAGATTCCCTCAATTTCTCGTCAGTTTTTCAGTGATATGAGTATTTTGGCCATTTTTCACCTTGAGTCAGCATTATCGGTAACGCTTTTCTCAATGTGCATGTAAATAAACTAGTTTATTTTTAATTCATCATTATTGAGTCAACCTCCTTAATCACACAATATTTTTGCCTCCAAATTTATTTCTACATTTTCTTGAATGTTTTGTGTGTGTGCGTGTGTATGTGAGTTTTGATGGGATAATTATACTTGCAACGTTTTTATATTTTTATTTTAAAATTTTACAAGTTTTATATCGATACTTAATATTGGCACAAATTAACAATTATAACACTATAGTAATATTTTGATCTTACAAATGTTAGTGAGACATGTGGAGAATGGTTTATGTTGGGTATCAGCTCCGCCACCTCCGAGCGTCTTTCTCCTGTATTTACCGGATGATTCAGCCATGGGATTAGAACTCGTATGGCTCAGCATCAACTACACTTTTACAGACACTCATCAGTTGCAGATCTACGCAGATCGAGCGACAACACAGGGGATTTTACCAGTAGTTAGGCCACAAGAACAGAGCCTCCTCAAGCCCCAAATCCAAACCCATATATCTCTCACACAGCCCAGTAATTACATCGAGTGGGTGAAATTACTCTCACAAAGAGAAGAAGAAGAAACAAAGAAGGAGAAGAAGATGTATCACACAGAAGATTGAAGGAAAGCACTCAGCTTACCAAGATCTCACAAAGAACTATTTCTCTCTCTTTAAGAACTCTCTGGAAGCACGTGAGATAAAATCAGAATGAGATGAATAGTAACCGCTATTAGATATTAATAGGGCGGCTTAAGTGAGGATTAGGGCATAGGAGTATCGGGCCGAGCTGCATCTGCCTTGTTGGGCCACCCTATAGCTGTTGGGCCTCACAAGTAATGGGCCTACAGATCAACAATCTCCACCTTAGGGCCCATATCAGAGAACTGCAACAGGAGGTAACTTTAGTAGAGATCATCATTGCCATACATCCCACCTACAGAGATCACACATCATAACCATAGGTGAGATAATTTTAAACACAAAGTCTGAATCAGATCACAAAGATCTTAGGGAGTAACCAGGTAATCACCAAGGGACAAACCTCAGAAAACAACCAGGCTGTAGTCTTTGAGAACAAAATCAACACATAAAATCAATCTCAAAGACTTAAAACAGAAAGCATCAAAAGCTTAACCCGGGTCAAAATTCAAAATCTTCATGCAATTAACATGTTTTTCAAGAGGTAAAGACTTTGTACCCATATCTGCAGGATTAATTTCAGATGGAATCTTTTCAAGCAAAACATTTTTGCTTTCAACAACTTCCCTAATAAAATGAAACCTAACATCTATATGTTTGGTCCTGTCATGAAAAACAGGGTTTTTACACAATTGAATGGCAGATTGACTATCTGAAAACACAACAGCATTCTTTTGTAGAAAACCAATTTCAGATAAAACACCTTTCAACCACAGGGCTTCCTTGAAGGCTTCTGTAATAGCAACATACTCTGCCTCAGTGGTAGAAAGTGCAACAATGTATTGCAGCTAGGATTTCCAGTTTATGCATGACCCATACAAAGTAAAAACATAAGAGGTGGTTGACCTCCTATTATCTCTGTCATTAGCATAATTGGAATCCACATAACCACACAATTGAACACCCTTGACACACTTAGAAAAATTTAAACCCACATGCAAAGAGGACTGAAGATATCTTAACAACCATTTTAATACCTCCCAGTGAGTTACACCAGGATTGGACATGTACCTGCTCAAACAACTTACAGAATAGGCAATGTCAGGTCTAGTGCTTACCATAAGATACATTACAGAACCAATTGCATTACAGTAGGACACATTTTTCATGTCATTCATCTCAGAAATAGTCTTAGGGGACTGTTCTTTACTTAACACAAAGTGAGCAGCTAAAGGAACATTAACACCTTTAGCTTTTGACATAGAGAACTTACTCAAAATCTTTTCAACATATGAAGTCTGATTTAGCACAAGAGTATTGTTCTTTCTGTCTCTTATTATATTCATGCCAAGTATTCTCTTAGCATCTCCCAAGTCTTTCATTTCAAAATTTTCACATAGACAAGATTGAACATGCTTCAAAGACTTAAGACAAGGACTGATTAACAACATGTCATCAACATAAATCAAGAGAAAAATAGGAACAGTAGAGGTTTCTTTAAAGTACATGCAATGATCAAATTTGCTTTTATGAAACTTCAAAGACCTCATACACTGATCAAATTTTAAGTTCCACTACCTTGGAGATTGTTTTAAACCATACAAGGATTTCCTAAGTAAACACACATAGTCAGGTTTATCACAATCAACAAAGCCCTCAGGTTGATGCATGTAGATAAGAACATCAAGATCACCATGTAAGAAAGTTGTAGTTACATCCATTTGTTTTAATTCCCAATTAAATTGAGCAACTAAAGCCAACATTATTCTAACTGTAGTGAACTTGACCACATGAGCAAAAACTTCAGTATAATCTACCCCTTCCTTTTGAGTAAAACCTTTTGCAACTAATCTAGCCTTGAATCTGACATTATTGAATTCACCTTTAACCTTAAACAACCATTTACAATCAACAACAGAAGCATGAGTTGGTTTTGGGACCAACTCCCATGTTTTATTAACATTCAATGATTTCATCTCAGTTTGCATAGCAATTAACCACTTACTAGCATCTTTGGACTTAAGAGCTTCTTTGAAAGTTTTAGGTTCATTGCTATTTAGAGACTCAAACATATTAAAAGCCAAATCAAGCAAATTACACTCAGCATCAGCATATCTATCAGGCTTATTAATGGTTCTCCTCACCCTGTCTCTAGCCAGCAGATAATCATTTAGGTTTTCAGGCTCACTGTTGTGATTAACATGCTCATCAGATTCAGGTTCAGACTCAGATTCATGCTCAGTTTCATGTTCAGACTCATGCTCAGAAGTAATATCATCATTGTGCATAATAACAGGCTGAACAGACACAGAAACATTCAAAGGCTCCACCTCAAAAGGAACAGTGGGGGCATGATCATTTACAATAGTAGTAGGCTGGGGTTCAGACAAACATGGGATAGATGTTTCATTAAACACAACATCTCTGCTAATAGCAGTTTTAAATCCAGGAACATCTCTCACCTATAGTCTATACCTTTTAACTCCCTTAGGGTATCCCAAAAAAATACATTTTTGGGATCTAGGTTCAAGCTTATCATTTTTCACATGCATGAAAGCTGCACAACCAAAGACCCTTAGATTTGACAGATCAATAGGTTTACCATTAAATACTGATTCAGGACATTTACCATTTAATGGAACAGAAGGAGACCTATTGATCAGGTAGGAAGCAGTACAAACAGCTTCACCCCAGAATTTATTAGACATACCAGAGAGGGCACACATGCTCCTCACCCTATCTAATAAAGTTCTATTCATCCTTTCAGCAACCCCATTTTGTTGAGGGTTGTAAGGAACATTTTTAGGCCTTTTTATACCAGAGTTAACACATAAATCATCAACTTGAGAATTGCAAAATTCCAAACCATTGTCAGTTCTTAGGGTCTTAATTTTCTTGCCAGTTTGGTTTTCAATCTGAGTTTTCCATATTTTGAACTTATCAATAACTTCAGATTTATGCTTCATTAAGAACACCTAAACCTTCCTAGAGTAATCATCAATGATGGGCAAGAAAAATCTGTTCCCACCATGAGTAGGAACTTTAGAGGGACCCCAGACATCGGCATGCAAATACTCAAGGATATCATGAATTTTAGATATATGAGATGCAGAGTTTGAAAATTGAACTTTGTGTTATTTGCCTAAAACACAAGCATCACAGAAAGGCATGCTGGAGATCACATCAGAACCAAACACACCAGACTTTTTCAGAATATCTATGTAACACCCCAGATTTTTAATTAAGGTTTAGAGGATTCTTAATGGTAATTAAGAAGTTAAGGAAGAAATTTAATTAGGGTTAATTGAGGTCAGATGTTAGTCACGACTTTAAGGGTCAGTTTTCGTGAAAATCATCTTTTCGGAAAATTTGATCTTAATTCTTTTATGGCCATTCGTGGTCTCCTTAGAAAGGTTTTAACTCAAGGAGTATGCCGGTGTTTTCGGATTTTAATTCTGAAGTCAATTGAGTTCCCGATGATGAAAAACGTATTTAAAGGATGAATGAATAGTAACTTTTGCGTGCGTTCGTGTTTTGAGAAATTTACGAAATCCTCCTCGTTGATCCGAGTCTAGTTCTATCAGGCCCCTCTTATGGGAAATGACCCAAGGATTCCGTTGGCGTTCACGGATTACCATTCTGAGGTCAATCGAACGCTCGGGAGCAAAATCTGTCAGTCTGAGTGAATAGTAAAAAGTAATTCCAAAAAAAGAATCTTTGCTCGTCTTCCTTCAGACGACCCCGTATTTTTCACGAATCAAGTTGGTTCACTAGTATTCGAGCCAACGAGTCTCCCGGTATTTTTAGATTTCGTGTCTGAGGTCATTTGGACCTCGACATTGAATAAAGCAGCTTTTAACCGAACCCGGGGTAACTTTTGCAGTATTCTTGCACTGAAGTGGCTTCCCTAGGAAGCCAAAGCTTTTCCTATAAATACAAGGCCACCCCTTTGCATTCATTTGCTTATTTCCATCCATTTCACTTCATAGAGAGTGGGAAAGCTCGTAAGAGCCGAGAAAGTTCTGTCAAAGTAAAAATGCGTTCTTCGTGAGTGTTCTGCAAGACGATGAGCGGAGTGGCGTGGAAGGGATGCGGTGAGGGAAGGTGCTAGGGGCGCCGTTGGGTTGTAGTGGGGGGCTCTGCCGCCGTTGCAACTCGACGAGACACTGAGCTAGCCACCTTCCTTCGACGTACCTAACCCCGTCCATTCTTGTTCGTCGGTCTCGATCTCCATTTCTTTTTCTGTCTTTAAATTCCGCATTTACTTTCCGTTCTTTACGTTCTTCACGTTCTTCATTATTGCTCGTTTACCTTCCGTCTAAGTTATATTTCAGTTTTTATTGAAGTTCCAAGTTAATAACGTTTACGTTATATTTCTCGCTTTATTCCTGTCGTTATTATTCTTGAGATTCTTGAGATTAGCCCCGTTTATTCCGTTTAAATTCCGTTCAAGCTATATTTAGAGATTTCGTCGTTATTCTAAATATTTAAAGCGGATTATCGTGTTTACATCGTTATAATGCCAAAATTGCTTTTAAAAGTTAAAAGCACGTTATTGCATGTTAAATTCAAGTACGTTGTTTTTATAAAAATTTGGGTTAATTGTTCTTCGTGTTCTTCGTGTTCGTCGAAGAAATCAACGAACACGAAGAACAGTTGAAGAACATGTTGAAGGAACCCAGATGATGAGAGAGAGAAAAAGGGAAGAGAGATAGAGAGCCCCGCGGGGGGAGGGGGGTGAGCGCCGCCGCGCCACACCCCCCACGACCGCGGCCAGCCCGCCGGGGGCGGGGAGCCCGCCGGGGCTAGCGGCCCCGCGGCGATGGGTAGCCCGCCGGGGCAAGGCAGCCTCGCGGCGCCCCCCCTCCTTTTCCGTGTTGTTTCGTTTTTCCGTTCTTTTCGGCTATTTTCGTACCCTCTTCCCGAGCTTTTCAAGCTTTTCAAGTCGTGTTATTTCTAAGTTATTTTCAAGTTAAATTTTAGAGAATCAATCAAGATATTCTCTATTTATTTCGAGTAATCTATTCAAGTTATTCTTTGTCTAAAAATTGGGAAATCAAGTCGAGATGTTCTTAAATAAATTCTTCTCGAAATTTATAAAGTCGTAAAGTCGTGCAATCTGTAAGTAAATCTTAGATTTTAGTCTTCGAGTAAAATATCATTATTTCTCGCTTTAGATAGTCGATTTCTTCAAAGGAGGTCACTAAGTCGATGATTCGACTTTTGTAGGAGGAAGTGAGCCTCGTAGGAAATCGGAGAAGGATCTTCAACTCGTTGCTTCATCTTCTGTCAAGTAATCGAGGTGGGTAAATCTATACTCAACTAAAGTTTGAGCTAATAAGCTCTAGAAGCATATAGGGCAAATGAAATATCCAATAAAGCATTTTTGCTCTGCCTGATCGATCTCTGTACAAGGAAAGGAAAGAAATAAAAGAAGTTATATGCATGATTATGTTGAATTGTTATTTGAGTTAGATAAAGTAAAGGAAGTTAGTATAAGTTAAGTGAGCTCTCAAGTATGTTTAGATATGCTAGAATTGTTTATTTACAATTTATGCTAGCATGAGGTGTTTAGAATTGCTTTATTTGCAATCGATGTTTATCCGCGTTCATTTCCTCGTATTTGAATGCTATGCTTTGTTAAAGCTCGTATAATTAAGGATTAAGGATTTGCCTTGTTAGGGTAGCTTTAACCCTTTGTAGGCCGAGATCATGCAGTAATAAGGTATTAGCATTAGACATAGTTCTAAGCTTGGTATTGCTAGCAAGAATAGGGAGAGAAGGAACTTAGCTTTTCACTTAAGCAGGATATGAGCTCGGAATCATTAAGGGAGTCACTGCTGGGTTTTTCCCACTCAAACTCGTTCGTATATTTGAGGTAACCCCTCTTCTATCCCATGGCATGCCTAAGGGTATAGTTGACATCAGGTTTGAGCCAAGGTTGGGCCCAAAAGTAAAGAAAAGGTTTTGCGGATATGGAGAGGGCTTTTGCGTTTTGCTCTCCATATACCGCCAGTTCATTGTTGGATATTTCTCAAGTTATTAAAGAAGCTTTCATTAAAAACCCACTGAGTACATTAGTGCTCACGCCCTCTTTTTCAAATGTTTTCAGGATGAGATGCCGATGATGATGGTGGCTGTGGATGTGGGTTGGCTGCCAAGATTGTTTTGCTATTATATAAGTTCTTTGAAATCCCATTATGTGTTCTGCTACTCTGATTAACTCTTTCTAAATTCCGTTCAAGGTTCTATTATGATTATTCGAGATTCTAAGAATATTCCCAGACGATTACATATATATATAAGATGCATATTAAGTTTATTTCCGCTTTCCGAGTATGATTTCCTTTCACCTATAAAAGAGCCTATGCTTGTTGGTATCTGATTAGTTAGCCATTTTATTCCGCTAAAGCATGTGTCCTTCTTAATCAAGTAAACCCGAGTATCATCAACTATCTTCAAAGTGTACCTTTATTCTTAAACTTCTTCGTTAATCTTCTAATTTACTCGTTAAATCCCTTAATAACACCCCGTCCCCATTCGTTAATCCCTATCTCGGGATCAGGCTGTTACAATCTAGCCCTTTATTACTCATATGCCCAAGTCTATTATGCCACAACACAGTTTTATCATGCTTCAGAACATTCATAGAGGATGCAGCAGGCTCAGAGGGTAAGGTTTTGCAAATTTACAAATTATTTTTCTTTTCAGCTTTGAAAATCACCAAGGAACCTTTCAAAATTTTCATTTGACCATTTCCCCACCTTCCCTCAAGCCCACTTTCTTCTAAAACAGCACAAGATAGCAAGTTATAGCATAATTCTAGCACATATCTTACATTTATCAGAGTAATAGAAGAACTATTATCAAATTTTAAGTAAACATTTCCAATTCCAACCACTCTGCATTTCTTTTCATTTGCTATTGACACAAAACCATTTTCAACTTGAGTAAAAGAAGAAAATAGATTCTTAAATGGGGTAATATGGTAAGTGCAGCTAGAATCTAGAAGCCATTCAGATTCACTCATAGAATCAGACACAGAGTTTGCAGAATTAATACACAAAGAATTAGAATCAGCAACCATGAAACAATCACCAAGTTTGTCTCCACTAGCTACATTAGCCATTTCAGTCTCATTGCTATTCTTATTCTTGTTATTTTTCTTTGGCTTAGGACATTCTTTTGCATAATGACCAGGTTCATGGCAATTATAACACTTTCTAGAGCCCTTTCTAGATTTAGACCTGCTTTTACCCTTCTTTTTCTTACTACCATTTTCAGAATTATCAGAGGACATATTCTTAGTCCTTCCTCTCACATTCATTGCCTTTTCCTGAGAATTACTACCCCCATGTTCAAGTAAATCTAATTCTTTAGATTTTAAAGCACTTATAATCACATCCACAGAGGCACTATCTCTGCCATATTTTATAGCAGATTTTACATCAGAGTATGAGTCGGGAATAGCATTCATTAAGGCAATGCTTGTGTAATTATCAATTGTAGTGTCACCAGCTCTTTTAATATCTTGGACAAGCTTAGTAAAACCATCAATATTTTCATCTATATCTTTAGACAGATCCAGTTTATACTTAAAAAGCTTTTCCAACAGATACATGCGACTAGTAAATGAGGTTTCAGTGTACAGATTTTCAAGTTTATCCCACAGATCTTTAGCATGCTCAGTATCACCTACTTTTCTAATCACAGAGTCAGATAAGCTTAAGATAATACTAGAACATGCAATTTCATCCATTTCAGCCCGTTTTTCAGCAGTTTCAGTAGAAAGATAAGACTGATCAATGGCTTTAGAAACTTTTTGATGAATTAACACACATTTCATCTTTTGTTTCCAGATGCTAAAATCATTCTTATCATTAAAAGGAACAATACCAAACGAATTAGTAGCCATTGTTCCACCAGAGTACCAAAACAACCACAGAGGCACAAACAGGCATGGAAAATTGCAAGAGGACAAACACACTGCCCACAGACTCACAAGAACACACACACAGACTATGAGACTCCAGATCCTTCACAGTGAGAGGATTATCCAGTTTGCAACACTCACTTAGCGGAGGGCTACTCAAACACCAGGACTGAAGTTTCAGGGATTTATCAAATTCCGTAAGTTCACTAGAACTTCAACACAAGGATCTTCCAGATCCTTAAAGAAAACCAACACACTCACACAGATCTATACAAGAATGCGATAGAGATAAACAAGATACAGCGGAAACAAAACAACAGAAAACCAGGAACAGAAAACCCTAAAACCGCGAACACAAATAGATCTTGAGCGCACAAAGATAAAAACACGTAGACAATTACCAGATACCAAGCCTATAGCCCCTCATGACACTAGAAATTGAAAAACAAGAGATTTCAGCCGCTTTACCAGAGTGGAGCCCTAGAAGAGGCTACTCCGACTTACCACCGTGTTTTCAAACGCGAAGCCGACCTGTCACCGGTGGAGGACGGCAGAGGTAGCGGTTAGTGGCTCTGATACCATTATTGGGTATCAGCTCCGCCACCTCCGAGCGTCTTTCTCTTGTATTTACCGGATGATTCAGCCATGGGATTAGAACTTGTATGGCTCAGCATCAACTACACTTTTACAGACACTCCTCAGTTGCAGATCTACGCAGATCGAGCGACAACACAGGGGATTTTGCCAGTAGTTAGGCCACAAGAACATAGCCTCCTCAAGCCCCAAATCCAAACCCACAGATCTCTCACACAGCCCAGTAATTATACCGAGAGGGTGAAATTACTCTCACAAAGAGAAGAAGAAGAAACAAAGAAGGAGAAGAAGATGTATCACACAAAAGATTGAATGAAAGCACTCAGCTTACCAAGATCTCACAAAGAACTCTTTCTCTCTCTCTGAGAACTCTCTGGAAGCACGTGAGATAAAATCAGAATGAAATGAACAATAACCGCTATTAGATATTAATAGGGCGACTTAAGTGAGGATTAGGGCATAGGAGTATCGGGCCGAGCTGCATCTGTCTTGTTGGGCCACCCTACAGCTGTTGGGCCTCACAAGTAATGGGCCTACAGATCAACAGTTTAGAGCATCAACCAAATTTAATGTTTGTACAAATTCAATCAATTAAATGTTGAGTTTGGAATGACTACGACATTCCATGTCAGTATCTGCAAGACTGAGAAATTGCCTAGATTAACTTTACTTCTGTTTATTTTTTCCCCCGAATGCAGTTTCATCAACTACCACTAGTTTGATGTTAACTAGCACCAGTTTAATGAGAACTTTTAAGAATAATTCATCAAATTAGTTTAGATCTAAAATAATAACATAGCAATTCAAATAATAACATAGCAAGTCATCAGATTGTTTAGATCTAAAATAATAAGATAAAATATATTCTTAAGTCCCTGTATTTTTATGTTTTGTTTTCATAGGTCCATGTACATTTTTTATATTTTCCTGGAGTTTTCTACTTTGACAATACATTTTTTGAGATCCTTGTATTTTGGTATTTTGATTTGATAAATCATTGTATATTTTTTATTTTATTTTATTAAGTCCTTCTACTTTGCATAAGTCCTTAATTATTTAATAAAAGTAACAAAATTGTTAATTTTTTCATTATTTAAATAATTAACAATTAAGTTATTAAATAGTTTTTTATGTTACTTATTTATTTGTACATTTATGTATGTAATAATATATTTAACATATAAAAGAATGGGGAGCTCTTGTCGAACAACCCATCGTTTTCAATTCATTTTTTATAAAGACTTTAAGTTGATTTTTTATTTCTGTATTGTAACGACCCAGTTCATTTTAAATTAGTCGTTACCCATTTTCCTGAGAATTGTTGTTGAAATAAAAATTTTAATATTAGGTTACGTTCCTATAAGTCGCGCCGAAATAACTATAATATATATATTTAAAGATTTTTGCATCATTTATATTTTTTTTATATAGTAATTATTAAATATTCTTATTTTTTTTAAGCTAAAATCAAATATTTCAAGAAAAGCCCAAAATTTATCGAAGCCCATGTTTTTTTTTCTTTTAGCCCACTTGATTTTTTTAACATGTGATGATTTATGTGAAATGAAAACATCAATTTACTCAATCAATATCTTCAATCCACCAATTTGTCTCCATTAATTTTCCTCTAATCACTACCAAATTGATCTTTAATTTAATGTTTCCATTTTCATGCCCTAGCCTACTAGTATAAATAGTGCACTCAAATCACTTCTCTAAACACACCATAAACATTCTTTTCTTCTCTACTCTAGTTTTCATTTGAGGCGGTGCGCACAGATCTAATTAAATTTGTTTTGAATCAAGTTTTCAAGTTCAAGTAAAGGTGGGGGATCCGACGTTGAAATTAAAATACATTTATCCCTATTATGCTTGTATATGATATGCAAGTGCTATTGATGATACCCTCCGGGTTACTTGATGATGGCCTACGGGCTTTATGCTTATGATGACCCCCTATGGGTATTTATGATGGCCTACGGGCTTTTTGTTTATTGATGACACCCTCCGGATTATTATGATGTGACGGCCTATGAGCACTATGCTATGATAACTTGTTATGTTATGTATTTGTATAATTTGGATAAATGTGGACCCCACTGAGTTAATAGCACTCACCCCAAAGTTATTATATTTTTCAGGCTAATGATGCTAGGGCGGTGACGTGGAGACGGGATGATGGCAAAGATTAATTAAATATTATTTTATTTTAAATAGTGATTCCGCTGTATTAGGCCTGAACTATTTTCGGACCGGGCTGGGTATTAAAAAAATTGGTCCGAAATAATTTTGGCCCGGCCCGGCCCGACCTGAAAATGAGAGAAATCCGAATGGGCCGGGCTTTTTGGCCCAAAACAAGGAAAATTACACTAAGCCCGCGGGCAGCCCGGCCCGACCCACCTTATCGGGCCGGGCCAGGCCTCAAAAAAATAGGCCCGAAGTAATTCCGGGACGAACCTCACAAAAAATGGCCCGATTTTTTTCGGGCCAGGCCGGGCCGCCCGAATTGCCACCTCAACTAACAGGTAATTAACTATACGTTTGATATATCAAAATAAATTAATGGGAGATGCTATTTGCATTACTAAATTTATTTTTTGCACTACAAAATAAATTACTTAAATAACAATTAATTATAAAATTACTTAAATATCTTTATTATATAGAAAATAAAAATAATTAGTAAATAAATTTAAAAGGAAAAAGACACATTGTTTTCTACGGTGAATGCCTATTGCCCGTTATCGTCGACCACTGTCTATCCCGACTGACACGACAACAACTGCCCAACCTAGCTCCAACTCCACTAACTCAAACTAGAGAAGAAATTGGATGAGGAGATTTCAGATTTTATTTTTTTCGAATTGAGCCATCAACAACCACCTTTTCGTAATGAGAATTTTGGGAGTCTGGATTTTTGGTTTGAACTATAAATTTCAAAGGTTGTATAGGGTGTTTGTAAAATAGTTTTCGAATGTATCCCAAGTTTTCGAAAAACTATCTCCGATTGACGTCAAATTTCATCCGAAAAATTAGATACTTCATATTATTTCGAAAACATATTTTCGAATACTTTTACTATGTTTGGACTGTAATTTTCGAACAACTCTCGATGAGAATTGAGTTCCGATTAGAACAAGCATGAGGTGGCGTTAATGGTTTGAGATCGTTACTTTAAATCCATATTATGAGTTGAAATTCGAGGGATTAAGAAGATGAAGAAATAGTAGAGAAGATAAAGATGTGGAAGAGATTACAGAGAAGATGAAGTCGCATGTTCACAGCAGTGAGGGGAACTGGTCGGAAAAGATGAAGACGTCTGTGAGACAAGCCGTCGGAGTAGAAGACTTCTTTTTCTTTTCTTTTTTGTTTTTTTATATTAGGATATTTCAGTAAATTCCAAATTATTTTATATTTAATTTTATTTTTATTTTTTATATATGGGCAAGTCTCCTGTACATAAGATGTACACCAGACGGTCAACGCGTGTTGACCCGATCAATGATTTGACCAAAAAATCCGTCAAAATTAGTATCATTCATAATACTGAAAAATATCATTTCAAAGGCCCAAAAGTATCATTTGTATCAATAAAAAGTATTGGCCAGAAAAAAAAAAAGAATAAAGAAAAAAACTGTTAAGATCAGTATCAATCGATACACTAAAAAGTATCATTCAAATTTTAAAAAGTATCAGTTGTATCCATAAAAAGTATCACCCGTTTTCATGATTTTTTTGGTCAACGCTTTGACCGAGTCAACGCACGTTGACCCGGTCAATATGTCAACCGTCTGATGTACATCTTGAGCTTGTTTGCTAGGTAGTATAAGGGTGGGATAAATACCTATGACACCCTAATACTTTGTTTGCTAGCAATATTAAAGCCCATGATTATGCAAGGGCCTGGTATATGTTAACCATTTATATGGTATAACATATCACACCCTGCTGGTGGGATATTTAATACCATATAGAATTATTAAAAATTGTAGACTAAAATAACCTTGCAGATATTAATTTAAAATGTTATTATAGAATATTCACTCAATATATGGTAACTAATTAAATGATATTTTAGGAATTGAAATTTTATAGAGAATCTAATACATCTAAGCAAACAATATATTATTAATACATATAATTTAATACACCAAAACAAACATGATATTGATATCTTATACGGTGAAACACATCTCATATCAAACACATCCAACCTTATACCATATAGCCTAGCAAACGAGCCCCTTATGTATAGGAGTATTTGCGTTTATATATATAGTGCAAAAAATAATTTTAGTAGGGAAAATTGCATTTCCCTAAATTAATAAGTATTAATAAATGAAAGTCACTACTAAAATATAAAAAAATCACCACACGCGATAATGTTATTTATATTGTAAATATATCTAATAGATATATATGATATGAGTGATGGTCAAGTTACTAACTCTAAAACCCTATCCCTTGTACTATTATATATAGAGGCATTTTGTCCTCATATTGAATACATACAATTGATATTCTCTCTCGTTTCTCTCTAGTTTACAACACGTTATCAGCACGATTGTTCTACCCTCTCCTTCAATTCTAGAAGTCCATCGATCTTAGAAGGTACATTTTTTACATCATGTTTATTGGCTTTAATATACTATGTCTGTTTTTCTTATTGTTATAATAAATGGTCTTTTCCGATTTAATCTTGGAAAATTAAATATTGATGCTATTTGAGTAGCACAAGTAATATTCATGAAGAATATTACATTTAAGATCATAAATTGATGCTATTAAAGCAGCACAAGTAATATTCTTGAAGAATATTACATGCTCTAAAGAGCAAATAAATTAAACATGTGGATAATATATATCCTTGATTCTTTGTGCAGAATTGCACGAATGGCAAACATAGCCAAACTTGAGTTCATCGCCCTTGACATCTCAGGTAAGAATTATATGTCATAGACTCTTGATGCTGATGTTCACTTGATCTCAAGGGGTCTAGGAGAGACAATTAAAGAAGGAAACAAAGCATCTTAACAAGATTGCGCTAAGGCGCTGATTTTCCTTCGTCATCATCTTCATGATGATCTAAAGACGGAATATTTGACCGTCAAAGATCCGAGTGAGTTGGGGACAAACCTGAAAGAAAGTTTTGATCATCAAAAGACTATCGTCCTTCCTAAAGCTCGTTACGAGTGGATGCATCTTAGACTGCAAGACTTTAAGTCTGTGAGTGCTTATAATTCTGAATTATTTAGAATTATTTCAAAATTGAAACTTTGTGGAGAGAGTATCACTGATGCTGACATGCTTGAGAAAACATTCTCCACTTTTCATGCTTCTAATGTGCTGTTACAGCAACAATATAGGGAGCGTGGTTTCAAAAAGTACTCTGAACTAATATCTTATTTGTTGGTTGCCGAGCAAAATAATGAATTGCTCATGAAAAACCATGAGCTCCGCCCCACTGGTTCCGCTGCATTGCCTGAAGTCAATGCAACTTTCAACCATGACAATGGACGTGGTCGTGGGAACCAACGTGGACGTGGGCATGGACGTGGACGTGGATATGGTCGCGGTCGTGGACGCGGTAAACTAAATGATGTAACCTCTAACAACAAAAGGCAGAAAATATCCAACGAGCACAATTCATCCAAATAGAAAGCTGCATGTCATAGATGTGGAATGAATGGACATTGGTACGTACTTGCTGAACGACAAAACATCTTGCAGATCTATATCAAGATTCGATCAAGAGAAAAGACAAGAAAGAAACCAATGTCGTTGACTTTGACGGCCTAATTGATACTACTCACTTAGATGTCTTCGACTTCTTTGATGACCCAAAATGAGATAATATGTGTTAGGAAAAACTATTAAGGAACCTATAGAAAAGGTTTTGATGAGATGTCAAAACTATTTATGAAAAACTAACTAAAATTCAAGCTGTAGATCTGAGCTGACCAATCCAGAGCATCAAAGAGGAACTCAATTAAAGATGAAGTCAACCAAACTGGAAGTATGGTCTAAAAGCTGTGAGGATACGCCAACCAATAAGAACTCAATTCAGTTGTGGATTCAAAGAGTCGAACCAGTTGAAACAAACTGACAGCTAAGACAGCTGAGCTGAGGGAGAAAAGAATCAACTAGACTGAAGGGACTGATATGAGATCAGTTTAAACTGAAAGACTGTAAGTATCCAACTGATGGCCAAACTAAAGTGAACAGACAAATCAGCTAAAGGCCAGAACTGAAGTTAACCAGCCTATGATCAGTCAGGCTGACAAGAGAGCTTGAGAATGACTAGTCGAACTGAGCAGACAAGCTCAGAACTCCAAACTGGAGCAATAGCTAAACTGAGCTGACAAGCTTAGAACTACCAACTGGAGCAATAGTCGAATTGAGCAGACAAGCTCAGAACTCCAAACTAGAGTAATAGCTAAACTGAGCTGACAAGCTCAGAACTGCTAACTGGAGCAATAGTCGAACTGAGCAGACAAGCTTAGAACTCCAAACTGGAGCAATAGCTAAACTGAGCTGACAAGCTCAGAATTGTCAACTGGAGCAATAGTCAAACTGAGCAGACAAGCTCAGAACTGCAAACTGGAGCAATAACCGAACTGGAGAAAAAAGCTCAGAACTGCCAATTGGAGCAATAGCTAAACTGAGCTGACAAGCTTAGAACTGCCAGCTGGAGTAATAGCCGAACTAAACAAACAAGTTTAGAACTGCCAACTGGAGCTCAAAATTGCTAAAACCGAAGCTCAGAACTGACCAGCCAGAAAACTCTGGAGTTATTGCTCAACCGGCGAATCTTAGAATAAATGCTTCAACGAAGATCCTGAAATTAAATATCCAATGAAGATCGATTGGCAAAGCAATGGCTACTTCAATCAAAAGCTCCAGCGATCAATAAAGACCATCTGTCATTGATAAACCAACAGAGCCATCGATCAATGGAACTCAACGGTCATAAAATCACTCCTCTATAAAAGACGAGTGAATCAAAGTTTTAAACAACTCTTGCCTCCCAGACTTTTCACAATACTTATTCTTGAAGCCTTCATTCAAGCAAAGCTTTCTTTCTACCTCCTAGCTTAAGTTCAGCATTTGCTAAAAACTGCGAGAGTCCAACTGAGAAGAAGAATTCAAAGAGTCAAAACATTCAGCCAGCTGTTGATAAACCAGCCAGGGCAGCCTTCTCAGTTTCAGCAATACAACGATCAACTATCCAGCTCAATTGAAGGAGCACATCAGTTGATACCCCCTATTCAAGACTAACCTCTTGAAGATCGAAAGAGATCTAAAACCTTGTAAAGACATCAATAGCACCTATCTTCCTAGCGAGCAGTTAGGGACTTCAAGTGTGAGTCGTCGACCCTCTGAGGTAGCGAGCAGTTACCAGGTTCAGCCAACTATCCCTCATTATGTAATTTGTAAAGAAACTCAATTTATATGGTGAAGTTTCCTTTCTGCGGAAGGAAGAGAGGACGTAGGAGTTTGAGACTTCGAACCTCTATAAATCATTTGTGTGCTGTACTGTTTTGATTACTTGCATATCTTTGAACTGTACACAAGCTCACACAATCTGCACTCAAGCTGTCCAAAGTACTTACTCTAACTGTGCATAGATAAGTTTCTAAGCGAGTCAAGGGCCCTTATTATTCCGCAATTGAAGCAAAAGTTTTAATCAATTTATTCACCCCCCCTCTAAACTGATATCGACTTGTCCGGGACCAACAAGTGGTATCAGAGCGGTTGATTCTAAGGATCAGCCATTTCTGCGGATCAACTGAATCATATCTACTTATCTGTGCTAATATTTCAAGCTATGGAAAACCATAAGCTACCTTTGTTTTCAGTTGATAATTATGATAATTGGAGCAGGCGAATGAAGGTGCATCTCTGCTCGATCCATGAGAATATGTGGGAAGTTATTAAAGATGGTCCAATCATCATCATGATGGACAATGATGCTCACATAGTTGATATCAATCAACCAGCAAGGATCCCAAAGCCAACTAATCTTCTCACCAGCGAAGAGAAGAAGTTGAAGAATCTAAAGTTTGTGGCTCAAGCTGCACTATTTCAAACTCTAGATGAAGACAGAATGAAAGACACAAAGAATTGTACAACTGCCAAGGAGATATGGGACTTACTAGCAGATCTATGCCAAGAGTCCGAAGCCATCAAAGGAAACAAGCTCCAACTGGCAGTCGACAGATATGAGTCCTTCAAAATGCAGCCAGAAGAGTCCATCTCAAGCCTTGAAACCAGATTTCTAGGCATCATCAGTGAGATGACTAACCTAGGGAGAAGTTATCCCAATTCTGAGATGAATTCCAAAGTTTTGGATAATCTCACTGAAGAATGGGACATGAAAGTGATAGCTACAAAAGAATCAAGAAATCTAAATAGCATCACTCCCAGAGAATTGTTTGGCTCTCTCAAAGCTCATGAGTACAGTCTAAACCGGAAGAAGGAAGCATCAACATCATCAGCTCAAGATGCAGCCTTTTATGGTGAAAGGAACCAGTTCAGAGACACTCGAGGAAGGAACAACTTCCGGCCCAGGAGCTCACCAGCTAGAGAAAATCAAGGCGGATCTTCATCTGAACAAAAAAGATAAACAACCGAAAAGAAGGAAAACTTGACTGAAGACATTAATGATCAAATCCAGTCAGTTACCAGGTTGTTAGAAAAACTGAAGAGAGTTCGGGATAAACAATCAGTTCCACCTCAAACTGATGAAATCCCAAAAGATGAGAGAACTCATCAACCAGCTGAACAATCAGCTGAACCGTTCAGGGGTGGCAATCGAAATCTAAGAGAATGTTTTCATTGTCACAAACAAGGACATTACAGATATGAATGTCCAGAACTCCCTGAAGACAAGAAAGCTAAAGTGAGGAGAAACTTCTTCAAAAGGAAAGCAATGGTTTCAAACTACGAGAATGTCGTGCTAGACTATTCAGACTATCCATCTGGAATTGAGTCTGACGGCTACAGCTTAGATGATGAAGTGTTATTTTACCTTATGGCTGACAATGATGAAGAGGTTAGTATAGCTGATTCTCAAACCTCATTCTATCATATTAATGAAGCAACTGTCTCTAGCAATGAACTTGATATGAAACTTATGATGCTAGAAGATCAATTAGCTTCAATATCCTGCTTGCATATTGAACTGAAAGATGAAAATGATGAACTGAGAAATAGAGTTAGAAAATTGAGCATTGATCATAAAAGAATAAATTATCTTGAGTCTCAGTTTGTGGAATTTGAAAAGTTGAAACTAAGAACTGTTGACCTAGAAGCTGAGAATCAAAAACGCAAGCAAGAGATCCATGAGAGAGAAAAAGTAACTCTTAAGTTTAAAAAGGGATCTTAAACTCTAGATAAGATATTAAATCATCAGAGAACTGGAACCAGCAGCACAGGGCTAGGAAATAGCAAGTTCACTGCCTTAGAGAAAGGAAAGGCAATTGCTCAACCCAGTGATAAAGGAATCCTAAAAGGATTCACCAGGTCAATTCATGATCAGCCAGCTGAGCCAACTAAAGGTAAATGAATACTGAGAAATCCTCAAACTTAGCCCAGACAATTCAGTCAGTTCTCCCAACCAAAAATACCAGGTCAACTGAAGCCAAAATTCCAGCCAAGACCAACAGTTCACTCAAACCAATCCATTCATTCAAAGCCTTCAGTTCAACAAAGACCACCAGCTCAACGCAGAATGCCCCTGGCAAACTGATAGATCAGCTCACTTTAGAAAGAAAAATCAGTTTAGATCTCAAGCTTATCCTACCAAGAAGTTCAATCAGAACACATATGGGAGAGATCAAAGAAACTCGTTTGAACCCTACCATCACTATAACGAGTACCTGGATTCCAGAAATGAACCAAAAGGGTTTAATCCAATAAACTGGAAACATACAAGGCACTAGCCTAATCATAGAACTCAAAGGTCTCAAGACTAAAGCATTTTGGTTGAATTGTTTTATCCAACTAACTCTCAACGCAGGTACCATTCATCTGATTCAAATCAGAATAGAAGAGTTGAGAGAAAATCTAAACTGATCAGGCGATCCAAGTCAGTTGGATCTCTGAATGATAAAAAGCCGAAAGTTTGGTAAGTTTGGATTCCAAAAAGCTTGATGTATCAACAAGGACCCGATATGAAACGGGTCCCTAAATGCTAATCCTTGTTTTTGCAGGATAAGAGCGTCCTATCTATGAAGAAAACCAAAGATATCTGGTATCTAGATAGTGGATGTTCCAAGCACATGACCGAAGACAGAGAAGATCTCGATGGTTATGAAGAAGTCAAATGTCCACTTGTCACATTTGGAGACAACTCCAAAAACCGAACCATTGGAGAAGGGTTCGTGGTCAAAGGAAAAGTTGTAGTAAATGGAGTCTCCCATGTGGACGGACTAAAACATAAACTACTCAACATCAGCCAGCTATGCGATAATGGCTACTCAGTTGACTTCACCAAAAACTCCTGCAATATAAGAGACAAGTCAACTGGAGTAATTCTTCTCACCGGCATAAGGAGAGGCAACATGTATATTGTTGACTAGTCAACCGGCTACTCAGAAGCTTACTTTCTTTCAAAGGGATCAACTGAAGCAAGCTGGCTATGGCATCGACGACTGAACGACCTCAACTTCAAAACAATCAACTACCTAGCCAAGAAAGAGCTAGTTGAGGGGCTTCCCAATGAGATATATAAGAAAATAGGAGTGTGTGGACCATGCCAAAAAGGGAAGCAAGTGAAGTCATCCTTCAAGAATAGAAGTCATCTACCAGACACAACTGATTGCCTCCAACTACTACATATGGATCTGTTTGGTCCAGTCAGACCACAGACACCAAAAGGCAAAAGATTCACTCTCGTAGTAGTGGATGATTTCTCAAGATATACGTGGTGGAATTCTTGAGAAGCAAAGATGAAACTTACGACAAGCTAACGGCGTTGATCAGAAGGCTACAAACTGAAAAAGAAAGATCAGTTCAAAGGATTCGCTCCGATAATGGAACTGAATTTGTGAATCAACAAATGATCAGTTTTCTCAGCCAACTTGGAATCACTCATGAACACTCAGCTGCAAGAACTCCACAATAAAACGGTGTAGCTGAACGGAAAAACTGAACGCTTAAAGAAGCAGCTCGAGCAATTATAGTTGATGCCAACATAGCTGAAGGATATTGGGCTGAAGTAGTCAACACATCTTGCCAAACTCAAAATCGAAGTGCAATCATCGCCGCACATGACAAAACACCCTATGAGCTGTATAAGGGTCGTAAGCCTTCCATATCATATTTTAAAGTATTTGGCTGTAAATGTTATATTCACAACAATGGCAAGACTCAACTGAAAGCTTTCAGTGCTAAAGCTGATGAGAGAATATTCCTTGGGTATAATTCACCTCATGCATAAGCTTACAAAGTGTTCAATAAACGAACTCTTATTGTGGAAATAACATGTCATGTGGTATTTGATGAATTTGCTAATGAGTACAGAAATAAAGAAACAATAGACACATCAGTTCAAGTACTACCTAGTGAAACTGAGAACTCGCAGGACTATGTGGATCACATTGTTCCAGAGCGGCTTGAAGTTTCACTAGAAGAAGGTAATGAAACTGGTACTTAACCAGTTGAGAACAATATGGTCAATAAAGACACAAATCGTGCTGAGACAATAAACCCCACAACTGAAACAGGGGGAAGAACTGATGAAGATGCCGAACCAACTGATGAAATGGTGACTGATGACGTCACCATAGTGGAACCAGCTGAAGCTATCCTGCCCAAATAGCACCGAAGCCATCCAACTAACAAGATAGTTGGTGATCTAAGAAGTCGAGTTCAAACCAGAAGTTCAACTGAGCATGCATTATTCACATGCTTCATATCTCAAACGGAACCAGCAAATGTCAAAGCAGCCTTAGAAGATTCAGACTGGATCATGGCTATACAAGAAGAACTGAACCAGTTCACAAGAAATGACATATGGTTTCTTGTCGATAGACCAAAAACTCAGAAGGTCATTGGTACAAAATGGGTTTTTCGCAACAAGCTTGATGAACAAGGTGTGATCACAAGGAACAAGGCAAGACTGGTAGCCAAAGGATACTCACAAAGTGAATGGATCGACTTTGATGAGACATTCGCACCAGTTGCAAGATTGGAGACCATCAGACTGTTCCTAGCCTATGCAGCTCACTTCAACTTCACAGTCTATCAAATGGATGTTAAGAGTGCTTTTCTTCAAGGAATGCTCAAGGAAGACATGTATGTGGAGCAATCGCCAGGATTTGAAATTGGGGATCAAGTCTTCAAGCTGAAGAAAGCCCTCTACGGATTGAAACAAGCTCCTAGAGCATGGTATGAAACTCTCACAACATTCTTGCTGAAAAATGGGTTTCATAAGGGAGTCATTGATCGAACTCTATTCTGAATAGAACGATCAACCGAGATCTTAATGGTTCAAATTTATGTGGATGACATAATTTTTGGATCAAAAAAGCAAAGATCTATGCACACGATTCGCTCAACTGATGCAAAGCGAATTTGAGATGAGCATGATGGGAGAAATGACATTCTTCCTAAGACTCCAAGTGAAGCAGCTGAAAGATAGGATCTTTATCAGTCAGGCCAAATACACTAAGGAGCTAGTCAAGAAGTTTGGAGTTAATAAATGAAAAACTCTCAAGATTCCTATGAATACATCAGTTCAGCTAACTCTTGATAAAGAAGAAAAATCAGTTAGCCAAACATATTACAGAGGAATCATTGGGTCGCTACTTTATCTAACAGCTAGCCGACCAGACATCTCCTACTCAGTCGGTTTATGCGCACGGTTTCAAGCCAACCCAAAGAAAAGCCACCTTGAAGCAGCAAAGAGGATTATCAAATATCTCAAAGGAACCATAAATCTTGGAATATGGTATCCCAGAGATGACAGTTTGAGTCTAATTGGTTATTCAGATTCAGACTTTGGTGGATGCAAGATCGACAGAAAAAGCACCAGCGGAACATGTCAGTTTCTTGGAAGCAAACTGATATCCTGGTTTAGCAAGAAGCAGCACTCAGTTGCCACGTCAAAAAATGAAGCAGAATATGTAGCTGCGGGAAGTTGTTGTGCTCAGATACTCTGGATGAAGCAATAGTTGAAGGACTACAAAGTCAAAACTGAAGAAGTACCTATATTCTGTGACAACAATAGTGCAATCGCAATATCTCAGAATCCAGTTCTGTATTCAAGAACTAAGCACATTGACATAAGACATCACTTCATCAGAGATCACATTGAGAAGAAGGACATATGCATCAAATATGTCAACACGGAGAAGCAGATAGCTGACATCTTCACCAAACCATTGCCTGAGGCAAGGTTTATGGAGCTATGCATACAACTAGGGCTACTTGAGCTAGCATCAAAGGATGAAGACGATCAATTGGAAGAAAAAGGCCAAGAAACCATTCCAGCTGAAGAGAGAAACTAAACCGAAAGGCTTCAACTCATCCGAATGAGTAGTTCATAACTAATAGTCATTAAACTGATCAGTTGGACACATAAGCTATCAGTTTGAAATGAAGCAAGAAGTTGTGCAAAGAAAGTAAACAGAAGCTGATCAGCCTAACTCATCAGCTCAACTGAATCATCAGTTCATTTGCTCAAACTGAGGCAAGGAGCAAGGCATAGTTAGTCAAATGGTCTCAACTGATGATCCAGTCAGTCAAGCAAAGCATACCAGCTGCAAAATCATCAAACTGATCGAGAAATGAAAAGAACTGGCTTCAACTCAATAAGGAGACATCAATTCAAGAACTAGCTGAAGGAAAGCAGCAGAACTGAAGGATCAGCTAAACTGAGAAACAGCTGCATCAAGCATTCAAGCAGTTGAGGAAGTGAGGAACTGATGAGAAAATATCTCAGTTGAAGTGAGGAACTAATGAGAAAATATCTCAGTTGGAACTGATCAACATGGAGATCATCAGCTACAGCCGAAGCCAACTGATGACGTAATCAGTTTCAAGCCAAAAAGAATCAGCTAGAGAGAAAAGATAAGTTCCAAATTTTCAATAGTGGAAACGGTAAAAACACGTGTCACTCAAATATTACCGTTGAAATCTATCTCTCTCTCTCTTCATTCATCCCCAACGGATAGAATCGAAAGGCCAATCGACAGGTCGATTGAATCAATCCAACCGTTGAATTCCAAGCATTCGAAACGTCCCAACTGTTGGATGAGCCTCATCTCTCTATATAAATAAGTCGGTTGAATATTCGAGATAAACTTTACATTTCACCGCCGACTTATCTCTCTCTCTTCTCTGATCGAAAGCAAAATTCTTCAACCTTCGAAGAACAATTCCTCACTTTTCAGATCAATCTCTTTATCAAAGACCTTTCATCAAATTATCATGGCTAAAAACTCCACAATGTTTTGTGAAAAACTCGACAGAGATAAGTTCTTCAATCTAGCCGGATTCATTCAAGCTTGCAATGCCTCCCCTCTGAGTGGAATAATTATCGAAAAGCTCTCTCAAGCCAAGCTGAAGATGTTTCTGGAAGATTTTCCAGAACGCATTTATCCAGAACCAGTTACTGAATTTTTCCTAAATTCAAACAGTTTCTCAAATCCCAAGGAGATTAGATCTGAAGTAAGAGGACATGAGATCATCGTGATAGCTGAATCTCTAAGTAACATGTTCGATCTACCCAACAAAGGACTCAAACTGGAAGAAGTTCAAATCAACTTCCAAGAAGCTTATGATTTCTGGAAAAAGGAAGGAGAAACTCAACCGTATAAAAGCAATCATCTCATCTCAAAGTTTCAAGATGAATATTAGGTGCTCGCTGTTATCGCCTCAAAAATTACAGTAGGGACAACCGGCAGTCAATCTGAAATATCAGAAACAAAATACAAGATCTGCACCATCATCTACAACCGAATGGAGATCAACTGGGCACAATATTTTTTCAATAAATTGAAGAGATATGTTGATATCATTGAAAGCAGCTGGGATAATAAAAAATTCCCACAAAGAATTGGGTACGTTAGTCGGGTCAGCATAATTTTAGAGAAACAGTTCTCCTGGATAACTGAAGAGACAAAATTCAAAAGCATAGTCAGCAATGATTTCATCTCAAAACCATTTAAAATCATGGAAATCGATCTTGAGCAAGCTGACCAGCCAAAAAGGAAGAAGCCTGCAACTGAAGGCGAGGGAAAGAAGCAAGTTACTAGCACATCTCAGGATGACTCTGATGATGACATTCCTTTGGCTCAGAGATATAAGTCCCTAGTCGGTTCCTTGGCACTAAAACAACAAACTGAGTCAAGCTCCATTGCAGTTGGAACCGGCATATCAGCTCAACTGAGATCGTCCACCAGACAACAAAGCTCAGTTGCAACTAGAGCTGATATTGTTGGACAATCAGCCAGACAAACAGCTACCAGATCAGCTCCTAAGAAGAAGCAAACTGATCAAACAAAAAGGAGAAGAATCTCACTTACTCAATCCAAGAAGAGAAAGGAATCAAGTCCCATTCCAGATCCAACGGTTCCGCCAAATCTAACCATGGAAGATATAGCTCCCTGTGAAAACCCAGAAGACATCATCCCTGCAAGAGGGATCCCTCACGATGGAGCTGGGGCAGATTACTTTCAATTAACATGCCTCTCAATGGCTCAAGTTGAAGGGAACATAAGAGCCTACTCGAAAGGAGAATCTGTGAAGAAATGGACTAATGAGACCACACAGAAACATATGGCTCAACACTACGCGCAGGAACTAACTGGTCATGAAGAACTCTTCCACACTTTGACCAGGTACATTTACTAGTTTTTATGAAGACACGTGTATCCATCAGAGCCCTTCCTCTCATTACTCGATTTTCATGAAATGAGCTTCTGGAAGCGAGAAGAAGAATGGAGTCTATGGTGGACAGACAGTGAGAATGCTGGAATCACACAGGGCAAACACCTTATGAGGCAGCTACAGTTGAGAAAACAATGCTCAAATCCTTCAGAAGGCTCGATGAAAGATGTTTTTGATAAGTTGTGCAAGCTTCAAGGATTAAAACCACCAGCCATCACCATAAAAAGAGAACGAGAGAGATGGACGCACTCTCATGTTCAACACAAATGGCTATTCAATGAATTGACAAAGAAATCTCAAAGCCATCAGTCTGGACAACCATCCGAATCACCTACAAAGGAAAATCAAGTATCCATCCCAGTAGATGATCTCATTGATGAAGTAGCAAAAGAACTCCACACTGAAAGATCTCCTTACTTAGCTGAAGTAGAGATCAATCTCATTCCTAAAGAGTCAGAAGAGTCAGCTGAGAAGGCTCAAAATTTCAAGGAGTCAACTGAACACCAAATCACTCCTCCCCAAGAGCCAACTGCTGATGAAGGAGCTCCCTCAACTATTCCTCTCACTACTCTAGTAGCAGAGCCAGCTAAGTCTGACGAGTCATCTGATCAAACAGCTCAAAAGGATGATCAACCTGCCCACCAAGGTACGCAAGTCATAACGGCGTACTTTGATCCAGTTCAAAGGGTTCTTCAAGCTGAAGCCCAAGCTGCTGCACCGGAAACTCTACCAGAGCCGAGCTATGATGAATCAATTAGTATGGAGAAGGCTGAGCAATCCCACACAATTCCATGTGAGGAACTAATCGGAACTGAAGCTGAGGAAGAGGTTGACTCGAGAATAGTTCAGTTCCATGTTCAACCAAGCAGTTCTACAGTTCAGCTCTCTGTTTACTATGTGGAACTGATCCACAGCCTACAGCAACAGGTTAAACTGCACACAGAGCAAATCCAGCGGTTGCAAGCACATCCAAGACTTCAGACAGCTGGAACTGAGTCATCAAGTAGCGATGAGGATGAGGAAGATGACGCCACAGAACCGCTTGCCAAAAGGAGGAAAACTGATCACAAGAAGGACTAGTGGCTGATCAAGTTCAAACTGATTAGAAAGCCCTCAGTTTACTTCTTGTAATTCAGTTTGTCATTACTTTTTATTTTCAAATAAATGTCGAACTTCGCATTTATTTTTGAATATTTTGACCGTTGCAAAACAATGACACGTTTCAAGGTCATTAAATGCCAATGACCAAAAGAGGCCAGATGCTAGTACCATTTCAACCATTAGATCTATGAGCCTGCCCAAACACTCATAAAAAGCCCTCTCTTTCAAGCCTCTTAAAAATACTCCTCCTTCACTCTCCAAAATTCTCTCTCTCTCAAAGCTCTTGAAATTCCTCAAAATCTCAGCCAATCCCAAAGATGGCCGAATTATCCAGATCTCTGAATTCCTTCAAAGAGCAACTTATGAGAGACAAATTCCTTGATAGGAAGAAATTTCAAATGATTCTAAAGGAATCAAACAATCCAATCCTTCTGTCAAATCTTCACAAGACAGGAATTCTTCACTACCTGGAAACACCACCAAAGTTCTTTAGACAAAATTTGGTGAGTGAATTTTTGCTTCAAGTAAAATTGTTTGCAGATGGAAAGACAGTATCATCAGTGATTCAAGGACGGCTACTCCAAATCACTAAAAGAACAATTGCAGAAGTGTTCGAGCTTCCACAAAAAGGCTCATTAGTTCAAGAACTAAAGGAATCTGCAGAGTCATACTGGAGAGAATGGAAAGCTTCAACCTGAAACAAGCAATTCAGTTTTACAACTGCTAAAACTGACCTAAAGCCCGAGTATGGCGTTCTACTCAATATAACGAACAAGATGATGTTCGGAGCTATTGGAAGCCTGAGTCAACTCACCCAAGAGAGATACAAGGTTATGATTCACTTTGCTGAAGGGCGACAAACAAACTGGGCAGAATTCGTCTTCCAACAATTCAAGCATCAAGTCATCAAGGCCTCTGACTCAAAGAAATCTGGTAAATTTGAGTCCAAGGTAGGACTTGTTCTAAGAATGAGCAAAATGCTTGAAGACTTGCTGAAGCTTCCAAATGATGAATCACTACCAGTCCTTATCTCTGACTAGAGTCTCAAGAAGGGAACTGCTCATCTTCAGTCACTAAGAAAGAAACGAAGAACAAAGGCCAGGACGAGCAACAACACCTCAAGCAACTCAACTGCCAATGCCGTTCATTCTCCAAGATCAAAGAACGGATCACCAGTTGATTTCTAGGTTTGCTCTGATCCAGATGAGCTTATTCCATTCATTGGAATCCCTCATCCAAACTATGGAGCGGACTATTTCAGAAGCACATGCCCTCCTCTCCAGCTGACTGAAGAAAATATTCGCACTTTCTATAGTGGTGAATATGCAGTCAAAGGTGCACAAAAGGAAGTGACCAATCTCCTTCTCACTCACTTTGCTTTCGTTGCACAACGTGACCAAGAGTTGTTCAAACAACTCCATCGGTATTTCTATTGGTACAACTGGAGACATTCTATATCCATCCAGTCTCATTTCTTGCTAACTGCTTTTCATGGCATGAGCTACTGGCAACGTGAAGAAACTTGGAGCATTAAATGGATAGGATCATCAAATCCATTCTCTCCAACCATTGTGCAAGTCCAGCACATCATGAATCACCAGCTTGTCAACAAGATTTCAGCAACCGCCTTGTTAGCTAAATTCAAAACCAGCATCATGCCTCAAGGAGCTGTGGTTGCAAATCAATCAATCAACTGCCCAACTGGCTCGCTTTGCCGTAAATTGAACTTTGATAATTTATCAAGTCAGTCAGCTGAGCCATCACGACGAACTCCAACTGCCACAGCAAGGATAGAACCACATCTATCAAATACTGAATTCGTGGCTCCTCAGAAGAATCCAAGGCATGATGAGAGCGACAGTGATGATGAGGATACTGCCACATCACCAAGTCTCCTATCCAAGGGCTATGTCACTCCCCTACTCACATCCAACTCAAAAAACGTGCAGTTGATTATGAAGAATGATCAGTTCAGATCGTCGCCAACGGGAACTTCACAATCCCTCAACCAGAGGATGAAAAACTCATCAGTTGCCATTCAGAAGTTTCACCATGCCCGGAAGACAGCAAGGCCCGCGCCGCCAAAGAACAGAACTGGATCTGTATCAACGACAAAGCAATCAAACTGCTCGAAAGGAAGCAGTGGAACTAGTCCAGCTCGGCCTTTCAAAAAGAGAAAACTGACTCAAGCAAGTCAAGCAGCTGACCAAATGAACTGATCAGTTCAGATCAGTTAGAGCTTCAGTCAGCTAATCGGCGACGACTGGCCACAAGATGAAACTGATCATCCAACTGCTGAATCGTCAAACCAATCAGTTGGACTGTATCCCAACTAACTCCGGATAAGTTTTCCTAATCCTCTCAAGCTTATCATAATTAAATTGTTACCGTTGTGATTATAAAATTTCTTATATTATATTCAACGGCTACAATTTGAAAATATGGTTCTCTCTCACAAGTTGCCATTAAAATATCTGCATCGATATTAAGTAATCTCTTCAAAGAAGAAAACAGAAATATATTTTTCTAATGAGATATAAATAGCAAAATCTGCAGAAAATATTTTGCTATTTATGTCAACTACCCCATTTTCAAAATAACTCCATCTCAGCCATATGATCATAAAGCTACTTCACAATCGAACGGATGGGATGCATGCATCATTAATTCAGCTAATTATCCATCAAATCGGATAGCTGATCAGCTAAGAGAAGCAATCGAGTGTGCTCGATCAATGCATACAAAGCTGAATATATTTATGCAAGGAGATGAAGGCTCCGATCATCTGCAAATTCTCTCTCATACTTGCTTTGATCACCTGCAAACTCTCTCTCTCAACACACTTGCATATCTAACAACACCATCTCTTTGCAGAAATGAAGCCTTCATTTCATATGGTAAATGTCGAATTGCTTATAAAGAAGCTAAAGAAAGATAAGACTCTTAATCTAGAGTTTCTTAATGCACATCTCGGCTCAGACAACTTTCAAAGAATTTATCGGCCATTGGAGAAAACTGGACTGCTGCCATTCTTGACAATCGTGCCAGTCAAGAATATACCTTCCCATGTTGCGGAGTTCTACTACAACGCAACCATCTCCGGCAACAATATCATCTCCACCGTCCAGAACAAAGAGATCACGGTGACAAAAGAAATGATGATGTCTACACTTCTCCTCCCCGGTGAAGGCCCAGACGTGATGGAACTAGAACTGCCGTGCAAATATGCACTGTGGGATCTTTGGAAACATCCTCACGTACACCATCATAACTGCTTACACAGGCTGAAGGAAAGCCTGCCCAATGAGATCATCCAACTTCTAGATATCACCGGTCATATCCTGCATGGGAACTTTGAGACAGTCCAATTCTCGGACCTCAAAGCCCATCTAACGGCCGCTCTCTACTTCGGGTGTAAAGCCGACTGGGCCTCCTTTATTCTTGCTCAACTATGAGCAAATGTCGAGCGAGCAGAATATGATCCATCAACTGGCTCGTTCCGAGAAAAAGTTAAGTTTATGAGTCGCATAAGCCACATCATTCTAAGCCAGTTTGATGAGATCATTCCAACTGGCGAACCGATCAAATGAAGGGACATGCTCCCTACCATCTACTGCCATCCAATCCCGAAGAGATCCCGCCAACCAGGAACTCTCGACTCAAGTCATGAAAAGCAACCGGTGGTCGCCCATGCCAGCTACTCAGAAGAAAGGCAGCTAATGATTGAGAATGAGCCCCTCCCTAGACTGAGTGATCAGTCTACAATACTAGCCAGCTCGCAACCTCTAACCTTAGTCAATCACGACTTAATTGAGGTTGAGTTTGAGGCAGTTCTAGACCATCAGCTAAGAAGCTGTTTCGGTCTCATTGAGGGCACTGATCCCTCCTTATTCGAGCAACTGAAACGGTACCTCCAGTACCACATCTGGCATTTCCAACTCGATGAGGCCACAATGTTCCACCTCATGAGCACTCGTGGATCCCTCTTCTGGATCAATGAAGGAGAGTGGAGTAGACATTGGATGAACCATCCACTCTCCTCACCGCCAACGCTCTCAGAGATAATGGATTCGATGATCAAAAGAATCCAGCTTAGTGTACCATCTGACACTCCTCTTCCCGACAACGAACCAGCCAACTTCTCCTGCACCCCATTCCTTGAAGATCTACCAATCTCCACAACCGATGAGATCTTCACCAGCTTGGCTTCCATGGACTTTAGAGAGCAAGAACTCTCTCAAACCACTGATCGTGGTCAGTTTATGACAATTGAAGAAGCCTATGCATGGTTCTCCTCGCCCATGCCAATTCCTTCAGTTCCCTCAGTCCATGATGATAATTTGGTAACTGCCTTCACATTCTTGCCAAATCTATCAATACCATCGTGCGATCCACCCTAGCTTTTGGATGATGCCAAAAAGGGGGAAGATGGAAAGTATGATGATGGAAACTTAACTCTTTAGGATCAGATCCAAAGAGAAATACATTATGAGGGGGAAGCTCAGCTTCAGGGGGAAGCTTGGAGAAAATTTGGAGCTCAAGAAAGAGGAGAATCAAGCAGGAAGAGATGAAGCAATCAAAGAAGAGAAGTAGTTCTAACTTGCTTTCAAGAGATCATTTGATAAGATTTTGATCCATACTTTATGATTGCCCTGATACATGCCTTAATGAGAATATACTCTAATACTTGAATTTATACTTCAACTTGCTTTAATATCAAGCATTGTGCGCTGCTCTGATACTCGGATAATCATGCACTAATTACTCAAAATGAAAGCATGACTAAAAAGAAAGTATGTTTTGAATGCTCTGATACATGAATTTTGAATGCTCTGATACTTGAATTTCATGCTCTAATATGCTAGTTCAAGAACATGCCTAAGCAAACTACAACATGTTTATCAAACGAACACTTACAGTTTTTTCATCATCATTGACAAGGTTTTGACATCATCAAAAAGGGGGAAATTGTTAGTAAAAACTATCAAGGAACCTCTAGAAAAGATTTTGATGAGATGTCAAAACTATTTATGAAAAACTAACTAAAATTCAAGTTGTAGATCTGAGCTGACCAATCCAAAGCATCAAAGAGGAACTCAATTAAAGCTGAAGTTAACCAAACTGGAAGTATGGTCTAACAGCTGTGGGGATACGCCAACCAGTCAGAACTCAATTCAGCTATGGATTCGAAGAGTCGAACCAGTTGAAACAAACTGATAGCTAAGACAGCTGAGCTGAGGGATAAAAGAATCAACTAGACTGAAGGAACTGATACGAGATCAGTTTAAACTGAAAGAATGGAAGTATCCAACTGATGGCCAAACTAAAGTGAACAGACAAATCAGCTAAAGGCCAGAACTGAAGTCAACCAGCCTATGATCAGTCAGACTAACAAGAGAGCTTGAGAATGACTAGTCGAACTGAGCAGACAAGCTCAGAACTCCAAACTTGAGCAATAGCTAAACTGAGCTGACAAGCTTAGAACTGCCAACTGGAGCAATAGTTGAACTGAGCAGACAAGCTCAGAACTCCAAACTGGAGCAATAGCTAAACTGAGTTGACAAGCTCAGAATTGTCAACTGGAGCAATAGTCGAACTGAGCAGACAAGCTCAGAACTGCAAACTGGAGTAATAACCAAACTGGAGGAAGAAGCTCAGAACTGCCAACTGGAGCAATAGCTAAACTGAGCTGACAAGCTTAGAACTGCCAGCTGGAGTAATAGCCGAACTAAACAAACAAGTTCAGAACTGCCAACTAGAGCTCAAAATTGCTAAAACCGAAGCTTAGAACTGACCATCCAGAGAACCCTGGAGTTATTGCTCAACCGGCGAATCTTGGAATAAATTCTTCAATGAAGATCCTGGAATTAAATATCCAATGAAGATCAATTGTCAAAGCAATGGCTACTTCAATCAAAAGCTCCAGCGATCAATAAAGACCATCTGTCATTGATGAACCAACAGAGCCATCGATCAATGGAACTCAACGGTCATAAAATCACTCATCTATAAAAGACGAGTGAATCAAAGTTTTAAACAACTCTTGCCTCCCAGACTTTTCGCAATACTTATTATTGAAACCTTCATTCAAGCAGAGCTTTCTTTCTACCATCTAGCTCAAGTTCAGCATTTACTAAAAACTGCAAGAGTCCAACTGAGGAGAAGAATTCAAAGAGTCAAAACATTCAGCCAGCTATTGATAAACCAGCCAGGGCAGCCTTCTCAGTTTCAGCAATACAACGATGAACTATCCAGCTCAATTGAAGGAGCACATCAGTTGATACCCCCTGTTCAAGACTAACCTCTTGAAGATTGAAAGATATCTAAAACCTTGTAAAGACGTCAATAACACCTACCTTCCTAGCGAGCAGTTAGGGACTTCAAGTGTGAGTCGTCGACCCGCTGAGGTAATGAGCAGTTACCAGGTTCAGCCATGTGATACCCCGATCCTTTTTGCTAAATTATAAATCATAATTTTAGTAAATGATTTCGAATTAATATTGTTTGAATATTAATTATGATGGTTTATGTGTATTATGCCATTGTTTTATTACAGGTTGTTCCACTCGAGCCGATACGTTATAACACAGTGATGTTATGCTGAGTGTATAACATAGTTTGAATTTTAATACTAAAGTGTCGAGTTATATGATAATGAATAGATGTGTTTAAAAGTGTTTTGAAGATCTAAGTCGTGTTAAATGGAGTTGGAAATGTCCGGAAGTCGAGATCGATAGGGGAGTTGAATTGAGCGCCGCGCGCCCGCCGGGTGGTGTGCGCCCGCGGGAGGCTGCGCGCCCACGAGGCAGGCGAAGCGCGCGCGCCGGCGTAGGGCTGCGCGCTCGCGGGGAGCTTGGGCCGAGAGCCCCCTCGCACGATCGCGGGAGGCGCGCGGGCTGGGCCGATTTTCCTACCTATAAATACCACACTTATTCATTTCATCTTCATTTTCTCCACTTCCATTTGGGCGATTTTCTCCATCTCTCTATCTCTCTCTCCCAAGAAATCCTTCAACTTTTGGAAGGGAATCCTTCCATCATCATCCATCAACTAAGGTAACTTCATACCTCTTCATCTTGGTGATTTGAACACTCATTTCTTGTTGAATCAAACCTAGGGTTTGTTATCCAAAAATTAGGGTTTTCACTTTTATTGATCCTCTTGCCTTGATATCTTGAACATATGGTTTATTTACCTCCTTGAGGCTATATGTGAAGTTATATCGAATTCCTATGGTTCATTGTTGCTAGGGTTTGGAATTTTTCCCTAATTTCCCTTTGTGTTGTTGATAATTGTATGGAGATGTTATGAGGGTTGTATGGAGTTGATTTTCATGTATGTTAGAGCCCTAGGATGAAGGTGTTTGTATTTGAAATGTTGGGTCTAAAGGATTTAAAATGAGTCATGAGCATGTGGTTTAAATGTGTGCCCGTAACGTGTTCGATCAAATGCTTCAAAGAGTTTTAATGTGTATTTTGAGTCTAAAATCATAGTATGAGCTTGCATATCCATGGTTGTGTATGTGGATATGTTTGAAGACTTTAAAGCAAAGTATAGCATGAGTTGGTATAAATTATGATTTGATTGTATAACTCGACATCTAAAATGAAAAGAGGATTAAAAGGTGCTAGGTGACGTATTAGGGCTCGAGGAGGACAACTTGTGCACGGCAAGGGAGTATTTCAAGGTTGAAAGGATTTTAAAGCGTCTCTTAAGGTGGGGTAACTCTAAACTGTGAACATGTGTAAGGTTATAGTTATTGTTGTGCTTTGATTGTATATGTATGAAGGGTCTTCGGACCAGAGATAAAAGAGACCCTTCGGGGCATAACAGAGATCCTTCGGGGTCGACAAAGAGACCCTTCGGGGTAGAGATCCTTTGGGATCGAATATAGACCTGTTAATATCCTCCCTGGGGGGTAGTATGTCTGCGGACATCCCTATAGGGCCAAAGATGTTCATTAACGGGGGCATCATGATGTTTAGACCCTACGGGGTTGAGACTAGTCTCCACAAAGTAAAGAAAAGTCCATATGTTATATTTTCACTTGTGCAATTAGCTATAACTGTTTACAGTGTTCCCCACTGAGTATGTTGTTAAATACTCACCCCATTCATTCAATGAATTTCAGGTTGAGGAGTCAAGGCCAGGGTAGGAGCGTTGTGAACACAAGAGAACCCCACAAGCTTGTGTTTATGTTTTGCATGCTCTTCTTTTGAAAATACTTATGATATTATTATTAGTACATTGATCACTCTTTTTGGCTTTATGATCAATGATTATTGGGAATGGGAATAGCCCAATCTTTTGTAGGTTATGATGTATATAACTTGATATTATGCCAAACAATTTAAAGGCGGGTCGTTCGACCTTGGAGCCTATTATGTATGAAGTATGTTGTTGAACCTTTATATGTATGTTAAAATTTAGGATGGTAGACGGATGGGTTGAGTAAGACCTATGAGCCCGATAGGTTAGATGATTGCATGGTTGATGTGGATGGGCTTATGCAATGTTTCCGTTTGATAACATATTGTGTGGCAAAATAGACATGATAGATTGCATGCTTTAATTGCGAAAAATTCATATTGAAAATTATGATGCCTTACCTTATTATGTCATTATCATGCTTTTGACCTTAGCTTCCGCTCATATTAAAATAAGCACACAAAAAAATATGTAAGTAAATTGTATGTTAAGTGATGTGGACAAACGGAGTAGTTTGGGGCGTTACAAGCCAACTATCCTTCATTGTGTAATTTGTAAAGAAACTCAAGTTATATAGTGAAGTTGCCCTTCTGCGGAAGGAAGATAGGACGTAGGAGTTTGAGACTTCGAACCTCTATAAATCATTTGTGTGATGTACTGTTTTGATTACTTGCATATCTTTGAACTGTACACAAGCTCACACAATCTGCACTCAAGCTGTCCAAAGTACTTACTCTAACTGTGCATAGATAAGTTTCTAAGCGAGTCAAGGGCCCTTATTATTCCGCAATTGAAGTAAAAGTTTTAATCAGTTTATTCACCCCCCCTAAACTGATATCGACTCGCCCGGGACCAACAATATGGATCAGTTGATTGGTGGTGGTGTGCTTGAAGGCGATCATATGGACATTGTTTAGTCCTTTATCATTTATTTCTAGTTGATAAGAAGACATTGCGTATTTACTTTCACATCGTTGTTTTTCCGTTAAAAACAATTGCTTATTTTTCTTTCGTATTTTTACTCAATAATAATTGATCTTCTTTTAAAAATGTCTTAGACATTCAAATAGAATCTTATGATATTTGTCTTGCTGATAGTGCCACTACACACACCATTCTCCAAAATAAGAAATATTTTCTTAAGTTGACATTAGTTGAGGATAATGTTAACATTGTTAGTGCCACCATCATGCACTAAGCATTTGTGTTGTTGAATTGGCGAGATATGTTCGACAAAGTGTGTCTGGGTATGTCCCATGAAGTTTTGTTTTCCGCTGTGCAAGAAAAGAAGAACAGTTGGTGAACTGTTCCAAACAGAACCAAGGACACTCTATTTATGGCAGTTTCCTTGTTGGAAAGATCTTGCGGCAAACCAGTTTGGAAGGTCAAGATAGATTCATTTTACTACCTTGTGGTGTAGATCCGGTGCTGAATTAACCCTCCTAAACTTGGGAAGTATCTACACACGTTTGGAAGGCCACAAACCACTTACCATGTTGGCGGCGGATGGAGATCGACGCCTATATGAAGACCGAATTGAGGAGCAATCGGGGCCACTCTTATTTTGTTTAGATTCTAGTGTTAGAATCAGTTTGTGGTCGTTTTTGTAACTAGTAGTTGTTCCTTAAACAGTTCAACGTGATAGACTAGTTTTGAGTATTTTCGAGTGAAACACGTAAGGGGATTTTTATTCCGTTTTGTACGTAATCTCGGGAGAGATTGTAAGTTGAAGTAGTGGGTAGCTAGAGGGAGTCTAGTGTCATGGTTGTGAGGGGATCTTACAACTTTCGGCTAGCGAAAGAGTTCGAGGAGAAGAACGGGCGACACAAGACGGGAGGCCTGTATGTGTAAGATCCTTAATACCCTCTTCGAAAGAGTAACGGTCGAAACTTCAAGTTTGGGAGCAATCCCCCCAGAGTAGGTTGGTTGAACCGAACTAGGTTACCATCTCGTGCGTTTTTACTGCTTTATTTGTTTATGTTCTTGCATCTGTTCCACACATATCATAGAACAGTTTTTAAGCAGTTAACTAAAAATCATATAAGCACAGATTACTGTTTTTCAGTTAACACAATATCATGTGCATCAAACATTATTAAAGGCTCTGGAAGAGCTTGTATCATTTTACCAAATGATACTAAATTAGATATTGAAAATGCCCTGTATTCTAGTAAGTCCAAAAGAAACTTACTAAGTTTTAAGGATATCCGCTATAATGGATACCGCATCGAGACTATATCAGAAGGTGGAAAAGAATATCTCTGCATAAAGTCTTTTGTATCCGGCCATAAGCGAACAAAAGAAAAATTATTAACACTACCTTCTGGGATGTATTACACATTCATAAAGGCAATTGAGACAAACCATGTCATGATCCTGAAGTTCAATGACACAAAAAGCTTTATGCTTTGGTATAATAGGCTTGGACATCCTAGAGCAACTATGATGCGTCGAATAATCAATAATTCATATGGGCACAACATGAAGAATTAAAAGATTCTTATGACAAATGAATTCCCATGTGAGGCTTGTGCGCAAGGCAAGTTAGTCATTAGACCTTCATATACGAAGGTTAACATTGAATCTCCATCTTTCTTAGAGAGAATTCAAGGAGATATTTGTGGACCTATAAATCCACCATGTGGCCCTTTTTGATACTTTATGGTATTGATTGATGCTTCTTCTAGATGGTCACATGTATGCTTGCTTTCTACTAGAAATGCAGCATTTGCTAGACTCTTGCTCAAATTATAAAATTACATGCTCAATTCCCAGACAATTCACATAAAAGAATTCGTCTTGATAATGCTAGTGAGTTTACATCTCAAGCATTTGAAAACTATTGTATGGCTATTGGAATTGAGATTGAACATTCAGTCGCTCATGTCCATACTCAAAATGGTTTAGCAGAATCGTTTATTAAATGTATTCAACTTATTGCTAGACCGTTACTTATGAAGTCAAAACTCCTAACTACTGCTTAGGGTCATGCCATATTACATGCGGCAACATTAGTTCGTATTAGACCATCGGCCAACCATGAATACTCCTCAATGCAAATTATTTTTGGTCGAGAACCAGATGTTTCTCATTTACGAATTTTTGGTTGTGCGGTTCAAGTCCCAATTGCACCCCCACAACGAATGGGTCCCCAACAAAGGCTTGGGATATATGTTGGATTTGATTCACCTTCGATTATAAGGTATATTGAACCTTTAACGGGTGATTTATTTACTGCACGTTTTGCAGATTGTCATTTTGATGAAATGACATTTCCATCATTAGATGGAACAAATCTACATCCAGAAAAGCACAAAGAAATATCTTGGAATGAGAAAAGCTTGTCACATTTTGATTCTCGAACTAATCAATGTGAACAAGAAGTTGAAAAGATTATTCATTTGCAAAAGATTGCAAACCAACTTCCTGATGCTTTTGTAGATACAAGAAAAGTGACACAATCTCACATACATGCTGCAAATACTCCAGCCAAAATTGATGTCCCTGAAGGACAAATAGCTTTGGCAGCAAATGAGTCTAAAATTCGTCAAAAACGTGGTCGACCAGTTGGTTCCAAAGATTATATGCCTAGGAAAAGAAAGGGGCAAGATGGAAACCAAACAATGACGAAAATGATTAATCAATCAAATGAAAGTGATGTAATTCCTGAAGAATTACAAGTATCTGAAAATCATGAGATCTCAATAAACTATTTATCTTCCAATCAGATACTGGAGAGAGAACATATCATTGTAGATGATATATTCGCCTTTCATATAGCTCATCAAATTTTAAATGAGGATCCTGAACCAAAATCTGTCACAGAATGTAAAGAGAGAAATGATTGGCCAATGTGGAAAAGAGCTATGGAAAGGGAATTAAATTCCTGTGATAACCGAAAAGTATTTGGACCTATAGTCCTAACTCTGAAATCTGAAACCCCTGTTGGATACAGATGGATATTCGTTAGAAAGAGAAATGAGAAAAATGAAGTTACGAGATATAGAGCAAGACTCGTAGCGCAAGGTTTTTCTCAAAGACCAGGAATTGATTATGAGGAAACATACTCTCCAGTTATGGATGCGATTACTTTCAGATTTCTGATTAGTCTGGCTGTGTTACAAAGACTTGCTATGCGTCTTATGGATGTAGTAACTACCTATCTATATGGGTCATTAGATAATGACATATATATGAAAATCCCTGAAGGATTTAAAATGCCTGAAGCATTAAAGTCAAAACCCAAAAGCATGTTTTCGATTAAAGTGCAAAAATCGTTGTATAGGCTGAAACAGTCTAGCCGTATGTGGTATAATAGACTGAGCGAGTATCTGTTGAAAGAATGATACAAGAATGATGATATCTGCCCTTGTGTTTTCATAAAGAAAACTGAAAGTGGATTTGCAATTATAGCAGTTTATGTTGATTATTTGAATTTAATTGGGACTCCTGAAGAGCTCAATAAAACTGCTGAATATTTGAAGAAAGAATTTGAGATTAAAGATTTATGAAAGACAAAATTTTATCTTGGTTTGCAAATTGAACGTGTCTGAGGAGGAACGTTTATTCACCAATCCACATATACAGAAAAAGTGTTAAAACGCTTTTACATGGATAATGCACATCCATTAGCATCACCAATGGTCGTTAGATCTCTTGATATAAAGAAAGATCCTTTCCGACCTATTGAAGATAGTGAAACGATACTTGATCCTGAAGTACCATATCTAAGTGCAATTGGAGCATTAACTTATCTGGCTAATTATACTAGACCAGATATAGCTTTTTCTGTAAATCTTCTCGCAAGATATAGCGTTGCACCCACTTTGAGACATTGGAATGGTGTTAAGCACATTCTACGTTATCTGAAGGGTACCATAGACCTTGGATTATATTATTCAAAAAATTCCAATTCTTCTCTGGTAAGGTATTCGGATGCAGGATTTTTATCCGATCCACATCAAGCCAAGTCACAAACTGGCTATGTTTTCACATGTGGTAGAACTGCTATATCATGGAAGTCTGTGAAGCAAACCTTGACTGCAACATCCTCAAATCATTCTGAAATCATTGCAATCCATGAAACAAGTCGAGAGTGTGTATGGTTGAGAAATATGACAAGTCACATCCAAGAGTCGTGCGGATTAGCTTCATCAAAGATCAATCCAACTGTTTTGTATGAAGACAATGCTGCTTGCATCACACAACTCAAGGAAGGATACATCAAAGGTGATAGGACGAAGCACATTTCTCCCAAGTTATTCTACACACACGATCTCCAAAAGAGTGGCGATATCAACGTTCAACAAATTCGCTCAAGTGACAATTTGGCAGACTTATTCACAAAGGCATTACCAACGTCAACATTCAGAAAGTTGGTACACAAGATCGGCATGCGCCGACTCAAAGATCTACAGTGATCTCAAGATCAGGGGGAGCAGTTGTACTCTTTTTCCTTCGACTAGATTTTTTTCCCATTGGGTTTTTCTAGCAAGGTTTTAATGAGCCAACATTTGTTTTAGAGATTGGTCACTCAAGGAGGAGTGCTGTAAATATATCTAATAGATATATATGATATGAGTGATGACCAAGTTACTAACTCTAAAACCCTATCCCTTATACTATTATATATAGAGGCATTTGGTCCTCATATTGAATACATACAATTGATATTTTCTCTCGTCTCTCTCTAGTTTACAACAATTTATTATGAGGTGGACTTGCGTGCAACATCAGTTATTTCCGCCTATTTCAGGCGGCCACGTGGCCCCACACGGGCGTGCCACGTGGCACATTGTACTTTTTATTGTAGTTGGAATGATGATAGTATTAATCTCAGGTATCTTTTTATTGTAGTTGGAATGATGATAGTATTAATCTCAGGTTGATACCTTTCTTTATCGTACTTGATACTTTTCTGCTTACCACATGGTACTTTTTATTTTACCGAACTCGTGTTTTGCTTTCCTTTGCAAATTCTTGGAATGATGATTGTTTTAGATTAATCTCAACACATACAATATAGAAACTGAAAAAAAAAAAAACAAAATTTGAACTAAATAAACTTATATAAAATAACTAGCAGATCCCTTACTTTTTAATGATACAGATGGTACTTTTCGAATGTTTTGTGATACTTTTTAATAGGAAGGTTGGTACTCACTTTGGACAGATTTTTTTTTATGGGTTGACCCGCATTGACCGGGTCAAAGCGCGGGTTGACCCGCGTTGACTGGGTCAAAAACGGGTTTGACTGATCCGTCTCATATAGTATTATTTGCATCATGATGCATGCAAGCGTTTGCCATTTATTATTTGTTAGGATCTAGTTTTTTTTTGGAGAGAGTAGGAATTCTTGTGACTGTTCCATGTGGTGGCCACGCTCTCTTCACAACCTCTCAATCCTCTCCATCCACGTGTCTTCTTATCCAACGGCCCTCCAACCCCTTCGTTTCCACATACATACATCATCCTCCACTCGCAGTCACTCACTCCCCCTGTTTCCACACACAGCTCTCCCTCTCTCTCCCTCTCTCTCTCTCACACACACACACACACACACAAAATAACACAGAGAAAATGCTTCTGAAAGCTGCGCCTGCGTTTGGTCTGTTGAATTGCCAGGGGGAAAACCCGAGCGTTCTGCTCGTCTCATCTTCCTCCTCGTTTCCGATTAAGAATCTCGAAGGGAGAAACGGAAATGGATTCGTGGTGTGCGCCGCCAAACACACCAACAGCAAGCCCCTAACCGGCGTCATTTTCGAACCATTCGAAGAAGTGAAGAAGGAACTCATGCTCGTGCCCAGCGTCTCTCAGGCCTCCCTCGCTCGCCATAAGTATTCCGATGACTGTGAAGCCGCCATCAACGAACAAATCAAGTAGGTTTTCCTCACCCTCAATCTTCATTTTGTTTCTCTGTGAGATTATTTTTCCTCCTATTTTGATTGGTCCATTTTGGCGAATTACAGCGTGGAGTACAATGTTTCGTATGTATACCACGCAATGTTTGCCTATTTCGATAGAGACAACGTTGCTCTTAAAGGACTTGCTAAGTAAGCTACGACTGATAACCTTTTTCGGTTCCGGTTCTTTCCCATTTGAGTAAAATTTGGGGGTTTATGATTTGATTTGTTATAGGTTTTTCAAGGAGTCCAGTCTGGAAGAAAGAGAGCATGCTGAAAAATTGATGGAATACCAGGTGTTTGATGAATTTCACCTGTTTTATTTCCTGTATCGCACATTTTTAAAGTAATATTCACAGTAAATGTTGAAATATTTCCAGAACAAGCGAGGCGGAAAAGTGAAGCTGCAGTCGATTGTGATGCCGCTATCGGAGTTTGATCATGCAGAAAAAGGAGATGCATTATATGGTAATGGTTCTTTGCTTGCTTATGATTTGATATTTCGAGTCTAATATGAAGATATCATCGGTGGAGGGTTTGTGATGACTGATGATGCAGATCCAGTAATTGAATGGTTGATAGATGAGCACCTGTCCAAATTTAAACATTAAAATATTTATGATATCTATCCAAATGTTTACTTCAGCAGATGGGGACCAAACTTTGTCTTGATCCTCTATTAATTTGCAGTGTATAATAAATTAGGAAATTGTTGGCCGTCTGTGTTTGCATACAACTTTACATTTGGTGGTATTCTCCTAATAACATCCTGTTTGGTGGCATGATTTTGAGTAATTAGCTCTCTGTTATGTCACTTATGTTATGTGTACCACACGTGCCTTACAGTAAAGCTTGAGTACTGTACTTATTAGAGTTATCTCTCGCTAAAAGAATGTGTTGGAGATCATGTGGGCCATATTAGACCATAATTAGCAAGTTTACATTCCTTCAAATTTTTGATGTCACAAAAGCTCCGTAAAAGCCTTCTCTCCTCAGGCCTGTGTATGGACCCTTGTAAGACTTTTTATTTAACTCTAATAATTTCAAGAAATTTTGTAATGTACTCTTTCTATTTTTGGCCCCAGATCTTTTATTATTTTAATACTTTCTAATATATATCAGTTTTTTTTAGTCTTGTTAACTCTGAAAAGAAAATTGGACCCCCCTAACTTAAAGTTCTTGCTCTGTCTCTGTTTGAATATTTGTGAAACTATGAAAATGACAAAGCGGGATGCTGATATTGACAAACTGCTTCTAATCCATATAGAGATGAAGTGTATTTATTTGACCTTGTTCAATGTAAGACTTCTGGTAGTCACAAGCCATGGAGTTCTGGTCTTTCGAGTTTGTGAAATTGACTGTTCAAAGTCCTCTGTTACCTGTCCAATAATGTTTTGATAAGATAGATTTTGCCATGGTGGTTGGAGAGTAAGTGGCTAGTTGAAGTTTAGATTCCTGCATTTTTATCTTCCTATGCCTTTCTCTGTGCAATTTATATGACTATGGTGATGATGGTAGCCTTTGATGAATTCTGGATATGATTACGGGAGAATAAATTGTTCAACTGGTGAAATTATCTGATAGTTGTTGTGGAGATGTGATACAATAACTTCACTTTGCTTTACTTATCTGAATAACTTTTGAATTCAATGACAATTGGATGATTCATTGCCATTTCAATCCCAATGATTACTGATATGGGAAGTAGCAATAGAAAAATCTATAACTGCTTGTATAAAGTATATGGGAAAAGCTATCATAACCTGTGAAGCAAGTCTTTTTATGAAAATTGTTACTGTGTCGCATCCCCCAATCTGTCCTATGATGTTCTCTGTCTTATAATTTCAGCTATGAATACATTTGCTGAAGCCCATATGAACCTGATGTTTGTCCTTTTCTTCATGTTTTGTTTTGTACTACAGCTATGGAGTTGGCATTGTCTCTAGAAAAGTTGACGAATGAGAAGCTTCTAAATCTACATGCTGTAAGTAGTCCTTTTATGCTTTCTTTCAATTGTCTATTGCAATACCGAAGGCAGAAATTACTTTTATGACCCTGAAAATTGTATGCATCAATAGATATAGGTGTCATTTGGATTCTGATATGTGGAATGTAGACTCTCCAGCTTTAGTTGAAGTTTCATTCATTAGATTGGTTTTTGTGCTGACTATTTTGTCATTCCACTTACAGGTAGCCACTAGAAACAATGATGTGCAACTGACTGATTTTGTTGAGAGTGAATATTTGGCTGAGCAGGTTTGGATTATTTCCAGCTAAATCTTGTTTTTACAAAGATTCTTTTTATTTGTACTTTGCACAAATAACTAACGTTTTGATATATGCTTCTTTACAGGTGGAATCTATCAAGCAAATATCAGAATATGTTGCACAGTTGAGGAGAGTGGGTAAAGGCCACGGTAAGAATTTTTCAGAAACACAGCCCACTTTACTTTTAGCCGCACTCTTCATCCTTCTAGTTTCTGATTCTGCTTTAGTGTGTTAGATATCAATAATGCAAAAGCATTTTCACACCTTTTGTAGGATTTTTATTTTATTATTTAATTTTCTGGTCCTGATAACAATATATTTGTTTGGGATATTAGGTGTTTGGCACTTTGATCAGATGCTGCTTGGTGAGGTCGTTGCTTGAAAACCAGTGGATCTTTATTCGTGCTTGCCGTCCTGAAGAGTGTCCTGCGCTTCCCCCCTCCCCACCTTCGATTTTGCATAGTAATCTTCTGTATGCTAGTTTGGTAGCGATGGTAATGGTGATGGTAACGGTGCTTAAGACGAAAAGTTCATATGAGACTTGTTATGTTAGTAGCAGTATCAGAAATTGTGGGTGATTGATGTTTTCAGAAGTTTAGTGGATTTTAATCCTCTGAACAACTCGCCACTTATATCTGATGTCGTCGAATCTTACCCTTCATATATTTCACCTTCTTATTTGGTTGGTTTATGGTGGTGTGTGTTACTCCATTTATATCTAAATGGTTTTGGAGATGTGTAATGTTAGTTTGGTTCATCTTGGGGTTTGAGGAGAAGTAATTATCTTCTTTTCTTTTTAATTTTAAGTTACTAATATTGCTTTATTTATTTGTGTCCATTTCTGCATGATGTTTTAGTCTTGTGAACCCTACTTTTTTTAATATTTTATTTTAATTTTTTTATTTAGCTTAACTTTAAATTTGTATTTGGGGTTCATTCTTCCCTAATTTAAGTATGTTAAAAAAAAATTCTGGCATGGGGGATTTGATCTGTTGTTGGATCCAAAATCGGACTGACGAGACGAACTTGCTTTAAGGGAACGTAAATTGATTTGTTAAAATTGACGAAAATTAATGGGAAAAAAGTTTATTTAGATAATTTAAATTTAAAATTTGGGTAGTTGGATAAGTTTTGATGTATAGGAGAAATTTGAGCAATTTGTATTATATTTTGTACCCTTTATTTATAGTGGGTCCTAAAAAATTAATTTTAAAAAAAAATTTGATAAATTTTCTGAAAAGTTATTACTTTTTGTACTTTCAACCCTAAAATCATTAAAGGAATATTGAATATTTTGCAATTTGGATAAAATCTGACTTTCGTTCCCTCTCTCTATTTCTAACGTTATAAGCAACTATAGAAAACTTAAAAAAAAAAAAAACTTCTCTTCACACCATAGTCATTCCCTTCGTCCTCTCACTTTGTCTCCTCTCAATCAACACAAATAGGTCGACGGACTTGAACTGGAATAGAACGGTACGTCTCTCGTCTCTCATTTCTGGTCTATCGTTATGAATCGAATTACCATTTTTTAATTGTTAGAATTAGTTCATCGAACGAGATGGAGGATGAACAGAGGAATCCGTCTGGATCGGGAGAGGTTAGCATTCTTTCGTTATGCTTAACGATAATTTATTGTTGGTTAATGTTAGATTACAACGTTAGAGATGCTTAAAACCATGTATTTTGTGAAATTTCCATTATTTATTTCGAGATCTGGAGTAACGATAGTTGTTAACATTCATAACGATAGTGTTTAAATGCATAACAATAGTTGTATAAATGTGTAACAATAGTTGTTTTTTCCATAACGATGGGTATTTATTGAGTAATCGTTATGACATTTTAATGTTATTGTTATGCTAATTTGTTAATAATCGTTATGCTAATTTTTTAATAATCGTTGTGCTTTATTTAACATAATCGTTATGCCCTTATTATGTAAACGTTATGTTAATTTTTTGAGTAATCGTTATGCTATTTTTAAGTAATCGTTATGGCATTTTAATGTTATTGTTATGCTAATTTTAACATAATCATTATTCTAATTTTTTAACAATCGTTATGTCCTTATTATGTAAACGTTATGCTAATTTTTTGAGCAATCGTTATGCTATTTTTAAGTAATCGTTATGGCCTATTAATGTTATTGTTATGCTAATTTTAACATAATCGTTATGGCCTATTAATGTCATTGTTATGCTAATTTTAACATAATCGTTATGCCCTATTTAACGTTAATTACATGAAATCATTAACGATAACCTTATTGTTATGCCCTATTTTAATATAGCATTATCGTGTTGCCTTAATTATAATTTAATTTAATTATATGTAAATAATAACGATAACCGTAATCATTATGACTTATTTTATTATAGCATTGTCGTTATGCTTTAATTATAATTTAATTTAATTTAATTATAAGTAATCATTAACGATAACCTTAATCGTTATACCTTATATTTTATTATAGATATATGGTCATGTCTTAATTATAACTTAATTTAATTCTATTTAGGCCTAACGATAACCTCAATTGTTATGCCTTATTTTATTATAAATATCATTATCACAAGGTGATTATCCGTATCGTTATTCCCAAAAAAAATTAAATATCTTAACGATATGTTTAAGTTAATTATAATTGAAAGATAAGTTTAATTTAATTAGAATTGATATAATCATGCTCAACCAAAGTATACGATAACTTTAATTTAATTGTAAAAAAATTTAATAATAATATTAGTCTAAATAATACTATTAGTAAAATAAAAATAAAAATTAAAGAAACAATTAATATAAATAATAATAATTTTGTATTAATATGTTATAGGTCAATTAAAACATTGTAATACACTCTAGATTAGTGATGATGATGATGATGATGATGATGATGATGATCATGATGATGATGATGATAATAATAATAATAATAATAATAATAATAATAATAATAATAATAATAATAATAATAATAACACAAAATTTTAACAACAACATAGCTTAAAATTTAAATTTAAAATTTAATAATTATCTAATTTGCTATTGTAAATTTTAGATTGAGTGGATTAGACACCCTCTCCAGAGACTGAAACCGAATGTGATGACGTATGTGAAGATGGAGTTACTTGACCACATTAGAGAGGTATTACATCATTTTGGGGTGAGGGTACGATCGAGATGTTTAGATCTAGATGCTTTGGATATTTCCTGGATTTCAGGGGTAGTATAGCACGCAAGGCGTTGCATGCCTTGATCTGTCATGAGATACGCGCACAGGATCCTACATGCGAGGGTAGTGAGTACCGGTTCTACATCAATAGATCCATGATGCGATTTGGACCCTCGGAGTATGCATTGGTGTCAGACTTACGGTTTGACATATCGAGTTTCGATCCGAATGCGGCCCATCTCATTCCGCCCAGAGGCGTCTATTACCGATTATTTGAGGGGGAAGAAGACGACTGTGGGACAAATGTATAATAAATTCAAGTACATGACGTTAGCCAATCACCCTCCAAATTACGTGAAGATTGCGAACTTCTTGTTCGTATATTGGATCTTGTTTTGCCTCGACTCGGCACGGGCGATCGATAACTGGTTGTGGGCCCTGGAAGAAGATATTGACGCTTGGAATTCTTTTCCATGGGGGGCCTATACATTTCAGATGCTGATGCACTTTATCAGCCTCATCCCCAGAGTGCGACGGGCTATGGGCGGAGAGCAGGATGGAGCATATCATTGGTATGGCCCTGTCTGGATACTTCATATAATTAGTTTAATTTATTATTATAAATTATTTAAATTTTTATTTTAGCTACTTGAGATTATACTTAGAAGATATTATAATTTTTTTTTGTCAGACATGGGCCTGTGAGGTTTTACCCGGGCTTAGACGTCAGTTGGGCGTCGTTGGTGGTTAAAGAACCACATCTTGCTGCTTGAAGTGGTCATTTACAGCCCCAAGCATTGACTTCTCTGCATTTTTTGATGGACATACTTTTTTTATATAAATAATTTAAAATATTAAATTTTTATGTGTTAATGTTAACATGGTTATTACTTTGATATAGTTGGAAGTCTAATTGATGTTGCCATCATCTGAGGAGCTTCTCACACCATACTTTCAGAGTTTGGAGGGAGAGAGTGCACTGGGTCAGATGTATGTCATACCTCGAAAGGTATCCAAGAAGAAGTTACTGAGGTGGCTTGTTGAGTGGTCCCGAGGATATGTGCTAGGACGTCTGACGTCGTGGGCCCATCATGACCGCGTAGGAGTTTTTTGTAGACGACGCTGCAAGGTGCATGGGCACTCCTTCATCCCAGGGATATTGAGTGTCGGGATCAGTATGGAGATGACAGATATTTGTACTGGGATTCTCCTCTTGGCGTACAGGATATAATCAAAGATAACGGTAGCGTCTTCCAGACTTCGTGGTTCAGAGCTGAGCATTTAAGTGATCTTCAAGTGTACTTAATATTTTATTTATAAGGATTTATTTTTATCTATCTTCCAAGTGTTATCGTATTTACAAGTGATCACGATATGCAATGTTGGAGGTTCTCATTGGTTCACTATCCGTATATGCTTTCGGACTTGGACTGTCGAATTGTATGACTCGTTATTATACAAGATGGACGGCCCGAAGGACAGAGAGATTGCTGAGAAGCGTGATTGAGAGTTGATACCACTTCTTCATTTACTGCCACGCCTCATGACAGTGGTTGGTTATTGGAGTGGTCAGAGTAGGCCAAATAGATGTTGCTATGCACTGAAGCTGGACAAGTCTGTCCACGATCAGTTTGTGCAGTTTGACGGTGTTAGTTGTGGCGTTTATGATATGATGTATGTGGATCGATTGCTCACCGGATTCCCTGGCACTGATGCTACCAAGGATGATATTCAGAGATATCATTATTCTGTAGCACAGAGGATCTATGGGTTGAGTTATTCATGCCGATCCCAACTTCGTGGTTCATGATGATATTCATATATGTATTGTATTTGACGTTTATCGTTTGTTCTATTGATGTATGTTTTTTGACATATGATTTTAAACTAATCTAAACAAAGTAGACATCATCAATCAATGTAGAGATACGACACATTATTTAGGCGAATTAAAACAAAGTAAAGTAGAATCAACAAAGTAAACAAAGTAAAGTAGAATCAACAATCAATGTCGGGATACAACACATTATTAGTGAATGTAAATAAAGTAATGTAGACATCATCAATCAATGTCGGTAGCCTGTCTAGTTGGACACCTGGGACAGGTATGAGTCGCCTCACCACAAACACTACATTTCTTAGGCACTCTTCTACGTGTAGTCTCCGTAGGCACGTCCTCGGGAGGTGCATTTAAGTCCACACCACCAATGGGCATCTGGGCTGTGCACACACATCTGTTGTGACCCGGGCCATGACATCTAGTGCAAACCTATCTTCATGAATTAGATGATGCCTCAACACTTCCCCGAGCTCTTGACATCCGCGGACGATAGACTTGTTTTTTAATCACTGGGCGAGTACAGATGGTGAACCATAAGGTGGAAAAATCCACTCTTCTGAACTTGGTAAGCCCATAATAACTGAGTCGTACATGCTGACTAAAGTCTCCATCTTGTAGCACCTATCCACAAAATCATATATGTGTCCACCGGAGTATCTATGTGTGCACAAGAATTATAGTTAAAAATCATGAAAGTTGTGCAAATGGATTCTTAACAAAAAAAAAAAAGCTTGCATACCTGATCGCTGCTACAGCATGGCTACATGGGATCACATCTAACTCGAACTCACAATCGCAGGTTCGATACTGAAGATCGACTATATATGTCTCCATGTCAATCTCAACTTTCCACATGTATGCTAATGTCGTGCATCGAACTGGAAACATCGTCTATACTCAACATTCTTGAATAACTTATTTACAGCTTCCTGAGTCAACACGTGATCCCAACTCTGCTCGGCAGCCCATTGCTCAATAAACCATTCTTCCACAATACTCTTGAACATCTCCAGTATTGAGCAAATAGGCAATCTTCTAGCCCACAGTAGATGAGCATTGAGTGACTCAACCGCATTAGATGTCATGAAACTGAAACACCGTGCGGGACACTGCGATCGAGACCAATGCTCTGGACTAATACTACAAAGCTTCTAGTATGCTGGTGTGCTCACCAATTCCAATGTTGACATATGCCTCTGGAATACGTCTGTCCGATAGGCATAAGCAGCCTTCTTAAACATAGCAATCTCATAAACACCACGCTTCTCCATTTTATTCTGTAAATGATAATAGCACAATCTGTGTGCCGCTCTTGGAAAAACGGTCGCGATAGCATTTTTAATGCTCTGGTGCTGATTTGACACGATAAGGAGGTCTTCAGTCTCTCTAAAGTGATATCCAATCAACTCAAGAACCAATTCCATGACTCATCATTCTCGATGGGACCGAGACCAATTGCAATAGGTAATATCTGTTCGTTGTCGTCCTTCATCGCAGTAACAAACATAATTCTCTTGTTCTTCTCCTTCAAGTGTGTTTCATCAATCACGACCATTGGTCGTGAACCCTCTTGAAAAGCACTGGTACACGGTTCGAGTGCCAAAAACACATACTTGAGCTGATCTTCAGAGATCATCAAAAATTTATACAATGTCCCAGGATTCTGCATCTGTAACCTGTGTAGAAATGCAGGTAATTGTGCATACGACTTATCATAGTCTCCATAAATCATCTCAATAACAATGTTCCTCGAGTGCAAAGTGAAACTGTAATCAATTTGAATCTCATACTCATGTAAAAGCTCAGACATCATCTCTTTGGACTTCAGAACAACCCCCTCATCTACCAGTTTACGTGCAAAATACTTTGCAATGACCCGCGCAGGCACCTGGCGTGGAGCAATTCGGCTCATATCCATGTGGCAAGTGTGAGTGTCGTTGAACTTGTAGATTCTCCAAACAACTCCATCAACAACAACACACAACCGGAATGGGCACTCCCTGCCATGCTTACACATATAGATCAGTCGTGTCTTGTTTGATCGATACATGGCATACTCAACTCGATTCTGCATGTGATAGAGTCCCACAGCTATGGCCAAATCATCCTTGGTACAAAAAATAGCACTCTTGTAAAGTGTATCCGTATGTGCTGCTGAAGGCTCATCCCACCTCAGTGGGCCTGCAATGTCAAGATTAGCAAGTAGAGCAACCCAATTGCTCAACGCCCTCTCAGAAACATCATCAACCCTAGTATTCGATGATGTTGTTTCTCCCGTCATGCTCATCAATCACCCTCTACCCCCTGTAGACCAAATCCAGCCACAAAACTCTGTGAATACTAATTCGAGCAATGTCGATCTGTCGTTTTTCTCTTCTTCTTCATCAGTAGAGGGCATCTCTTCTTCTTCTTCTTCTTCTTCTTCTTCTTCATGCGGGAATGCATCATCATCAACATTGTGCCTCTGGAGCCTTATAGTAGTGTGTATCGTCACGAAAATCATCTCTAACTGACTCTCTTTCTTCTGGAACGATGTTAGGGATGACCCTGGAACTGCTGCAGCCTCTCTGAATAATATATACAACTATCTCTGAGCTCTATTCATGGAGTAGGTCAAGCAAATCTGCATCATCTTTCAATTATCTTGATCTATCTGCCACTATTGGTGCTCAACGGATAAGATAACTAATACTCGACAGATGTGGGATCAGTCTCCAATAGATCATGAATCTCTCTAAGCAGTGAGCTAAAACACAACTGCTCAGATGACATGATGATAAGCTCCTCGTCACCATTTATGTATTGAGCTCTCTCCCATTGGCCACTATGTCGTACAATAATACGACGTCTAACCATCTGCATTATCAATAAATATTTTTTTAATTATGGTTATTCTTTTTTAAATTATCGTTATTCATTTAGTTTAATTATAGTTATGCATTTAATTTTACTTATCGTTATGGATTTAAATTATCGTCATGCTTGTTTTTAAGCATAACAATATTATGCATAACGATATTATAAACTATCATTAGACGTTATTGTTATGCTTATTTTTAATAGAAGACATACCGGTAATTAAAAAATAAGCATAATGGTAATTAAAAACAAGCATACGAAATAATATACACTAATTAAAAATAAGCATAACGATACTTAAAAATAAGCCATAACGATAATAAAAATAAGCGTAATGATAATTAAAAATAAGCATACAAAACAACATACACTAACATTATGCTTTATATTTAATCGTTATCAATATTATACACTAACGTTATGTGTGTGTGCATTTATCTAGACGATTATCGTTATGTATTTATTTATAATTATCGTCATACTTTTATTTTATTTAACGTTATGGTTTTTAATTATCGTTATGGCTTTAATTAAATTATCATTATGGTTTTATTTTAATTATCGTTATGTCCATTTTATTTCATCATTATAAACATTATTAACTAAAATTATGCTTTATCGTTATGTCCATTTTAATTATCATTATGTCCATTTTAATTATAGTTATGCTTTATTTTAATTATCACTATGTCCATTTTAATTATCGTTTTTTATTAACTAATGTTATGCTTTATCGTTATGTCCATTTTATTTCATCATTATAAACTATCATTTATGCCTTCTATTTCTATCATTATCGTTTATGCCTTATTGTTATGCCTTTTCGTTTATGTCTTCTATTTCTATCGTTATCGTTATAGCCTAACGTTACAGAATTAAAATCAAGAAACCATAACACTAGTTCACAAATTTAGGTAATTAAGAACGTAAAAACATAACAATAGATAGCCTAGCTTAGGATAATTTTCTACGTTTCCTGCAAAAATAAATTTGAAACGTACCTTTCAAAATTTAGGAACTTTTCCAGAAAAATGCCGAGGTATTTTGTTGATGAAATCGAAACCAAATCGATTATCTACCCCCTAATGAATGGAATTAGCCCATCATCATGCTCAAGACAACATAAACATTATAAAAGTTCTTCATTTAATAAATCAAAAGATAAATAAAATACAACTCCTACGATATTGTTGTCTCGAAAGTGTTTTGGGACAAACCCCCACAAATATGCTAAGCTAAGGAAAGAAATACCAAAGTGGAGATCCTTGAGCAAGCCTAGCTTCCGCGGACAGCTTGGGGTAGGATCCTTTCTCTCGTGCTCCTCTTCCATAAGCTTGAGCTGCTTTGTCTCTTCTCCTCTTCCTTTCTCTCTCTCTGTAACTGTGGTGGTGAAGTGTGGTGAAGAATGGAGAGGTGAAGTTTTTGAGAAATCAGGGGGGAGAATGCGTCCACAATCCCCCCAAAGGTGTCTGTGTGAATGAATGGAAATGTTGGATGATTTATTGGTTAAGAGAGAGAAAGGCAAAAGGTGGAGTTATTGGAAGGTGGTTCCCCCAACTTCTCCTACTCCTAGCTAGAACTGTGGGCATTTAATTCCCACAGCTGGCCAAGTGGTGGAGACTAGGGCTGGCAATTCGGGCGGCCCATCGGGCTTTTGGTTATTAAGTGTATCGGGCTTGCCCGGCCCAGAAATTGAACGGGCCAAAATATTTTGAGCCCGGCCCGTCACTATGCGGGCTTTCGGGCTTTTTTTGCCCGAAATCTGGAATTTTTTTTAGATTTTTTTTTCGAATTTTGTAATTTTTTAAATTTTCTTATTCAATTCTAAATCTTATTAAAATAAATGCACACAAATTGATTATTGTAAAAGTATTAACTATTAAGTATTACATAAACGTAAATAACTAAATATGTAATCAATATTAAATAAAAAAAAGTACGCATTTTAAAATTATGAAATCAAATACTAAAACTCCTAATTCAAAAGTATGCATAAATTTTTTTAATTCACAATACAAAGTTCAATAAATTAATCCTTAACAATAGTCAATAGTACTCAAAAGTCCAAATATCATAGATAAATAAAACCTAAAGAAAGTTCATCCACAATCCACGGCTCCATGCCATCAATCATAATTCATAAATAGTTAAATACATAATCCATTAATCAGTCATCAATTATCATCATTCATCAACAATATTGACTTCATCAACATTTTCACCAATATCTTCTTTGGAGATGTGTATCTCTTCCACGTCCACCATACCTATATTTCTAAATTAAAGAAAAGAGTAAATAACTATAATTTAATAAAAAAAACTATAGAATTAATATTACCTTCAACTTCTTCTTCTTTGTACCCATGCAACCAATTCCTAGTGCAAATGAGAGCTTGTACAGTTTGAGGAAGCAAACAATTCCTATACTTATTCAAGATGCGACAACCAATGCTAAATGTGGATTCTGAAGCAACTGTGGTGATTGGAATACTCAAAATATTACAAGCCATCAATGCAAGCTGAGGGAATTGACTCTTATGCGTATTCCAATATTCTATGACATTTGCGGTCTTTTCCACATTGCAAATTTCCTACAAGTATATATCAAGCTCCGATTTACCTGAATTTGAATACATCAATTCTACTTGATACTCCTGCAATTGAAGAAACCAATATAAAAAATAAAATTAGAGATAATATAATGAAAATTGAAAATCAAATAACATATAATTATAATACAATTCAAGATTGTACTTACATCAAGTTCGTCAACATCAGTGGATGGTGAGCCTCCATGTAAACCCTCTTTGGATGAGGCAGTAGGAAATGAACTTGCTCCACCCCGTTCATATTCACTAAAGAGTTTATACAAAGCACTCTTGACCTTATTCACTCTCTTTTGATAATCTTGTGGGTAAAGCTTCTTATAGCAAAAATTCAAGAATCCCAACTTTGCATGAGGGTCAAGAATACTTCCAAAGACAAGTGTTTCACAATAATCATCCCAGTATTTATCAAACTTGGCTTTCATCCTCGATGCCATATCTTGGATACCTCATCCTTAGATTTCATAAGGTCATTCAACTTAATTTCTATGAGAGCAATTTGTCTGAAGTACAAATTTGAGGTAGAATAAGTAGACCCAGATATCAAGTTAGTAATCTCATAAAATGGGGTCAAGAAAATCTTCATTCTTTCTGCTCTATCCCACTCTTCATCACAAGGACAATGCTTGTAATTTCTATCATTATCACTCAAACTTGTGAATGCACGACGATACTTAATAACACTTTCAAGCATCAAATAAGTAGAGTTCCATCTTGTCGACACATCCAATCTCAAGAAACTCCCACCAATATCACTCAAGTGGCAACACATTTTTTAAATTCTCTCAACCTCCCCTCAGAAGATTTCACATATTTAACACTTGCTCTTATTTTTTTCAAAGCTTCTTCCGCAGCCTTTAAGCCCTCTTGAACAATTAAGTTCAAAATATGCGCAGAACATCTAACGTGAAAGAACTCACCTTTACATAACAAACCATTATGCAAATTCATCCTATCTTTCAAGATTTTTACCATGTTGTCATTATTAGCGGCATTATCCAATGTAAGTGAAAATATCTTGGATTCTATGCCCCAATCCCTAAGCACTCCAAGTAATTTCCCAGATAACTCAAATCCTGAATGTGGGGGGATCTAATTCACAAAATGCAAGTAGCTTACTATTTAACTTCCATTGATCATCAACATAATGTGCAGTGACAGTCATATAACCTTGAGTACTTATAGCTGTCCACACATCAGATGTCAAACAGATTCTTCTTGAAATAGTAGCTAACACATTCTTTAATTTTTCCCTTTCACACTTAAACACTTTCAAACAATCACTTTTTGCCGTATTTCTAGAAATGGGTTTAAAATCAGGATTCAAGATCTTATTCACATCAGAAACACCACCATATTCTGCATAACTAAAGGGAAGATCATGCTGAATAATACATCTAGACAATGCATCTCGATATGCCTTATTATCAAATTTCCACTTCTTCAATAAACTAGCTTGATTATCCAACATAGCATCCACATTATGAAACTTAGGAGTTTTATGACAACTTTCACTATGGCGCTTTAAATGAGTCGTGCCATATGAGCTCTGACAAGTGTAAAATTTATCACAATGCTTACATTGAGCCTTTTCTATCCCATCTACAAGGCCAACCCTTACAAAATTAGTCCACACTTTAGATTAGCCCTTTTTGTATCAATATTTTCAATACCCTCTGTAGCACTACTGCTAGTATTCTTCTTACCCTTATCCTTCAAATTTTAAACCTTATTAATCATACTAGTACGATTAGTGGAAAGACTAATACATGTAGTGCTCTTAAGAGTAGAAGGAGTTCCAAAGTCATCGATATCCAAAATTCGATCATCTAATTTTTGCTCCTCCAACATTTGATCCTCCAATATTTGATCTTCCAATATGGCATCATCAATATCCACCATTTCTACAGTAAGATTGAAAAAACATAAGAGTTCATATATTTTTAAAAAATATAAAAATATAAGATTGACTCAAACAAAAATAAGAATATGGGTAAAGGCACAGAGGCGATTTATAGACATTAATTTAATTTCATCACAATGTTTAGCAATTTCAGACATAAATTTTAGACTGCAGACAAATTAGACAAATCTAGAGCAGATCAACAATATCCTAATTAATTAATCTAGACATTAATTTACACACAGCAGACATAAATTTCAAACTGTAGACAAATTAGACATTACAATTTAGTAAATTGTAGACAAATTTACACACATTGATAGCAGCATAGGCACTATTGCAGACTTCATGATTCTTAGTCAATTTTAGTTAATTAAATGACACTACAAATTGCAAATAGAATAAGGATTTAGATACATTCAGTCAGATGACAGATCTTTGCACAATCAAAATCACAAGTTAAATATCTTAAAATTAATTTTAAAAACTCATATTGTTCAACTTCATCATTAAATCCATGATTCTACAATACACTTACAAGTGTACAACCATAACTACACAATCACATATCTTAAGTTCTTAACAATAATTTCAAAACTCATATTGTATTCATTATATTCTAGAAAAATATTCGTATTTACGTGGGTGAGTCGGGGTTGACATCTCTTATCTCTCGATAACTCGGCTCTATCAATCAAAGATGAAGAAAGAAGGGCGCAGCTCAAGGGCACGTGGCAGCTGCGAGTCGTGACTGTGTGGTAGTCGTGGAAGCTTGGAAGGAGGCATCGACAGTGTCTGCGTGGTGGCTGGTGGACGTCCGGTAGTGGCGACGGTTCTCACTTCTTAGATTGGATTTGTGAAGAGCGGTCGTGATTTTAGTGTTTACTGTTTAGGAGTTTCTCACTTCTTAGATTGAATTTTAGAGAATGAGCGGCGTGACTACGTGAGTGATTTTGTTTCATTAGATTTAGGGCTACAGAATAGAATATTAGTTAAAAATATAGAATATAAAATCAGTGAAAAAAATGTGCTTTTTTTTTGCCCGGAATTTTCGAGCTTTTCTGGCCCGTGACTCGATTGGCCCGGTGGCCCGATGGGTCGGGTCATCTAGGCTCGAAATCCTTTCGGGCCACTATTTTTCAAGCCCGGTCCGGCCTAAAAATGGGTTTTTTCGGGTCGGCCCGTCGGGTCGGGCCAATTTTGCCAGCCCTAATGGAGACCATTAAAGATCAAAACTACCGAAACCACAGCTGAAACTGATCGACTGGAGCTCGAACTGATCGCAGCTGAAACTGATCAAGGGGGCTTGAACTAACCATCCCACACTGGCGGCATGCCCGCGCTCGCAAAACTGGAATCCCCCCGCGCTCGCGGGGTACCGCGTGCTCATGGGGCACGCCCATCGTGAGCCCTGTCCTGTGGTCGCGGGGGTCCCGCGCCGGCGGGGTTGCTTCAGCTCCGCTTCCGGTTTTTCTCTTCAGTTTTGTTCTTTCATCAGTTAGGTTTCTTCAGTTGGGAAACTTCAGCTCATCTCTTCAGTTGGACTTCCACTCAGCTCTCGGTTTTTCAGCTATAGCTCTAAGCTCTTGGCTTCATCAGTTCAGTTCATCAGTGGGGAGACTTCAACTGATCCCATCAGTTATGGTTCCAGCTCAGCTCCAAGCTCTCAGCTCCTTCTTGGAATCTTCAGTTTGACCCCAAAACTGATCAGTTTGGGGTGCGACTTGAGCTCGGCCATCAATTTGGCCCATTACCATTGGGCCAAGGGCATCTCCGCCCCCTCGGACCCCCAGACAAGGGGAACATCACCCCCTTGACCCCCCCGACTCGTTGATCGGGCAGTGAGACCCCCAACCAGCTTAGTGAAGCGGGAAATCCAGGACCAATCAACAAGCTAGAGCTTCAGTTGGGAGAATTGCCTCCTAGCCACTTTTATGCTATAAAATCCTACTTTTAGACACAAAAGCTCAAGTTTTGCACAAACCTGGCATATCTCACCAAAAGAGCAAATGTGAAGGAAGTAACATAAAAACATCACGAAAAAAAAAGGAAAAACACATACTAAAGATACTAAATTCCTAAGATAAAATAGTACAAATAATCACCAAACAACTCCTCCACACTTAACCCTTTGCTTGTCCTCAAGCAAACAAAATCATTTAAGATATGAAGCAAGAAGGAATTGCCCCCAAGAGGATCATGCACACTAGAACGTTCCACACTATTTCAAATTAGAATGCTTATCATCGAGGAGAATAACAACATTTATTAAACAATGCATGCGGCTCATCCAATGAGAATAAGTAGGCAAGTTGTTCTCAAGCAAAATGTAACAATTATGCTGTAGAGCATTCCTCTCACTAATTCCCTAACCAATTATTCAAGTTTAATCCGGGAATGCACTCAAAGGATATAATTCGTTAGGTGAAATCATTGGGGTAAACCGAGCTTTCTAACGTGGTTTTTCATACTCGTCATGGATAGATTCAAAGGAATGACACCTATGATAGGAGTAGAATCCAAAATGCAATCTCGTTTAATACAACAATTAAAACAAGAGGACGTGGATCAAGCTTCACAAGGTTTAGTCCTTAGGGATAAAATCCCCAGTGTCCTTGTGTGGTTTTCCATGCTCATAGTTGATTTAGACCACAAGATGAGCATAAATCCTTATTATCCTCACTTTTATTTCAATATACATTTTATTTCATTTTTTTATATATATAAATGATAGGAAGTTAGAGGAGAGAATGGTTTTTTGAGCATGATTGATACATTTGACAAGAGAACGAACAAGCTTTCAAATTCTTAGAGGACGAGACCCCACGACACAAATTATCAAAACCTAATCATTCTCAAGACAACTCACATTCTACAATGAAATAATGGGAATGATTTCATGCAACATGATCATCTTAACAATGATCCCTTGAAAATTCATATTCCAAATAATCAAGTTTGACAATCAGACAAGATAAATCATGCTAAGTGCGGGTTTCAACAAATAAAACACAACACAATCAAGACATAAATCAAAGACAAGACTTAAAAAGACACGTAACAAATTTTTAAATTTTTTTTGAAAATACAACATAACAAAACAAAATCTAACATAAAATTAAAAATACAGTCCTAAAAACATACAACATAAGTTCATCCCCCCACACTTAAATCATGCATTGTCCTCAATGCAAGAAATAAAGGGAAGAGAAAACATTACAGAATTGTAGAAGACTGGCAACATGCGCATGTTCCTACAAAACAACACGAACAACAAACGACGAACAAAGAAAATAATACAGAAATAGGAAAATATTAACAACGCACACGAAACACAAAACAAACAAAAACCAATAAAAACAACTTCACTGCTCTGGTTGTTGATAAGGTGGTGGAGGTGGTTGTGGAAGATGTGAGGAGTTAGGGTTGAACTGGACCCTTTATTTGTAGGGCTGAGATGCGCGGTCATGGAAAGCTCCGCGCTCGCGGAGGTGCCACGCTCACGGAAAGTGCAGGCCCGCGCTCGCAGGTGACGCCGCGTTCACGGTGCATTCTAGAACTCGGGGTCCCGCGCTCACGGGGACGCCGCGCTCGCGGGGTCGTTTGGTCGAGAGCCTCACCCCGCGGTCACGCCAGTGCTACACCGGCAGACCTACACTTAGTCATTTTGCATCAGTTTTCTTTCCAGTATTGCACTCTCAACTCTTCGCCCGTGAGAGACAACAACAAAAATAAAAACTTAAACACACAAAAATGGTAAAAATTAAACTAAGCATGAAAGCAATAAAATCATGGGTTGCCTCCCATGTAGTGCTCATTTTATAGTCTCGAGCTAGACATAGCTTCAGTTAGCGGTCATGGGGGGTCATGGAGCACAATAGCTTTGTGCCCCTTAACTTGGATGAACGTCTTCGTCCACGGACTGAAGAGCTCATGGACGAAGAGCTCGATTTTCCCACAAGAAAATGCTTCTTCAGTCCTCAACACCCCACTCTCTTTAGACTTTGATTCACCCGGAAACCACCTCCTTTGGATGTTTAAAACGAGTCTTTTAAGCTCTTGGGCAACCTTCTTCCTCGGAGTGCATTTGTCAGGGAATTTCTTCACATTTTCTCTCTCAATCTCCTTGCACTCACTTTTTCTTACTCACACACCCGACCTGTGGTATTGAGGAGATTCGAACTCGTAACCTTTGGTCTCCAAGCAATCTCACTCCACCACTAGGCCATCTCCACCGGGACATCTCTTTGCACTCACTTTTCGGGCTATGTTCCTACACAAACGCTTTCTCAAGCCCGACATCAATAACATCAAGGGGAGAGAAATTTTGGATCAAGGGGTTAACAGGCATAAGAGGATCAAACATAGAGAAAGATACAGCTTCCCCCAAAACAGACATTTTCAATGTTCCATTTTTAACATCTATGAGGGTATTTGTGGTAGCTATGAAAGATCTATCCAAAAGCAACGTGTATTATTTCCTGTTCTCATGGAAATCCCCTACGTCTAAGACAACAAAGTCAACGGGGACTATCAACCCACCTACTTTTATAAGGATATCCTCAACAATTCCTTTGGGATACCTAATGGATTTATCAGCAAATTGTAAACACATTGTAGTGGGTTTCAAGTTCCCTAACTCTAGTTGCTTAAATATAGAGTAAGGTATTAAGTTTATTCCTACCCCTAAATCTAACATCCCACATGCTTCCTTACCATTCCCCAAAGCAAGTTTAAGAGTAAAGCTACCTGGATCGCCAAGCCTGGGAAGTAATTGATGCTGCAGGATTGAACTTGCCACCTTGGGCATCATAATTTGCTCATCTTCCCCGAATCTCCTTTTCTTTGCCACCAGCTCTTTGAAAAATTTCACATAGGCCAGTTCATTTTGGATGATGCTCAGGAGAGGAAGATTGACATGCACTTTTGAGAAGAGTTTGTAAAACTCTTGCAATTGATGCTCCTTCTTTTCGTCCTTTAGCCATCCCGGATAAGGAATTGGAGGATCATAGGGGTTCATGGCTCTATGGAGAGCAAGCTTCTCCCCTTTACATTCCGCTTTCTCATCCTCCTTCTTCTTGTGTTGAGGAGCCCCTTGATTCTCAAAGATAACTTCATTCAAGTTGGACTCTCCAACCTTGTTCTTTACAATGCCGCCACTTTTGTGCATAGGTATGGCATGCATTTGCTTGGGCTGACTTGGCCATTTTCCACTCTTGATCTGCTTAGACAGATCACTCACTGTATTTGCAACTTGCCCCACTTGGATTTCGATCCGCTTAATTGAAGCTTCCACGGACTCAAATCTTTGATAAGTGGCCTGCATGAAGGCTTGTAATGTATCTTCTAAGGGCGGCCTTGCGAGATGGTTCTGCTGATTTGGATATTGGGGAGGTCTTGGATATTGTGGAGCTTGGCCATCTCCGGCTTGTTAAGGTGGAGGTGGTGGTTGAAGTGGCTGAGATTGCTATGGTTTCCTCCAAGAGAAATTTAGATGATTTCTCCACCCCGGATTGTATGTCTAGGAGTAAGGATTGTATTGTTGTTGAGGTTGGAATCTTTGTAAGGCATTGACTTGCTCTTGAAAATCAAGAAACTGTGTTTCCTCACTGAAGCTGGACTCCACCTGTTTTTGACACACATTGGCTCCATTGCCATACTCTCCATATATTCCACATGTCTTAATAGCCATAGCCTGTCGAGGTAGGCTTCTAGATGACCTCAGCATCTCCACTTGTCTAGTTAGCTCAGTTAACTATTTGGTCACATCATAGCTAGGGTTGGCTTCATTGATAGAAGCTCTTTTCCCCCTAGCACTCTTTTGTTGAGATGTGGTGGCCATGGTCTCAAAGATGTTAGAGACTTCTTCAGCTGTACGACCACCTATATCTCCTCTCGCTGCATTATCCACCATATATTGAAAATTTTGGGACAACCCGTCATAGAAGAACTGGTTGAGCAACTCAAGTGCTAGATGGTGGTGCGGGCATTGTTGTTGAAGACCCCTGAAGAGATCCCACGCTTCATGAAATGCTTCACCCGGAGATTGGGAGAAGGTGACAATTTGAGCTCTCAAATCTTGGGTCTTTTGGTTGGAATAATATTTCACCATGAACTTCTCATACATGGCATTCCAGCTGGCTAGTGAATTATATGGAAGAGACATGAACCATGTCTTAGCACGATCCTTCAAGGTGTAAGGAAAGCACCTCATCTTCAATTGGTCCTCGTTCAAACCTTGTAAAGGAAAGGTTTGAACCATAGCATAGAACTCCTGGATGAAGTTCAAGGCGTCTTCTGTGGGCATCCCATAAAAAGATGTTAATTGGTTAAAGTGGATGCTCTTCAACTCATAGTTTCTTGCGGCTTCTCCAAGAATAATGCAAGAAGTTGATGCCCCTATCATGGGACGAGCAAAATCCCTCATATTCCGGGCTGCATTAGCATTGTTCTCATTGTTGATGTGGTTGGCATACATCTCCAAAAGTTGAGAATCGTCACTTGAAGAGTAGACTTCTCTCAAAATTTCTTCTTCCCAATTGGGTGCTTTAATCCCTCTCGGCCTATGAATGTTGGTAAACACGGGGGCTAGTCTTCTGTTGAGACTTCGTCGACCTTGCATACACAGTCACAAACACAAAAAGAAGATCACACGCAACTATGGAAAAAGTTATAAATACTTAAACAAAAACAGAAGAAAATATACACAAATACAAAAACAAACACAAAGACAATTATAACACAAAAAGACAATACGCCTAAAGTTTTCCCCGGCAACGGCGCCAGTTGTTTGATTCCTAGTTAGCTCACCGCCCTACAATTGACCCCGTCCTCTTGCGGATCCGGATCGAAGTAGTTTGCGTGTGGTGTAAATCGGAATCAAATAATATTACACCAACCTCTCTTACACAAAATTAAATGCATTAAATTTTATTTAATTTGGGTCAACTAATATCTACCTATACAAATACATATTTATGCATTTTACCTACCTCATTTTGACAAAAAGAAAGAAAAAAATAAAGAATAATGCATTGATGTTCATTTAATGTTGGCCAACTAATACTTAATCGTTATGGCATAACGAATTAACGATTAAGATAATAATGTAATCGTTATTTATCCACTATTTCGTTATACATTATTAAATGCATGATGTTAGTTGTTAATTTTTTTTGTTATGCATTATTAAATGCATAACATTAGTTTTAATAATGGCAATCGTTATCGTTATTTATTATTAGTTTTCATTATACTTAACATGAAATTTATGCATGGATTGATCCTCTTTTTTAATTTTATATGTTAGGTGTGTGCATTTATTGTATAGTTATTAAAAAATTATAAAATGTACACTTACACAATGATTGGGGTGTGGAGACATATGTGTCATAAGGGTATTATAGACATTTAAATTAATACTCGTTAAATTAATAAACTCTTTAAGATAATAATTTTCTCTAGTCCCGACTTGGACCAGTTGAAAATATCATAAATATCGATAAGATAATAAGATAATATAATTTTGGAAAGCCCCTGTAGAAATATATGGTCTCTTCAATATCATAAAAAATTAATAATTCTTTAAAACTACAAGCATAGTTAAGTTATTTTAGTTAAAATATAATTTTAGTGTTTTATTTTTCTTAAAAGTACTACCGTATTAACTATTCCAAAGGTACTACCGTATTAACTTTCAAATAAAAATTTTCATTAACTCATAACTGTAATTTTTTTTGAGTGTATGTGGAATGATATATTTGTGCTCACATAATGTTTTACATATTTTATCTGTCAATATTGATTTTGAGACACCTTTTAGATGATAAGTCATTGTTGGATAACATGTGAAATGAATTTATTTTAATATTAGTTTAATAATATGATCCATAAATTAGTAAGATATAATGATTTTTAATATAATCAAAATTCAATTTCATTGAATCATGAAAACACTCTTTAAATTAATAAATATTAATTTATGGATTAATTAATATCACTAGAAAATAATAAATTTGCATAAAATCTCATGATCACGATCACTATATATATATATATATATATCGTGTGTTTGTGTCAATAAATATGTTTTAATTAATTTAGAAATTCTCATCTAACAATATTATTAATTTTTTTTAAGGTTCTTCTTTTGCTAACCAGTAGATTTGCAATATTAACTTTAAAAAAAAAGATTAGAGAGAAGAAGACTAATGGTTAATTTAGACTTTACAGTTCTCGAACAGAAATTGAGACTCACTATTTATTGGGTCTCTTTGGAAAAGATAGAAAATTGAAATAAAAAAAGTCAAGCCCAATGCAGACAATAATTTACAGAATATTGTCACCACACTTGCCCTCTCATTCAGCATCTGGTTTCAGCTGAATATAGATAAGGGTTCTACTATTCAAGAAATGTCAGCTAGTTTGATGAGAGAATTCAAAAATCTCATACGGAAGGTGAAAACCGTTCATCCCTACAGTGACAACTTTAACAAAACGCATGCTTCTCTCCAAAACCCTCGGGCGTAGCCATTGCCTGAATTTTCAGTCGAGCACTATGAGAATCTGATGCGATTGGTTCTTATTCATCGTCACCATCTCAATAAATGGCAACAAATATCCGAAGATGAGCACAGTAAAATCTCAGTAAATTAATACTCGTTAAATTAATAAACTCTTTAAGATAATATTTTTCTCCAATCCCAACTTATGCCATTTAAAAATATCATAATTATTGATAAGATAATAAGATAATATAATTTTGGAAAGCCCCTGTAGAAATATATGGCCCATTCAATATCATAAATTAATAATTCTTTAAAACTACAAACATAGTTAAGTTATTTTAGTAAAATATAATTGTAGTGCTTTTTACTTTTCTTAAAAGTACTACCGTATTAACTGTTCTAAAGGTACTACCGTGTTAACTTTCAAATGAAAATTTTCATTAACCCGTAACTGTAAATATTTTTGAGTGTATGTAGAATGATATATTTGTATTCATATAATGTTTTACATATTTCATCTGCCAATGTTGATTTTGAGACATCTTTTAGATGATAAGTCATTGTTGGATATAATTTTAAGAAATTTGCTATGTTGTTTATGTAATGTAATCTATCGTCATCACACAATGAATGATTTTAGTAAAAATATAATGAATAATATTAAATTATTAAAGAAAAATGAACATTACTTATTAATTTTCATTAATAACATGTGGAATGATTTTATTTTAATATTAGTTTAATAGTATGATACATAAATTAGTAAGATATAATTATTTTTTATATAATCAAAATTCAATTTCATTGAATCATGAGAGAGCTTTTTAAATTAATAAATATTAATTTATGGATTAATTAATATCACTATAAAATAATAAATTTGCGTAAAATCTTATAGTTCTAACCCTATTAATTTATAGAGATTTTACTGTAGGTTTTATAGATGGTAGCATGATAGAACTTAGAATAGATTATATTGATCATATGCAGTGGATTAAGGCAGATTATCTAGTCTTCAACTGGCTATGTAACTCAGTATTAAAAGATTTATCACGAGGCTTACGATATCTAGATACCTCGAAATAATTATGAGATGAGTTACACAAAAGATTTGTGAAACGCAATGGTCCCCGTTTGTATAAATTGTGTCTGGAAATTGCATCTTATTCTCAGAATACACATTTTATTTTGGTCTACTTCAACAATTTGAGTGCAGTCTAAGATGAATTGGCATTGCTTAAAACATCTCAAACCTGCATCTGTGATGCAACAGATGATGTTAGAGCAGATATAGAAGAAAAGCACATGATACAATTTTTTATGGGGATTAATGATGTCTATAAGCCAATAATGTAGCAAATTTTAATCCTAAATCCTTTACCTACTGTGAGCCAAGCCTACTCAATGGTGTTACAAGTGGAAGAACAAATGCCAGTCTCTTCTCATTATTTTGAGGGAGTATGGCAAAGTGCCTTGTATTCAAATCAAAGACCAATTTTTAATCATTTACCCACTGTGAGCCAAGCCTACTCAATGGTGTTACAAGTGGATGAACAAATGCCAGTCTCTTCTCATTATTCTGAAGGAGTGGAGCAGAGTGCCTTGTATTCAAATCAAAGGCCAGCTTTTAAGAATGATGGATACAAGAGGAAACTTACAAAAGAAGAGAAGTTAAAACTGAAATGTGATCACTTTGAAAGGACATGACACTTGAAGAATGACTATTTTGAAGTCATAGGTATACCTGACTAGTATAAAAAGTTTAAGGAAGACAAATGAAAAGGTAGAGTGAACTATGTTGATCATTTAGAGAATTGTGCACAATCTGGCAATGATATATCACATAACCATGTCTCCACGGGGGGATCAATCATGGATATTGGTAAGGTGATACACTCAGAGATAGCAAAACACTTTGCTACCTATATGAATCAAAGTAGGAAGTCAGGAGATAGTAGAGCAAGCCATGGGAGTCTTGAGGCTCCAAATGTAGCAAAAATAGAACTTGGGACAGAATCCATGGAATTTTTTGGTCACTATGCCTTTGATATATCTGCTGAAATCAAGAAAGATGAGTGAATTGTAGATTCAGGAGCTAGCAATCATATGTGTTGTCAAGCTAGCCTTCTTATTAATCTCAGAAAGCTCAAGGACCACTTAAGATCTTCTTGCCTGATGGAAATAGCCTTTGGGATTTTATGTTATGAGATGCACAAATTACATCCACTATCAAGTTAATGAATATGTTATATGCCCCAGAATTTACACACAATCTTCTCTCGCAGCTTACAAAGAACATGACTGGAGAGTGGTGTTTTTGGAAACACACCGTCTTGTTCAGCAAAAGGCCACAGATGGCATTCTTGGGATTGGAAAAATGAAGGGTACATTTTATGTGTTTAAATGGGATGATCAGTTTACAACCATCATCAATGCAGCAACATTACCAACATTGGAGGAGATGCATTCTTTGGTAGGACATCATTTCCTCACTACCATGAAACACGTGGAGTTATTCCAGAAAAAGATATAGGGATGAAGATTGCAATTTTCTTGAATGTTGTGATATATGTCACCGTGCTAAACAATAAATGAGTCATTTTCCCATTTTGGGAAGAAGTGAAAAGATATTTCAGATTATACATGTAGATATGTGGGGTCCCTATGGTGGTGACAGTCTTACTAATACTCCCTATTTTCTCACCATTGTTGATGATTATTCAAGAGCAACTTGAACTTTTCTATTTGGCAGCAAGGCTCAAGTGTGATGTATTCTCCGCAGTTTTATATTCACGATCAATAATCAATTTCAGAAAGATAATCCTCAGGTCAGATAATGGCAGTGAATTTATGGGAAGACAAACACATGATCTATTGGCAGAATTTGCTATTATACATCAGAGGTCATGTGTCTACTCTCTTCAACAGAATGAGATAGTAGAGATGATGTATAGACATCTACTACAAGTTGCCCGTTCCTTGATGTTTCAAAGTAAACTACCCTCAAATTTCTGGCCCTATTCCATATTATTTGCTACTTTTATCATTAATAGGTTGTCTTCTGCAGTCTTACAATGGTAGACACATTATGAGCTATTAGTTAGAAAGTCTACTTCACTTGATGAGATCAAACCTTTTGGTTGCCTAGTGTATAAGGCAAATCTTCTTCCCTCTAGAACAAAGTTTTGTACTAGAAGTTTACAATGTGTTTATCTTGGTCCTACTGTATGCAACAAATGCTATTTACTTTATGAGATGTTGTCCCAGAGGGTTTATGTTGTAAGGGATGTTGAATTATTTCTTTCTATTTTTCCTTTACAGCCAGATGATAATGTTATACATCTTTCTTTTACTTCATTTAATGATGATATTTCTCAATTCTCTCAAGAGCCTTCCTTTCCTAATGCATCTAACTATTTTCTTTCTGATTGCGCTAAATCCTCCTTGATTTCTTCACCACCACCTTCTGATACTCCTATGCCAGATTCATCAATTCCCGATCTCCTTGATATAAATCATTTTTTTTTTCTGGCAAGATATTGCAACATTTATCTGTCATTCGAAGGAAAAGTCATAAATGTTCTAAACCTCTAGCCCATCTAAATGATTATATATGCAATTTTAGCATTCATTCCATTCTGGAACATCATGCAGACACCTTAATTAACTCCTCCTACCTTCCCATTTATGATTTCAGACATTCTCACTCCTACTTACATTTCTTATTTGTTCAATGTTCAGTCTACTCAAGAACCTGCTAATTACAAAGAAGCTTGTAAACAGCAAGAATGGATTGAGGCTATGGCAAAGGAACTGCAGGCCTTGGAAGATAATAATATATGGCAGATTATGCCTTTACCTGCAGGAAAGCAAACTATTGGCTGCAAATGGGCATACAAGGTGAAATTGAATTCTAATGGCACTATAGAAAAATACAGTGCTCGATTAGTAGCTAAATGATACAATCAAGAATTTGGAGTCAATTACCATAAAGTGTTTGCTCCAATGGCCAAGCTTGTTTCAGTTCGGTTGTTTATTGCTCTTGCCACACAATATGTTTGGTTTCTGCATCATATTGTCATAAATAATGCTTTTTTACATGGTTATCTCTCTGATGAGATTTACATGCATTTACCATAGGATATACCAAAGGAGATCCTGGAGATGTCTGACACTTGTTTATTTACCAAAGGGCTTGGTGATAGTTTTGTGGCCCTCCCAGTGTATGTGGATGATATATTATTGCCCAGTTCTTCCCTCGATCAGATTGCAACAGTTAAACAAGCTCTGCATAAGGCCTTTACCATCATGGATTTTGGTGAGGCCAAATATTTTCTAGGAATTGGAAATTGCTCGTTCTTCTACTAGTACTTTTTCTATCAACGGAAATACATTCTGGAATTTATAACCTCTGTTGGTTTGATAGGTTGTAAATCAGTTGCTACTTCTTTCCCTCCTAGTTTATCCTTAGCTCAGAGTGGTGAGCCTTTACCTCAGGCTGATTCTTACAAGAGGATTGTTGGGAAACTTCTTTATCTTAATCTCACAAGACCCGATACCTCTTAGTGTATTGGAATGCAGCCTTACATGTGCTTAAATATGTAAATGGGTGTCCTTCTCTTGGTTTGTTTTATAAGGTGTCTCCTACCTTTGAACTCAAGGCATGTTGTGATGCCCATTGGGGATCTTGCATTGATATCCGTCGATCTTTATCTGGCTTTTGCATTTTCCTTGGTGAAAATTTAATTTCATAGAAACACAAAAAGCAAAGTATCATATCATTGTCTTCTGCTCAGGCAGAATACCGAAGCATCAATTACATTGTCCGTGAGCTCTTGTGGGTCTCTTTTATTTTAGATACTTTTGCTATCTCCTATCACACACCCAGTGAATTATTTTGTGATAACCAAGCTGTCATTCAAATTACGCAGCATCAAGTTTTTCATGAACGAACTAAGCACTTAGACATGGATTGTCAATTTTGTCATTTGCAATATAAGCGTGGTTTCATTGTGCCTCTTTTTGTGCCCACGGTTTCACAGGTTGCGGATATGTTTACCAAATCTTTACCTAGTCCACGCTTCCGCAATTTGTTGTCCAAGCTTCACCTTGGTGATCTCACCAGGTCAAGCTTGCGGGGTGTTGAAGTATGTTGAAATAAAGCTATATCATCGTCTAACTATATACAATAAAGCTGTGCATGGAAGCCGCAACAATGCATTGAAGCAGTTGTGATGATAGGGTACACCATATGGAGCATGCACACGATCATACCCTTCATGCATTTCATGTACTGTGTTTTTGGGACCATCTGATGCGGCGTCTATGCAGATGCACAGATTGAGATTAACAACTGTGGATTGTATTTTTCCATCCTAGATTCTATCTGTAGATGATAGGAAGATTCTAAAGCTCCTAATGTTGATTAGTTGAGCAATATAAATACTCTAATGTACATTTTTAGATTTGATTTTGATTTTGATGATAATAAAAAAAAAAAAAAAAAAAGTAGTTCATCTCGTTTCTCACTATCATAGTTATGAAATCTGTTGATTTGATCAGAAGTGAGTTGGTGGTGAATTAAAATTGAAGAAATGAGGAGGAGGTAATTTATAGAAGATGATTGGAGAAAAAAGAATTAAATAAATCTATAAAATCTGATCTCTCAACTGCTCTTTAATCGTGAATTCGTGATCATTGGAAACCGTTTGAACAAAATAGTTGTCGGAACCGCCATCCCTCCAACGATTAATGGCCATCTCGGGTTTTTTCCTCCTTTACATCTGGGTTAACGTACGTAAAAATAAAACGAAATCAAACCGAAACTGCACCAAATTATGCACAGTTTCGGTGTCAATTATACGAACCCAATCAACATTTTTTTGTCTCTTTCCCCTGATTTGAGTAGCAAAATATGTGTTTGGCGATTAATTTTGGGATAATTTTATTTTTTTGAGGAAATATTTTGGGAAAAACTTGACAACAAAGAAAACACTCCGCTGTCATGCACCCAATAACGTTATGCCAAGTGTAACGCTACTCACACACGTTGTTCTAAGACTCGTAATGCCCCAAAATCTATATATATGTATATGATAAAAACTAAAAGTAGACCTTCCGGAATTCGCATTTTGGAGAAGCCATGGCCGCGCCTCCGCAGATTCTATTTCTTCTACTCTTATTATTTCACGCACCGCCTATTCTAGCCAATTCGCATCAAAATTTCGACGTTCGTCGCCATTTATCCACTGTTACCAGGTCCCTTCATTTCGAAACTTTTGTATTTCACTTCAATTTTCTTGCATTTCTCAATTATAGTCATTCTAATTTTAAATTTCATGAGAAGAAATGATTCCTGGCGATCACTAGTAGCAAATGGTGCTGGTGTAGGTTAGTGTCAGTTATACGGAAGCCAGTAATGGTTCTTTTTTTTAATTCCAGGTCTGGAAACTTGTTTTTATTGCAATTTATTCATGTAAATCTTCCAATTTCGAATTTATCGTAGGAAGAGAAACTTAGCTTCACATTAGGATTTAGGAGCTTATCGTAATTGGGATGTAGCTTTAATTTGCCTTTTTTTTTTTTGGTTTTTTCGTTTGTGATAATTTTAGGCTAGGTCATTGTTCTTAGGTAAATGATAGGCGTGTCTTCTTTGCAGATATCATGCAGCGAAGGATATATCTGATAATTCATATGTTCCTTCAAATATTCCTGATCAGTGTGAAGCTATTCACTTAAATCTTGTGGTAATCATCTTTCATATTTTCTAACTGCTGATTTAATAAGTTAATAAATGCTGTTATTGTATTCTCTGTTTTAATTATTTGTAACACTCTGATTCATGTTTTCATGCTGTAAAGATCTTTCTGTCCCTGGGCTAGTTGAATTGAAGATTTTATTAGAGTTTATTTGCTGATCATGTTTAAATTGACTTTTCAAGGTGAAGTGCTCTAGCCTTTATTTGATGATGGGGAAAACTTAATTTTTTTACTACAATTGAGCATCAGATTTCTTTATCATGCAATTGGCGGAGGGAAGATGTGAAAATTACTTTGTAAGTGCTAAAAAAGGACATTTTCAGATGTGGGCCGTAAAAATTGGAAAATGCACAAGTTGTATAAGATATGATGGAAACGCTTATAGTTTCAGCAATTTAAAGCTCAAGAAGATTATTTCTCATTATTACTTTAATCAATATAAAATTTTATTAACCATTATTCATATATCTGGTTCTTTCTATTGCCGTAATATATGTTTTCCTAGTTGCGGTTATTTGTTATGCAGCCGCTCTTCATCATAAATATGTAGTTGAAATCCACTCTGTCATGTTCTTGTGCTCGTAGATTCTTAAATTAACTGCATCTTATGTCACTAATTACTTTACCTAATGATTGGGTTGGCAGGGAAGACATGGGACTCGGGCTCCTACTAAGAAAAAGATGAAGGAATTAGATGCCTTGGGCACTCGCTTGGAAGCCCTTTTAGAAAATGTCAAAGAACAGAAGTCAGTTGTGTTTCCTGCATGGTTACGGGGATGGAAATCTCCTTGGACTGGAAAGCATAATGGAGGGGAGTTGATTAGCGAAGGAGAAAATGAACTGTATGAGCTTGGTATTCGAGTCAGAGAAAAATTTCCACAATTGTTTCATGAGGATTATCATCCTGACATATATCCTATTAAAGCCACTCAGGTGATTTATGATTAATTTATTGTATATATACTTACACCTTCGAAGAAGCCTCCAACTTATGCTTCACTTTGACAATTCGTATAATGTCTTTTATTCTACCTCTTGCATGAGATGAGAATTACTTGAAAATCTTATGAATGCTGGTTAATTTCCTTTCTTTCACTGATGTTTGTTAAATCCTCATCTTGTATTAGCAACTACCTTGATGATCTCATTTGCAAATTATTATTATTTTGTGTTTACTTTTGGGTACATATTTTGGGGTGAAAGATAACACTGATGACTGTTTCAACTGTTAGCTAATCCATATCTGAATATTCCTCAATGGATAAATTTAAGGTTTCGCGAGCCTCAGCAAGTGCAGTGGCATTTGGCATGGGACTCTTAAGTCATCGAGGAAATCTGGGACCTGGGCGCCATCGAGCTTTTGCAGTTATAAGTGAGAGTCGTGCAAGTGATGTAATGTTGAGATTCCATGATTGCTGTCAAAACTACAAGGTGAGATATTCTTGTCGCTCTAGAGATTCTAAATTAGCACTTTACTGCTACAAATGCTGCTTATAATTAGGTTGACCTCTTTTGCCTATTTATGGAAGCTCAAGCTGTCTGATCATGAACTAGATCATTAACTATAATATAAATGTTATAAGAAGTAAATTTCAATTTTGTCCAGTGGATTAGGCCCCTCAAAAAGTCCAAATAATTCTCTATTTGAACCAACATGAAATTGCTTATATTACCTTTGTCAATCTTGTTGAGGCTGGATTTGTTAACTTGACACATTGATCAATGACATATTCTTCCTTATGAAGCTGTTTTGGTTTGTGGAAAGATTTGGCATTTCCAGCCTAAGATATCATGATTGGCTTTTATGTGGCAATTTATGGAGGCTCAGTCCAATTTAAGGACAGACCTTAAGAAGCCACAATGCTAGAGCTCAGTATGCCTGCCCATCAATGGGACTCGGATACGATGGAAAAATATATTGCGACAAAACTAGCTTAGTAAGATCCCACAGTACTGATTGCAAACTAGCTGTCTCGGAGTTTTGATTGCAAACAAGCTCAGCATGTTAGTTTTTTTTGGTTCTTTTTTCTCCTGGTGCTCTATGGTGTTCATGTGATGCTTATTGTGGCCTCTAATTCCTGGTCCTTTATCTCAAAGACTATTTAGCATATGGAATTATTTGTATATGTGAAATTTATCGACAACTTCTTTTGGAAATTTTTGAGTTCTTGTTTCCTGTTCATTGTGCTTCTATGGTCTTAGGTATCTTGTTTATCAACAAATTTATCTTTTTTTCTACATTTTGAAATTATTGATAGTAAGTTAGTGAGGAATGATCTCACCTTTTTTGGTATCTCGCTTTTTTTGGTGAATTTGTTTTTTGGAAATTAAATTAGATGATAAGTCTGGTAATACTATCAAGATATGATAAGTAATTCTGAAATTTTTGTGATTACTTTGTTATTGATGATTTGATGCGATAACTGAAAGTGGCAATTTTCTTTTACATATGAATAAGGCATTCAGGAGAAGTCAGGAACCATCTGTTGATAAACTCAAGGAACCCACACTAGATGAAATAACTAAAGAATTAGTGAAACGATGGGGTCTGAATTTCACAAGACGAGATGTATCATCTCTTTGGTTTTTATGCAAGCAGGTAATGTCCTCATTTTCTGCCTAGCATTTCACTGTCTTTGGTTGGCATTTAAATATAAATATGTACTTGGTTGCATTGTATCGTAGGAAGCTTCTTTATTAAACAAAACTGATCAAGCATGTGCTCTGTTCAGTCCATCTGAGGTATGCACTCTTCCTTTTCTCCCATTTAAATATGATTAGTAATTTGGTTTTATTTGACTAGTATGGGTAACTTCCTTAATTGAAGCCTGATCATGATTGTCTATCTAAGATAATAATATATGTTTTTTTTTTTATAAATAGATTACCTTTATTCATGGGAAACTCCATTTTTTGCTATCATTTGTTCTATTGAACTTTCCCCTCCTCCCTTTTTCTATCTCAAATTTGGTAGGTTGGTTTGCTGGAGTGGGCAGACGATCTGGAGGTTTTCATTCTAAAAGGCTATGGTAATTCACTGAACTATCGGATGGGAGTTCCCTTACTTGAAGATGTCATCCAGTCGATGGAGCAAGCTATCAAGGCTAAAGAAGGCATTTCTTTCTCTTATTTTCTTTTTCTTAAATGTACTTATGGTATTTTTATCGGGTCGTTTGGTCGATAGGAGAACTTTGCTGGCTTGGAGGCCCTGGGAGCTATGAAATACTTCTTAAATAAAAAAGAAAGTTAAATGGACAAGTTCCTGGGAGGCTTGAAGCTATGAAATAACCAGACTAATATCTTTTCTTGTTCCTGATTTTTAGATGGACTGGTTCCTGGGAGCTATGAAATTGCCAGACTAAGATTTGCTCATGCAGAAACACTGCTTCCATTTTCCTGTTTGATCGGGCTATTTCTTGATGGACATGGTGAGCATTTCAGTGTTTATCATTCTAAATGGGATTTTTATCCCTTCAGTTGTTTATTAATTTTTATTTTTTTTTTGGTGTGGTTTGTGGATATGTCTGACCTTCACAATTCTCCTATTTCTTTCTATTTCTTTAATGGTTTTTCAGACTTTGATAAAATCCTAAGAGAAGAACCTTTGCAACTACCTCCTAAACCTCCCCAAAAGAGAATCTGGCGTGGTAGCACAGTTGCGCCATTTGCTGGAAATAACATGTTGGTTCTATATAGCTGCCCAGCCAACAATACGAGCAAATATTTTGTGCAAGTATTGCACAATGAACATCCTACTCGAATGGCGGTAAGTGTATTATGGTTTTGTGTTTTCAACTCCAACAGGCTTTTATCTGCGCAGTAATGAGAATGTTATAGGTTTTGAAAACTTCTACTCGAGAAATCGTTCAGAAACAGTTATTTCTTGTTGCAAGTTTCCTATTATACTGATTCTGTTAATGATTGTTCTTTGAAGCTTACTCACATTCTTTTGTTATGAAACGACGACTTTCGAGCCTTAACTGCGTCTTGTTAGTCCTTGCTTTGAGCTTTTGAACGATTGATTGATTTCACATTTTGCGTATAGGGGTGTGGAGATTCGGACATGTGCCCTTTTGAGGTGTTTAAGGTATGCACGCTACTTTGCCTTTTTGCTCTCGGATTTAGTCGAAAGAATGTGTGTTAAATTGGTTAAAACGTTTTGACCCCCCTGCAGGAAAGAATTGCTGCTCCTCACTTGAAGCATAACTACAACGATCTGTGCAGTATGGAATCAGCAGAGGAAATGACAGCAACCAACAAGCTCTGGCAAATATTCAGTTGGATTTTCCCTGCAAATGCTAAAAAACCTCAGAAAGAGGAGTTATAGGGTGATAGAAGCTCTTAACAACACTTTCTTCCTCGTTGATGTGGTCGAGTTTTACAAGACCAGTTTCTGTAATAGGCTACAGTTTCTGTGAAGATGACAACTTGAATAAGACAAAGATATATGATGTCGTCTCAGTTACTAACATCATGCTGATTTGTGTTCTTATCTAGCTAAGGTTCATCAAATTTCTTTCATGGCAAATACTTATTCTCATATTGTTCATACTTCAAAAATATCCACCGAACTAGTTATCCACAAATTATTGGAGCGCGTCTGGTAAATGAACCTATTGTTGGTGTTGTGCACCGAAATTTTATTACAATTACAAATTGCATGATTTTAAATTAGGGTTAAATGCTTTTAAAATCATCAACTTTACATTTTTTTAATATGAACTTTAAATTATTACATAATTTTTTACCACATTTGACAAATTTAACATCAATTTTAACTCCAGCAGTTAATCGAAGAATCATATTCAATGTTTTTTCAATTAGAAACAACAGTTGGTTTCTTAATCACAATTGCTTCAATTAAAACTGATGTGAAGCTACAGTTTTCTAAATAAAGTTTGCAATACCTGTTGTTTCTTAATCACAATTGTTTCAATTAAAACTGATGTGAAGCTACAGTTTTCTAAATAAAGTTTGCAATACGTTTTAGACAGTTGGTAGGACCCAGATGAGAAGTCCATTTTCCATAATCTGCCGGTTAATTAGAGTGGTTAAATATAAATAAAATGGGGTTCATGCACAACACACAAACGCTTCTCATCTCTGTTGTTCAATAGAGAGATATTGAACAACAATCACCATCACCATTCACCTACAACAACAATGCAACCATTCAATATTGATCGCATTCTACTAGGATATAGGCCATCTCGGATGGACTTTATCCAAATAATGCTTTCATTTCTTTACCTGTTTAGATCCATAAACTCGAAAAAAGCTTATTGCCCAGAGCATAAATTCATCTGAGAGCCAACCATGCATAATAACAACATAAGTGATGTAAAAACCATCTACATATCATTCTCTAACTTAAACTACCACTGACCAATCTCCCACACAGCTAAAACGGTCAAGGGTGATAACATCATTGACATTGATTTTGTGTCTGCTCAAGAGTTTCACTTATCTCATATACAAATACTCAAGTCTTATGAAAATTTGAAATCAGTCATCACATATAAAGAGTAGACAATTCATGAATCATCACAAGATAGAGATTAGAGTAAACTTGGGAACTTTAAGACTACAACATTCAAGATAGAGATTAGAGTAAACTTGGGAACTTTAAGACTACAACATTCTTAAATATATGACAATGCTAATTCAAGTTGAGCACATTTCTTACAAAAATTAGCCTAAGAAGATGGATCAAATTGTTAGGAACTACCGAGGAGTTAGATAATGGATTGCAGTAGTTTTCAGGCTTACAGTTGCAGACATCTTGAAGAAGCATCAACTAGCCAAGCGGGAGGAGGCCAAAATATGCTTGCATATTCAGGAAACATCAGTGCTGTCCCCGTTTTACCAGTTTCAAAGTCGAACACACCAATATTACCACCATAGAATCCTTCAAAACTACGCCTAACATCCTCACTGGCGGCCAAATCATCATCTCCAATGGTTTCTATATCATAATAGCAATTACAGACTTCCCGGCAATCACATTCAAAACCGGTATAGCCATCAGTGCCACCAAGAATCTCATTGGAAACAAACTGGTAGCGATCCATATAGAAGACACGAGGTCCGTTGAGTTGTTGGGTGGTGGGAACAGAGAAGGAACAATCATCACCTACAACAATAATGCAAGCCTTCATTTGTTTGGCATCAACCCATTTCCTTAACTGTTTAGAGAGGGCATAAACTCTGACATCTATAACAGGCTCCTTAACGTTAAAAAAGTTTATCCCTCCCGGGTTAAAGAAGCATCCCGGCATCTCCTGAACCAAAGCCAACTCCCCATTGTACAACTCCACCAACCGGCTTTTCAGAGCAAGACTCCATGTAAATGGACAAGTAGCTGCCTGCCACCCAAACTCCGAATCAAACGCATGAACACCTCCGTGGAGATCAGTCGCATGAAACTGCCCCTTAACCATCGCAACATCATACGTTGGCGCCACGTATTTACCCATATTCCCCGCAAAACTCCACTTCTCATCGCCTGACTTTATATGCCACAGCCTAGTCTGGGGATCAATTGCCATCACATCATACTCCCCATTCTCTCCCTTGCCAGAATACACAACTTTCGTAGCATATCTATAATTATAATAATCATCACTCTCATCTATTGAAGGATTCACATACCTAAGGGCATAGGCTCTGCACACCTCGGAAACATCGAAATCCAGGAAGTTCAACGCCTCGATTGCCGGGGGAATCTCTATTTTCCGGTGGGTGACGGGGTTTAAAATCCTCGCTTTGCCATTCTCGTCGAGCTCAACCTTGACCAGCCAGAAATCAGGGTCTTTGCTGTCCGGCAATTGGATGCGATAAACAATTCTTTCGGTGAGAGTGAAGTAGGCGCCGATGTGTTTAGGGTCAAGATCTGGTTGGGCGATGAAGGGGAAAGGCAGCTTGATAACTGGGAATTTGTACGGCGGCGAAGAGGAGCGCCAGGAACTGCAGACGGCGCGGAAGCAGCGGACGTCGATTTTAGAGTGGAGGCGTTTAGAGATCTTGGCGAGAAGTTCCGGTGGAAGATCGGACCATGGGACAGCGATACTCGGGTTTGCAGTCTCCATTTCTAATGAATTTGTTGTGGAAGAAGAAGGAAGTCTTTTGTCTCCAACTTCTTTCATAACCTAAGCCGGGATGCCCTCTCTTGACACGTGGACGTCCTTAAAATGTCTCATTCATATCGTAACCTTTTTTTTTCTTTTTTTCTTTAACATATTAACTTGATACTTCTCGAAGATTTGAATCTCTAGGAAGCTATAGATAGAGAATTGTGGAAATATTATTTTGGGAAAATATCAACTAAAACCCTAAATTATATATCAGGGTTAAATAGAACCTCGTTTTAATTTTAGTTCAAATAGATCCTCAAACTTTTAAAATCAATTGAATGGTGACTCCAATACCCTTAGTTTCATATTTAATATTAAAAATTATTATATATCTCATGTGTGTTAATATGAGAAAATAGCCACTATTACTTAGTAAACAATGTAAATAGCCACTTTTTAAAATAAGTAACGTTTCTAGCCATTATCATAAAAAGAGTACTATAATACCCGTAATTCAATATTTATTATTAAGAAACGTCGTTCTCTCATCTCTCTCATTTTTCAATCTCTGCGCACCCTAAAAAAATATATCTTTCACTGCCGTTCTACATCATAGTCTCAGAAGTCATACTGTCAGGTTTTTGTTGATGTATTTTGTTATTCACCAATGGTAGTTTTGTTTCAATTAATAAAACAGAGATTGAAAAATGAGAGAGATGAGAAAACGGCTTTTGAGGGGAAGAGAGATAAAATCAGATCTTTTTTCCTAATAGTATTGATACTTGAATATATAAATATACATAAATAATAATTCTTAATAATAAATAATTATAGTACTTTTTTTTATAATAATGGCTAGAAAAATATTATTTTTTTAAAAAAAGTGATTATTTACTAAGAAATAATGACTATTTAAAAATTTCTCTATATGTGTATATCAACACTATTAGGAAAAATATCTGATTTTCTCTCTCTCCTCTCTCTCCAACCGCCGTTCTCTAGCCTCTCTCATTTTCCAATCTCTGTTTTATCAATTGAAACAAAACACCATTAGTGAAGATCATCAAGCTATGATTTTTGAAGATTATCATGATTCTTTATTTCTCTAATCTCCGTTTCAGCAATAAATTATCTGATGCAATATTGAAAATTAGAGATTCATTGCGAATTTGAGATTTTTTTAAAGTTTTGTTGATATCACGCATGTTGTTTTTTTTTTGCGGCAATAAGGTATATGATACATATTTGTACTCTTTTTATGGATCTAAATATTAAAAAAAATTGAATCTTTCTTTGGAATGGGTGTAAAAAAATTGAATGTTCTTTGGTGCACGAATCTATTTCTTTCGGTACACGAGTATTGAAGTTGATTCGTGTATCTATGCATGTTGTAACTAGTGCACGAGTACACGAATAGGCATACTCGTGCAGTCGTGTATCAGTTTTATGATAAACTCCTGCATGTGTACACAAACGACCCTAATCGTGTTTTCGTGTATGGGTTATTTTTGAACTGCCACATTGAACTAACTGTGTACTCGTGTATCAAACCATTATTAAACTAATGCACGAGAACACGACTTGGACTACTCACATTGTTGCACTCGTGCACTCGTGTATTCATTATGAGGATAAGGTTGTTCGAAATTATTGTTCATGATTGTTCAGCTATGAGTGCGTTTGAACTTTGACAAAAACGACAGTTGAATCTTGTAATTTTTGTCTCTGACAACAATAATGACAGAAGACAACAACAACAATGACAGAAGATGGCAACAAAAAACCTAACAATTGTGACTTCTGAGACTTTGACGAAGAACGTCGGCGAAAGATAGATTTTTTTTAGAGTGCAAAACATAGTTTCTAAATCATCGTCCATTTTTTTTTTTTTTAATATATTAGGGTGTTTTTATTTTAGAAAATAATTGATGTTAAAATTATTTATATCATTACTAAAAATAATGATATATATTCCCATCCTAAAAGGTTAGAAACATTATTTTTTTTAAAAATGACTATTTATATTATTTACTAAATAATAATGATTATTTTCTCATATTAACACTTAATTATATGAGTTTATTGCATCACAATTATTATTTACTACATCTAAATCAGGGTTTATTATTCTCAATGAAGATTTATTATTTCCAATTATAGTTTATATTTGTTTCGAAAAAAATAGTTATCAAACGCTGTGCATTACGCAAGTCGCCAGATAAAAATAAATAAATTAATTTACATAAATTTTAAGGATTCACTAACTTCATTTTATGATATATATTTTTTGGGAAAAAAAACAAAAAATAATTCAGAAAATCGAAAAAAAAAAAGTGAGGCATGCGTGTAGCGCACGTGCCTGATATGGGCTGCTTTTTTATTGGGCCTATCTGATGGGCCTGGGGTAGAAAAGAGTGGCTCATGATTTAAAGGACGTAGAAATTTAAAAACATATCTGATTTCATAGAGTATGCGTATGAATGCGTTTTACAATATGATCTGAGACAGACAATTCAGTTATATGCAACTATATGTTTTAATACAGAATCTGAATTAGGCAGAATGGAACAAGCTATGATATGATACGTGGGTGACTGCCGCAAACTCCTGAAATAACAATATTCACATCTTCAAAGTAGTGGGCATAAGTGCATCTAAAACTAAGATTAAATTGAAGATAAATAATATAAATGAACTTCATGCACGCACAACATAACCTCTTCTGCGAAATTCATGTAAAAAAGTTCTGTCAAACGTTACCAAAATCAAATAAACAACATAATTGATGAAATCTCCAATCATATCATGACTCAAAATGTTCAAGTTACACAACTTCTCAAGACAAAACCATCTATACATCATTTTCTATCTTAAACTACTACTGCCTCACAGGCATCTTGGTTTTCTCAAGCTTAAATCAAAATAGATGAAAGTTCAATGACTCAACTCCAATACTCTTATGCCAAGCTTAAATCAGTGCATCACAAGATGAAGTAGGTGATTCATGAACACATACATCATAACAGACGAATTGTGAGAGCACTTTTTAATATATTAACAGTGATAATTCAAGATGCGTGCACATGTCTCACGACAATTAGGACTGCAAAAGTTTTCAGGCTTACCAATCATCAACTTCAGGTGCGGCTGAGCCACGCGGGGGGTGGCCAAAATATGTTTGCATATTCAGGAAACATCAGCGCTGTCCCTGTTTTACCAGTTTCAAAGTCGCACACACCAATATTATGACCATAAAATCCTTCGAACTCACGTCCAACATCATCACTTGCAACCAAATACTCAGTTGCTATAGGTTCTAAATCATGAAAGCAATTGCAGGAACCCCGGCAATCACACTCAAAACATGTATAGTCATCAGAGATACGAAGAATGTCATCTTCAAGAAAGCTGTCTTGAACAAAACTGTAGCGATCCATATAGAAAACACGAGCTGCCTTGAGTTCTTCTCTGGTTGGAACAGAGAATGAACAATCATCACCTACAACAATAATGCAGCCATCCATTGCTTTGGCATCAACCCATTTTTCTAACTGTTTAGACAGCGCATAAATTCCGACATCCACAACGGGCTCCTTAACTCGGAAGTGGCGTGAGACCGGGCCTCGACCTGGACCCCCCATCTCCTCAACCATAACCAACTCCCCATTGTACAACTCTACCAAGCGCCTTTTCAAAGCATTCTTACTTGTACAAGAAGCAGCCGTCTTCCACCCAAACTTGGAATTAAACGCCCAAACACCTCCGGCGGCATCAATCGCATGAAACTGCCCCTTAACGATAGTAACATCATAAAACGGTTTGGAATAATTACCAATCCGCTTCCACTCCTTACGGCCTGACCTTATATGCCACAATCTACTGGCGAAATCAATAACCATCACAACGTACTCGCCATTCTCGACGTTCACAGACGAGATAACTTTGTTAGCATATCTATAATCATAATAATCATCCCTCTCATCAGGTTTTGAAGTATTCACATACCTAAGGGCATAAGCCTTGCACACCTCGGACACGGCGGAATCCAGAATGTTCAACACCTTCGGCATCTCGATTGCCGCCGGAATCTGAATTTTCCGGTGGGTGACAGGGTTTAAAATCGTCGCTTTGCCATTCTCGGCGTGCTCAACCTTGACCAACCAGAAATCGGGGTCTTTGCTGTCCGGCAATTGGATGCGATAAACAACTCTTTCGGTGAGAGTGAAGTAGGCGCCACTGTGTTTGGGGTCGGGATTGCTTTTGGGGTGGAAGGGGAAAGGGAGTTTGATAGTTGGGAATTTGTACGGCGGCGTGGAGGAGCGCCAGCAACGGCACACGGCGCGGAAGCGGCAGACGTCGATTTCGGAGGGGAGGCGTTTGGCGATCTTGTCGAGAAGTTCCGGTGGAAGATCGGGACATGGAAGGGCGATCCTAGGGTTTATACGCTCCATTTTCTTTGAATTTGTGTGAAGGAAGCAAGTTTTGGGTTTTGGCTCACTTCATTGCATTGATATTTTAAGTTTGGAAAGGCGGTGAAGTCTCCCAATCGAGACGTTTCATTTGTATTAATTGTATTAAAAGTTCTTAAATTGATATTCTTAACGTCTATTATCTTTCAATTTAAAACTTTTAAAAATATCAATTTAAGAACTAACTTATTCAAATTATTAATCCAAAGCTTTAAAATTATGTATTTTTATTTTTAATAAATATTTAATAGATAATCAGTGTAGAATTCTAAAAAAAAATTAATACTCCTTGAATTTTTGGAGTTTTATAGATTGATAGTTTCAATTATTTAGGTTTTAAATTGATAATTTTTTAATCTTTAACCTACTCTGTAAAATAATTATTAATAATATCTTGAATTATTTGCCTCAATTATAATTCATGTATTGATCACTGATTTTTTTTATTTATTATTGATAACATAAAAATCATTCTATACTGTACTTTTAATTAAAATTATTTTGTAAATGATCTCAATAAATATATGGGTGTTTCTAACTACACCACTGATTTTTCTTCATACACCAATGTTAAAATTAATACAAAATTAAATAATTAATAAATTATGTAAACACCATTCCCCTTTTATTTTCCTTTCTTTTTCATCTTTTATTGACCCTTCTTCTCGTCTGATTTCGGCCAGCCTATTCTCTACCCAAAATTCGGCCACCTCCAATTGTTTCTTCACTAGAAACAATTGCAGTTCCTTTCCTGAGATTCAACTCCCTTCTTCTCCCTCAATTTCAAAAAACTCTACTACAAAACACAATCCTAAGATAAATCAAAGAAAAATCCCCACCATTTGCAAAATAAATTATGAATGCTCATTTGATCCTGGTTCCGTTCCCGGCTGCCACCAATGAAACGCCTTGATTGGTTTGGTTTGAAAAACTTTCATGGGATGCAAATTTTGAACATTTTGTTTCGAACATGGGACATAGGAAGAAAAACTCTGCTTCAAAAAAATAAGTTCAAAAATAGGACCCTCATTCAAAAATATTTTTTTGAAGTTATTAATCATGTTCAAAAAAAAGTTTACCAGAGTGTCGAACTTTCAAAAAACTCAGTTCAATTCGTGAAGGGAAATGGTGGCTGATTTCAGTGGGATAGAGGAGGGCAATGATGGCAGATTTGTCATTTTTCATTTGGGAGAGAGGGAGAAGACAAAGCAGATTGAAGAGAGTGATGACGCAATTTTCTCATCTGGAGTGAAAGAAGATTATGCAGAGACATTTTCTTTATTTATTTATTTATTTTAATTGGTTAAAATTAATTTTTTAAATTGAGGGGTACAATTAAAAAATAATGTCGTGTATAAAGTAAAAATAATAATTTTTTTAAAAAAAATTATAGTGTATAATGAAAATGTAGCGGTGTAAATAGCAACACCCTAAATATATTCTTCCAATAAATTTTTAAAAACCACGTATGTATTAGATAATGTATAAATTAATTTAGCTTGCATATTTCTTAAAAATTAAAACAACATAGAATATTTTATTATTTTAGAGATTGCTAAAAAATTGTCTTGATATTCGAATTCAAAGTGATTACTTTTTTTTTCTCAAAAAAAAAAAAATGTGATTACTTTTTTCAAAAACCAGTTGATACTTGTTACATTTTTCTTCAGTACCCAACATTTGAGTTACTAACACTTTTGTTCCAATGTTGAATTACTAAAACTATTTCAAAAATTATTGATACTCAACATTTGCATAATCTAACAAATCTAGCATGAAAATATAACAATATTTTTAAGTGCAAATCTATAAAAATAGACAAAAAAAAAAGGTAAGATGGGGAAAAAAAGCAACATATAAGGCTATAGTAGTTTTATGGGCAATTTGGAGTGTAAATGTCTTAAATACCCTTATGACACACTTGTCCACACATCTCAATCATTGGGTAAGTGTACTTTTTACATTTTTAATAATTAAACATTAAATGCACCCACACCTAATATATAAAAATAAAAAGATATCGATCCCTACCAATTTCACGTAACGAAAACTGATAATAAATCAAAATCGTTATTCTTTATTTTAAACGATTGGCGTAACGATAACGAAATTAACAAATCGTTATTCTTTGTTTAAAAAAAATCACAACTATAATTAACAAAGAAGCATAACACTAATTAAAATAAAGCCATACCGAAAGTTTAAAAAAATATGAATAACGATTATGAATTGATTAATGAAAGTAATTAAATTGATGTAATGAAAGAATAATTAAATTGATTAACGAAAGTTTAAACATAACGATTAAAAATATGAATAACGATTAAAATAAAGCCATAACACAAATGTCATTATAAATTGATTAACGAAAGTTTAAAAATATGAATAACGATTAAAATAAAGCCATAACACAAATGTCACTATGAATTGATTAACGAAAGTTTAAAACATATGAATAACGATTAAAATAAAGCCATAACACAAATGTCATTATAAATTAATTAAGGCATAACGATAATGTTAAATATGCCATAACAATTCCTAAATATTACCATAACGATTATTAATAATTTGGCAAAATCATACCATTAATTAATAGAATAATGATTATTAAAATCTCAATAACGAATGTTAATGTTCATTGACCGACAATAACAATAGTTTCGTTATTATGATAACGAAAGATGGAGAGAAACATAATAACGAAAGATGGAGAATAACAATAGTTTCGTTATTATCATTAAATATAATAACTATCTGTATTATCATTTAAATATAATAAGAATGTCATAAAGATTAATAATAACAATTGTTTAAAAATGCCCATAACGAAGTTTCATTCATGCATTATCGTTATTTTTTAATTAATTATCATTATGTATTATAGGATTTTGATAGTTATAATAATCGTTATGGCCTATTAATTACAATGATTATATCATGATTGTTATAGAAATTAATAATAACGAAATTGTTATAGAAATTATAACGATTAATAATAATCGTTATGGCCAATTAATAATAACTTTGCAAAGAGACTAAAAGTTATTCTTTGTTTTAAAAAAAATAATAACGATTATTATTATTATTATTTTTTGAATAGGCCATAACGAAATTAATAATAACGATTATTATTAATTTTTCTTAAATAAAACTAAAGTTATCGTTATACTTTGTGTGATAATGATTAATTTAATAATATAAGGTATAACGATTATATCATAATTGGTAACGAATTATTTTAACGAAAGTTATCGTTATACTTTGTGTGATAATTATTAATTTAATTATATAAGGCATAACAATTATATTAAAATTTGTAACGATTTAACTTAACGATAGGAATAACATCATAACAATATTTCAAAGAAATATTTTATCCTTTTTGCATGGAAAGTACAAGTGTGTAAGATACTTTTCTGAAAAAGTGGGGAAATATTCAGCTTTTGTGGTCAAATGATTTAAATATAGTACAAATTGCCCAAATAACTCCAATGGTTTTAAAACTTGCTCAACTACCCAAATTTTAAAATTAAATTGTCTAGATAAAAATTTCTCCCTATTTTTAATATTTAAAGATAAAGAAAAAAATAATAATATTTTTAAAAGCTAATTCAAAAAATAATACATACCTGACAATAATACACACCTCATAAAACTTGCAGAAACTAATAAAATTCATATGAAATGTGAAATTCTTACTAGAAAGCAGGAATCGAATTAGCTTACCAATAAGCAAATCAGGAACACAAATTGTAGTTAAATAATATTAAACTAGTTCACCGATAAGCAAAATTTAAATAGTTGCACATTATAGAGTAATCTTTCTCTCTCCTGGAGGTTTTCACTTTTCAGTAAGGAAGGCTATGCTAATTCATTGAACTACCTGAACTTGGAGATATTCAAACCTAAAGAAGGTGTATTTGTTTAAAGTTGAGAGAGAAAGGGAGACACACTATTGGTTGCCATAAACTCTTCTGTACCATTCTCAGAGCTTCCACCTGCATCCATGGAGATAACAAGTTCCATCAAACGTATTGAAATCGAATTATAACCTACAATGAAGTACAACCATGATACTCTTCTTTATGTCCGAGTTCTATAAAGTGCTTGGGTCACCGTTGTCAAGATCTTCTGCAGAAAACATATCATTTTCTACCTTAAAACTACCATTGCCTAACATGTGGAGTCATACAAGCAAGAACCAACCTCTCAAATAGCTAAAATGGACATTACTTGCCATATTATCTTAGCAAATGATAGCATCATTGAATTTTGTTAAGTGATAAGCTACTAGATCATACAAGATGAATGTTCAATGAATCAACTCCAATACATTAGCTCAGGCTCAGCTTTAAGGCAAAGTTTAAATCAGTGCATCACAAAATAAAGCAGGTGGTTCTTGAATACATCATGACATACAAACTTGGGAACTTTTAAGGCTACAGCATTTTTAATATATTCACAATAATAATTCAAGACATACACATACAAATTTCTTACAATAATTATCCGAGGATCAAGTGATTAGGAACTACCAAGATAGATAATGGATTGCAAAAGTTTGGAGGCTTACCAACATGAGGAAGAAGCCTTAACTGCGGCTGAGCCAGGCAGGCGGTGGCCAAAATATGCTTGCATATTTAGGAAACATCAGCGCTGTCCCTGTTTTACCAGTTTCACAGTCGCACACACCAATATTATGACCATGAAACCCTTCAAACTCACGTCTAACATCATCACTTGCAACCAAATCATCAGCTACTATAGTTTCCAAATCATTAAAGCAATTACAGATATCCCGGCAATCACACTCAAAACAGGTATAGTCACCAGTGAAATGCATGATCTCGTCTTGAAGAAAGGAGTAGCGATCCGTATAAAAAACACGAGCTGCCTTGAGTTCTTCTCTGGTGGGAACAGAGAATGAACAATCATCACCTACAACAATAATGCAGCTATTCATATCTTCAGCATCAACCCAATGCTTCAACTGTTTATGGAGCCCGTAAATTCGGATATCTACAACAGGCTCCTCTACTCGAAAATTGCGTGCGCATGGTCCATTAGCTTTATTCCCCATCTCCTCAACCAAAACAACCTCCCCATTGTCCACCATATCCACGAATCGCCTCTTCAAAGCACGACTGCGTTTATAATTATAATCAGCCGTCCTCCACCCTAACTTATAATTCAACGCCCAAATAGCTCCCCTCACATCAGTCGCATGAAACTGTCCCTTTACGATAGCAACATCATAAAATGGCGGAGTAAAATCACTGAACCTTGAACAAACGCCAAGACGCAACATAATCCACTTCTTACGGCCTGACATTATCTTCCACAGCCTACTTTCGAGGTCAATTGCCATCACAACATACTCTCCATTATCGACGTTGCCAGAGTACACAACTTTCTTAGCGTATCTATAATCGTAATAATCATCACTCTCATCAGGTTTTGAAGGATTCACATACCTAAGAGCATAAGCCTTGCACACCTCGGACACGTCGAAATCCAGAATGTTCAACGCTTTGGGCATCTCGATTGCCGGAGAAATCTCAATTTTCCGGTGGGTGACCGGATTTAAGATCCTCACTTTGCCATTCTCGGCTAGCTCAACCTTGACCAGCCAGAAATCAGGGTTTTTGCTGCCTGGCAATTGGATGCGATAAACAATTCTTTCGGTGAGAGTGAAGTAGGCGCCGCTGTGTTTGGGGTCGGAATTTTCCTGGGCGTCGAAGGGGAAAGGGAGCTTGATGGTTGGGAATTTGTACGGCGGCGTGGAGGAGCGCCAGGAATTGCAGACGGAGCGGAAGCGGCGGACGTCGATTTCGGCGGGGAGGCGTTTGGCGATCTTGTCGAGAAGTTCCGGTGGAAGATCGGGCCATGGAACGGCGGTTCTAGGGTTTCGACACTCCATTTTCATGAAAATTGGTGGAACAAGGAGTAATGCCCAACTCTGTATTTTTCTCCTCTGAAAATAAAATAAAATGACACCGGTATTTTTATTTTTTGGATAAGGGCCAAATTGCCACTCAACTTATTTGGAGCTCAATTGAGTCACTATAATTTTTTTAGGCTCAATTGGACCACTATCGTGTTAAAATTAGCTCAATTGGGTCACTGCGTGACGGAGCATGTTAAGGCTCCGTTAAGTAAACCAAAAACGATGTCGTTTTGATCATTTTTTTACCCGATCCAATGCTAACCCATACCCCGACCCACTCTCAATCCAAAACCCGACCCAAAATCCACAAAATCAAAAATTTGGGGATTTCAAATCTCTAATTCTGCAGCTAGGGTTCATCCCCAAAAATAAAAATAAAAAATTAAAATTTTCATCTTTGAAGAAACTCAACAATGGCGGAGTAGAATCAGAAGTACTCCCAAATTCGTAATCCCCAAACGCTATAATCTCAAATCCAATGCCGAATAGGGGATGAAAGAAAACATTGAGGAATTATGGGAGCAGAGCCCACTTTCTCCCTCAACCTTGATGTCGATTCCTTTGCCCAAACAACGAAGAAGATGAAAGAAAACATTGAGGAATTAAAGTTTTCAAATCCCTAATTCTGCAGTTAAGGTTCATCCCCAAAAATATATAAAAAAACTAAAGTTTTCATCTTAGAAGAAACTCAACAATGGCGGAGCAGAATCAGCTAAGGTTCATCTTTGGCCGGTCGACGGGGTGTCGCCGTCACGTTGGGAGGCAGCAGATTGGCCGGGAGACGAGAAATGGTCTCCGGCGAGTTCATCCATGGCGGAAATCGAAGAAGGAAGGAGATAGGTCTATGGATCCTGATGCGATCCTTGCCGGCACACGACAAAGAAAGCTTTTGAACTTCTCAGGACTTGTATCAGTTTCGCCGATTTGGATGGATGGATCCAAACCCTAGCCTCACAACGATGTTGAACCACGAATTAGTAGAATTCGTAACCCGCGATCAATTGGAAACACGAACTTGGATTTGATGTAGACGCCACAAGCGGGGATGATGAACCCGTTTGATAAGTTGAAGTTGAATCTCACAAATATTATGAAATTCGGATAAAAGTTCTCTAGAGAGAAAATAAACTCACAAGTTTATAATTGAATTTCAATAATGGTGTGTTGAATAATGTTCACAATGGATCCCTATTTATAGTGTAGGGATGGATGAAATCTAATGCTAAAAGGACTTAAAATTCTGCTCCAAAAAGAATTCTATCTAGACTAGAAAACTGCCTAACTAGAATCCTATCCAAAGTAAGAAACTACCTTAAATAAATCCTAGTCAAACTATGACTCTTAAAAATCGAAAATTAAGAAATAAAATAAATAAAAATCTGACTAAATAAATACTATAGTCTAATAAACCAATCCCCTTAATTAAAATATTAAGGACCGATATTACTCCTAGTCAGTATGGGCATACTGACTGTCGCGCGGTATGGGCATATCGACTGATTTCCATCTTCATGCAATGCACTCTAACTCTGGGCATACCGACTGATTTCCATCTTCATGCAATGCACTCTAACTCCAACCCTTGATAACCTTGTGCCGCTATCAACACCTTCCAGCTTGGTTCCCCCTCATTGGTTTCTTCCATGGGTTTCCTTGACGCCTCTTGTTCCCAAACCTCTCGTATGAACCCGTTGAGGTTTTCCTTGAACCTCTTAGCTCGCGATCGCGTCACGGGTCCTTCAGGCACCTTGATTGGATCCGACACCTCCTTAGCATGGAGCGTATCATTCCCCTCCTCTTGAAAAGGATTTGTCCTCAAATCCAGCTCGTCACCTACATTAAAAGGACTTAAGTCAGCAACATTAAATGTAGAACTAACCTTGTACTCACTGGGTAAGTCTAATTTGTAAGCATTGTCACTAATGCGCTCAAGGACTTGAAATGGTCCATCGCCTCTAGGTAACAGCTTGGATCTCCGTTGAGCCGGAAACCTTTCCTTCCTCATGTGCAACCAAACCCACTCGCCGGGTTCGAACACGACCTTCCGCCGCCCTTTGTTGGCTTTCTCGGCGTACTGCTCGGTTCTCCTTTCGATGTTTGCTCTAGCCTTCTCATGGATCTGTTTAATAAATTCAGCTTTCTTTTTCCCATCCAAATTAGTGAATTCTTGCACAGACAAATGAATTAAATCCAAGGGAGTTAAAGGATTAAAACCATATGCAATTTCAAATGGTGAAAACTGAGATGCAGAATGAACAGACCTATTATATGCAAATTCCGCATGCGGCAAACATTCTTCCCAAGTTTTTATATTCTCTTTAATCAATGCCCGCAACAACGTAGATAAAGTCCTATTTACTACTTCTGTTTGACCATCAGTTTGTGGATGACAAGTAGTAGAAAACAACAATTTAGTCCCTAACTTACACCACAAAGTCTTCCAGAAATAACTCAAGAACTTAGCATCACGATCTGACACAATTGTTTTAGGCATACCATGCAAACGCACAACTTCCCTAAAGAACAAATCAGCTATATGCGATGCATCATTAGACTTAGAACATGCAATAAAATGCGCCATTTTAGAAAATCTATCAACAACCACAAAAATAGAATCATGACCACGTTTACTCCTAGGCAATCCTAACACAAAATCCATAGATATGTCAATCCAAGGCGATGTAGGAATAGGCAAAGGCATGTATAAACCATGTGGTTGGACTCTAGACTTAGCTTGTCGACATGTAACACATTTAGCACACAGTTTTTCCACATCATGCTTCATATGAGGCCAAAAGAAATGTTCTTGCAAAACAGATAAAGTCTTAGCTACTCCAAAATGCCCCATAAGACCCCCACCATGTGATTCCAACAATAATAACTCACGCATAGAACAGTTAGGCACACATAATTTATTCTCCCTAAACAAATAACCATCTTGCCTATAAAACTTTCCATATCCATATTTCTCACATGCAATATAAATATCCTTAAAGTCATCATCATCAACATATAATGATTTAATGCACTCAAACCCTAGTAATCTAGCATCCAAAGTAGAAAGCAACGTGTACCTTCTAGACAATGCATCGGCTACTACATTTTCTTTACCTTGCTTGTATTTGATGACGTATGGAAATGTCTCGATGAATTCCATCCATCTTGCATGTCTTTTGTTCAACTTATGTTGCCCCCTCAAATGCTTCAACGACTCATGGTCGGTATGGATCACGAACTCCTTGGGCCATAAGTAATGTTGCCACGTCTGCAATGCCCGCACTAGTGCATACAACTCCTTGTCATACGTCGGGTAATTTGCAGTGGCGCCTCCTAACTTCTCACTGAAGTATGCAATTGGTCGAACCATTTGCATCAAAACTATACCAATACCAACACCGGAAGCATCACACTCAACCTCAAAAGTTTTAGAAAAGTCAGGAAGAGATAGTACCGGTGGGTGTGTCAATTTTTCCTTGAGTGTTTGAAAAGCTCGTTCTTGAGCTTCCCCCATTTGAACTCCACGTTCTTTTTGATCACCTCAGTCATTGGGGCTGCAATGCTACTGAAGTGTGGCACAAAATGGCGGTAGAAACTCGCCAATCTATGAAAACTCCGAACCTCTCCAACATTGGTAGGCGTCGGCCATTCTTGGATGACTCGCACCTTCTCTTCGTCCACCTGTACTCCATCTGCACTCACAACAAAGCCAAGGAAAACAACCCTATCGGTGCAAAAGGTGCACTTTTTAAGGTTAGCATACAATTGTTCTTTCCTTAAAGCTTGTAAAACATTCCTCAAATGATCTTCATGCTCATCCACAGTTTTACTATAGATCAATATGTCATCGAAATAAACCACAACAAATCTACCTATGAAAGCACGTAGAACATGGTTCATAAGACGCATAAAGGTGCTAGGAGCATTTGTTAAACTAAACGGCATAACTAACCATTCATACAATCCAAGTTTAGTAATAAATGCCGTTTTCCATTCATCCCCCTCTTTAATTCTAATTTGATGGTACCCACTACGTAGATCAATCTTAGAAAATACACAAGCACCATGCAACTCATCAAGCATGTCATCAAGACGGGGTATAGGATGTCGATACTTTACCGTGGTGTTGTTGACAGCTCTGCAGTCGACACACATACGAAGGGACGAGTCCTTCTTGGGCACGAGCAAGACCGGGCTCGCACATGGGCTCAAACTCTCCCTCACTTGGCCTTTTTCCAACAGCTCGTGGATTTGTCTTTCGAGCTCCTTTGTCTCCTCAGGGTTGCTTCGGTACGCCGGCCGGTTGGGTAAAGTGGCGCTGGGCACAAAATTAATTTGGTGCTCGATTCCCCTTATTGGTGGCAAACCGGGTGGCATCTCCTCGGGAAACACATCATCAAATTCCTGCAAGAGAGATAAAATAGGACTTGGCAAAGACTTGTCAAGTTTGTTAGTTTGTAGCAAATCTCTGCGGATCATCAAATACATGGGCTCCTCATTTTGCACAGCCCACTTGATGTCACTTGCCATGGTAAAACAAGATCTTCGGGCTTTCCCCTTCGTCTCAACATCCGTTGCCGCATATGACTGTAGAATCTTTCCCTTGTCGTCTCCTAAATCTGGTATCTCCAAGTTTGCAAACAGTTGTTCGTCCAACATAGATTCTTCAAGAGTTGATTCTTCTACAGCTGGAAACTCCATCTTGCAGTCTCTTAAATCTGGTTCTTCAAGATTGGGTTCCTTCAAGACTGGCATCTCTAACTCGATTATTTCTAACTCATCCATGTCCGGTCTAGACTCACCAACTACTTCCTTGATTTCTTCAACACCTTGGCATATAGAAACAATTGGTATCTCATCAATGGGTGCTTCATCGGCCACTGGAATTGGAACCTCAGAAACAACTTCCTCAACGGTCTCCATCTTTCTAGCTTCAGTCGCACTCCGGTGCTCTACTTCATTTGCCTCCAAGAACGACGTCAAAAGACTTTCCAAAGTACTTCAATCTGACTTCCATGAATAGGAATCTGACGGGACTTTCATGTTCTTCCTTCGAAGCCGATTCTCCACTTGTATAGCCTTTTGTACCATGTCTTCAAGCTCCTCATAGTGTTGTAACTCTACAATATCCCGGATCTCCTTGTTTAGCCCTACTAAAAATCGAGTCATTGTAGTTTCTTGATCTTCTCGTACGTCAGCTCGAAACATGTACTTATTCATATTTGTGTAATAACCTCTTACACTGCTATCTCCCTGCTTCAAACCTTGCAATTCCCTATATAACTCTCGGTAGTGAGAATTGGATAGAAATCGCTTACTGTTTCCTCGCCTATCTCTACAATCCCCATGAACTCGGGAATGTGAGATAGCATCCACTCGCTCACGTAACATCCCCATCTCCATCTTTATTGTTCGACTCATGTCATGTTGAAAATATTCCCACATGGCGTCGAATTCTAATTTTTTACAAGTACCTATATCTTTGGACCCTTTTTTTTTCTTTTTTTTTTCGGCCTCTTTTTTTTTTGCCTCTTTTTTTTTCGGCCCTTTTTTTTTGTTTTTTTTGTTTTTTTTTTAATATCACAATGAACTCAAAAGATATATTACAACGAAAATTTAAATGAAAAGGCTGAACAAATTAATTCCTACCAAGACTTCTAAGCAATAAAACGTCTACAATTATCTATGCACTCAGTTCCTACGGATGTCTAAACTCTCAATTTCCTCTCCAAAGAAATCAAATCCAAAAATCAAAAATATCCGAATCAATTCAAACGACCTATCTAAGGTTCAACAACCAAATAACGGAATGCGTCTCCAAAATCCAACAAGAACGAAAAACTAAGATCGAACAACAAATTTATTTATTTTTTACTGTTCACGTGTACTGTTCACGCCTTTTTTTTTTTTGGTGAACGGCTTTTTTTTTTATAAAGAACGAAAATTTAAAGGATAGATGGAACCTGATACAAAGCCGAAGCTTTGATACCACTTGATGCGATCCTTGCCGGCACACGACAAAGAAAGCTTTTGAACTTTCCAGGACTTGTATCAGTTTCGCCGATTTGGATGGATGGATCCAAACCCTAGCCTCACAACGATGTTGAACCACGAATTAGTAGAATTCGTAACCTGCGATTAATTGGAAACACGAACTTGGATTTGATATAGACGCCACAAGCGGGGATGATGAACCCGTTTGATAAGTCGAAGTTGAATCTCACAAATATTATGAAATTCGGATAAAAGTTCTCTAGAGAGAAAATAAACTCACAAGTTTATAATTGAATTTCAATAATGGTGTGTTGAATAATGTTCACAATGGATCCCTATTTATAGTGTAGGGATGGACGAAATCTAATGCTAAAAGGACTTAAAAATCTGCTCCAAAAAGAATTCTATCTAGACTAGAAAACTGCCTAACTAGAATCCTATCCAAAGTAAGAAACTACCTTAAATAAATCCTAGTCAAACTATGACTCTTAAAAATCGAAAATTAAGAAATAAAATAAATAAAAATCTGACTAAATAAATATTATAGTCTAATAAACCAATCCCCTTAATTAAAATATTAAGGACCGATATTACTCCTAGTCAGTATGGGCATACTGACTGTCGCGCGGTATGGGCATACCGATTGATTTCCATCTTCATGCAATGCACTCTAACTCTGGGCATACCGACTGATTTCCATCTTCATGCAATGCACTATAACTCCAACCCTTGATAACCTTGTGCCGCTATCAACACCTTCCAGCTTGGTTCCCCCTCATTGGTTTCTTCCATGGGTTTCCTTGACGCCTCTTGTTCTCAAACCTCTCGTATGAACCCGTTGAGGTTTTCCTTGAACCTCTTAGCTCGCGATCGCGTCACGGGTCCTTCAGGCACCTTGATTGGATCCGACACCTCCTTAGCACGGAGCGTATCAGATCCCTTATCCCAAATTTTCGATTTTGTGGATTTTAGTAGCTTGGGTCGGGTTTTGGATTGAGAGTGGGTCGGGGTATGGGTTAGCATTGGATCGGGTAAAAAAATGATCAAAACGACGTCGTTTTTGGTCCACTTAACGGAGCCCGGTAGGGCTCCGTCACGCGGTGGCCCAATTGAGCCCAAAAAAGTTGTAGTGACCCAATTGAGCCCCCAAATAAGTTCAGTAGCCAATTTGGCCCTTATCCCATTTTTTTTAAAATGCAAGAAAATCCCTCCATTAAAAATATATAGTCTAAAAATTTCATATGTTAAGTGAAAAATATAGCGATATTAAATTTGTTATTATCATCCATTACATTTATTGTATCTCCACCCATATTAAAATATAGTGTTTTTCTAACAATGTAAATTTATCCATATCAAATCATATTGATATATATTTTCTTAATAAATGCAAATTTCCTATTTCTCAATTTGTTTTTGTAAATTATAATAAATTTAGTAGAAATGGTTACATACTTACATTCATTAAAAATCGCTCAACTAATTTATACAGACAATAATAATTTGATGACATAATTCTATATAATATTCTTGTACATAAGTGTATTTTAAAGAATTTATTAGTTTAAATAAGTGAAGAAAAATCAAGAAAAGCTTAAATTTTTGCAATGCCCACCCACTACATCGAGTGTAAATGTATACAGGTAGCCATTTGATATTAGAATATGAGTGTTTAGTCATTTCTATAAAAATATGTCTTTTAACCATCTTTTTTTGACAACATCGATCATAATCCTCTATATCAAATAAATTCCAAAATTTATTTGACCCTACTACAATCTTAAAATTTAAGGGGGTGTATTCAATCCGCATTTTGATGGATTTTGTTGGATTTTAAAAAGTCTATGGATTTTATAAATTCATAGACTCCACATGGAGTCTCCCAACTCCACGCAGAGTCTCTCGGATTTCAAAGTATGGATTTCGGAAGATTTCGCACAATTTTAATGGATTTGAAATCTTTGTTTCCAGCGCTTGATGGAACACAGTGATCGCTCGACCCCCCAAAAAATAGAACCCAACGGCCGTTGGGTTGCGGGCCGATTACTCCCAGCGACCGCTGGATATAAGTTAAACAAAAGGGCAGAAAGCCCCAAATCACGACATAACCAAGATCCCCAAATTGAGAACAGCGAAAAAAGAAATTTCCTCCTAAAAAATCATCCAGTCGTCACTCGCTCCAGCCGCCGCTCGACCCAGCCCGTGGCCGACAGTTCGAAGCCCATCCCCACTGCCAACACACAACCATGCCTCATCGCATGAAGAATCTCAACACCAGGGCACGCGAAGAAGTCGAAGAGGAGGACTTCACGACGAGGTACAAGTGTCCATTTCATCTCAAAACTGAATGGGAGGGTCAACTTTATGCAAAATTTAACAAGTCTTTGGTTACCAACCCTCGTTACTTGGATTGGGATTTGTTGAAAGATTTGAAGATTGTAGCAAAAGTCACCAAGTATTTGAAATTTTTGGGGCTAGAAAATTATGCTAAGAATGTTGATTATTCTGGTTATGAAGACTTATGTTATGAGTTTTTGTCTACTATGTATGTGATTGATGACCACAAGAAGCTTGGGGTTATGATGAACGGGAGAGATTACCAAATTAACTTGCCTAGAATAAAAACTGTGTTTGGGTTTCCTACTGACGGGGAACGAGAGAGACCCAACTCGTTTAATGTGGAAGAGGGTTGGCATGAGTTGACTAGGTTTTATAATTGGAGTAATCCAGGTAAGCCCAATGGGTACATCCAAGACCCGGCATTGGCAATTGTGCACAAATTCCTCACTTATAATGTGTCGGGGAAGGAACAGACGAGCAAAGTGAATGCGAATGAGGTGTATTTGTTGTGTTGTGCGTTGAGGGGCATAAAAGTCTGCATTTTAAACTTCATTTGGTCGGCTATGAGGCATATGCAGACTCGTGCAGGAGCGCATGCTTCGCTTGCTCCTATTGTGACGGGGTTGGCATATAATCTCGGGATTCTCAGTGCCACAAAGGGGCACCAGGAGGGGCATGATGAAATTAGGTCCTATTTAATTGATTTCAGTGAGCTAAAAGGAGCTCAGATAGTTTCTGATCGTTACACGTTAGTCCCCCCTGCTAAGAGGCCATGTGTGAGCAAGCACACAAATGAAGAGATTGTCAAGAGGCAAGGTGATCCTGATGCCGGCCCGTCCACTAGTGGTGATGAATGTGGTAATGAAGATGAAGAGAAGGAAAAAGAGGAAGAGCCGTTGACCCCTGAACAAGAAGCTCTTGTTACAATGTCGGGGGACTTCTATGGGTGATTCCAGCAGGAGTTCCAGTCATTGAGGGGTTATATCGACACTTTCTTTGGAGCACTGAGGCAGGACATGTACGATAGATATGATGCGCAGAGGCAATAGATGCACGTGAGATTTGACGCGCAGGAGGAAAGAATTGCATCTTTGCAGGCTCAGTGGGATGCGTGGACTACTTTTTATCCGTCACGACCTCATAATTAAATGGTTAGTTGCTTGTAGTTCTTTAGATTATTTCATTGTTTGTTTGTTTATGATTTCTTTGATGATTACATTGTTTGAATGTTGGATCATTGCATTGTTTGATAGTTTGTTGTTGTTTGGATTGTCGTTGGGTTTGTTGTAGTTTATGTTTTATGATTTTTGCATTGGGTAATGTTGGATTATTACATTGTTTGATGGTAATTTTTTTGCATTGGGTTGATTATTGTAATGTTTGTTGGTTTGTAGGTGTGCTCATTCGAGAAAGGAGGAGGCCGGATGAGGAGAGAGCCCAACGGCCGCTGGAAATGTTTCTACCCAGCCGGCGCTGGGAGCCAGCGTGCGCTTCGGCCGCTGGCCTTCTAGTTTTTTTTTCCATTCGCGGTGTTGAACAATTTACTAGTATTTGTTTTCTATTATGTTGAACAAATATTTTTTGAACAATGTCTATGTCTACTACGTTGATGATGTTGATTTTTCATCTCGTTTTACTTGGTTAGTACGATGCTTCATTGGATACACAACTTGTGAAAGAAAAATACAATAAAGATAAAAAAAAAAATTGTTATCCAAATTCTTTATAAAAATTGGACACACTATATGCACAAATTATTTATAAAATACTAATTAAATCATAGTCAATAAAAAAACATTACTCAGCATTCCCATCTTCGGTCTCATCATCTTCATTTCCATCACCACCATTATATATGGGCCTCGATTCCCACATAGCATTAGCAATACTCATTCTCCATGCATTAGCTTCCGTTCTTTGTTGTAGTTGACTTTGAGATAGCCATTCCAAATTTTCTTCTTCCATATCGAGAGGTGGTAAATCTTGATCTCCTTCATATTCTATTTGAAATTCATCAGAGTGGCACTCTTTTCGGAGAAAATTGTGTAAACCAGCACAAGCCAATACCAATTCTGCTTGTGTTTGAAATGGGAACGGAGGTGCGGTTTTGAAAATTATGAATCTGGATTTGAAGACATCAAAAGTTCTCTCAATGACATTTCTTAACGATGCATGACGAAGATTGAATAATTCACTTGCATTTTTGGGGTGACGACCTTGATCACCAAAATCTTTTAAATGATATCGAACACCATGTAATGGAGCTAAAAATTGACGTCTATTAGCAAATCCACAATCCACCAAAAAATATTTACCTACAACAACACAATTAAAATATATTTTTTAATTAGTTAGTTTTTCACTATTTTAAATAAAAAACACAATTATAAAATATGGTACATACCTTGAGGCACATGAAGGCCATTTCTTCTTGATAATGCATCATTTAAAAGTTTAGAGTCATGTGCCGAACCTTTCCACCCACTTAGCACATATATGAACTGCAAATCAAAGTTGCAAGTTGCCAAAACATTCTGCGATTGCATACCATGACGGTTATGAAAACTGTTTACTTCTCGGCCTGGTACCATTGCTGGGATATGAGCTCCATCTATAGCCCCGATGAAATCCTAAAATAAAGTGAATATGTGAGAGAAGAAAACTACAACATTTCAAATACGTTACATAATAAAGGATCCATACCTTAAAGAAAGGCATAAATCTTGCGCTTTCTTGAATTTTAGCAGGGATCCATCCCTGTAGACGGCTTAACCATCATGTCCGGTGCGATGATGTTCAATGCCTTTAAGGTTTTGTTGAAATTTTGACTAGTTGCGAAATGGGAACGACGGAATCTTTGACGAACATTACAATATATGTCGTTGTGCCCAACAATGATCAAGAATGTTGCCACCATTTCTTCAAGACATATGTATCTTATATCTTCTAGATGCGTTTTCTCTCTAATGATAGAGCATAACTTCATAAATGCATCAGTGTACATCCTATACAACTGTTGAAAACTTTGTGGATCTCCTTCAATCATATTATTAACAAAATGATATCTAGTTCTACTAATTGGTCGTCGCTGCAAAGAACGTTTAATACCCCGACGCATCATAGCAATTTTTCCTAATAAAATTATCACTTCCTTAATTGTCAAGAGCAAGAGCCTAAAATTTTCGTAAAGTTCTATCTCCTCTTCCTCATCAATGTCTTCTTCCATTTCTTCTACTTCTATTTCTTCTTTCAATATTTTATGATTTTTCATGCTGCATTTAAAAAATATGAACGGAGTCTTGATTAACGACAATACTACAAATATGTAAAATAAGAAATACATTCAAATGCATACAACTTAAAAATCAATAAATAAATATAATAATAATAAAAAAAACATAATTTATAAGTTCAAATAAATAGTCATTCGAAATCCTAACAAGACAATCAAGAAAATAATAATAAACCAAAAGTAAAGTATGTAAAATATGACGCTAATGATCCCTATTCCCTAATTTTGTAAGCTATCCAATTAGCTCGTTCATCAACAATCATCTTCAAAAAATCATCTTTTTTGGACTTGGTGTCAAGCAAGTCAAATGCCTTGAGCCGAGTGTCTTCATCCAAATTTGGGATCTCTTTAATTGCATCACAAGTCGTATAGGATCTTTCTTTTTCTCTTTTTTCCAGTATGCTATCTCTTTTCAGTAAGAGATTATGAACTCCCTCACAAGTGTTGGATAGTTTTTTAATCTCTTCCATGATATTTTCAGTAGAGCCAGAAGTTGCTTCATACTGAGTTCTACTTCTTTTGGGTTGATTTCTTCTTTGAGTGGAGCCCTCAGGCACTTCAGGCAGCCTAGAAGGTGGTGTGGAACCAGATGATGGTAGCTCGTCTTGGGATAGTGCAAAAAACGCCTCATTTTTAGCATCAAAAGTCAAATATTCTATGCGCACATCTCTGTTCTCATCATCTCCTAATGTGTTTGTATCAGTAGCACTACCCAATCCAATTGAGTTTTTTTCCTATAGCAACACCATTTTCCACAGCAATTAACAAGTCCTCATAATCAGGACATTCCCCATAGCACAAGTTTGCGTCTTTCGAGTGAGCCTAGAATCAAATAAATAACAAATTTATTAATTCACTATATTAGTTAAATAATAACAATCGATAATATTATTGTAATATGATACTTACCTCTAAGTACACATCCCATACTTCATCTGAAGCCGTGAACTTTTTCATAATGGGGTCATATCCAAAACCAGAGCTAAACCTCAAAAGATTTGAATAAGAAGTCCAACGATTTATAAACCATTTCAGTCGGCTTTGTTAATTGCTATAAGTTTTATTACAATGAAGTTTTTCATTAAGCATGGGAAGTATTCTTTCTTCCACAGTGATTTTGCTAAAGATACCACTATTATCACGCCATCCCCGGTGAGCAGCATCAATCATAAGTTCTTCCTTTTTGAATATTATTGTGAGTCCCCCATGATAATACTAATATATTATTGTGTATAAACGATTAATCATCGTAATATAAAAAAACCTATATATTTATTTTTGGTGCTTCATTTAAAAAACTCAAAAATAAATCCAAATCCCATCAATAATCAGTCAAAGTGTACCAAAACAACGGTAAACAGTAATTTAAGAAAAACGTACAAAATTTTGTTTCTTCATGCAATAAACTAAAAAAAAAAAGCCAAATCCAATCAATAATGAGTACACGTGTAAAAAACAAAAAAATCATAGTATAGAGAGTACCTCTGTCAGAAGAATATACTGCAGTTGAGTTGAGCACCTCAGAGTAAATTGAAACAGAATTGAGCAAGTTGAAAAAGAATGTGGAATTATGGAAAAAAAATCGCTGCATGGGGCTATTTAAAGTGGTCGGGCCTACTAAGCCCAGCGGTCGCTGGGCCGCAACGGCCGCTGGAAGCAAACTGCCTTGCTCCCAGCGACCGCTGGCATCCAGCAGCCACTGGAGTACAATCGTCGGCTACTCCAGCGGCCGCTGGATGCCCACGGTTGCTGGAGTGCACGAGTTCACCTCCTCAGCGGCCGCTGCACTGCACTGCGCGAGGGGTTTTTCAAATCCATCAAAATCTCGTATCCAGAGGTCGGATTTCATCCTTTGTATTTTTAACGTGATTTTGAGGTGAAATCCAATGAAATCCATGATTTTTTAAAGTCCATGGATTTTTGAATACACCCGGATTTTAAAAGACTTTTAAAAGTCTGGATTGAATACACTAGGATTTTAAAGGACTTTTAAAAGTCTGGATTGAATAAACCAGGATTTTAAAGGACTTTTAAAAGTCTGGATTGAATACACCCGGATTTTAAAAGTCCTTTAAAATCCAATGAAATCTGGATTGAATACACCCCCTAAATTTGTTAAGTGAGATTTATTGCAGTTATTTAATTTTGGAATTTTTAGATCGAAAATTATTTGAAATGGAGTTATCAAAATTATACTTTCGAACCTACTCTTCAAACCTAACATTAATCTAGAAATATATTAGAAAGCTTTCTCAACATTTATTTTCTTGTTTCTATAGGACGATGGCGGATAATATATTTTGGTTCTATGAGTGGAGCGAATACATGGGGTTATTTTTAATATTAACAATAGCGGATGATTATATTCAAAACACTCGAAATTAATTAAAATATAAATATGAATTTTTAGACATTTTTATTCTTATGACATGCAACTTATTAAAAATAACAATATATAAAATAAAATACAATCTTCAATATATAACCTTCACTGTTTAAAACTCTGGCAAAATAAAATACAAACACAATACTATTTAATGATAATAATAATAAAAAAATTCTAGCATAAAGATATGATTTGGTTGCGGTAATGATTTTGTGCTGGTAAATTTCCCAATTTTGCTTTGTTTCTTGCATAAAAATTTAGCCTTGATTCATGTTGTTGCCTTTGATTTGTGTGTAATCATGTGTGGGTGATTTAGTCTTGAATCGTACTGTTGTCTCCGATTTGTGTGTATTTATGTGTGGGTGGGTCCGAATGTGTTGTTTGGATGTCAATTTATTCCTCCAAACCTAATCTTATAAATTCAAGTTCAATTTTTTAATCCACTTTCGGCCCAATATCGACTCATTTCCGGCCAAACTTGTTCCGTTTTAATCACTCTATTAATTAAATATATGTGTTTTACATCTATTAAAAGGAATCAAGATAAAGATACATTGTTTAATTAATCTCATTACCAATGCATGTCGGCCATTTGGAATTAGGTTGAGGATATCTAGATGCCTAATATCTAATAGCCCTTACATGTTAATTAAAAGTAGTAAAATATATGCTTAGTCATATATAGATAGGTATAGATTAGTGCACTTGAGTGCACGTGTAATTGTGAGGTTAATTTGTGTAAATATATGTATATATAACTATAGGTTGATTTATGAAGAAAAATTGAAGAGATATATAAAAGAAAATAAAATAATAATTTTTTTACAACCAATCAAAGAAGGCCATTTGAGAATCCATTTCAATGGATTAGTGTATGATAAATACACGTGTAATACATATATATGTTGCATATGTGTGTGTGTGTATATATATATATATATATAATGGGGGGGTTTCCATTTTGGTTGATCAAAGAAGAAAAAAAATGATGAAGTTAAAAAAAAAATTGAAAGAAGAAAATTGGATGAAAAAAAAGGGAAAGAAGAAAGAAAAGAAAGGTGAGTTTTTGCCCTCCGATGTTTCTTTAATTTTTAATCAAATATTATTTGATCTATTTAATTTCGGATTTAGTCATAAAATATTAAATGAATCTAATTTTTAAATTCATATTATTTCAATTCTAGTTTAGTACTTGAGAATTAAATTATGATTTTTAGAAAACGTGAATTAGTCTTATAAGTAAAACATTATATATTGCTCAAAATAAATTCTAAAAATTAAAATTCACTTCTTTATGCTAAATCGAGCTTCTTAGTTATTGAATTGAGTTCAATACATATGTATCCATTTAATTTGGTCCAGGAAGTCCGATAAATTCTCAATCAGGGTCATTAAGTTTATCTATTTCGTCAAATGTGCGTTATTCGCCCGTTTGACTCTATTTCAATCTCAAATGATCCCAAGTCATAGGAAATTATTATTTAAGCTATTTATGACCTAAGTTATTATTTTATCGGCCCATATTAGGATTCTAAGTTAGAATTTCAATTTTATAGGTCAAGACGAGCTGAAAGCATAGTAGTATCTCACGCATAAACTACATTGTTTATTGAGATCATCCAGGTGGATTTTTCTATAACTCACAACTATATTTTAAATTCGTCCATGAAAAGTATGTTAAATATTTTAATAACATTGTTTACGCAATGATTGAATGTGTTGAGGCTTCATGCGTAGAGGAATTCCGACTTACAAGCAAAACGGTTTACTTTGTGACTAAATGTCTAGATAAGTAACCGTAAAATATCATGTGATCACATTGGGTCTCTCATCCAATGAAGAAGAGTAAACTTTGTTATAAAGAACGTTCATGGTTATTTTCCATGATTTATGCAGCATAACAGTTTTAAAGCATGAAAGAATGACTTGGACGAATATCAATGCCCACTGAGTGTTTTCTGGCACTCAACCCAAATAATTTCAAATGATTTCAGGTTCTGAAGATCGAGTTGGTTGATGATGAGGTGCTGTAGTGGGTTTGATGATTGATCCTTGTGTGGTTTCTGCTAAAACCATCTTTTAAGTCTTGTTATTATTTAAATATTAAATGTTTTTGCCAATACTCTACAAAACTTTTAAGTTTGAAAGTTTTTGACCTCAGTGGTCAGTTTTTAATTGTATATACAAATATTTGAATATATAGAAGGGCTGACCATTGAAGTTTTAAACGTGTGACCTGATTTCTAGGTTATAATTTGGTTATGTGTGTGTTAGTGATTTTAAAAACCTTGTTGAAAGTTGATTTTGTGAACGCCTGAGTGCGTGGTTTGAAAAATTTTTAGTTGAAGTGTTGCCTATTTACAAATTATTTATAAAGTTAAATCTTATTTTTGAAAAGTATTTATCACGTAAGCATGTACGTATGTTTTTTGTGACGTTTCAGTCCTAGTGGGACTGGGGCGTTACAGGTGGTATCAGAGCAGGTCTACGTGATTGTAAGCCTGTGATATTTGCAAAATTGAAAGGTTTTGAGTACTATGTTATTGAAATGGTTGCCCATAACCCAACAGCTATCGTCTACGCCAAGCTAATTCTAGAGAGGTATCAAAGTTTATATTTGGAATTTCTTAAGTGCTCATTTGGAAAGTATCTTGATATTACTGTATTCATGATATACAAATACAAGTGATCTCAATGTGTGATTTAAAGTATGGTGAAAAGTATGATTTATATTGCATTGTGAAATTTATGTTTTACAAAGCATGTTTACTAGTGTTTTCATGTCAAATCCATTTGATGCATAAACATCATATGAGCTAGTTTGATATCAGAAATTAGCTGGATTTGAACATAGATGCACTTAACATAAGTACATAGTATGACTTTAGAGCTTCTTTAGCTCACTAAAATTCTATGATCTATACGAATCTAAATATATTGCGCCATCGCCTTAGACTTATATACGTGTATAGGATACCGCAAAGATGTCAAAATATCAGGCTAAAAATCCTCCACAAGAAGATACGACACGTGTTATCGCTCAGTTTTGAACATACCAACCTCCGACCTTTAATGGTCAGGGTGAACCGACTGAGGCTGAAGAATGGCTACGAATGATGGAACGCACATTCGCATACATGGTGTGTACTGATTCTCAGCGCATCACATGTACAACTTTCCAGCTCACTGGTGATGCTGATCACTGGTGGGAAATGCATAGGAGGTCGATGACGCCTGAACAATTTGCGAATATGACTTGGGAGGAGTTCAAGCAAGCTGTTATGCTGAAGTTTATTCCCATGTGTTATCAGGATCAGAAGAAAACTGAGTTCTTATATTTAACTCAGGGAAATATGACCGTGAATGATTATGAATGAAAGTTCAATCAGCTATCTAGGTATGCTCCACACCTGACAGACACTGATGAGAAAAAATCTCATAGGTTCAAAAAAAAATTACGAACTGAGATTAGCAGTATCATAGAGGGACACGACATGGCAACGTATGCTAAAACTCTCGAACGAGCTCAAGATGTGGAATCTTCACTTCGCAAGAATGAGAGTAAGGTTGATGAGCCGAATGGGAAAAGAAAGTGGGATGATAACAAGAATAAGGGTTGTGGTTTCGATAAAAAGGTTAGGATGAGAGGAGGATCAAATCCTAAAGCACAACAAGAAAAACCATTATGTCAAACTTATGGAAAGAAGCATAATGGTGAATGTATGAAGGGAAGAAATGTGTGTTATATGTGCTGGAAACCTAGACATATGGCATATAATTATCCAATGAATAAGGAAAAAGAAGTGGCTAGGCCAGGTCAACCTCCAACAAGAAATACTCGAGCATTTGCTCTTAATCGACAAGATGTTGCACGTGAACCTAGAAATATGGCAGGTATGATTAGCATATCAAATATACATGTACTTACATTATTTGATACTGGAGCTTCACATTCATTTATATATGCCACATTATGCTCTAAGCTAAAATTGATGAAGGATAAACTTAGTGAAGCTTTAGAAGTAAGTATACCTTCAGGAAAGATCTTAATTGCTGATCAAATATTCAAAAACATAGATTTGAACATTGGGTATAGATCACTAAGTGCAGATTTATATGTTTTAGACTTACAAGACTTTGATATTATTCTTGGAATGGATTAGCTAGAAGATAATCATGCCATAATTAAGTGTCTTGAAAAAGAGCTAATCTTCCAAATACCGGAAGGACCGGAATTTACTTTTCATGGATCAAAGTTGGGAACTAAAATAAGAGTTATTTCCACTATGAAGGCAATGAAGATGCTTAGAAGAGAAATATGTGAATCGTTCTTAGTAAGTTTGATAATGAACAAGTCAGAGAAGGTGACAATTGATTATGTACCTGTGGTGCGGGACTATAAAGGCGTGTTTCCAGAGGACTTGCTAGGTCTACCTCTAGACAAGCAGGTTGAGTTTACGATAGACTTACTTCCAGGAGCTACTTCAGTATCAAGAGCGCCATATTGCATGACACCAAAGGAGTTAGAAGAGTTAAAGGTTCAGCTACAGGAACTCTTAAACAAGGCCTATATTCAACCCGGCATCTCACCATGAAGAGCATATTACTATAGATTTTGTGGTTGGTCTACTCGACAACCCATTGTTTCTTTTGTGTAGGATTTTGCTGAATGACTGGCTTTCTGTTCTTGTTTCTGGAATGCTGAGCCACATATCTCCTTCTCATTCTTTTGAGATCATAAAGGTACTTCTCACAATGTGGTCGAATGTGGCCTTTTTTCTCACAATAATGGTAGATGATTCTTTGTTTGTTGCTATTATAAGCATTCATCTTCTTGTCAATAATGTTCTTCCAGATATGCCGAACATTCTCTTATACATGCATTGGTTTGCTTGTACTTTCTTTGACAAACACTGTCTTGGACTGTCCACCACTGTATCCAAGACTTGGATGACTCTTTCTTGAATGTCCTTTAGTTGTGGAAATCTTATCAAGATTCTTTGTACTATTGTTCAGCATGTTGACATTCTTTTTGATGGATTTGAGCTCCGCAGATAATTCATCAATCTCCTTCTTTTGTTGTTGAATAGTATTCTTCTGTTCAACATCAGATTTGATCAGCTTCTCTTTCTCATTGAAAAGATCCTTGTTATGAGATTGAAGAGTCTTGTTGATCTCCACTACTTCCAGCCATCTTTCATATACCTCCTTATATGTCTTGACAAGTTTTTCTTGGCTGAAGTCTTCATTGTCTGACTCATCATCTTCTGCATTGTTGAAGATATCCTTGAATTCTGAGATTTTTGCTATAAAGGAAATAGTTTCTTTATCTGAATCATTGTTGCCTTTGTCAGATTCATTGTCACTGAGAGAAGCATTGTAATTCTTTTCGTTTCTTTTCAGTGTGTTTGCACACTCAGCTTGAATGTGCCCAAATCTATCACATTCTCTGCACTGAATTCCTCTTCTGAAATTTGAAGTTTGAAACTCTTTTTGCTCATTGCTTGAGTTTCTATTTTGCTAAGAATTACCAGGTGGTTGTCTTCTGTTGTTGGCCCTTCTGGAAAACTACTTATTGACTCTTTTTAACATATGACTGAAGTTCTTGGTGATCAGGACCATATTATTCATTGTATCTGAATCAAATACAGTTTTTGCTTCTGTACATGTTCAGGTACATCTTCTGAGACTTCAGTTTTAAGAACAATACCTCTCTTCCTTGAGCTGCTGTCTTCATCTTCTAAGTTCATCTCGAATGTTCTTAATGACCCCATTAGCTCATCAGTCTCATACTCTTGATATCCTTGGCTTCTTCAATTACAGCAACTTTGTATGCAAACTTCTTTGGAAGAGATCTGAGAACCTTTCTTACAAGCTTCTCATTATTGATAGGCTCACCAAGAGCAAAACTCTCATTGGATATGCTTCTCAGTCTGGCATTAAACTCACCTATGGACTCAGTATCCTCCATTCTGAGGGTTTCAAACTTAGAAGTAAGGTTTTGAAGCCTTGACAACCTTACTGAACTAGTCCCTTCAAAGGTGGTTTCTAGAATATCCCATACAGCGTTAGCAGTCTCACAAGTTGAGATTAGACTGATGTTTCAAGATCAACTGCAGAGAATATAGCATTGAGAGTTTTAGAGTTGACATTGTACCAGTTTTTTTTTTGCGGCACAGTCCACTCTTCTTCTTCAATCTTCACCTACTTTCCTTCCTTGGCAACAGTTGGCTTTTTCCATCCTTCATTGACGCTTTTCCATGCAAGCTCATCTATTGATCTCAGAAATGCGCACATCCTTGTTTTCCAGTAAGGATAGTTGTCTTCAAGAAATGGTGGTCTGATCATAGATTCTCCTTATTTGATTGAACTCATAGCTTGAACTCAACCAAAACCCTTATGTTCTTTGATATTGCCACACAGATCATGACAATCTCGAACACTTTAATGCGAATGACACTAATAAAAGATATTATAAAACTTGATGGTGCACCTGTGTCAGTGACATCAAATCATGATACGCAGTTCACATCTAAATTTTGGCAAATCTTACAAAGCGCAATGGGCACAAAATTGAATTTCAGTACAACTTCCCACTCGCAGACTGGTGGACAGTCTGAAAGAACAATTCAGGCCCTAGAGGATATGCTCAGGGCTGTAGTCATGGATCAAGGATGAAGCTGGGAAGAATATTTTCCTTCAGTTGAATTTGCCTATAATAACAGTTTCCAAGCGACCATTGGAATGATGCCTTATGAGGCTCTATATGGTTGAAAATGTAGATCACCACTTTACTGGGATGAAGTTGGTGAAAGAAAGATTTTGAGCCCAGAAATTATACAGAAAACTGTTGAGGATATTGATAAAGATAAAAAATGAAAGGGGCCCAAGATCGACAGAAAATATATGCAGATAAAAGAAGAAAAGATTTGCAATTTCAAGTAAGAGATAAAGCATTCCTAAAAATATCTCCTACAAGAGGCATTGTGCGAGTTGGAAAGAAAGAAAAGTTGCGGCCTAGATATATTGGACCGTACGAAATTCTCGAACGAATCAGAAAAGTTGCCTACAAGTTGGCGTTACCGCCAAAGTTAGGGGGAATTTATGACGTGCTTTCACGTTTCAATGCTTCAAAAATATATTTTCGACCTAAGTCACGTCGTAAATCAGGAAGAAATAGAAGTAAATCTGGACCTGACATACGACGAGTTTCCAATAGCTATTCTCGACAGAAAAGTCCAAAAGCTGCGGAATAAAGAGCTAATGTTTGTGAAAGTTCAATGGAGCAGACATGGACAAGAGAAAGCTACATGGGAACTTGAAGATTAGATTTTGATAAGTATCCAACCCTCGTCATAGCAGATATGTACAATTTCGGGGACGAAATTATTTTTAAGGAGGGGAGGATGTAACACTTCGAAAAAAATATAATATTTAAATTTACTATATAGAAGAAAATTCTCGACCTTAGTTGTTGAACATCTAAGTTAAAATTAGAATTTATAATATCAAAGTAGAAGTTAATGGGATCGTTTTGATATCAAGATTATTCAAATCGGACTTCATTTGACTACCCAATTGAATTTATATCGTTAAACTCTTTGAAATCAATTTATTCCTCCAAACCCAATCTTATAAATTCAAGTTCAATTTTTCAATCCACTTTCGGCCCAATATCGACTCATTTCCGGCCAAACTAGTTCCATTTTAATCACTCTATTAATTAAATATATGTGTTTTACATCTATTAAAAGGAATCAAGATAAAGATACATTATTTAATTAATCTCATTACCAATGCATGTCGGCCATTTGGAATTAGGTTGAGGATATCTAGATGCCTAATATCTAATAGCCCTTACATGTTAATTAAAAGTAGTAAAATATATGCTTAGTCATAAATAGATAGGTATAGATTAGTGCACTTGAGTGCACGTGTAATTGTGAGGTTAATTTGTGTAAATATATGTATAGATAACTATAGGTTGATTTATGAAGAAAAAAAGAAGAGATATATAAAAGAAAATAAAATAATAATTTTTTTACAACTAATCAAAGAAGGCCATTTGAGAATTCATTTCAATGGATTAGTGTATTGATAAATACACGTGTAATACATATATATGTTGCATGTGTGTGTGTATATATATATATATATATATATATAATAGGGGGTTTCCATTTTGGTTCATCAAAGAAGAAAGAAACGATGAAGTTAAAAAAAATTGAAAGAAGAAAATTGGATGAAAAAAAAGGGAAAGAAGAAAGAAAAGAAAGGTGAGTTTTTGCCCTCCAATGTTTCTTTAATTAAATATTATTTGATCTATTTAATTTCAGATTTAGTCATAAAATATTAAATGAATCTAATTTTTAAATTCATATTCTTTCAATTCTAGTTTAGTACTTGAGAATTAAATTATGATTTTTAGAAAACGTGAATTAGTCTTATAAGTAAAACATTATATATTGCCCAAAATAAATTCTAAAAATTAAAATTCACTTCTTTGTGTTAAATCGAACTTCTTAGTTATTGAATTGAGTTCAATACATATTTATCCATTTAATTTGGTCCAAGAAGTCTGATAAATTCTCAATCAGGGTCATTAAGTATTAATTAATTATAGCTGTCAATTAATTATAGCTGTCAGAGCTTACATAATTAATTAATGGACATTATATCTTAAACATGGGGAATGGCTGGACTGAAAAAGAAAGCATTGAGTAAAAATGTATTAAATTGGTAGGTCAGTGTTATTTCTTTAGTGGAATAAAAATAACACTTAATTTATTTAATTATATCCTAGTGTTGGATATTAGATATTAAATAAATTAGTGGGTCAGTTTAATATGCCTCTAGATCTCTATTGTAGCCCAAATAATACCTTAATGGACTAAGGGAATGGAATAAGTGGAGAGGTCCAAGCCCGCTAGGTTTGGAAGCCCTAGAATTCATCCCCCTCTCTAATATTTAGAGATGGGGAGGCGAGAATTCATGACACACGATCAGCCCCTCTCTTGCTCATTTAATTCCCTAGGTTATCCATACAGTTTAGTAGTTTGTAGCCACTCTACATCTAAACGGGTATCGGGAATACAGTAGAAGATCAAAGAGTATCTCTGCAGCCTTAGTGTACATCGAACACAGTGAGAGGAAGGCCAAGTTCGATCGTTCATCTATAACAATGAGATTAGACCTGTAATCTCGTGAGCAACCCTACAATTCGTGTAAGTAGATTCATTCGAATTAATTTTTTCCGTTGCGTTAATTCGATGATCTTGCATGATTTATTCAACTAGCATGTTTAATAAACTCACATATAAAATCATGACATCCATGTGCATTAGAATTATAGATTATCTGATTAGATCATGTGGAGCGTAATTCGATAAAACCCCAACAACTGGTATCAGAACATGTATCGGTATTAATCTAGGATTAATTATATGTATAACATTCAAAAATTGCATTAAATTTGAATGATAATTTTATGTTTAAATTTTCAGATTTATTGCATGTTATTTTCGAGCATGATGTAATTAGAATTGCATGAATTTTGATGAGCATGTTTCGAAATTCTTGTTTTAATTACATGTGTAATTTTCACCCTACATGAAATATGATATGGAATGGTTCTTGACGTTCTTCATAATTTTTAGATTTATTTCATGTTAATTTTTGAAAATTAGGTCTTGTTATTTTCGAAAATTTTGATGTTAATTGTCCCTTAATTTGATTCAAAATTTTCGGCTATTTTGTGTAAGGAGTTGGAATAGATTTTTGATGTTATCAAAATTTCCATATCCTACACTAGAGGAGGTCAAAAATTTTGGTGATTAAAATTGGTTTATGGTAATTTTTGGTGTCTACCAAAAGTTACCTAATTTTAATGAAAGTTGGTTCCAAAATAGAATTTTAATTTTCGTAAGTGTTTGAAGAGGATCAAAACTACCTTAATTTTAATCCTAGTAATTTTGGCACCTAATAATATAATTTGGATAGTATTTTGATTTGTATCAAAATTCTAAATTAATTATTTAATTAAAGGGGGGGGGGGCGAAAATTTAGGGTTTAAATTTTGGAGGATTAATTTTTGACTTAGGTCGAAAATTTCCAGATTTTATTCCCTAGTGTTATTCGAAAATTTAAGGTAATATTTGGTGGATAATTGTGATCAATTTCCAAATCTTATCTTATGGTAATTTTCGAATTTATTAAGAAATACTTTGGTAGATAATTATAATTAATTTCCAAAGTTAATCTTAAGATATAAATTTTTAATTTTAAGGTATTATTTGGTAGATAATTTTAGCTAATTTCCAAATAAGAATCTTATGGATATATTCGAATTTATTGATTTAATTTGGTGGATAATTTTTAATTTCCAAGTAAATCAAGATATAATTTTCGAGAATCTTTAATTTAATTAAAGTGATAATTTTTGAAAATTATGCATGCATGGATATAATGTGCTATTTTGTAGTTAACATTTAATTATGCTAGTTGTATCTGTAGATGGTTTATTTTGCAGGTGACACCAACTATCATGGCCTTTAATTTTATGTTAATGTGATGTTTATTTTATGTTGAATGTATGGTTGACCGTATGCCGGTTTAGCTACGAGATTTTTTAATCCATGAGAAAATCCATGGATTAGGTCTAGGCAATTTATATATTACGTTGGATTAATGTAATAGGAAAATAAATTGTTCGAATTAGAGGTGATTTTCAAAAATCACCTAGTTTTGAGTTGTAATTTTATTTTCCTTTATTATTCTAGATATATTAGAATTTCCTTTTGGAATAGATTTTTAATATAGAATAAGGGAATGAGGTCAACTCAAAGATGGAAAATGGAGCAGCTTCGAAAAGGAAGGACATCTCGAACACGTCCCGAAACCCTAAAGGAGCTAGGATTTCGGAGAGGCGCAAGAGAGGCGGCGGCCAAGAGGAGTTTGGGTTTCCAAGATCTGATTTTTCAAGATTATCTCATTAACAACATGATATAAGTCATGATAGTTGGTCCCACTTATTATGCTTATTATGTTGTTTTGCATGCAATTGTTGTTTATCATTTTACGTGATTAATTGCATGTTTAAAATGGATAAGATGAAACCTCAAACTTAAAAAAACTAAGTGGGAGAGATATATACCAAAGTATGTGGAAAATCTCAAAACGGTCTCTATTAATCTAGTTTAATTGAGAAGTGATGGTCAACCTCCCTACGGAGGGGTCATATTACTAGATTCTCTAGAAATTAAACTTCCTAACGGATAGCTGTAGAACATTATTAAAAATAAATCAACCCTGCTACCAGGGAGGTGAATTAGAAATAATGTCCTTGGGGTGAAGATAATGGTAAGCACACTTAGATGTAATTTATTAATAAACGTCTACCCTACGTGGCTTATTAATTAGATGATTATATGACCAAGTTTATATCCGACTATTAATTTACTTGTCATAAGGAAACTTGAATGGAGGTAGATTAAAGGTTAGGTCTAACCTGTTTAAAAATGAATTTTATAAACGTCCACCCTACGTGGCTTATAAGAAACATTTTTAAAATGTCGGTGGATATGCATATAATTTCTTTTGAGGTTTTTGAATTATATGTGTTTTTATCCTAAAGTTAAGTTTGTGACTGTACTGCATGATTATTTTCAGTTAATTCTATATCGTCATGGCACTCTCCAACCTGTCCTAGATTCTCAAAGAAAACAAACTAGTTGGTGAAAACTATAAAGACTGGATAAGAAATCTAAACATTGTCCTTACTGGTGAAAATTTTAAGTTTGTACTTGATGAAGAATGTCAACAAAAGCCGGATGAGCATTCCAGTGAAGAGCAAAAGACAGCTTATAGTAAGTGGGTTAGAGCTGATGAGATGACACGTTGCTACATACTTGCCTCTATGTCAAGTGTGGTGCAACATCAACATCGGTATATGAAAACCGCTTATGATATGATGCTCAACCTTAAGGAGCTCTTCGGATACCAGAATCGCTCAGCTCGACATTTGGCTATGAGAAATCTGATGAGCACTAAGATGTCAGATTCTACACCGGTATAGGATCACGTTCTCCAAATGATGGGCTTCCTATCAGAGATCGAGACCCTAGATGGCTAATTGGATGCCCAGTCCCAAATCGACATTGTGCTTCACAGTCTATCTCCGAGGTTTGAGCAGTTCAGACTGAACTTTAATATGATAAAGAAGGATGTTACTTTATTAGAACTGCTCATAGATCTGCAGGCAGTCAAGCATCTCCAAAAGGGAAGCTCGGAGGTGCACCTAGCTAGGGTGTCTTTTTCGGGTGTTAAGAAGAAGAGATACACACCTAAGAAAGCTGCAAATGAGGCGCTTAAAGACCCTAAGGATAAGAAGAGCAAAGCCAAGGTACATTCGGAGGACTTCAAATCGAAGTCAAAGTGTTTCAAGTGCGGTCAGCAGGGACATTGGAAGTCTGTGTGTCCTAACAAGAAGAAGAGAAATGGTACGTCTCATTCTTTAGTTGTTGAAACATGTTTAGCTACTTGTTCTACCCAGTCTTGGGTAGTGGATACTGGAGCTACTGATCATGTCTGCATGTCCTTATAGGGGTTCCTGGTGAAAAGGCAGCTGAGTGATGATGAGATTACTGTCTACATGGGTAAAGCTAAGAAAGTGGCGGCTGTTGCCGTGGGAGACGTTACTTTACCCTTTAGTAGTGATAGGATTCTTATTTTAAAAGATTATCTTTATGTGCATGGTTTTAGGCGGAACTTGATTTCTGTTTCTAAGTTATTTTTGAATGGATATTTTGTTACTTTTGATAGCAAGGTCGTTATCACAAGTGGAAAAAGTTTTATCTGTTCTGGCACATTGGATAGATATTTTTATATACTTAATCTTATGCAAAACACTACACAAGCGCAATTATTGAATACATCAATCATAAACCCTAATAAAAGAAAAGAACCTTCAGAACCGAATCAAACCTATCTTTGGCATCTGAGGCTTGGTCATATTAACCTTAAGAGGATACAAAGGCTGATAAATGATGAACCACTGTCTTCATTGGTCTTGAAAACATTTCCTTTGTGTGAATCCTGTTTGGAAGGAAAAATGACTAAGCACCCCTTTTCGTCTAAAAGAAATAGATCCATATAAGTACTAGATTTGATTCACTCTGACTTATGTGGCCCTATGTCAGTTCAGGCTCGAGAAGGGTATGAGTATTTCATCACATTCATTGATGATTACTCAAGGTATGGATACATTTACCTGTTGCATCGCAAGTCTGAATGTTTTGAAACATTGAAAACATTTAGGGCGGAAGCGGAGAAACAAATAAGCAAAAGTATCAAGACACTGCGTTCTGATCGTGGTGGTGAGTACCTCTCGACTAAATTTAGGGACTATTTAGCAGAGCATGGGATCACATTGTTAGTTTTGTATACTGGAAGACTTGTCTTTGTATACTTTTCTGATGATATGATGATATGAAATGAAAGTTATTGCAGTCACTATTTGCATTTAGATTATGTTATATAATTATTCTATGCAATGTTCCATATATTTACATTGTAGATGATATGGTGTGGGGAGTCACACAGCAAGATCATATCATTAGAACCTTGTATTGTATTAAAGAGCTCACTGCTTAGATGGTCCTGAACACACCATCGGTACACCATAGAATAATCTGATAAGTTAGTTTATCTTGACTAACTGATTATTCTAGTACACTTATTAGTGTATTGAGGAGGATCACGATAGGATACTATTCTCTGTCTTTGACCCAGTTAGTGAGAGAATAAAGATCCATAGAGTTCGGGTTCTGAACTCATGTAATATTGGTGAGCATATGTGTGTATTATTTATTACTTTGATTTATCAATGGGTGAGATCTTTTCGTAGATCAATAAACTCGATATCTTGGGTAATAACAGCGTATGCATGATGTGTCGAGCAGTATGCATGAGCATTGTGTCCTGGTGCACCAGGTTGATGATGTTCTCTTGAGAAAACAAAAGTTCATGTTGAAACCTTGCAGGTGGAATTTATTCCGTACATGAGTAAAGCTTGTGTGGTACTACGCAAGGTTTTGGATGTTAATTAATTATAGCTGTCAGAGGCTGACATAATTAATTAATGAACATTATATCTTAAACACGGAGAATGGCTGGACTAAAGGAGAAAGCATATTCGCAAATATGTATTAAATTGGTAGGTCAGTTTTACTTCTTTAGTGGAATAAAAGTAAAACTTAATTTATTTAATTATATCCTATGTTTATTGGATATTGGATATTAAATAAATTAGTGGGCCAATTTAATATTCTTCTAGATCCCTGTTGTAGCCCAATTGACTGTTAGTCTAATGGATATAGAACTTGAGATAGAGGCCCAAACCTAGTAGGGTTGGGGAACTGCATTTTCGCCCACCTCCCTTTTTAAAGAGGGGAGGGGGACGAAAATTTCAGTAATAATCAGCCCCTGTTTTGTCTCTCAAGATATCCACATATTTCACAAACCTATCTAGTAGATTTCAGCCCACTCTGAATCTAGATACAATCCGGGAATACAACAGAAGATCTTGTAGTAGAATATCTGTGTGGCCGAGGCGTTATTCGCCCGTTTGACTCTATTTCAATCTCAAGTGATCCCAAGTCATAGGAAATTATTATTTAAGCTATTTATGACCTAAGTTATTATTTCATCGGCCCATATTAGGATTCTAAGTTAGAATTTCAATTTTATAGGTCAAGACGAGCTGAAAGCATAGTAGTATCTCACGCATAAACTGCACTGTTTATTGAGATCATCCAGGTGGATTTTTCTATAACTCACAACTATATTTTAAATTCGTCCATGAAAAGTATGTTAAATATTTTAATAACATTAATTGTTTACACAATGATTGGATGTGTTGAGACTTCATGCATAGAGGAATTCCGACTTACAAGCAAGACGGTTTACTTTGTGACTAATGTCTAGATAAGTAACCGTAAAGTATCATGTGATCACATTGGGTCTCTCATCAATGAAGAAGAGTAAACTTTGTTATAAAGAACGTTCATGGTTATTTTCCATGATTTATGCAGCATAACAGTTTTAAAGCATGAAAGAATGACTTGGACGAATATCAATGCCCATTGAGTGTTTTCTGGCACTCAACCCAAATAATTTCAAATGTTTTCAGGTTCTGGAGATCGAGTTGGTTGATGATGAGGTGCTATAGTGGGTTTGATGATTGATCCTTGTGTGGTTTCTGCTAAAACCATCTTTTAAGTCTTTTTAGTATTTAAATATTAAATGCTTTTGCCAATACTCTACAAAACTTTTAAGTTTGAAAGTTTTTGACCTCAGTGGTCAGTTTTTAATTGTATATACAAATATTTGAATATATAGAAGGGCTGACCATTGAAGTTTTAAACGTGAGACCCGATTTCCAGGTTATAATTTGGTTATGTGTGTGTTAGTGATTTTAAAAACCTTGTTGAAAGTTGATTTTGTGAACGCCTAAGTGCGTGGTTTGAAAATTTTTAAGTTGAAGTGTTGCCCATTTACAAATTATTTATAAAGTTAGATCTTATTTTTGAAAAGTATTTATCACGTAAGCATGTACGTATATTTTTGGTGATGTTTCGGTCCTAGTGGGACTTGGGCGTTACAGTGAGCGAGTTGAATTTGACTATGGATTACTTATTTTGATGACAGTGAAAAAAAAAAGTGTAATATTTATTAGAGGTTATATTTTAATTTTCTATAGTTTTTTAAGTAGTGGGGTGTATTTTATTTTGTTAGAGTTTTAAGTAATGAAGGTTATATTTTATTTTTCTATAGGTTTTAAGTAGTGGGGATATATATTGGGCAGTGGTGGAACCAGAAAAAAATATCAGGAGGGCTGTACAACCTGTATTGTTTTCATAGTCTATTTCTTTTCCACTGAGACATATATTTATATATAATAACAACAACATAAAATGATATCCAAAATCAAAATCATACTAGTGATAAAAGAGTGAAAAATCCATACATTTAAATAAGTTTAATGCATTTAAATTGATCAAAAAATTCTAAAAATTGTAACCTTGATGACCCATCGTTATGACTAATGAGGAAGTGGTGACAACTGATATCTGCGAGTATCAATCGATTGAAAACGCTGCAAGATCTGCTTGTTATCAATTGTTTTCACATCGACCCCTTTTATCTTATGGTTTAAAAAGATAGCACCAAAAATAAAAGACTGCATCTTTTGATATACTATACTCTAGCCATGTGAAAATCTCATACCAAAAATATTTAACAAAAACTTGTATGAGACAGTCTCATACATGAGACGGATCAATACATGTGAGTTAATGATACTTCACCCATAAATAATGATACTTCACTCATAAATAATGATACATGTGAGTTAGTGATACTTCACTCATAAATAATGATACTCACATGCGGGTATAAATAATGATACTCACATGTGAGTTAATGATACTTCACCCATAAATAATGATCCCCGCATGTGAGTATTGACCCGTCTCATGTATGAGACGGTCTCACCCAAGTCTGCCCCAAAATATTTAAAACTACTATCTTGATCAACTTGAAATTTTTTCGGATAAGTATGATCATTTATTTGACAAGGCCCCCTGTCAAATATTCTCTCTGTACTTGATCTCGAATAGCAACATTATCAAATTGCTCTATTAGTTTTCTCAAACCCGGATCACTAACAACATCATCCAAGTTTAATTCCACCTCTACCCGAACCTGAGGACTATCCATTGATTCAACAACAATATTAGATTCATTCGAAAAAGAAGGCGATGAAGAGACACCATTATAAAGTTTTTTATAATATCATTTCATAATCTACCCAATACAAAATTCAATATAAATTAATACGCAAAATTATAGTAGTAATATAAAAAAAATTTATTTTTTAATTATAAGTACATTCTATAAAATCCCCAATTCAAAATATAAACTAAAATCCTAATTTAGGCTCAAATTTAAAGAATGTAAATTAACTTAAACAAACCAATTAAATAAAATCATACATCTAACAAATTCTACACAATAAAATAGTAAACTAACACTAACCTTGAATAAGTTGAATAAAATGGGTACTACAACAATCCACAAATTTTGAACCTTTTAAATTTTAATATCTAGAATTTTTTTTATAAAAAATAACAAAAATATTAAGATTGTAGAAAGAAGAAAATATCACTAAGAAAATAAAAATAGAGCAAAATTTTTAAATAGCCATTTTTACTTAGTAAATCATGTAAATAGTCACTTTTTAAAAAAATAATGTATCTACCCATTATGAAAAAAAAGTACTATAATACCCTTACTTTCATATTTAATATTAAGAAATATTATATGTATATATAATATATATTCATATATCAATAAGATTTGGAGAAAAAAGATCTGATTTTCTCTCTCTTCAATCTATAACGTCGTTCTCTCCCCACTCGCCTCTCTCATTTTCAATCGTTGTTTTATGATTTGGAACAAAACTACAATTAGCGAAGATCAAAAGCTATGATTTTTGAAGATTATCACGATTTTTCATCTATGTAATCACCGTTTCAGTGATAAATTATCTGATGCAAAGTCAAAAATTAGGGATTCAATGCGAGTTAAGTGATTTTAAGAAGTTCTGTTGACATTGCGTGTGTTATTTTTTGCGTCAATAAGGTATGATTTTTATGTATCTGTACTCTTTTTATTGATCTAGATATTAAGTTTTTGTTTTTCTTTGTTTGGAAGTGGTGGAAAAATTGAATGTTCTTTGGTGCACGAATCGATTTCTTTTGGTACACGAGTATTGGAGTAAAATCGTGCACCAATTTATTTATAACGTGTGGAATATCAATTTTTTCACTGTTGCACGATTACACGAATTATAGCAGAATAATGAACTCGTGTGTATCTATGGATTTTTGAAGTAGTGCACGATTACACGAATAAATATACTAATGCAGTCATGTTTCAAGTTAATATTCAACTGCTACACGAGTACACGAAAGCATAATCGTGTTCTCGTGTATTGAACTGTTATATTGAACTATTCATGTACTTGTGTAGTAGTTGAATATTTAACCAATGCACGATAACATAACTTGAATTACTCGTGTCGTAACACTCGTGTACTCGTGTTGCATTATAATTTTGATTTAAACACTATGTTGATACTGTTTTGTAGTGTATCATAGATTTAGGGATATTTGTTTAAATCGTGTATTTGGAGTTTTTGTCTTTCTTACAGGATAAAATCTGTTGAGAGAAAATAGGAGCATATGGGATTTGACCAAGTCCAACGATCTGCTGAAGCCACGGTTGTTCCGGAAGTTGCGCCGGAAAAATAGGAGTGAAGATCATGGAGATCATGGCTTAGTGGATCGGTTGCTTTGAGTAGGAATCAAGCAACGAGCTGTGTATATATAGGGTTCAGATAGTTAGTGTTAGATACGAGTTTTTATATAGAGCTTTTCAGATATTGTTAAGTTTTGAGTTCTCGTATTTATCCATTTCTACTAGATATAGTTAAGACAACTTTAGTCCCAACCTTCTGTGAAGGAAGAGATAAAGTGTCTTAATATTTAGTGAGAGTTTATCTGGTAGTGTTTTTGTAATTCACATATTTTATATAGTGAAGATTTCGCCCTGAGGCACTTCGCGAGATTATAGAAATATAATCTCGTGAAAATTCCAATCCATTGTTTCTGTTTTAAATTTCCGCTGCGTATACAAAGTTGTCTCAACTTTATACACAACTTTGTACACAACTCTTTCAAAACCGAGAGTTCGGTTTCTTCAATTGGCATCGAGAGCAGACACTTGATACACTAAGTGGTGATCCTATTTTCGTATGCACAATGGATTGCACGAACCCACTGTTCAACAAACCTCCCGTTCTAGATGACATGAACTATTCCTTTTGGAAAGTTCGGATGAGATCATGCATTAAGTCGATTGATGCAAGAGCATGGAATGCGGTTCAAAAAAGATGGACACACCCCAAGACTGTGGATGCTGAAGGAGATACATGATGTACACCACAGTCAGAATGGACCAGAGAGCAAAATAAAGAAGCCACCTTTAATGACAAGGCACTCAACGCGATTCAATCCTCCCTAGACGTTCAGATGTTCAAACTTATAAGGAATTGTGAGACGGCTAAGGAAGCTTGGGATATACTCCAGCAGCATTGCGAAGGTGATGTTGGAATTAAAGAATCAAGGCATCGGATTCTCACCACAAAGTTTGAAAACATGAAGATGGAGGATGATGAGTCCGTAGGAGACTACTGCAACAAATTACTGGAGATTGCTAATGAGTGCAATGATTTGGGTGATCCAATTACCAATAAGAGGTTAGTTTCAAAAACTTTGAGGACTCTAACTTCTCGTTTTGACATGAAAGTGGTTGCAATTGATACTGCTACAACTACTGGAGCTCTGGATTTCACCGAACTGATGAATGATCTGAAGACATTCGAGATGGAACTAAATGAAAAGGGTGGACAGAAGAAGAAGGGAATCGCCTTGACTGTCAGGACAACTTCAAAGACAACTTTGGCTTACGTTGAAGAAGTAGATGAAGATCTTGAAGAAATCACTGAGAAGGATCCAGATTATGCTCTTCTCACCCGAAGAGTTAATTCTCTCATTCGAGCCAACAAAGAAAAACAACAAGTGGGAGGTAGAGAACAGCGAAAGCCTCGAAATGATGCCTCCGGATCTTTGGTTCTCTATGACAGGCTTATCACACCAGGAAAGGAACCAAAAATCATTAGGCGTGCTGCATCTGATCACTTCCGACCTAAGGAAGTAACGGACTTCTCTACAGTTCAATGCTATGAATGCAAGGGCTTCGGACACTTTGCCAACGAGTGTCCCAACACATTTCGCAAACTGGGAAAGCATGTCAAGTTTCTATCTCTTAGCGATAGTGAGCTTGACACCTCAGGGATTTATGTAGAGGAGATTCCTAATGATCCACCAACTGAGCAGGCAGCCTTAACTGCAATATGTGTTGAAGAGGACAAGTCAAACTACACCGAAGTTGAGATAACTTCAGATAGGTATGATGAGTCCTACTATAACACTCTTTTCTATTTCAACACTGTTGTGTCCACTGCAGAAAATGATGAAGAAGTCACGGAAGAGAAAACTCTGGAGTTACTGATAAAAATACAGGAACTTTACAAGGAACTGTACGTCAAATGGTCCAAACAGTGCAAAGTGGTAGATTCACTAACTGAGGAAGTTTCTATGCAAAAGGCCTCACTACAAAAGCTGGAAGTCATGCTGACAAAGAAGGATGCTGAGTTAGACAACATGAGAATTAAACTCAATCATGTTGATGAAACTTTTAAAAGACTCAACACGGGAACGTCAAAACTAGATGAAGTTCTGTCTCAAACTCAGATAACTTCACATGGCCTTGGGTATGATTCGAGTGCAAGACCAGCCTTCACTCAGATTTTGTCTACTCATGGCAAACCATTTGTGAAAGCCAAGGAAGTTCCCACAACTTCGTCAGCAAAGAAAAAACGTAGGAGGTACATTTGTCACTTCTGTTTTCTTCCTGGACACATTAAGCCCTTCTGTCATAAGTTTTTGCAGGAACACCATAAGGAGATGCATCTGAAGAACCAAGCATCAAATCCTATCCTCTCAAACAAAGGTGACAAGTCCAAGAAACTGGTATGGAGACCCAAAGTTACGCCAACAGTTACCTGCCAAGTGGTCTTCACTGCATCGACAAATAATAACTCGACCACATGGTACTTTGATAGTGGATGCTCACGTCACATGACAGGCTCCAGATGTTATCTATCAAACTATCAAAGAATCAATGGCAGTGAAGTAAATTTTGGAGGAGGGTCAAATGGCAAGATTATTGGACGAGGAACCTTGGACAGTCCTGGACTTCCAAAGCTGGCCAATGTATCACATGTTGAAGGGCTGACTGCAAATCTCATTAGCATTAGCCAACTATGTGATGACAACTTCAGTGTCATCTTTGATAAAGAAAGGTGCACTGTGATGGACAGCAACGGAAATCATGTGATCTCAGGGGTAAGGTCTTCCAATAATATTTATGAGACTAGCAAAAACAGTTGTCTAAGTGCGCAGGTAAATGAAGTGCATCTTTGGCACCAAAAATTGGGACACACCAACTTCTGAAATATGAAGAATCTTCAAAGACTAAATGCTGTTCTAGGAGTTCCCAAGTTGAACATTTCAAGTCCTAGCCTTTGTGGAGATTGTCAAAAAGGAAAACAAGTCAAAGCGTCGCACCCAGTTGTGACAACTTCTGAGAGACCTTTCACAACTCAAAGCTGTTTCGAACTACTTCATATGGATCTTATGGGACCAGCTGAAGTTGAAAGTCTTGAAGGTAAATGGTATTCCTTTGTGATTGTAGATGATCTATCTAGATATATTTGGGTAAAATTTTTGAGAAACAATGGTGAAACATATAATTCCTTCTTGGAGTTGTATGCCACGATCAAAATTTTTTACCATGCTTGTGTTAAGAGACTAAGATCAGATCATGGGAGGGAGTTTGAGAATATTCAACTCCTCAACTTTTACACGAAGGAAGGAATTCATCACGAGTACTCATCTCCAAAGACACCCCAGCAAAATGGTGTAGCCGAGCGAAAGAATAGAACCCTACAAGAGATGGCCACGGTGATGCTGCATTCAAAGAAGTTGGCTAAACAGTTTTGGGCTGAAGCCTTAAATACTGCATGTCATGTAAGCAACCGAGTGAACTTAAGAATCGGAACCACCATGACGTCATATAAGATTCTTAATGGTAAAAAACCCAACCTTAAATATCTGCATGTCTTTGGTTGTGTTTGTTACATTTTAAATGATAGGGACTATCTATATAAGTTTGACCCTAAAAGTGACAAAGGTGTGTTCATTGGTTACTCCATCAACAGTCATGCTTACCGTGTGTATAACCTCAGGACCAAAACTGTGATGGGGAGTGTGAATGTGAGGTTTGATGATTTGGCCAGTCTTTATACTCCTGTAGATGATACTGATGGTTTGATTGAGATACAGGGTAGAAGTAGAACAAGTGACACAGAAGTGGAAGAAAGAGTGCACCATGAAGTTGAGACCACTTCAACGTCAACCGAGGATACACCAAATGAACCTGAATCTGATCATGAACAAGAAGGTTCAGATATCCCTGTACAAGGCAGTGCAAGAAGGGACCCACCGAAAAGAATTCGCAAAGATCATCCAATAGACCAAGTCATTAGAGATGTTAACGAAGGGGTCCGAACAAGAGGGAAAGCAATTGCCAACTACAAGGAAATGGTAAGGATGGTGTGTTTATCATGTGTCATACATGAAGTTGGCACGATTGTGTTCCTGTCTTTGATTGAACCTAGGAATGTAACTGAAGCCTTAAAAGACGAATTTTGGATTAGTGCAATGCAGGCCGAATTACTTGAATTTGTGAGAAACAAAGTTTGGACACTTGTGCCCAGACCTTCTGGAGTAAATGTTATCGGGACTAAGTGGATATTCAAAAATAAAACTAATGAGTTTGAAAACATCATTAGAAATAAGGCTCGCTTAGTTACCCAAGGATGCACTCAAGTAGAAGGCATAGACTATGATGAAACTTTTGCTCCAGTTGCACGAATAGAATCAATCAGGCTTTTGTTTGCTATTGCATGTTATCTTAACATCACTCTTCACCAGATGGATATTAAGGCAGCTTTTCTCAATGGAATCTTGGAAGAGGAAGCATATGTAGAACAACCCAAAGGATTCGAAGATCCTTCAAAGCCCGATCATGTATACAAACTACACAAGGCTTTATATGGACTAAAGCAAGCTCCTAGAGCTTGGTATAGTCATTTGACCGAATTTTTGCTTGATTTTGGTTTTTACAGGGGACATGCGGATAGAACACTTTTTCTCAAAAAGGAAAACAACTTTCTAACCATAGCTCAAATTTATGTCAATGACATAGTGTTTGGGTCAACGAGTGAAAAAGCCTTGAAGGAATTTGTGGAAGCCATGTCAACCTCCTTCGAGATGAGCATGGTTGGGGAACTTAGCAACTTCATCGGCCTTCAAGTCAAGCAAAAAGAAAATGGAGTGTTCGTCTCACAGACGAAATATGCAAAGAACCTTGTGAAGAAATTTGGTCTAGAAAGTGCAAAACATATGAGAACCCCCATGAGCACAACTGAGAAACTGTCGAAGGTTGCAGTTGGGCCTGAATTTGACCCAATGTTGTACAGATCGATGATCGGAAGTCTTCTGTATCTGACTGCAAGCAGGCCAGATATAATGTACAGTGTTTGTGCATGTGCTCGATTCCAATCCTGTCCAAAGGAAGAGCACCTGAAAGCTGTAAAGAGGATCATTTGATATGTTGCTGGCACTTGTGAACTGGGACTTTGGTTCACAAAGGACACAACTTCAGATCTTGTGGGGTATAGTGATGCTGACTGGGCTGGAGAAACTGATGATCGAAGAAGCACAAGTGGAGGATGCTGTTACCTAGGCAACAATCTCATCTCCTGGCACAGCAAAAAGCAAAACTGCATTTCTTTATCCACAGCTGAGTCGGAGTATGTAGCAGCCGGAAGTTGTGCAACACAACTGATTTGGTTGAAGTCAATGATGGATGACTATGGTTTGGAGAGCAATTCCCTAGTAATGCTTTGCGACAATACAAGCACAATCAACCTTGCAAAGAACCCCGTCCACCACTCAAAGTCTAAACACATCCACTTAAGGTATCATTTTATTAGAGATTTAGTCGAAAAGAAGTTATTAAAGTTGGAGTACATTAGTACAGATTCTCAACTGGCTGACATTTTCACAAAAGCTCTTAGCTATGAGAGATTCTCATCTTTGAGAAAATCTCTTGGCTTATGTTCTATATGAGTTCAAAAGTTGAATCAACTGTTGTCACAACTTTTGATATATCATAGTTGACTGTGAAGTTGAGCAGATTCGAGGATGTAAAAGCCTGTAAAAGGTGAAATCATGATCGTTCTTAAAAAACCATATAACTGGGTCAAAGACCTCAGATAAGTGGCTTTTATGAGACTCTCTTGGTTATACATCTATTCACCATCTGTTCTCTTCTTGAAAAGTCTTCTATGATGTGTCAAAAGTGTTCTGAATAATTCATCTTCTATGACAAACGGTTGCTCAAAAATATATATATAAAAAAAAAATTGAAAGTCAGTTGAGTGAATCTGGAAGTGTATCCTACTCAATCTTTAATTTCATCTTTGACTATATCTTTAAATTATTGATCCCTATTTTTGTGGCGGGACGAATCTGTTTGTTAGTCTACTCATTTAAATTTCCCGTCTCTATTCTTCTCCCCTAAGTCTGATAAACCGATCCTTGCTCCACTATTCACAAAACCCTTATTTTGTTTTCTTCTCCACCCCTTCATCTTCCAAAATCTCTCGCTCTCTCTCTCTCTCTCTCGAACCTCATTCAAAATGACGCCGGAAAAAATGAAGCAATTGGAGGAATTAATGGCGGATCCCGAAACTTCCGCTTACCTCCGTCACCTCTCGACGTTTCCACCACAACCATCTCCTCCTCGTTCTTTCGCACCCAACCCTTTCTGTCTCCTATCACCGGTCACCACCCCTCTTCTCCGACCCTGCATTTTGCTCTCGTCTTCTCGAGGGAATGCACCGATAGAGATCTCTCCTGAGGTGGGAAGCTCGGAGATTCAGTCATAACCGCTGCTTTCTCTCACGGCACCACCTTCAATACCGCCCTCTGCCCTGCCTCCGATGGCTGAGCAGGCGATTATTGTTGCTCCGAGCAGCGTAGTGATGCCGTCGTTTGATTTTTCAGAGCTAGACACTCCAATTCTTGCCGAAAACCAAGAGGACCATGTCCATCCATCTGAGGAAGCCGCTCAACAAGGCGGTAGTCCTATTGCCGTCCCGTTCTTCTCTGCCGAGCCGGAACCACAGCCGGAGGTCATTCCTTCTCCGACCCCTTCACCTCCGACGAAGAAACCCTCAAAAACATCTAGGGTTCCTCCCGCTCGTCGCTCCAAGCGTATCTCTTGAACAGGCCATCCCTCTTAGGCTCCCGAGCAACTGATTCACATCGACAATGATGTCGAGGGTGAAGATCAATTGGGCGCTTCCTCCGACGACTCTGCTGAGAAATCATTCTCTCACCAACTCTCAGAAGCCGAGGAGGATGAAGAGCTTGAAGAGGAGGTTGCTGTCTCTCGGAAAGGGAAGAGGAAAATGCCTTCCTCGTCGCCGATGAAGTCGAAAGGCAAGACAGTTAAGATAGTCAAACGGGAAGTTTCTCCGACCGAGACCGACACCGATTTCGACTTCGAGCTTGAGGTAATTAAGGCTTTGAATGAATGCTTTTACAATGAGGCTGCTAAGAAGAATTGAGATAGTTTTAGGAAAAGGGAGTTCATTAATGATAGGGCAGTTGATTTGAAGGATTTTGCACAATATAATTTGGTTGATTTTCTGCGTAAAAGGAAAGTTTTTAGAAGTGCTACCTATGTGAAACCCTATGTTAATTTTATTCCAATCTACCTGTTGATTTTGCTAACCCCTCCTCCAAGATGTTTGGAAAAGTTTATGTCCGTGGGAAGATTTTCTCTTTCTCTCCCTCTCGCATTAACAAATTTTTAGCTGCTCCAAATGTTATTGAGTCTGATGATGAGATTGATGATGAGCTAGAGGTTGAGATGGAAAATGTGCTTACGGGTGGCCATGCAGATGTGTGGACAGTGAACAAAAGGCCTAACCGTATAGCTTCGGTTCTCACTTCTCTTTTTGCAATGTTGCACAAGATTTCCTTGTCAAATTGGATTCCTACATCCAATACCACAGTTGTGCCATTTGAGCATGTGTGTCTACTCTACAAAGTGTTCAAGGAAGAGAAGTTCAACTTGGGCACTCACATTTTTAATGTTGTTGCTGAAGTTGTTGTGGCAAAGTCTACTAAAAAGTTGATCGTACCTTCTCTCATCTATAGCATGCTTGTTGAGCAAGGGTTGAAGCCGAAGAAGAAAGATGTCCTCACATCCAAGCTCCCTCTCCAAACTGTGCAACCTGCCTTCTTGAGTGAGAAGAGGCACAGAGATCTCCCGTGGATTGATGTCTCAACTGAAGAGGATCCCTCGGTCGAGTTAATGTGTTCTCTACCTGTCTTTGTTTTGCAGGAGCAAATAGCCTTCTTCTCCTCGCAGATTGCTCTCCTTGAAGGGCAACGAAGGATATTTCAACGATTCCTTTCTTCCCAAAAAGGGGGGAGAAGGCCCTAGCCGTCGCCACGGACCAAGTGATGAGGAAGATGAAGATGAGGAGTGAGGGGGAGAAGCATGAAGAAGAAGAAGACTGCAGTGTGTTGCAGTATTTTGATGATTGTTGGATGAAACAAAAACAACTATTTTATTTACTGCACAACTTTATGAACAACTTTTTATTTTCTGCCTAACTCTTATATATTTTTGATTGCATGCAGATATGTATGCATTTGCTGTGAATATATTGTGGTTATGGTTATTTTATGTGTTGTGATGATATTGTGTAGATTTTGTTAGTTTTGGTAACAGGGGGAGTAACTGTTTAGCTAACATTTTTCTAATCTTTTCATGGTTGTTGTGATTTGATTGTGTTACTTCAGGGGGAGTAATTGTAATTTTTGGTTTTTGTTTGGTTTTGGGAAGAAAGCCAAAAAAGGGGGAGATTGTTGATACCGTTTTGTAGTGTATCATAGATTTAGGGATATTTGTTTAAATCGTGTATTTAGAGTTTTTGTCTTTCTTGCAGGATAAAATCTGTTGAGAGAAAATAGGAGCATATGGGATTTGACCAAGTCCAACGATCTGCTGAAGCCACGGTTGTTCCGGAAGTTGCGCCAGAAATATAGGAGTGAAGATCATGGAGATCATAGCTTAGTGGATCGGTTGCTTTGAGTAGGGATCAAGCAACGAGCTGTGTATATATAGGGTTCAGATAGTTAGTGTTAGATACAAGTTTTTATATAGAGCTTTTCAGATATTGTTAAGTTTTGAGTTCTCGTATTTATCCATTTCTACTAGATATAGTTAAGACAACTTTAGTCCCAACCTTCTGTGAAGGAAGAGATAAAGTGTCTTAATATTTAGTGAGAGTTTATCTGGTAGTGTTTTTGTAATTCACATATTTTATATAGTGAAGATTTCGCCCTGAGGCACTTCGCGAGATTATAGAAATATAATCTCGTGAAAATTCCAATCCATTGTTTCTGTTTTAAATTTCTGCTGCGTATACAAAGTTGTCTCAACTTTATACACAACTTTGTACACAACTCTTTCAAAACCGAGAGTTCGGTTTCTTCACACTAGTATATAATTTTCCTACTTGTGTAAAATTCATGCACCACTAGATTAACTAACTATTGTCTTCGTGCATCACATGCAACTCCAAAGGGAGAAAAATAAACTATATACTCGTGCATCATGTTTATGATAAAGGTTGAATTATTACCTCTTCAGGGAATTGTTCGTTATGAGGATGAGGTTGTTAGAAATCATCGTCCATGATTGTTCAGCGACTGTTGAATCTTGTAGTTTTTTCAGTTTTCAGTGTTGATACTCGACTTCGATGGCGGCGACTGGCGAGATATATTTTTAGTTTGAGCGTGAGAAAATATCAATGTGAATCAGCGTTCTTTATTTCCGGGTGTGATAAAAGAATACTATGAATCTGATTTGTTTTTAAATATATTAGATTATTATGAATCTGATTTATTTTTAAATATATTAGGGTATTTTTATTTTAGGAAATAATAATGTTAAAAATACATTATATTCAAATATTATTTATATGGAACTAAGGGTATTGATGTATATTTACATCCTAAAAGGCTAAATACATCATTGTTTTAAAAAGTGACTATTTACATTATTTACTAAGTGATAATGGCTATTTACCCCTATTAACACATAAAAATAACTCACAAATAACAAATTTGTAATGGAACTTGGAACCTGGAAGAGCTAAAAAAGAAATAATTTTTTTTGTCTTTATGTGAATGGTACTCTCTTTTTTTTTTCTTTTTTTTTTCCATGCCTCTCTTCTATTAAAAAAACGTTTTACCAAACTAACACTTTTTAATTAGTACTTTTAAAAGTCTTGCATATATTAAAATACTATTATTCTAACACAATAGTCAATAGATAGATATATCTTCTTCTTCTTCAAGCTCTCGTCCATGGTGACGGCGACGGCGTGAGCAAAGGTAGAGGCGGATAGCTAGATTTCAAAGCATCAATCTTCTTCTTTTTTCCTTCTTCCTTCTCTCCGATTGTCCGACATTGGGGGGTCTATGAGAAAAAAAATTCCGGTTACCCCTTAAAAATCTAATATTGGGGTTTATTATCTTATTTTGTTATTGTTTTTAATTAGTTGGAGGTTATAAGATAAAATATCTAAAAACATCATATTTATAGTTTAATTAATTTCAGAGTTGTAAAGAGAAAAGTGGGTGAAAAAACCGAACTTTCGGTTTTGACAGAGTTGTGATCAAAGTTGGCTCCAAAGTTGAGACAACTTTGCATACGCAGCGGAAATTTAAAACAGAAGCAATGGATTAGAATTTTCACAAGATTATATTTCTATAATCTTGCGAAGTGCCTCAGGGCAAAATCTTCACTATATAAAATATGTGAATTACAAAAACACTATCAGATAAACTCTCACTAAATATTAAGACACTTTATCTCTTCCTTCACAGAAGGTTGGGACTAAAGTTGTCTTAATTATATCTAGTAGAAACGGATAAATACGAGAACTCAAAACTTTACAATATCTGAAAAGCTCTACTAAAACTCGTTATCTAACACAAACAATCTGAACCCTATATATACACATCTCGTTGCTTGATCCCTACTCAAAGCAACCGATCCACTAAGCCTTGATCTCCACGAACTGCATTCCTATATTTCCGGCGTAACTTCCGGCGCAACTTCCGGAACAATCGTAGCTTCAGCAGATCGTTGGACTTGGTCAAATCCCACATGCTCCTATTTCTTCTCAACAGATTTAATCCTGCAAGAAAGACAAAAACTCCAAATATACAATATAAACAAATATCCCTAAATCTATGATACACTATCAATCGGTATCAACAATCTCCCCCTTTTTTTGGCTTTCTTCCCAAAACCAAACAAAAACCAAGAGTTAAACTTACTCCCCCTGAAACAACACAATCAAATCACAACAACCATGAAAAGATTAGAGAAATGTTAGCTAAACAGTTACTCCATCTGTCAACACGACTGTGATAAAAACAGAATCTACGCAAAAATCATCACAACACATAAAACAACCATAACCATAATATATTCACAGCAAATGCATACATATCTGCATGCAATCAAAAATATATAAGAGTTAGGCAGAAAATAAAAGTTGTTCAGAAAGTTGTGTTGCAACAAATAAAATAGATAGGTGTTTGTTTTCTTCATCCAATCAACATTAACAAAATACTGCAACACACTGCAGTCTTCTACTTCTTCATGCTTCTCCTACTTCATGCTTCTCCCCCTCACTCCTCATCTTCATCTCCCTCATCACTTGATCCGTGGCGACGGCTAGGGCCTTCTCCCCCTTTTTGGGAAGAAAGGATTCGTTGAAAAATCCTTCGTTGCCCTTCAAGGAGAGCAATCTGTGAGGAGAAGAAAGCTATTTGCTCCTGCAAAACAAAGACAGGTAATGAACACATTAACTCGACCGAGGGATCCTCTTCAGTTGAGGCATCAATCCACGGAAGATCTCTGTGCCTCTTCTCACTCAAGAAGGCAGGTTGCACAGTTTGGAGAGGGAGCTTGGATGTGAGAACATCTTTCTTTTTCGGCTTCAACCCTTGCTCAACAAGCATGCTATAGATGAGAGAAGGTACGATCAACTTCTTGGTAGACTTTGCCACAGCAACTTCAGCAACAGCATTAAAAATGTGAGTGCCTAAGTTGAATTTTTCTTCCTTGAAGACTTTGTAGAGTAGGCACACATGCTCAAATGGCACAACTGTTGTATTGGATGTAGGAATCCAATTTGACACAGAAATCTTGTGCAAAGTTGCAAAAAGAGAAGTAAGAACCGAAGCTATACAGTTAGGCCTTCTGTTCACTATCCACACATCTACACGGCCACCCGTAAAGAAATTCTCCATCTCAACTTCTAGCTCCTCATCAGTCTCAACATCAGATTCCACAACATTTGGAACGGCTAAAAATTTGTTAATGCGAGAAGGAGTGAAAGAGTAAATTTTCCCATGGACATAGACTTTCCCAAACATCTTAGAGGAGGGGTTAGCAAAATCAACAGGCAGATTTGAATAAAACTGCTTCACAATCTTAGCAACATAGGGTTTCACATACGTAACACTCCTAAAAACTTTCCTTTTATGCAAAAAATCAACCAAGTTATATTGTGCAAAATCCTTCAAATCCACTGCCCTATCATGAATGAACTCCCTTTTCCTAAAACTATCCCAATTCTTCTTAGCAGCCTCATTGTAAAAACATTCATTCAAAGCCTTAATTACCTCAAGCTCGGAGTCGGAGTCGGTGTCGACCTCAATCGGAGAAGCTTCTCGTTTGACCTTTTTGACTGACTTGCCATTCGACTTCAACGGCGACGAGGAAGACAATTTCTTCTTCCCTTTCCGAGAGGCAGCAACCTCCTCTTCAAGCTCTTCGTCCTCCTCGGCTTCTGAGAGTTGATGAGAGGCCGATTTTTCAGCAGATTCATCGGAGGAAGCACCCAATTGACCCTCACCCTCGGCATCACTGTCGATGTGGATGGGTTCTTCGGGAGCTTGAGAAGAACGACTTGTTCGAGATATACGCTTTGAACGACGAGAGGGAGGACCCCTAGGAGTTTTAGAGGGTTTCTTCATCGGAGGAGAAGGGGTCGGTGAAGGCATTACTTCCGGCTGTGGTTCCACATCGGCAGGGGAGAACGGAACGGCAATAGGGCTACCACCTTGTTGAGCGGCTTCCTCAGATGGAGGGGCTGGGTCCTCTTGGTCTTCGGCCAAAATTGGAGTGTCGAGCTCCGGGAAATCGAAAGACGGCATCACTATGCCGCTCGGAGCGACGATAATTGCCTGCTCGGCCGTCGGCGTTAGGGCAGAGGACGGTATTGACGGTGGTGCTGGGAGAGGAAGCGGCGGTTGAGACTGGATCTCCGAGCTTCCTACCTCAGGAGAGATCTCCATCGGAGCATTCCCTCGTGAAGACGAGAGCAAGATGCTGGGTCAGAGAAGAGGGGTGGAGTCCGGTGACAGGAGGCGAAAAGGATTAGGTGCGAAGGAGCGAGGAGGAGACGGCTGCGGCGGAAACGTCGAGAGGTGGCGGAGGTACGCGGAAGCTTCAGGATCCGCCATAAATTCCTGTAATTGCTTCATTTTTTCCGGCGTCATCTTGGGGAAAGTTCGAGAGAGAGAGAACGAGAGCTTCTTGGAAGATGAACGGTTGAAGGAATGAAGAAGAATGAGGGTTTTGTGAATAGTGGAGCAAGGATTTGTTTTTAACAGACTTAGCAAAAAGACGGGAATTTTAAATGAGTATACTAACAAACAGATTCGTCCCGCCACAAAAATAGGGATCAATAATTTAAAGATATAGTCAAAGATGAAATTAAAGAAAGGGTAAGATACACTTCCGGATTCACTCAACTGACTTTCAAATTTTTATTTATTTTTTTATTATTATTATTATTAACAACTGTTGTCATAGAGAATGTAATATTCAGAACACTTTTAACACATCATAAAAGACTTTTCAAGAAGAGAGCAGATGGTGAATAGATGCATAATCAAGAGAATCTCATAAAAACCACTTATCTGAGGTCTTTGACCCAGTTATATGGTTTTTTTTAAGAACAATCATGATTTCACCTTTTACAGGCTTTTACATCCTCGAATCTGCTCAACATCACAGTCAACTATGATATATCGAAAGTTGTGGCAACAGTTGATTCAACTTTTGAAATCATATAGAACATAAGCCAAGAGATTTTCTCAAAGATGAGAATCTCTCATAGCTAAGAGCTTTTGTGAAAATGTCAGCCAGTTGAGAATCTGTACTAATGTACTCCAACTTTAATAACTTCTTTTCGACTAAATCTCTAATAAAATGATACCTTAAGTGGATGTGTTTAGACTTTGAGTGGTGGACGGGGTTCTTTGCAAGGTTGATTGCGCTTGTATTGTCGCAAAGCATCACTAGGGAATTGCTCTCCAAACCATAGTCATCCAACATTGACTTCAACCAAATCAGTTGTGTTGCACAACTTCCGGCTGCTACATACTCCGACTCAGCTGTGGATAAAGAAATGCAATTTTGCTTTTTACTGTGCCAGGAGATGAGATTGTTGCCTAGGTAACAGCATCCTCCACTTGTGCTTCTTCGATCATCAGTTTCTCCAGCCCAGTCAGCATCACTGTACCCCACAAGATTTGAAGTCGTGTCCTTTGTGAACCAAAGTCCCAGTTCACAAGTGCCAGCAACATATCGAATGATCCTCTTGACAGCTTTCAGGTGTTCTTCCTTTGGACAGGATTGAAATCGAGCACATGCACAAACGCTGTACATTATATCTGGCCTGCTTGCAGTCAGATACAGAAGACTTCCGATCATCGATCTGTACAGAGTTGGGTCAACTTCAGGCCCAACTGCATCATTCGACAGTTTCTCAGTTGTGCTCATGGGGGTTCTCATGTGTTTTGCACTTTCTAGACCAAACTTCTTCACAATGTTCTTTGCATATTTCATCTGTGAGACGAACACTCCATTTTCTTTTTGCTTGACTTGAAGACCGAGGAAGTTGCTAAGTTCCCCAACCATGCTCATCTCAAAGGAGGTTAACATGGCTTCCACAAATTCCTTCAAGGCTTTCTCACTTGTTGACCCAAACACTATGTCATCGACATAAATTTGAGCTATGGTTAGAAAGTTGTTTTCCTTTTTGAGAAAAAGTGTCCTATCCGCATGTCCCCTGTAAAAACCAAAATCAAGCAAAAATTCAGTCAAACGACTATACCAAGCTCTAGGAGCTTGCTTTAGTCCATATAAAGCCTTGTGCAGTTTGTACACATGATCGGGCTTTGAAGGATCTTCGAATCCTTTGGGTTGTTCCACGTATGCCTCCTCTTCCAAGATCCCATTGAGAAAAGCTGCCTTAACATCCATCTGGTGAAGAGTGATGTTAAGATAACATGAAATAGCAAACAAAAGCCTAATTGACTCTATTCGTGCAACTGGAGCAAAGGTTTCATCATAGTCTATGCCTTCTACTTGAGTGTATCCTTGGGCAACTAAGCGAGCCTTATTTCTAATGATGTTTTCAAACTCATCAGTTTTATTTTTGAATATCCACTTAGTCCCGATGACATTAACTCCAGGGGGTCTGGGCACTAGTGTCCAGACTTTGTTCCTCACGAACTCAAGTAACTCGGCTTGCATTGCACTAATCCAAAATTCATCTTTTAAGGCTTCAGTTACATTCCTAGGTTCAATCAAAGACAGGAACACAATTATCCCAACTTCATTCATGACACATGACAAACACACCATCCTTACCATTTCCTTGTGGTTGACAACTGAGTTACCTCTAGTTCGGACCCCTTCATGAACATCTCCAATGACTTGGTCTATTGGATGATCTTTGCGAATTCTTTTCGGTGGGTCTCTTCTTGCACTGCCTTGTACAGGGATATCTGAATCTTCTTGCTCATAATCAGATTCAGGTTCATTTGTTGGTGTATCCTCGGTTGCCGTTGAAGTGGGCTCAACTTCAGGGTGCACTCTTTCTTCCACTTCTGTGTCACTTGTTTTACTTCTACTCTGTATCTCAATCAAACCATCAGTATCATCAACAGGAGTATAAAGACTGGCTAAATCATCAAACCTCACATTCACACTCTCCATTACAGTTTTGGTCCTGAGGTTATACACACGGTAAGCATGACTGTTAAGGGAATAACCAATGAACACACCTTTGTCACTTTTAGGGTCAAACTTGTATAGATAGTCCCTATCATTTAAAATGTAACAAACACAACCAAAAACATGCAGATATTTAAGATTGGGTTTTTTACCATTAAGAATCTCATATGACGTCATGGTGGTTCCTGTTCTTAAGTTCACTCGGTTGCTTACATGACATGCAGTGTTTAAAGCTTCAGCCCAAAACCGTTTAGCCAACTTCTTTGAATGCAGCATCACCGTGGCCATCTCTTGTAGGGTTCGATTCTTTCGCTCGGCCATACCGTTTTGCTGGGGTGTCTTTGGAGATGAGTACTCATGATGAATTCCTTCCTTCGTGCAAAAGTTGAGGAGTTGAATATTCTTAAACTCCCTCCCATGATCTGATCTTAGTCTTTTGACACAAGCATGGTAAAAATTTTTGATCATGGCATATAACTCAAAGAAGGAATCATATGTTTCACCCTTGTTTCTCAGAAATTTTACCCAAGTATACCTAGATAGATCATCTACAATCACAAAGGAATACCATTTACCTCCAAGACTTTCAACTTCAGTTGGTCCCATAAGATCCATATGAAGTAGTTCGAAGCAACTTTGAGTTGTGAAAGGTCTCTCAGAAGTTGTCACAACTGGGTGCGACGCTTTGACTTGTTTTCCTTTTTGACAATCTCCACAAAGGCTAGGACTTGAAATGTTCAACTTGGGGACTCCTAGAACAGCATTTAGTCTTTGAAGATTCTTCATATTGCGGAAGTTGGTGTGTCCCAATTTTTGGTGCCAAAGCTGCACTTCATTTACCTGCGCACTTAGACAACTGTTTTTGCTAGTCTCATAAATATTATTGGAAGACCTTACCCCTGAGATCACATGATTTCCGTTGCTGTCCATCACAGTGCACCTTTCTTTATCAAAGATGACACTGAAGTTGTCATCACATAGTTGACTAATGCTAATGAGATTTGCAGTCAGCCCTTCAACATGTGATACATTGGCCAGCTTTGGGAGTCCAGGACTGTCCAAGGTTCCTCGTCCAACAATCTTGCCATTTGACCCTCCTCCAAAAGTTACTTCACTGCCATTGATTCTTTGATAATTTGATAGATAACATCTGGAGCCTGTCATGTGACGTGAGCATCCACTATCAAAGTACCATGTGGTCGAGTCATTATTTGTCGATGCAGTGAAGACCACTTGGCAGGTAACTGTTGGTGTAATTTTGGGTCTCCATACCAGTTTCTTGGTCTTGTTATCTTTGTTTGAGAGGATAGGATTTGATGTTTGGTTCTTCAAATGCATCTCCTTATGGTGTTCCTGCAAAAACTTATGACAGAAGGGCTTAATGTGTCCAGGAAGAAAACAGAAGTGACATATGTACCTCCTACGTTTTTTCTTTGCTGACGAAGTTGTGGGAACTTCCTTGGCTTTCACAAATGGTTTGCCATGAGTAGACAAAATCTGAGTGAAGGCTGGTCTTGCACTCGAATCATACCCAAGGCCATGTGAAGTTATCTGAGTTTGAGACAGAACTTCATCTAGTTTTGAGGTTCCCGTGTTGAGTCTTTTAAAAGTTTCATCAGCATGATTGAGTTTAATTCTCATGTTGTCCAACTCAACATTCTTCTTTGTCAGCATGACTTCCAGCTTTTGTAGTGAGGCCTTTTGCACAGTAACTTCCTCAGTTAGTGAATCCACCACTTTGCACTGTTTGGACCATTTGACGTATAGTTCCTTGTAAAGTTCCTGCATCTTTATCAGTAACTCCAGAGTTTCCTCTTCCGTAACTTCTTCCTCATTTTCTGCAGTGGACACAACAGTGTTGAAACAGAAAAGAGTGTTATAGTAGGACTCATCATACCTATCTGAAGTTATCTCAACTTCGGTGTAGTTTGACTTGTCCTCTTCAACACATACTGCAGTTAAGGCTGCCTGCTCAGTTGGTGGATCATTAGGAATCTCCTCTACATAAATTCCTGAGGTGTCAAGCTCACTATCGCTAAGGGATAGAAAGTTGACATGCTTTCCCAGTTTACGAAATGTGTTGGGACACTCGTTGGCAAAGTGTCCGAAGCCCTTGCATTCATAGCATTGAACTGTAGAGAAGTCTGTCACTTCCTTAGGACGAAAGTGATCAGATGCAGCACGCCTAATAAGTTTTGGTTCCTTCCCTGGTGTAATAAGCCTGTCATAGAGAACCAAAGATCCGGAGGCATCATTTCGAGGCTTTCGTTGTTCTCTACCTCCCACTTGTTATTTTCCTTTGTTGGCTCGAATGAGAGAATTAACTCTTCGGGTGAGAAGAGCATAATCTGGGTCCTTCTCAGTGATTTCTTCAAGATCTTCATATTCTTCTTCAACGTAGGCCGAAGTTGTTTTTGAAGTTGTCTTAGAAGTTGTCCCGACAGTCAAGGCGATTCCCTTCTTCTTCTGTCCACCCTTTTCATTTAGTTCCATCTCGAATATCTTCAGATCATTCATCAGTTTGGTGAAATCCAGAGCTCCAGTAGTTATAGCAGTATCAATTGCAACCACTTTCATGTCAAAACGAGAAGTTAGAGTCCTCAAAGTTTTTGAAACTAACCTCTTATTAGTAATTGGATCACCCAAATCATTGCACTCGTTGGCAATCTCCAGTAGTTTGTTGCAGTAGTCTCCTACGGACTCATCATCCTCCATTTTCATGTTTTCAAACTTTGTGGTGAGAATCCGATGCCTTGATTCTTTAATTCCAACATCACCTTCGCAATGCTGCTGGAGTATATCCCAAGCTTCCTTAGCCGTCTCACAATTCCTTATAAGTTTGAACATCTGAACGTCTAGGGAGGATTGAATCGCGTTGAGCGCCTTGTCATTAAAGGTGGCTTCTTCATTTTGCTCTCTGGTCCATTCTGACTGTGGTGTACGACATGTATCTCCTTCAGCATCCACGGTCTTGGGGTGTGTCCATCCTTTTTGAACCGCATTCCATGCTCTTGCATCAATCGACTTGATGCATGATCTCATCCGAACTTTCCAAAAGGAATAGTTCATGCCATCTAGAACGGGAGGTTTGTTGAACAGCGGGTTCGTGCAATCCATTGTGCTTATGAAAACAGGATCACCACTTAGTGTATCAAGTGCCTGCTCTCGATGCCAATTGAAAAAACCGAACTTTCGGTTTTGACAGAGTTGTGATCAAAGTTGGCTCCAAAGTTGAGACAACTTTGCATACGCAGCGGAAATTTAAAACAGAAGCAATGGATTAGAATTTTCACAAGATTATATTTCTATAATCTTGCGAAGTGCCTCAGGGCGAAATCTTCACTATATAAAATATGTGAATTACAAAAACACTACCAGATAAACTCTCACTAAATATTAAGACACTTTATCTCTTCCTTCATAGAAGGTTGGGACTAAAGTTGTCTTAACTATATCTAGTAGAAACGGATAAATACGAGAACTCAAAACTTTACAATATCTGAAAAGCTCTACTAAAACTCGTTATCTAACACAAACAATCTGAACCCTATATATACACATCTTGTTGCTTGATCCCTACTCAAAGTAACCGATCCACTAAGCCTTGATCTCCACGAACTGCATTTCTATATTTCCGGCGTAACTTACGGCGCAACTTCCGGAACAATCGTAGCTTCAGCAGATCGTTGGACTTGGTCAAATCCCACATGCTCCTATTTTTTCTCAACAGATTTAATCCTGCAAGAAAGACAAAAACTTCAAATATACAATATAAACAAATATCCCTAAATCTATGATACACTATCAATCGGTATCAACAGTGGGGATCAAAATTTTATAATAGAATTGCCCTCAGAAAAAAGAAATTTCAAATTTTCGAAAGAAGATAGTAACGACGACAAAAGATTAATTAGAGTCCACAATCACAATTTGAATAAGCAAAACACTTAATTAATAACATATTTAAATATGCACATTAAATAAATATTTATACTTTATTCATGATTGTGTGATCGTGCATGAGTGGAACCAAAATTTCAATTCCTATTTCAATGTTAAATGAAACATGATTATTAGACTTCAATTACTCTCTCTCTCTCTCTCTCTCTCTCTCTCTCTCTCCCCTTCTTACTTGTTGTGAGTTGTCACCAAACGTCGCAGACTAGTTTATAATGGCAGGCAATGGCACTTGGCAGCAAGTGTAATTAATTGAAGGCATAGTTTACTTGGTATCAACTAAATTCGTAACGCTATATTATGATCGCTAAAACGACACTAAATGTCTCAGTTTTTACAGAGTCGACTACCAAAATCATGGTCGGCGAATGAATCTCATCTCACATATAAATGTGTTATCAAGACAACCTCAATCAATATATACCAACATCTCTTTCCCAAAATTTGGTCAAAATGAATCTTCAATTCTGTCTATACATCTACCATGCACGTAGAAGTCTTGTAGCTGCAGCTGTAGTCAAAACCTTTCAACGAGCATGTTGGAGTCGAGTTGGATATTAACATCCTGTTATTGGTATCACCTAACAACAATCATGTGTACTTGTACCTTGCAAATTCTACACCACCTTCTTCATCTCCCTGGGAAAAAGCATGCAGCAACAAGCTCTATATATGGCAATTCACTTTCTTCATTGTGCATTTGTGTGGGGGTTGAATGTCTATCTACCCAGGGCAAAATTTATTCTTTTACCAAGCAGCTTTAGAGCTACATCACGTTTGCCTCCGGTATGGAAGATATGAGATCCTCTCGAGATTGGGATCTCCTACTTTGGAGACGCATTTGACTTCTGTTTGGAGGGGTCCAGACGGGACCAAGATTAGTGTTGTCGATTTGGAGCTGTCCCAAGCTACCTGATGAATAGCTATGTGCTACACTGCCTGATGAAGAATACAATGAGGATTTAGTGAACTTGTTGCCACCAACATTGAGGCCAACTCTAGCTCCGAAAGGGTTTTGCTGAGTACCCGGAACTGGACTCAGCGGATCCTTAGTGCGTCCATCTGCTGAAACACGATAATAAAGTGAAGTGGAGAGATTATATATAAGCATGAATATTTTTAGGAATGTAAGTGAAACACAGTTCAAGAAAGAGGAAGTAAGTTTACCTATATTGACAGGACGACTCCAGTGCTGGAATTGGAAAGGAGCGGGAATATTTAGAACTGATGCGGATGTTACACTTTTGTGATTGAAAAGTGGGAGATATCGCCTTCGTAAATATTTTGATGAGTTGCCAACACAGGATAGACAAACCAAGAGAAATAGTGCAGCTAAAGAAAAGGCTACAACAACAAGTGGGTTTATCTTTACTTGGAAGATATCATATCCGCGAGATGTTCCAGAATATGGAAATGCCTTCCCAGCTTCAAACAGAGCAACCCCGAGGGTCCAAGTGATGCTTCCAGAACCAATAATCACATGGCTATCAGTAATGTGCAATCCTTCTCTTAAGAGGCGCACCACATATGGAGCTCTGAAGCAGTATTGTTCAATGAAAGGCTGAGGAACAACGCTTTTCCTTGCAACAATCCAAGGCTTTTCACAAAATTCACGACCTTTCTCTAATACATCGTCAAGAGTAGCTTCAGGAGTCAAGTTGAAAAACCGGTACACAACATAGAAGCCTGACATAGCATAAAACTGGCCATGAGGACGAGGCAGATTTTCTGGAAGAGCACATGGATACATCTCACAGTCAATTCCTGTGCTATTGTTTGACCATTCAGACAAATTGACAGCAACTTTGGCAAGTACACTACATTCGGCCCAGTTTGGAACTCCTATGAGTTGAACTGGAACTCCAGCATTTCCTACTTTACCAATTTCCTTTCCACCAGTTGAACAATGTCTACACATGTATTGTTCTTTGTAACCAGACTGCAAACAAGGATGATTAATTTCAATTTTTCCACTTAAAAGATCTGCATTACTAATATGAGGAATCCTTTTGAGAAGATGACCAACAGATTTATCAAACGCATCGTTGAGACCATATCCAGCCAAAGAATATGCACTTAAATGATGGTTAATAGGGCCAATTCCCAGTTTTAAGCTCGTTTCATCAAGGTCGCCTTGTTTACCTTCAAAAGTAACCTGAAGTGAAGAACCACCCAAATCAAGTGCACCATATGTCTCCTTCTCAGGAACGGACCCCAAGACCTTAGTGTGGTAATTTAAAGCTATCCATCCATAATAAGCTTCCTCCACGCCTGTGATGATTTTTACCCATTCCTTTTTGCACAAAAAAGGTGAACTCTTCAGGATTGACCAAGCATTGTCAAGAAGCCATTCAGAATCTGTACTTGGTAGCCTACGAACTCCAGCTGTAGCATAAAGAAAGAGAGAAGTAGTCTTATGTGAGTTTCTTGGAATTTGTTTCTCAGCCCATTCAACAAGAGGTTTAATTGCTTCTTGTAACCCAGACATGTTATGCACCAATTTGTCAAATCCCGGCTCAGTCTCCATTCTGTTGTAAGCCCGACCACTCTGGGAACCAGATTTCGTCTGGAAATCTTCAGGCAGAGATTTCAATGATATAGGAAGCTTGTTATCCTTGTCTTGATTAATAGAAGCCTGATATACATAAACACGTGTTCCAGTGCTACCACAGTCGAGTAAAATATAGAACTTGGTAGTTCCTCTAGACCAGTTTGTGTAAAGATATTGGAGACCAAATGAAAGACATGAAATAAGAAATAAGCCAAGGAAAATACAGATAACTCTCATCCACTTCTTCTGTCTGGATGAAGTTCCTGGTGATACCTTTTCCTTCGAAAAACTTGATACTCCATTTTCTTTCTGAAGGACATGTGATGTCAATGCTTGACCTAAATTTCTTTCTACTCCAGCATTAATATTTCCTTCTTCTATATCAAACCGGTGATAAGTAGACAAATCCTGAAGGGAAGTCGAGAGTCTCAAATTACTCTTTTTCTCAGGTTTGAGAAAACCATTAGGAGAATCAGGAATTGCCGACCCAGGTGGTTTGTAAGAAAGATTAGAAGCCTTTGGTGCTGATAAACGACTCAGTCTAGGAGAAAATAATTCTGATAATTTGCTGAAAACCATATTTTCAGGGAGTGCAAGTAGCAATGTAAACAGGTGCTACCTCTCTAGAGCAAGCTACAAGAAGTTAGTAGACCATGCGTAAGATATGCACACATCATGCAAAGGGCTAGTTGTAAGAATAAAACGAGTCCTGCAAAATCCACATTGCAGGAAAATCCATGTTAGTCGATAGAGGTGAAACATTTAATGATTTTTTTTATTTTTTATTTTTTTTTTGAGTCCAAGCCTCTATTAATCAAGAAATTTCTGGAAAGAAGATAACTATAAGTAATTTAATTTCCAAGCTCAACTCGCTATTCACATATAAGAAGTGAAAAACAACAATATGTAATTTGGTCAGCATCTAAGTTATAAGAAGATTTCCTGAAAGATATAGATAAATCCAATATCTTCATCAAGAGACTGTATATTCTAATGAAAACTTTCACTAGGCTATTAAATTTCACTCTATCTCCAGTAAAATCTAAAAACCTAGCCAAAGGCCCTGAACAAACAAAGTTTACCTTTCCTCTATGAACCTGAGGATTTAATGCTTAGTCATCCCTAGCAAGTATAGAGCTGCTCAAGAACTGCACACCAGTTTGAATAAAGACCAAATCATTCAAGAGTTGGAAACATGAAATTGAAAGTTATTCACGATAACCAACCAATAGAGATTCAAATCAATGCAACACAACTCAACAAAAATATTCCACCTCACTGTGAGTAAATGATGTTAGAAAGATATAAAATACGTTCAACAAAAGCTCTGTTTCTAGCCTAGTTGCAATCATCTTCAAGCTCTACAATGCAAATCATACAGAGAAAATCAGTCACGCCAAAACGAAGGATGAAAATCTCGATATCAATCAACAGCAGCTTATCACATTTTAAAGATTCAAGTCAGTTGTGATTTACTCTCAACTTTCACATTCGCTACTTTCAATCATATCAAAGCTCAAATAGCAAACATCCATGTGCCAGGATAATTATGAATTGGACCCTTATATTCAGTACATCGCCATTTTTTCATATCAAAGATCACTGAACCAGCCAAATGGGGCAGCAAAAAAGATATTCAAGATCACAGATCTTAGAAAATCACGAACAGGTAATACAGAGGAAGAGACAAATGCAGAGAGATTCATTAATCGCTCCGAACAAGCACAGCAATCTTCGGATGAAAAGTGTTTTTCTTACCATCAGATCACTGGAAAGTTGGAATCGACTGCCCCACAAAGCAAGATCCGAATTCGGAAATGGGATTTTCGTTCACTATCAAAACACGTAAAAAACAAAAGAGCCAACAGCTGAGTGTTGGACTACTCTCTCTCTCTCTCTCTTTCTCTCTCTCTGATGATGGGGGTTAGAGAGGTTTGAAGTTTTCAGACCAAACCAAAGTTTGAAATTTCTTCAATTGAAGAGAAAACAAAAACAAACAAAAATTAAAACGACTCAAAATGCAGGTTTTGTTTCTCGGATTTTCTATTTACTAACAAAACTGTCTCCTTTCTTTTAATAAGAGTTTAATTGGCTCACATATAATCGGTTCTTAAATCATACTATGTATTTTATTAGGATCTCAAGAAAAATAGATTATATATACGCAAATGAAAGGATAAAATTCATATTAACCTCCATATTTTTCCGATAAATACAGACTTAAAACCCCTTGTGGTATGGTAAAGTTCATCGCATTCTTCTCAAATATTATGGACAAAAATTTATGCGAGATCGTCTAAGGAGTCTCTTATGTTAGACGAGTCAAATAGGACTCAAATCAGCCCAAAAGACTCATCCAAATCCGCAAAAACGGTCAACTCACGCACGGCCAGATGCATATCACTAGGTATAAAGTGAAGTATCACTATGTATAAAGTAAAAATATCACTATGTATGAAGTAAAGTATCACTAATTATATGTCAAAATATCACTTAATATGAATGGAAGTATCATCAATTATAAAGTATTTTCACATGTTAAAAAAAAAATAAAAGGTTAATTGCGTTAAAATACATAAACTTTTGGCTATTTTTAGTTTTTCACACGTTTTAAAAAATCTAATTTTAATAACATGAACTCAACACTTGTTTGGTTTTTCACATAATTTTCAAATTCGGTCACTCTAATCCGATTAAAATCGATAAAAAAATTCATGTATTTTAAGACAATTTAGTGTCCACATAGATGTACACGTGGATAACTTCGACTACCACATCACTTCAGTTGATCGAAATTTGAAAATCGTGTGAAAAGTCAAACAAAACTAAGTTTATGTAATTAAAACTATATTTTTTAAAACGTGTGAAAAAATCAAAAACACCCCAAAGTTTATGTATTTTAAGACAATTAACCCAAAAATAAATGAATTATTTTTTACATAAATCATAATGTGGAGTTTTAATTTATTTGATTCATTTATCTTTTTTTTTTATGTTTGTTGATTCTCCAAACATCATGTATCACTATGTATGAAGTAGAGTATTATTAATTATGTGTCGAACTATCACTTAATATGAATTGAAATATCATCAACTATGAATTGTTTTTACATGCTAAGAAAAAAATGAAATATTTTCTACATAAATCATAATGTGGACTTTTGAATTAATTCAAAAAATAAATGAATTATTTTCTACATAAATCATAATGAGGATTTTTAAATTAATTCAAAATATATATATATATATATATTTAAAAAAATGAAAAAAAAACAAAAAAAAAGAAGGAAAAGGGGATGGAGAGGGAGAAGGACCACTAAAAAAAAGAAATGGGGGACTATCTCATGGGTCAATTAGTGATCCTTCTAACATAAGAGACCCGTTAGACAGTGTCACACAATTGTGCCTCAATATTATAATAATTTAACAACATTAATTTTAACATTTTCCCATTATACCTTTTGCATATTTAAATAAATGAATATTTTTAAAAATAATACTTCCCTATGTCTAATTAGGGATGACAATGAGTAGGGTACTGTGGTACCCGTCCTATACCCGCATTTAAAAGAAATACACATACCCGTCTCTATACCCGCATGGTTAGCAATTATTGTGTCCGTCCCCATACCCTCTGGGTACCTAACTGTCCATACCCGTACCTATTACCCACAATTTAACTAACTATAAAAAATTATAAATTTAAAAACATTAGAAAAATAAAATCATAATAACTATTTGATTAATACAATCTTCATAAAAAATTATATTAAATAAATAACTCTATAAACATTACAATATTATGAATAACAAAAAAAAAAATGAAAGACATTTATCTGAACCTGTAGCAGAAAATCAACTAATTTTATTTATTTCTTGTATTATGTGTTTCAATTAAAAAAACTAACTTGAAAAAAAAAACGAATTAAATCATCTTCAATTAACTTCTCTAAAATTATAATTACGTAGATTAATGAATACAAAATGTCTACAAATTAGGCGGTGGCCATATACGGGTATAATATTGCCTTATTTTCAATTATCAATAAATATTTTCAAATTTTATAATATATATATATATGTATGTATGTATGTATGTATGTATATATAATTAATTTTCTATAAAAAGTACAAACTAGGAAACAAACTAAAACATGATATATATGAAATAAAATACAAAATAAAATCAAATTTAAATATTTATTATTTTCTGATTTATAATAGTAATATTAATGATTTTCATAAACACAATTATATATAAAATTGTATGTATAAATACACATATGGTATGGGGCGGGTTAGGTACTAAGGTACCCATACCCGCATCCGTACCCGTAAAAAAATATGGGTAATTACTTGTGCCCGTGCCCGTCCCCATTAACTGGGTAATTACCCTACCCATCGTGGGTAATTTTTGCGGGTACCCATAGGGTCCGTTACCCGTTGCCATCCCTACGTCTAATTCATATATGCCAATTGGATTTTTATTTTGATTAAAAAAATTATTGAAAAGGTCAATTAAAAAAGAAATGTCTTGTTTGTTAACATTTTCAAATGGAAAATTCTCAATTTTACAATTCAAAACACTGAAAACACGTTTATTTTACTCATTTTTAATTCCAATTTTTGCCTTTTCCAATCATATATAACTTGTTCAATCACATATATATAGGGGATGGTTCTAGTGCAAACCATCCCTAGTATGTAAACTATAAACCAATCTTCCACCACACATTTATTAAAATCTAATGGTCTAGATTTGGTCAAAAAGGCGGTGGCATGGTTGTAAATAAGATAAACTTCAAAACATGCGGTGACATTTTGATAATTTTCACGTCAAGGTCAAAATTTAAAAAAAACGTGGACTTCCAGAACACAGGCTAACGGAGACATAATCATATGCCGACAAACATATGATCATATGCTAAAGAAGCAGTATCACTTCATACGCAACACGCAACTTTGAACTCAAAACTGATTTTGTTTAGAAATAATTAAATGGCGAGTCTTATAAAGTTAGAAATTTAGTCAAGCCTACTTTTAAACAAAAAATAATTTCTTTTTTTTTTTTAATTATGGACAAAGTTATGGTTGTTTAATTGAAGATTGTTAATTGCATTATTTGATTTCAATTCACTACATTAGTGCTTCGTTAGCACTATGTAATACATTCATTTAGCATCACATAATGCTTTTGTTAGCATACCACATTGATAATAGAAAAAATGATGAAATTTAATAAAATTATATTATTGAATATTAAAATTGACATGATAAACTCTTATAACAATAACTGATGCTATTGAAGTATTTGTCTTATGCTAACGCTGGTAATACACTAGAATTTCATACAAAAAATGTCTTAATGCATTAATGCAGTGTTCAATGTCTATATAATTGATATTAACGAATCATTTATCATGTGCTAATAAAATAAATCATAATTGAGATGTAAAAAAACGTTATAGCAATACAATTGATACTAACGAAAACATATTCTAATTTGAATGAAATAAATCCTTATAGCAATATAATTGTTACCAACAAAATATTTTTCACATGCTAACGAAATATACCTAATTCTGATTTGTTTACAGCAATATAATTGATGCTAACGAAATATCTGTCATATGCTAACGAAATATTTGTTATATGCTAACAAAGCATTTTGAGCTTGAATATACATGAAAAATGACTATTTTGTATTTTTCGTCAATATTTTGTCAAATGAACGCTCAACTGATCTTGAATGTAAGAAGATTAAGAGACCTTTAATTTGATATATTATTTGTGTTAATCCGATAAAAAAGAGCAAGTTACGATCGTTTGAAGTTTTTTAGAAAGTGTTTTAAATGTTGAATCAACATGACATCAACTTATTTTTAAAGGACGGAAATAACCCTCAATAATAAAAAAGTGGCAAAAATGGCATAAAAGCCACCAAATTTGGGATTTGATCTAGCCGTGTATTTTTATGAATTGATGATAGGAGATTGGTTTACAGTTTACACACTAGGGAATGATTTACGTTTAATCCATTCCATATATATATATATATATATATCATTACAGTGAACTCATTATTTAAATATTCATCGATTCATCATAACCATACGGATATTTATCTTTTCATCTCAACCACAAATTCAAATTGAAAATATAATCCAACAAACATATTTTTATTTTTCAAACCTATAATTCTAAACATTAAATCATTCATCAAAATAAAATCATTATAATTTTTCAAAAATCAATACACCTCGTAAATTGAATTGGAAATACTGAAAACTGAAAATTGATATTGGAAATTATAACACCAAAGAAGCCCTAAACTTAGTATGCCCATGTTTCTTTATTTGACAATGAATTAATATTTAATGTAAATATATTAATTAGAGGTATATATTAGTAAATTAGCGAAATATATATAGAAATCAATTTATACATTGAGTTATCCAAAAAAAGAAAAAAAATCTAAATAAATGGGACGAAGTGATTATAAAACTTAGAAAAATATAACAACAACAAAAAAAGTAGTAGTTTGACTAAATACTAAGATTTTCAAATAGTATACAATATATTTATAAAAGATAAAGATGTTAAAATTGTCTTTTCTATAACAAAAAATGAAAAAAGAATATTGTTGGTCCCGGTGCGAGTCTATGTCAGTTTAGAGGGGGGTGAATAAACTGACTACAAAAACTTAACTGAGAGGGAGCTTGACTTAAAGCTTAGCTGGTGAGCTTGATCAGTTATGACTGATAGCTTGAAGACTTAGCTTAGGTTGTCAGTGCAGTTTGTGTGTTAGAGTGTGCAGTTGAAGAACATGCAAAGCTTAAAGCAATAAGTACAACACACACAAGACTTATAGAGGTTCGAAGCTTCCTGCTTCTACGTCCTCTCTTCCTTCCACAGAAGGGCAATCCACTATGCAAGAGTAAAGTTTCTTTATTACAATTACATAGTGAAGAAATTATGTTGGACCTGAAAATGGCACCCTTCAAACCGAGCGCGACCTCCTTTCCAACTGTTGCTATCCCGGAAGAACGGACCCGTCGGTACACGCTCCTCCTCAGCCGGTTTCTGGGTCGACAGCTCACACTTACCGATCTCAATTGCTTGCTGAGACTTTAGGTGCTATTGCCCGTCTTTACATGATTTTAGATCTTGCTCGATCTTCAAGAATGCAGTCTTGAACCTGTTATCAACCTGGAGTGCTCCTTTGATCTTGAGCTGAGTGGTTGATCTTTGAAGAACTGAACTGAGAAGCTTTGCTCTGGCTGGAATTCTGCGTCAGCTAGCTGCTTGCTTGAGACTTGAAGCACACCTTCTCAGTTGGGACTTTTCGCACTTAAGAGGTTTAAGCTTTAAGCTATGGGGAGGGAGAAAGAAGAGCTCAATATCTGCAAGATAGCAAAAGTTAGATTGGCGAAAGCCTCTGTCAAAATTGTGTTCACTCTCTTTTTATAGATAAGTGATATTTTGACCGTTGTGATTGGTGAATATGTTGAATTCACCGGCAGCAGTTTAATGCATGTAGCCGTTTGAAGCTTTAAATGAACTAGCCGTTTGACTTTAATGACTTCTGCTCAAAGATCATCAGGATCTTTCCAAGATTTCCCATCAAGATCTTCATTGACTGCTTGTCAGAGAGAGCAGGTATTTCGGCTATCAGTTTTGGACATTTAGCTGATGGGCTTGCAGCTATCTCGGCTTTCAGCTCTGAGATTGTCTAGTTGGCAGTTCCTCAGCTGCTTTAAGCTTCAGTTCTGGAACAGTCCAGTAAAGTTGCCTTGGCAACTTAGCTTCAACAAGCTTTCAGTTCTGGACTACCCGTCGGCTGTTTGTTTGAGCTTTTCTTTCTTTGAACTGATCGTAGGTCAGTTCAGTATTGGCTCAAAGCTCTTTGAGCTTTCTCTCGGCAAACTGATCTTTGATTAGTTTTATGATTGGCTGACTGACCTTTGATCAGTTCAGCTTCAGCTTTTCAAGCTGGCTCTGCTGTCATCAGTCTTTCTTGGCTTTTAGCTAGACTGATGGTTACTCATCTGTGGATGCCTACCAGTCTCCAAAGTTCTCTTCCCCCTCTATCTTTTTAAGGTTTGAAGAGTTGACTCTGACTGGTCTGACCGAGGCAACCTTTAAGCTGGTTGACCATGCTTCAGGACAACTGACTCTCGTTTCAGCTAGACTTTATCTGAAGTCTTACTTGATCATTACCCCTGATTTCCAACTTCAAATAACCTGCAGTTTTTCATAAGATCATCAAATATGTTTTGACATTTCATCAAAACCATCAGTTGAGTTTTTTCCAACAATTTTCCCAACAAATATACAAATTAATTATCTATTTTTTTTATTCATATTCATGTTGTAAATGATTTCGTTAACATATGATAATGATTCATCATCATTGTGAAAATAACGTGAGCTAACGAAATATTATCATATGCTAACATAGTGTATTCATCATGCTAATAAAAGTACAAAACATTATCATAATCCATAATGTCAGTATAGTGCACTTATTTTTTTTGGTTTATTACATCACAATTAGATTTATTCCTTCTGGTTGGAATTTATAATTTTTTTATATATATTTTTTATTTTTAGTCAATAATTGATTAATATAGTTCATTTCACTCAATTAGGGTTAATTAATTATGGTTTATTTCATCCAATTGGATTTCTAACGAATGCTAATGGAGTATTGTCATATGCTAATATAGTGTATTCTTAATACTGATTAAGAATTATCATAATGCTAGCGCAAAAATAAACCATGTACATTTATAAATTTAATCTCAATTGCGCTTTATTCCAACCAATTAGAATTTATAATTAGTGTGAGAATTTAATTTTCATTTTTACTTAATAATTAATTATTATAATTTATGCCATCTAATTTGTACTTATTCCATTCCAAGTAAGATTATTATATCCGATTATAATTTATAATTACTTTTAGAATGTATTTTCTGTAAACAATATGAGAAGACTATTTTCATTAGCATTACGATAATATTTCACTAACATTATTGTAATTGCTTTGTTAACATTATAACTAAGTTATCAAATACACCATGCTAACAAAACAATGATTTTTTACTAAACTGTTGCATTTCATTAAACTACAATGGTTTAAAGTGTTGTTTATGCGTACTTTGTTTTTATAAAAATTATTGAATTACGATATTATATCACGCCTAAAAACTTATCATTATTGTAAAAAGAGTGACTCTCATGTGAGACCGTCTAACGCATTTCTTACGTTAGACAGGTCTTATATGAAGTTGGTCTCCCATCCCTTTTCTTTTCTTTTTTATTTTTATTTTTCACTAGTCCATTCTCCCATTTCCTTTTCTTTATTATGTTATTTTTCAACGATTCCCTTATCCTTTTTTTTTATTTTCTTTTCAGTTTTCTTTTTTTTAATTCTTTTTTTTTTTTTTTACAAATATACATTTGATTTTTTTATTCGATGTCTCGCGTAGTGTACTTACCAATATTAATGTATGGACTCATGCATTGTGCTTGATAATAATTTTTTGAAATATATGTACCATAAAATTGAATTAGTGAACCCTAAAATTAAATTGAATAAATTAAAAAAATTATCACGCATCACGTGCAATTTTATACAAGTGTTTGTCTTATAAAAATGTTACCGTCTTCTTTAAGCAATGTAAGCTCTTGGGTTTTGAAGGATATATAGTCTAAAATGGATTCTTATTTCTCACAATAGAGTTAGGTTTTCACTAGAACCAACTCCATGTATTTACATGCATCAAAAGCCACTCTTCGAAAATAGAAAGGCAAGTTCCATCTCCATGCTTTTTGAAATGGTGGAGTTGATAGAAACGAGCTCTCAAAAGATCACCGTTTAATGATGAAACAATACTCTGTAGATATTACGAATTAATTATTCAAGCAATATCAATATGCATGCCTTTTTAAACAATATATATTACGGCTATAGTGTGAGATATCCTTAAAGTCAAATCTAATTTCAACAATTACAATATACAGTGGTAATAATAAGTACATACATTGTCCCTTGGGGATGGTCTAGTGGTGTTTTTTGAGGTCAAAAGTCTCAAGTTCGACCCACCACCAATACCACTAGATGTGAGCCTGTCACACCTGACCTATCAAGTGTGGTTACCTCCCCTGTGTAGACATCAAAAAAAAAAAAGTATATACATCATAGAGTAATGCCAAATAATTTCCATAATCTATCTATTTATATTTTATACATATATTAAAACAAAATTAAAATCACAAATAAAAAAATATCCGCAAAATATGGTACGCAATTATAAAATGAATGTCAAAAATTTTATAATTAGTGTACAGCGCAGATGGCTGAAGTTAAAGTTCACGGCTTCCGTGTTATGTATTTTTAGCTTTTTCCGTCGTTCCATTAAATTCTAATTACTTTCTGCATGCTTTGCCATCATTATTTTTATTTAATTATTTTTCAATTGTTTATTGATTCGAGTTTTTATTTTATTAATTTATTTTTATTCATAATAGGTACTTGTTATTTAATAACCCGATATATGAAATTTATCAAAGCTACTCTCCGTCCTGATTATATAGTCCCTATTGCTATTTTGGGGTATTTCAATTATATAGTCCAATTACTATAAATAGCATTAATCTTCATAGTAATGTACAAATATACCCTTACTAATTCTTTAAAATTAATAAATTAACCACTTAAATTTTAAAAGTTATAAATATTAAATAAGGGTATCATTGGAAGTTTAGCTTTAATATATTATTTTCATAAATACTTTTAATCTATGTGTGATTAGAAAAGAGACTGTATAATTGGTAGGGAATGAGAATATAAGTTCAATTTTCAATAAAAGTTATATTTATATATACTCTAATTTATTTCAAATTTAATTATTAATGCTTCGTGGTATTCAGTTTTGAACTTACATTTGTAAGTTGTTAAAAGTTTCTTGTGAAAGTTTTAATTCTACTTGAAATATTTTATGATCGTGTTTTGTAAACTCTAATAATTTATATTGCGATCGATCAAATGGAAAAAATTATGACCAAATAAACTTTATGTTCAGTGATAACATTTTCTTGTGTAGATTTTCATTTTCATCTAATTACGTAAAATTTATTATTTCTATTTTTGTTTAAATGATATAAATATTCACTTCTAATTAATTAAAACATAAACATATCTAAGTCAATTAAAATCACAATAGCATAAGGAAAAAAAAATCGTACATTGCACGATTATATTTGTTGGATTTTGTTGATATTTTTGTACACTGAACAAATTAGATTAAAATTTCCGGTGCAAACTTTGACTATACAACTACAGACCATACGTGCTCAACTAATTAGTTTTACGCCATTTTTTATAGTATGCTTGTATTATTATTACTCCAAGATGATATTAAGTTATTTGTTTGTTTAAATAATTATGATAATTTTTATTTATATCTATGAAAATACAATTTAGTTTTAAAATCTATTTAATTATTTTTATATGTTTATTTCACACACTTATATATATGTATTGGAAAAATATATCTACCCATGATAAAATTTTACTTATAATTTCTCAATTATTATAAAATAAAATAATATTAAACATCGTGTGGGAGACATATTAATATATATTTTAAAATTTTTATTTAAGCTCAATTGCATTAAAAATCATTCCCTTGCATTAGCATAGCCGTAAATAAGTCACGAACTTATACGTGAGTAATTAAGTTGCCGATTTTTAATTGAATAAATGATACTGTAGATAGCGAAAAATTTAATATTATGTATAATATTTTTATTAATTTTTATATATTTATTTAGTTTTGGAATCATATTAAATTTAAAATTAAATAAAATATTTAAATAATAAAGATATTATTATGTGATAAACATCAAGAGTCTTTGACAATAAATAAATATCTTTCAAAAGATATATATCAATTTCTAACAGCCAATGAGATAGTGCCACATCAGCCATAGATCTCTCTCCCTATAACTATAAATAGGGGTCTCCATATCAGTTGAAAATCACACCAAAAATCATTTGAAGGGTTCAAGAATTTGAGAAGAACTTCCATAAGTGAAATTCTCTCGGATATTAAAGGCGTTCTTGTGACATTCAAAGGCGTTCTTCACCAAAATCATCCCGAAAATGGCGTTTGATCTACAAGCAAAACAGTCAAAAGCGTTCTTCATCAAATTCAACCCAAAATTAACGTTTGATCCGGAAACAATGCGTCAGCCCTTCGAATTAACGTTTCAAAGACCAAAGACCAAGTCAAAAAAGATCGAGAAAATAAACCTTCTCCGAAAACTTCAAAAATCATTTGAAGATCGTTCATGGAGTGATTAATCAGGGGAGAAATAGAGATTGGATCCAAAAATACAAATTTGATCCGAAATCAATTTATTTGTACACTGTTTTGTGTTTTATTAAATTAAATATAAAAATTTGTGTTACAAATTTTGGCACGCCCGGTGGGACCATCTCTACCTCTCATCTATTCTCTTCACCAATTTTTCTCAAGCATCAAGATGTCTACAATTCTGGAAGAACAAATTGCAAATTTGACAAAGCTTGCCGAAGGACTTGCCAAGTGGATACAAGAACGGGATGCTCAAATCTTGAAGCTGAACAAAGAAAGGATTGTTGATTTTGGTGGCGAGCGAATGAAGATACTGAAGCTGAGATATCTACAAAGCTACATGCCAACAAAAGTGAAAAATCTACAGCTAAAGAAATTGAAATATCGTGTGATGGCTCAATACAAGTTGATCAACTCAAAGATTTAATACTGGAAACAATCAAAGACAAGTCTGGAGAGAGCCTTAAATCACTCTGGACTTACAACAAGCCATATACTCCAAGAATTGACAACTTAAAGATGTCAGATGGCTACCAGCCGCCAAAGTTTCAACAATTTGATGGCAAAAAAAATCCAAGACAACACGTGACCAACTTTGTAGAGACCTGTAATGATGCTAGGACATACGAAGATCACTTGGTAAAGCAATTCGTTCATTCTTTAAAAGACAATGCGTTTGATTAGTATACCGATTTGGAGCCAAAATTAATTAATAGTTGGGGGCAACTGGAGAAAGAATTCATCAACCGCTTCTACAGCACTCGAAGGACAGTTAGCATGATGGAACTCACAAATACAAATCAACAAAAAAGAGCCTGTCATCGACTACATCAACCGTTGGAAGAACTTGAGCCTAAATTGTAAAGATCGATTATCAGAAACTTCAACAATTGAAATGTGTATCCAAGACATATGTTGGGGTCTTCGATATATTTTGAAAGGGATTCAACCAAAGACCTTCGAGGAATTGGCCACCAGAGCTTACGACATGGAGTTAAGCATTGCCGCAAATGAAATTGAAGAACTGTCAATGCAAAAGGATCACAACTTTGAAGAAGAGCCATAAATAAATGATGGGGGCAAACCTTTTGAGGAATCTCCAAGTGAAAAAGAAGAAGAGGAAGAAATGGCTATAAATCTCACCACGTGCTTATTCAAGTCTTCCGATACATGTCACAATCTATGAAAAGAAAAAAATGTTCCTTGATAAGAGCCTAAACTATCTTCCAAAGCTCCTTGATAAGAGCTAAAACTATCTAAAGTTTTCAAAATGGCAATGCTCCTTAATAAGAGCCTAAACTATCTTCGAAAGCTCCTTGATAAGAGCTTAAACTATCTAAACTCTTCAAGAAATACCAAGACTCATTGCCACGAGTATAAAATATCTAAAAAGTCAAATTCAAATCTAAGACTCCTTGACATGAGTATAAAATGTCTACAAAGTCAACTTCAAATCCAAGACTCATTGATACGAGTATAAAAGATCTACAAATTCAAATTCAAGACTCCTTGACATGAGTATAAAATATCTATAAATTCAAATCTAAGACTTTTTGACACGAGTATAAAATGTCTACAAATCCAAATTCAAATCCAAATACTCACGGACACGAGTATAAAAGGTCTACAAAGTCTAAATTCAAGTTAAAGGCTCCTTGATATGAGCATAAACTATCTAAGTTCAAGAAAAAGCTCCCTAATATGAGCATAAACTATCAAAATTCAAGAAAGCTCCCTGATACGAGCATAAACTATCTAAATTCAAATCTAAATTGAAGGTTCCTTGATACGAGTATAAACTATCTAATAAATTCAAATTGAAAAACTCTTGAATATGAGTATAAATTATTCACAAGTTGAAATTCAAGAACTCCTTGATACGAGTATAAACTATCTACTAAATTCAAATTCAAGACTCCATGATACGAGTTTAAACTATCTAATCAGTTTTTGAGACTCATTCATTTCAACGACAAGTCGTCCATGAACAAGTCTCGAGGGGGCATTTATAGATAGCGAAAAATTTAATATTATACTACCTCCGTTTCATAATGTTTGTTGTTTAAGGTTTTTTTTTTTAGTTTCAAAATGTTTGTTGTTTTATATAATTTGACATCCTCTCTCCCAATTTTAACCCTTTCAAATCCTACAAGATTTTTTGATTCTAACTTACCTATAATATATGAAAAGAGAAAAATATATAGAGAGAGAAAATATTATTATTTTTTAAGAAAATATAGATGAATTAGATTTTATAGCATATATAAGGGATGGGTATATTTGTCCATAAAATTAATTCTTAATTCCAGATAAAAAAAACAAAACAACAAACATTATGAAACGGAGGTAGTATATAATATTTTTATTGATTTTTATATATTTATTTAGTTTTGCAATCATATCAAATCCAAAATTAAATAAAATATTTAAATAATAAAGATATTATTATGTGATAAACATCAAGAGTCTTTGGCAACAAGTAAATATCTTTCAAAAGATATATATCAATTTCCAACAGCTAATGAGATAGTGCCACATCAGCCATAGATCTCTCTCTCTACAACTATAAATAGGGGCATAGGGGCCTCCATATCACTTGAAAATCACAATGAAAATCATTTGAAGAGTTCAAGAATTTGAGAAGAACTTCCATAAGTGAAATTCTCTCAGATATTCAAGGCGTTCTTCACCAAAATCATCCCGAAGACGACGTTTGATCCACAAGCAAGGCAGTCAAAAGCGTTCTTCATCAAATTCAACCCAAAATTAGCGTTTGATCCGGAAACAAGGCGTCAGCCCTCCGAATTAACGTTTCAAAGACCAAAGACCAAGTCAAAGAAGATCGAGGAAATAAATCTTCTCTGAAAACTTCGAAAATCATTTGAAGATCGTCCCTGGAGTGATTAATCAGAGGAGAAATAGAAATTGGATCCAAAAATATAAATTTGATCCGAAATCAATTTATTTTTACACTGTTTTGTGTTTTATTAAATTAAATACAAAAATTTGTGTTACAGATACATAATGCCTAAATGTTTAAGCGAACTTTAAAAAATGTTAATAATGTTTGATAAAATATTATTTTGATACTTATTTTTTTTAAAAAAAAAAAACATGTCCAAAGTTTAGTTATCCGGCGATGAAAAACACACTGACATTTCCACTGGTGTATTCAGTATACCCACAAATTTTGCCATCATTTCATTGATTACAACTGCAAATCCACCACTCCAACCACTGTGAATCTTGTCTCGCTTTTGTCCCTTATCATTGTAGGCGAAAATTTTATGTTTAGTATTTGATAATGTTGAAATTCCATCGAAAAAATGACTCTTTAGGCACATGTGCGAGAACAATTTCTGAAAAAGAAATTTGCCACAATCACCAGTTGTTCTCGTCGATGCAGTCACAACCTATGTACCTTACATGTCTTTTGAATCGATCGTGACTTGAGTTGGACTGTAAATGAGCTGAATCGAGTCGAACATCCTGATGTTAGAGCTCGACTTGTTATGAAATATTGAGTTTGATCTCGATTTGAGTTTTTTTTCTTCTTGTTCAAACTCAATTCATCAAATATTTATCATGTTCAAATTCGACTCGAGTTCGACTTGTTAAATACTCAAAAATTTACTAATCGAGCATGTGCTCGAATGCTCGAATAAAAGACTCGTTTAATTTATATATTCGAGCTTGAGTTGGAAAAAGAGCTGGTTTAATTTACCCGTTTTAAATATTTATAATATTCATGAACATGTTCGATTAACCTCGAATTTGAACATGTTTGCGAACTGGGCGAGCAGAATACTAGTCTGTTCGAGCTCGACTTGATAATTTTTTCAAGCTCGATTCGAGGCTTGAGCTCGGCTCATTTTCAATGAAAGAACTTCAAAATAGCCTTTTCGAGCCGAGTTCTGAGTAGCTCACGAATGACTATGTTCATTTACAACCCTAGAATCGATCACATTTTAAGAAAAAAAAACACGAGAAAGCTATAGGGAAATTTTCAACTTTTTACTATTCAAAACACCTTAAACTCATTTGTTCTATCAAGTTTCAATTTTACTTTTCATTTTTTTTCAATCATATATAATCTTTTTTTTTATGTCGAGGGTAACTCGCAACCGCTACCTAGGTAAACCGCCCATGTTTAATAGTTTGCAAACCACACAGATAAATAAATCACAATTGGCAGACGAGGTGTGACAGACTCACACCTAATGGTGCAGGTGGTGTGATCCATTATTTAAATATTCATTAAAACATTCTAATCACACAAATATTTATCTTTTATTCTCAAACACAAATTCAAATTTAAAAAACAACCAATATATATATATTTCCAAATTCCAAACATATAACTCTAAATATTAAATCATTTATATAATAACAAAGTCATAACATTTTTTTTAAAAAATCAATACACTTATTAAATTAAATTAAAAATATTAAAATTTAATTTTGATGGATTTTAGTTAGGCCAATTATAAGATAAAAGATTCGTATTCGTGAAGATTCTTTAATTGATTCCGTGTCTCGCCAACTCTAAAATCCCTTCCTCTCTCACAAAACAATTATTCCCCATTTTTTCTGTAGCTCAAATTTCCTCTGTAGAAAACCCCATTCCGCAGAAACCCTAGCTCCCTAAACTCTGTTGCAGTAGGAAGCCGACTCGTTTCGATGGCGACAAACGGGCCGAGCCTAGAGTGCCGGATGTACGAGGCCAAGTACCCGGAGGTGGACCAGGCGGTGATGATTCAGGTCAAAAGCATGGCCGACAGCGGCGCCTACGTTTCACTCTTGGAGTACAACAACATTGAGGGCATGATTCTCTTCTCCGAGCTCTCCCGCCGCCGAATTCGGAGCATCAGCAGCCTCATCAAAGTTGGCCGCATCGAGCCTGTAATGGTGCTTCGTGTGGATAAAGAAAAGGGCTATATTGATCTGAGCAAGCGCCGGGTTTCGGAGGAGGACATCCAGGGCTGTGAGGAAAGGTTCAATAAGAGTAAGCTTGTGCATTCGATTATGAGGCATGTTGCTGAGACCATGAACATTGATCTGGAGGTAGTTTTTTTTCAATATTTGTAATTGATTTTGCGAATTGGTTCGAATACCAATAAATAAACCAGTGCTTGCAAATATTAGAAAAAAATTATCATTTTATGTGTCAAATATATGCTGTTTTAAATTATTTAACAGGCTAAGTAAAAGAAAATGTGTTAATGAATAAACATGTGTCCGTATTGTAAGGAAAATTTAGTTTTTTTAGTTCCACACTTCCACGAACTATTCATTTTTAGTAATATTCATGCATTAATTTATGGATATTTAGCTGTGCCTGTGATTGTATTGGACTATTTTGGTAAAAAGTTTCATCCTATTTGATGTCAATATTTGAGAAAGTATGTGTTTTTTTTTTATAAAAAAAGGAATAGAAATATATTTCTGAGAAAATAACATAAAAGGTTGACCATAATGGTTATAGAAATAGCTGGGTTTCTATGTTAATGTTTAGTGAAACTAAATATCTGCTCATTTGCTGTTATGGTGGATTTCAGTAGGAAATGTAGGATTGAAGATTATGATATATTAATGACTGGTGATTGAGTGTAGGCTAGGTTGACCGTCTAGCAATCTACAATAACTGATTAGTTTTTCAATCTTTATTGTGATACTGTTGTATAGAAGCTGATAACAGAAGTATAAAGAGAGACTGATAAAGAGAAAAAAACAAGAGGGAGTTTATGATGAAAGAAGTGGTTAGAGCTTTACATCTGCATCCTTTGCCCCGTCTCTTAGTGCCTTGTGCCAGTTCTTTGTCTTGTTTGGACTTTGTTTTATGCTATTAAGTCAACTCAGCCATAGCCATCCTATAAATAATTGCAAGTGGATATAAGGTTTTTGGTAGAATTCTTGTAAACTTAGACTTAGTTTATTTATTTATTTTTCCCCCAGAGATTTTTATTTGAGCTAATTCAAGTTGTGAGCTTTATATTTTGCAAAGGTTTCATGGTCAAGTACGGAATATTAATACCACCTCTATCCTCAACAAGTAACACCATGAATAGAGTTTGGTAGTTTCACATGCCTAGTTGGAGTGTGTTGGAATGCTGACCTATCTGTATAAATAGACATTCTTTCTGTTGTTATCTGTGACGAGATATTTTCCCAGTATATTTCCTTTTAATTCACACTTACTGTTAACTCATTAAATGTCTCTCGTCGACCTTTTTGTTTGTATAATGGTATCATTATTTCCAGTTATTTGTGAATATGAGGGTGTGCTTTGCTAGATGAACTGTATGGTACTATGGTTTGGTAAATCTTGAACACAATTTCCTACACAAACTATTGGAAAGAGTATCTTTATGGCTAGAGCTAGATGGGTTTCTTCTGGCACTTCTATTTTTTTTTCTACATACACAAATACATTCATTGTATTTTGTGTTATATCTTAACACCCATATTTACTAATGGCATGAATTGGTGTTAGGATCTCTATATCCATGTTGGCTGGCCTTTGTACAGGAAATATGGCCATGCATTTGAGGTGAGACTTGGTATACTATTTAAATTTCTGTTTAAGATTCCTGCTTAGCATGTTATTATTACCTATTTAGTGATTATGAGTAAAAAAAACCCAGGCATTTAAAGTGATGGTTAATGATCCCAACTCAGTGCTTGATTCCCTCACCCGTGAAGTGATAGAAGTTGGTCCTGATGGACAAGAGGTAGCGTTCATTCACATTTAGATTTACATTTATCTTCAGTCCTCAATCATTGTTATTATGGCCATTTACAAGTGGGGTCATTCTTTAGGTGAAGAAAGTGGTTCCTGCTATAACAGATGAAGTAAAAGATGCTTTAGTGAAAAATATTAGGAGAAGAATGACACCTCAACCCTTAAAGATTCGTGCAGATATTGAAATGAAATGTTTCCAGTTTGATGGTGTTCTGCACATCAAGGTCTTCATCCTTCAATTACTCACCTGATTTTTCTTCTTCAATAATTTTGTCTTACTTGAGCAAAGCCTCTTCCGTGCAAGTATTGATTTATGGTGAAGTTAACAGGAAGCAATGTATAAAGCTGAAGCTGCTGGCAACGACGATTGTCCGGTTAAAATTAAACTTGTTGCTCCTCCAGTTTATGTCCTTACCACACAGACTCTTGACAAGGTAATCACCTAATATTTCAGTGAATAAGTTGGTTTGAAGGCATGCGAGTGCCATCTGCTGGAAATTTTGCCTGTTTTATCTAATTATGAAACTTTTGTATCTTTGGCCTTCTGAATATGCAAGTGATGATATGTTATTTTCGATTCTAATACTGTTGCTTGCTATTCATGGTTTCTTCATGGCATATTTGTCCCTTTTTATCTGATCTACTAGCATTTGGAATTAAAACGAGCCCTCTTATACTATTTCGATAATAAAATTCAAGTCTGTTATTGATAGTGAATTAATAATGTCTGCTGGGCCATCTGTCTGCCCCCCCCAAATACAGATCTAATAAGCATGCCAAAATACCCACCAAAATTACTCTAATCCTGTCAGACACAAACCTTTTGCCTTAAAATGCATAAATAAGTTTTACAACCATGAAATTAGTCCGATAACACTTTCATTTGTTCCACTGATCTTCTATCTGCTGTCAAACAATCTCACAGAATACACAGTTTTGATTTGATTTTGCCTATTTTCTTCTTCTTTACTGCAGCAAATTTGATTAAAGTAATTTCCAGTTATTTTAGCTATTTCTGTTGAGCATCTCTTATTTATTTTTTCTTTCAATCACCATTGAACATTCTATTATGACAATCTGTCTAGGTCCAAAAGCTGTAATCAAGTCACAACTAACTTCCTTAATTGTTTACTTTTTCTGTTAGATGAGTGAAAGTTATTTCATGTGGGCCCCTTAAAGTTTATTGAATGACCATAACATAACTTGGGGAGTGGGTCTTCAACACTATGGGTTACCCACTAAATTACTTGTCATGAAGCTTCAAGTTTTGACATCCCAAGTGTAATGTGTTAAGTGGGTGGAGCCCAAATCAAATGAGGCTTGGGCCTGTTAATGGGCTTCCCCTTAAGTCAACTAATTGATCTACTTCATCGTTTCTTTTTCCTCCTTTGTTAGAGTAGTTAGCGTAGAGAGGAAGTCAAATATATAGATACAATATATCTCTCTGCTATCTGCTAGTAAAAAGGATATAGAGGCAGTGAAGAAGCTCTTTGTAACCCAGAAATTTCTCCCAACTTCATAGTGAAATTCTGCAGCGGCAAGAACAGGACGTAGTCACGATTGTGACGAACCTGTAGTGTCTCGTGTTTTCTTTTCTTCTCGACTTATTTTTGTTCTCACCATTCGTGGGTGATTTAGAAAATACTTCTAAATCCTAACAAGTGGTATCAGAGCCACGGTTAGGGTGAGAACGATGGCTGGAGAAGAAGGATCGATTTACGGCATCACCAAGTTTGATGGGTCAGATTTTTCATTCTGGCGGATGCAGATAGAGGACTACTTGTTCTGCAAAAAATTGCACCTTCCTTTGGATGAGGAGAAGCCCGAAGGTATGAAGGATGATGAGTGGCACCTCCTTGATCGACAAGTGCTGGGAGTAATTCGCTTGACGTTGTCAAGGAATGTAGCGCACAACGTGGCTAATGAGAAAACTACAGCAGGCTTGATGAAGGCTCTGTCAGAGATGTATGAAAAACCATCGGCAAACAATAAGGTACATCTCATGAAAAAATTATTTAATCTGAAAATGTCATAAGGGGGATTTGTGGTAGAGCACCTGAATGAGTTTAATACTGTTACAAATCAGTTGATTTCCGTTGGTATTAACTTTGATGATGAGATATGTGCCTTGATTCTCTTAGCCTCATAACCTAATAGTTGGGAACCGATGAGAACTGCCATTACCAATTCATTAGGTAATGCGACGTTAAAGTTTATTGATATTAGAAATTCTATTCTGGCGGAAGAGGTCCGGAAGAAGGATTTTGGTGAAAGTTCAACATCCAACTCAGCTCTGAATGTTGAAAACAGGGGTAGGAATCCAAACAGGGGTAATGGAAATAGAAGCAAGTCAAAAAATTATAGAAATAAGTCAAGGAATGGACGTGGTGGTGTGAATTGTTGGAACTGTGGCAAGACTGGTCACATAAAAAAGAATTGCAAGGAACCAAAAAAGAATGCTGGAAACAACAATGACAAAAAGGAGGATGAAGCAAACGTTGTCACTGATGAAGAATGTGATGCATTGTTGTTGACTATTGATAACAGTTGTGAGTCTTGGGTTATAGACTCGGGAGCCTCATTTCACACTACTCCATGTCGTGATTTCTTGGAGAACTACGTTGCCGGAAACTTTGGAAAGGTGTATCTTGCTGATGGAGGATCCTTGGATATCGTTGGTATCGGCGATGTCAAGTTGAAAATGCCAAATGGTTAATTCAGAAGGTGAGACACTTACCACGCCTGATGAAAAACTTGATTTCAGTTGGACAACTTGACAAAGAAGGACACTCTGTTACATTCAATAGTGGAAATTGGAAAGTAACAAAAGGCGCCATGGTGATTGCTCGAGGGAGCAAAACAGGAACACTTTACATGAGCACCAGCAACAAAGATACCATTGCAGTTGTTGATTCCACGACAAGTTCTAAGCTGTGGCATTACAGACTCGGACACATGAGTGAAAAAGGCATGAAATTACTTCACTCTGAGGGAAGATTACCAAACCTGAAGACAGTTGAGCACAGTTTGTGTGAAGGATGCATCTTCGGCAAATAGAAGAGGGTCAGTTTCTCGAAGGCAGCTCAAGATCGAAAAACTAAGAAATTGGAGCTGGTGGTACATACTGATGTATGGGGACCAGCTGCTGTCACCTCGCTTGGAGGCTCAAACTATTATGTCACCTTCATTGATGACTCAAGCAGAAAGGTGTGGGTTTATTTCTTAAGAAATAAATCTGACGTGTTCGACGTGTTCAAGAAGTGGAAAGCTGAAGTTGAGAATGAAACTAACATGAAAGTTAAGAGCCTAAAGTCAGACAACGGAGGGGAGTACACCGATGAAAAATTCAAGCGGTACTGTGAAGAAAATGGAATCAAGATGTTAAAAACCATTCCTGAAAATCCACAACAAAACGGTGTGGCAGAGAGGATGAACAGAACTCTAAATGAGCGTGCTAGAAGCATGAGATTGCACGCGGGATTGCCAAAGATGCTTTGGGCAGAGGCGGTCAATACAGCAGCCTATTTGATCAATAGGGGGCCATCCACACCGTTGAATTTCCTTCTTCCAGAAGAAGTTTGGAGTGGGAAAAAGGTAAACCTCTCACATTTAAAAGTGTTTGGTTGTGTTTCATATATTCACATTGATTCCAATGCCAGGAATAAGCTTGATGCTGAATCTAAAAAATGTTTTTTCATTGGTTATGGTGGCAACGAGTTTGGTTATCGTTTCTGGGATAACCAATCTCGAAAGATTATCAGGAGCAAGAATGTGATCTTCAATGAAGATGTCTTGTACAAGAACAAAGATGGTGAAGATGTCAAAAGCACAGGCAATTCAGAGGTGATTCCCTTGAAGCACATTCCCGAAGTGGAAGTTGAGAACTCAAGAATTGAAGACCATGAAATTACAGCTCCAGATGAAGAAGTACAGACCACTCCTGTCGCTGAAGTTAGAAGATCTGATAGAACTATCAGACCACCGCAAAGATATTCTCCTTCCTTGCATTACATCTTGCTGACTGATAAAGGTGAGCCGGAAAATTATGATGAAGCCATGCAGGCTGAAGAATCAGTCAAGTGGGAGTTGGCAATGAAAGATGAGATGGATTCTCTGATGTCAAATAAGACATGGGAACTTGTTGAGTTACCAAAGAATATGAAAGCTTTGCATAACAAATGGGTGTACCGGATAAAAGAAGAGTCTGATGGAAGAAAGAGGTACAAGGCAAGACTTGTGAAGGGGTTCCAACAAAAGGAAGGCATTGACTACACTGACATATTTTCTCCTGTAGTAAAACTGAATACGATCAGAACTGTACTTGCACTGGTGGCACATGGAGACTTGTTTCTGGAGAAGTTAGATGTGAAGACTGCATTTCTTCACGGTGATCTGGACAAAGAAATCTACATGATGCAGCCACGAGGATTTGAAGTGCGAGGAAAGAAGAAAATGGTGTGCAAACTTCAAAGAAGCTTGTACGGCCTCAAACAAGCTCCACGGCAGTGGAACAAGAAGTTTAACCACTTCATGTGCAGTGATGGCTTCCAAAGGTGTCAAGCAGATCACTGTTGCTATGTGAAGAAACTTGGTAACTCTTATATCATCTTGTTACTCTACGTTGATGATATGTTGATAGCAGGTGATTGCAAATTGGAGATTGATAGACTGAAGAAGAAATTGTCTGAGGAATTTGCAATGAAGGATTTGGGTGCTGCAAAACAAATCCTTGGAATGAGAATTACAAGAGTAAATGGGGTCTTGAAGCTGTCACAGGAAGAATATATAAAGAAAGTGCTTAGTAGGTTCAATATGGCTGATGCGAAGTCTGTGAGTACTCCTTTGGCATGTCACTTCAAGTTGTCGAAGGAGCAATGCCCAACCACTGAGCAAGATCAAGTTCATATGAGTAAGATTCCATATGCTTCTACTATTGGTAGTTTAATGTACGCCATGGTATGCACCAGACCCGACATTGCACATGCAGTGGGAGTTGTTAGGAGTTGTTAGCAGGTACATGAGCAATCCTGGAAAACAACATTGGGAAGCCGTGAAATGGATTCTCAGATATCTAAAAGGCACTACAGGTTTATCTCTATATTTCAAGAAATCAAACTTGAAATTGCAAGGTTTTGTAGATGCTGATATGGCTGGAGACGTTGATAGTAGGAAGAGCACTACTGGATACGTTTACACTCCGGGTGGAACATCTGTCAGTTGGGTTTCAAAATTGCAAAAGGTTGTTGCCCTTTCAACCACTGAAGCCGAATATGTTGCTGTAACCGAAGCAAGGAGATGATTTGGCTGCAATCTTTTTTGGAAGAATTGGATCAAGACCACAAGAAAAGTGTTCTATATTGTGATAGTCAAAGTGCTATTCATTTAGCAAAGAATCCTGTATATCATGCAAGAACGAAGCATATACAGGTGCGATATCACTTCATTAGATCAGCTCTAGAAGATGGAGTTTTGGCTCTTGAGAAGATTCTTGGAAGTCTTAATCCAGCAGATATGCTGACAAAGAGTGTGCCAATTGAAAAACTGAAGTTGTGCACAACTTCAGTTGGTCTCTCTCTGAATGCATGAGAAGATGGTGCTGCTGCAGTGAAGATGAAGGTGGAGGCATGGTGTTTGATTTGTCTCCAAGTGGGAGATTGTTAAGTGGGTGGAGCCCAAATCAAATGAGGCTTGGGCCTGTTAATGGGCTTCCCCTTAAGTCAACTAATTGATCTACTTCATCGTTTCTTTTTCCTCCTTTGTTAGAGTAGTTAGCGTAGAGAGGAAGTCAAATATATAGATACAATATATCTCTCTGCTATCTGCTAGTAAAAAGGATATAGAGGCAGTGAAGAAGCTCTCTGTAACCCAGAAATTTCTCCCAACTTCATAGTGAAATTCTGCAGCGGCAAAAGAACAGGACGTAGTCACGATTGTGACGAACCTGTATAAATTTGGTGTCTCGTGTTTTCTTTTCTTCTCGACTTATTTTTGTTCTCACCATTCGTGGGTGATTTAGAAAATACTTCTAAATCCTAACATAATGATGCTGATTTGTGTTGTTAAGGTTTAAAGTGATGAAGCTTACCTTGACAAAGTTGTGTTGGATAATGTCTTGCTGGTATACTGTTTATTGCCTATATTATTTTCAACTTCAGGCATTTAAGTGTCGTGAAGTAAAATGGATTTTGTATAGTTTCTAAATTATTGCTCATTTTTAATTTATAATGAAGGAGCAAGGAATTGCAATCCTTACCAAGGCAATTGAAGCGTGCACTGAAGAGATCGAGCGCCATAAAGGAAAACTTACTGTCAAGGAGGCACCAAGAGCGGTGAGGATCACCAACTATCAAAGATGGATATTGAATTTTTACTGTTTGGATTTCAACACACACTTGTTTGCGATTCTGAAAATTATTGCATGTATTTGTGTACCATGTGTGAACCAATTGTTTTATGGTCTGCCCTTATCTTCAATTAGACAATGTCCATATCTTGGCCCCCCTAATATGTTCTTGACGAGTATGGTTTTGTTCAGGTGAGTGAACGGGAGGATAAGTTACTTGCAGAACATATGGCTAAGCTAGGACGCCAAAATGAGGAGATCAGTGGCGACGAAGGCAGTGAAGAGGAAGAAGAAGATACAGGGATGGGTGAAATTGACCTAGATAATTCGGGAACTGTGATAACAGAGTAAACTTCTCACCCTTATCTTTTCTTTATTTTCAATCAGCGAATTTGTTCACGTCTTCTCTTCCTCAAATTTTCAACCTTGATTTAATGAATTCCTCATTAAAATCTCAATCTATTTTTTCAATCTTGGCCACAATTCTCAATGCCAATATACTCCGTAGCTCTTTGCACATGGATATTGTTGGTCAAATGCCAAGCAAATCCAACACTCAACATTCTTGACAATGTTGCAATTTTGATTTTGCATGTATAGTCTGTCGCTTGGTTAATTAAAGATGATGCCTCTTACTCTCTTATTTCTTGTTCCAATCTGTAATTCCAGAAACTTCAATTGAAATGGTCGTGATACATTCATATATTACTTCAATGGAGTTGGTATGTGTGTGTGTGATTCTGTACTATAATGTATGACGAGTTCTAGACGGTTACTATTATCAAGGGATTATTATAAATTGCCTTCCGAATTATCGTGAAATATGGGCTGATTTATACGAACATTTTTGGGGGCTAATAAAGTTGCAGTGAAATCTCGTGGTTAAAAAATAAGACAGATTAATATCTGAATTCAAATAAATAATCGAACAGTAATAAAATTACAAGTGTATTATTAAATAGAAGTTTGAATTCTGATGGAGATTCGTTTTATGATTTTTGATCCATAAGTCGATGTTACACAAGTTTTTGTCGTTAGTTGCAATATGCAGCTTGGTAATTTGTTGTTTTTGTGTAGTTTTGAGTCTCTGATTTGCAGTACCCCTGATGAAACTGGAATAATTGATTTAGATTTCATGATTTCCGGTGTAGTTGACACACGTCGTTGAGTACTAGTAACATTTTTTTTGTAATTTATTTTCCACTGGAAATAATAGTCCTCACTCATTTTTGATTTGGGTGTGATGAGGAAGTGTGTGATATGTAAATTATGAATTTAATTATTCGAAACCAAAACAATCAAGAGTGTTGACTGTTGAGCCATCCATTTGAAATCAAGAAAAGTTAACATTCAATAGAATTTGTAAGCTATTCTGTCTTTCGCTTTCTCTGGTTGAAATGATTAATGAGTTGGAAAACGTAAAATCTGTGTCCAAAAAAACAATGGACCTACAATCCCACTTAAAATGGTTTTAATCCAAGGACATCTTATCTTCAAAAGGAGTTAAATTTGTGAAAGTGGTAGACATTGCATAAAGTAGAAATAATTTAGTGTGAATAGTGAAGGTAAATCTCACCTAATCACATGACGAGAAACGAGGACTCCAAATATCAGAGCCGCTATTTGATATTTGGTGGTTGGGAAGGTTTGAACTCCACCAAACTACATTAGGCCAATGAATCAAAGTTTTTTGTTTCTTGTGGGCAGGAGGTCACACACATCAAATATAGTATCAATATAATCTAAGTTCCACATCCTGGTAACATAGAACATCATTTTTGAAATAAAAAGAGGTATCCAACTCACAACTCTACCTCACAGACTCATATTCCAAATACTCTACTCATTATTGAATCAAACAAGCAAAACCTCTCACATAAGAGATTATTCAATCATCCACAAAAAAGCCTAAGCCAAATTCTACATGAAAAAACGTGGAAAAATAAGATAAGGCAAAAACTTAAAAATAAAATTAAAAAAAAAAAAACCCAATTAAGCATCCCTGCTGCAGGCAGTCTCAAGTCTCCAGGAAGGAATCATCAGAAACTGGGCGTGCACAAAGGAAGTTCTCGGTGTCGGTGCCAACGGCGCCGCCTTCCGCCGATATCTTCCTAGTGTAGCAACCCTGACTATCCTTCACCGTATAAGTCTGAGAGGTAGTCCCCGAACCAGACAACACATCATGATCATGCACAAACATCCAACCACTACATTCCTGCTTATTCTCCAACTTGCTCTTCAAATTCCCAATCTTCTTCTCTTCTTTGAAAGAATGCTCCAACTCAATCGAGCACAAGTAATTCTCCGGCCCAGCTCCGATCACCGTCGTCGACTTCAGCTTCAGAGGGTACTTCGTCTCCACACTGAAGCTGTTGACCGTGCCTCCCGAAGGAGTTGAGATCTCAATCGTTTTCTTCACATTCACTTCGTGCTCCACTTTGAGATTAGTCCCATTGCTCTTGTAGTTGATCTCGTTCTCGAATTCCAGCTTCGTCGTCACGTGGGTGGTGAAGTTGCCGGCGCTGGAGAAGACCCAGCCGGAGAACTCGCTCTTCCTCTCCCCCTCCGTCTCAAACTTGCCGTCGAGCTTAGCGAAGCTGGACTCGCGCTCGACGCAGTTGTTGGGATCACTGTACTTAATAGGGCCGGCGAGAACCTTCTCCGCCCCATCATCCAGCCATAGATGGAGGTTCGCATTCACCAGCCAGAACGGGATCGCGTCGGCCACTCCCAAACCGAAGTAGTGAACCTTGCCGTCCAGCAACATGCCTAGGAATGGAGTGAGCTCGATTTCGTAGGAAGGTAGATTGAATGCTCCGATGGCGACGATTGGGTTCCAGAAGAGAGGGTTGATCCCTCCGGTGAAGATGACTGGGAAAGGAAGCACCGATCCGACCACATTGTCGTCGAGTTTGACGAGAACTTCGCGGTAAGCGCCGTGGCCTCTCTTGGTGTCTAAGCCGTTGGATTCGATGTAGAAATCTGGGGGGTTTGTGTACCAGAATTCATCGTCTCCGTGAGCGGAGACATAGACTTCGATCACGGCTCTGTATGTGTTGGGGGGGATTTGAATCCCTTGGTAAACGGCGTCTGATTCGCTATTGATTCTGAACCAGAACCCTTCTTCTCCGCCGGCGGATACAGGGATGATCAAATCTGCTGGGTTTTCGTCCAATTCTAGAGAGGCGTTGAGTGCGATGAGCGACAATGGGCGATTCTGTTTTTTCAATTTCCGAGAGCAACAGCAACTGGTGCATGTGTTGGTGCCGTTGTTGTAGAAGAGGAGAGTGATGTTGACGTGGTAGATTCCGGTGTAGATTTCGTCGACGATGTTTTCGAGCATGACCGAGAGATTGAGGTTGGAGCGGCGGAGGAGGGAGGAGTAGCGGGTGACGTCCTTGCGGAAGCTCCAGAAGATTCCATCGGGGGTGGGCTCGGGGGTGCTGGTGCGGAGGAGCTCAACGCCAGAGAGCCAGACGGCGGCGATGCGGTCGTACTGGGTGCCGTTGGAGGCGGCGGAGAAGTGAAGGACGGCGTTGGTCCAGGTGCAGTTGCGGGGGGCGGAGTAGTTGGCGGGGGTGGGGGGGAGGTTGATGGTGTTGCCGAAGCTGTGGGAGAGGAGGGGGAGGGTGCAGGAGGGGGTCAGGGAGTCGAAGGGAAGGGGGCGGCCCACTTCGATTTGCTCTTGGGGTTGGGCGGCGGCGGAGTGCCGTCCATGGAGGGCGGTCGTGGAGAGGCGGAGTTGATGGAGAGGCGAGGGCGGTGAGGCGGCGGAGAGTGGAAGGAGGAGGAGGAGAGAGAGGAGGAGGAGAGATGGATGCATTATTGTTTTCTTCAAAGTTGTGGGGGAGAACTCCACAACACAGAGTAGTTGAAGGCGGGATTTATGACTTCACTATTATTTACTACAGTATTATTATTTCTGTTTTGACTAAGTTGCTATTTTTAATTTATTTGTCGTTTTAGTATTTTTAAAATATTTAACATACACTTTCAATCTGAACTAAAGATACCTTAATTTGATTTTATATCTGTTAAAACACTCAAATAGTACGTGAAAATATGATAAGTGACAAATTATAAATTTGTGTGTTTTAACTGATATAATTCAATTTAACGCAAATACTCATGTACATAAATGTACATCAAACGGTCAACGCGCGTTGACTCGGTCAAAGCGTTGATCAAAAAAATTATGAAAACGGGTGATACCATTCAGGGATACAGCTGATACTTTTTTTTTCTAATTTTGAATGATACTTTTTAGTGTTTCGATTGATACTGATCTTAACAATTTTATTTTTTTTTTCTGGGCAATGTTTTTTATTGATACAAATGATACTTTTGCATATTTGAAATGATACTTTTCAGTATTATGAATAATACTAATTTTGACGGATTTTTTGGTCAAAGCATTGATCGGGTCAACTCGCGTTGACGCGGTCAATGCGTTGACCGTCTGATGTACATTTTATGTACAGGAGACTTGCCCACAATTTAGTTACTATAAAATACCTATTATTTATTTCTTTATCATTCAATCGAGATTTTTAGCGAAGACTGATAGTTTTGACTTTTGATGTAAGAAACAATGAACGAGTACATTAATTATGATTAGTTTTAATTATTAAGGTTAAAATGGGCAAAAGATGAGATATTTTAATACTTTAACCTTTATTGGGGCACACAAAATAGATCCACGTGATGCATGCATATGAAATTATGAATGAACGTATTGCTCTCATAGTCTCATTTGATTTAATCTTTACCAATTACCACCCACTGTTGGTAACTGTAAAATGAATGGTTGGGAAATCATATTTGTTGAATGTTGATGCTGCTTCATATATAGAGAGATTAAAATAAAATACAAATATATTAGTGATTTTCCATCTTTATCAACCACTTCATTAATTAGTTTGATTTTATCTTTATGGTGAATAGCTTCCAAAATCAAGACACCAAAATCATCATCAATTTATCATCATGAATTCATCATCATTATTATTAAATTGAACCCAAGCATCCAACTCGTGACATTTTAAATTTTGTGTTTAATGACTGAGAAAATCTGTTCCAACATTATTTAAAAGTGAGAATAATAATCATGAAATTATAAATATTGAACGTGTGTGTTTATTGGTGTAAGAAATTTAGAAACAAGACCATCGATAAAACTATACACGATCATATATATATATATATATATATATTTGAAAATATAAGATCAATATAAGTAATGAAGAAACATAATTTAAAAAACTGCAAATTGAAGAGCTTAATTAAGGTACAATTATGATCTATCCAACTAAAAAAAAATTGAATTATACAAATGAACTCTCTTTCCCCTGAAATCTTTAGTTTCAAATATAGGATACTAGTAAAACCAGTGATGATTTAAATGAACTCTCCAACTCTAAAAAAAAAGGACGAATAAACTCTATTTTCGGTGAAATCTTATGTTTTAAATAAAGGATAATAGTAAAATCAGTGATGATTTAAATCATATTTAACGAAAATAATAATTGAAAAAAAAAAACAGTAGTGGATGCGAGGTCCAAGATTGTCAAAAATCTTGCAACTGAAGAAATTGGTTTGCTAATTAACTAGTTTCACACCCACGTGTTGCGTGATAGTATATAAGAGGACCTTATTTTTTGAGCAAAAAGGTTTAGTATCTGAAATCTTATTTAAGAAATTGTAAAGTGATCATATGCGAGCTATTTAACCTTTCGAATTAATTTGCATAAAAATAATAGTTTATGTTTTGTTCAAGTTAATATTTTAATCAATTGAAAATTGTAAATATATTTTATTTTATGATTTGACATTTTTGAGTGGGAAAATTTCTTCTCGAAAATTGTGCACTATTTTATTTTTATATACAGTATAGATACATAATATTATAAAATGTGGCGGTTTCTGCAGTACATCTCTAAGTCGTGTTATGTAATTTCTCAGATGTAGATCCAGTTCCAGTGTGATTTGTGATGATACAAGTTTGTTTATTTCTTCTACTTAATTCTATGAGCCTCTTTTGGGCTTCCGTACAAGTATTTTTTTTTTGGCCCACGTGTTTTAGGGCTTGATTGTTAGCATCTATATATTGCTATTCTCCCATTGTAAATGATATCCGAAAATATAGTTAAAACCCTGACTTGGCATCGCCCCCAGACGTAGATACACATCGTATCGAACTGGATAAACAATTCTTGTGTTTGTTTTTCGTGATTGTATGCGTGTTATTTCTTAACATCTTTCTCCTCAAAAGAGAAAATAATTAATGAGATTTAACCATTGACTTCACTCACACGTTGCAAAATTTGTAATTTGGTCAATCTTACAAATTTGTAGTTTATTAGATTTTGTACAAGAAAATAGAAAAAATAAGGGTTAAAATTATAGAGGTGCCGAATTGTAACCCTGATACGATGCAAAATTCAGAGAGACAAAAGTGAGAGCACGAATCGATCAATGTAAAAAACCTATAGTACTCTCGTTCCTCCAATGCATGATCCGGCACACGCACCTCCTGACTCATCAGGGCCTGAATGACCTTCTTCTGGACATCACCACCCCTGAAGTCTAAATAATATCCTAAACACCCGGATCTAAACATCTAGATCCCATCATCACCAGCTATTGCAGATAATATAGATATAATCTGCTCAAGTACTATCGGTCTAACATATACCAACATCATCGGCTAAGTCTCTCCAACGGTTCTCTAATCCAATCAATCTAATAACAATTACAAAAAATAATAATAAATAATTAGTCCCGCTTAATTATACTTTTAAAGAAATATTTTTAGAATTAAATTCTAGCAATAAATAAAAGAATAATACGCTATAATTTAAAATAAATAATTATGACAATTGAATGGCTTACAATTTATTTTTAAACCTACGATTAATTATGCATACGATTAAGGGTAAAGCCTACGATTAAATTCTAAAATTACTCATAGGTATAGAATTATCATTTACAATTAATCGTATGCATATAATTAATTTTTAAATTTAATCATACTCCTACCATTAATTTTCTAAATAAATTGTAGGCATACGATTAATATTTAAAATATCTAATCTAGTATGCCTACGATTAATTTTTCACTTTTAATCGTAAGCTTACGATTGTTTTTTCAAAATTAATCGTATGTCTATGATTAATTTTAAATATTATCAGTAGACCTATGATTATTATTTAAACATAAATGTAGGACTAAAATCATTGTTTTTTCAAATTTAATCGTAATGCTAAGATTCATTTCTAAAATTAATCGTAGCATGCAAAACAATTGCATATCTATTTTAAGGGCATAGGATTATATTTAGTGGAAATAGATAAAAATAGGTAGAAGTAAATAGTGATTGGGAAAAAAAAAAAAGCAAGGTTTAATAATAGAGAGTTTTGTAGGCAATTTGTCCTATGACATATTTGGTCCCCATACCCAATCATTAGCTAAGTGTACTTTGATATTTATTATCACTACACAATAACTATATATATGGAAATACGAGAGGTGATGTATACGATTAATTGTAAATTAGTACTACGATGATTTGTATAAATTTATACGGTTATTATTTTTAAAATGCCACGATTATTTTTTTAGAATACTACGATTATTTAAAAATGCCACGATTATTTTTTTAGAATGCTACGATTATTTAAAAATGCCACGATTATTTTTTTAGAATGCTACGATTACAAATTGAAAGTTACGATTAGTTTTGTGAAATGCTACGATTATATTTCTCAAATTTTACGATTATAATTTCAAAGCTACGATTATTATATCAAAAGAATCGCATGTTACGATTAATTTTATAAAAGGCTACGGTAATTTTTTTTTGAAATGCTAGGATTATTATATAAAAATAACCGTATTCTACAATTACTTGAATACATATGATTGAATACATTTATTTCTTGTGTAAGTGAGATAGGTATTGAGCTTCATTAAATAAAAACAAGGGGAAGGTAGAAATTTATTGACCGAATTTAATGCATGTTTTTATTGTTGTGTGAGAATGTAGGTAAATTTTTTGAATAAATAGATTTGTTCACCCGATCTTATTTACACTACACTACAATAATCTGAGCAAAAAATTTAGAGCAAAAGTTCAAGAAGAAAAATTTTGAGCAAGACGTGTGCAAGATTATTCATCAAGAAGAAATTAGTGCACAAAATTTTCCATTTTTGAAAAGTACGTTTCGTAATGTCCATTTTTGTGAAATTATTTTTGTAAATATTTCTCATTTAGATTATATGCATATGTGTTGTTGAGTTATGATTTGAAAATAGGCGAGAGGGAGAGATTTCTTACTCGTAGCCTTTTATATATTTAATAATAGTCTTGTTTCAATAAATTATAGCTTTGATTAAATTAAGATTAGGTTAAGAATTAATCGTAGCATATACTTGTTAATCGTAGCATCTTTTAATTAGTCATGGATTTCTTTGAAATTAATCGTGATAATTTTAAATCTAATCATAGCAATTTTATAATAATCGTAACATTGATTATATTAATCACCATTTATTAAGTAATCATAGCATTTATTAATTAATCATAGCACTTTTTGTTAATTAATCATAGCAAAATTTGTTAATTAATGCTATCACTTTTTGTTAATTAATCGTAGCAATTTTTGACATATTTAATCATAGCACTTTTTGTTAATTAATTGTAACAATTTATTTGATTAGCCGTAGCATTTTTTTTAATTAGTCGTATCATGTTTAATTAATCGTAGCACTTTTCTCAATTAATCGTAGCAATTAATTGTGGCTTTTATTAATCGTAGGGTTTAGGGTTTTGTTTAGGAAATTAATTATGACCTCATATAATAAATCGTAGCATTGTTTATAAATTGCAGATGATTAGATATCGCAATATTGTACGACACAGTGATCGATGAGAAAGATCATAATATGTAGATGGTGACAAGCAACTTGTGGTGATGTCATCCAATAAACTGTGTTTTAGCTCATTGGTGAGAGAGGTTCGCAAGTTATTACAGACTGACCTGAGCACGATGGAGTATCAATTATTTTACATGACGAGCATCAATACCGGCAAACTGATCAAGGCTTCTTTGCAAGATGATGCGGATTTGCTCGATCTGCTTAACGAACAGACCGCCGAAATAGTCGTGTATGTGATTTTGAGACATCTGAGCAGTTCCGGAGTCCACCCATCTATTGGCACGGAATATAGAAATCTGTGTAGGGATGATTATGTTCCCTACTTCCCACAGTACGATGAGGGACCGGGTAATTTTATTGATGACGGTTACTTCAAGCATAAAGAAATAGAAGAGACACCTGTTGATGATGAAGAACAAGCAGACACACATCCTACTGACGGAGATAAATGAGAAGAAGAGGAAGAAGAACAAGAACAAGAAGAGGAGAATGCTAGAACGGCTTTGATGGAATCATTGTTGACAGAATTCTGTGGATGGATTTGTTCTTTTGTATGCACAAACAGATTGTTGGGATTGACGGGAGCCGTATCATCATCTACTACTAGTCTTCCGTATAGAGCTAATGGGACTTCGAGTAATTTAGTGGTTCCCGTTGTTGATTTAGACATTGCGGGCCCACTGTCTTGAGATGAGCGACCAGCAACACAGACAAATACACTGCATGAGGGAGCCATTTTTCATACGAAGGATGATTTGGCTCTGGCCGTCAGAATCTATCACATGCAAAATCGAGTTGAGTACGTCGTGTATCGATCAAACAAGAAACGACTGGGCTATATATTCAAGCATGTCGGTGATTGACCGTTCAAATTGTATGCCGTTGTTGATGGACATATGTGGAGAATCTATAAGTTCAACATCACTCACACATGCCACCTTGATATGAGTCGAATTGCTCTGCGCCAGGTTCCTGCACGAGTGCTAGCGAAATATTTTGCGCGTAAATTGGTGAATGAGAGAGTTGTTCTAAAGCCGAAAGAGATGATGGCAGAGCTTGTCCGTGAGTTCGGAATCCATATCGATTACAGTTTCGCTCTGCGCATAAGGAACATTGATATTGAGATGGTATATGGAGACTGTGACAAGTCCTACAAGCAGCTGCCCGCATTTCTGCACACTTTACAATTATTGAATCCAGGGACTTTAATTGACATACATATCACAAGTGAGGATAGGTTCAAGAATTTGTTTCTTGCTCTCGGACTGTGTATCAGGGCATTTCTCCATTATGCGCGTCTAGTGCTTGTGATTGATGGGACCCACCTTAAAGGAAAGAACAAGGGGGGTTCTGTTTGTTGCTATTCTGTTTGTTGCTATGACGAAGGATGACAATGAACAAATTTTGCTTGTTGCAGTTGGGCTCGGACTGATAGAGAAGGACGAATCTTGGACATAGTTTTTGGACCGAGTGCACATGGCTCTGAGTGATATAGATGACCTTCTCATCGTGTCGGATCAGCATCAAAGCATTAAAAATGCTATAGAGGCCGTTTTCCCGAGAGCGACACACGGATTGTGCTATTATACTATAGTGTATAGGTTGTATCGGGAGTTCACTTGTGATAATCAATTTGATTATACTATAGTGTATAGGTTATTTCGGAAATTTATAATCAAGAATCCATTTGATTATACTATAGTGTATAGGTTGTATCGAGATTTCACTTGTGAGAATTAATTTGATTATACTATAGTGTATATGTTGTTTCAGAAATTTATAATCAAGAATCTATTTGATTATACTATAGTGTATATGTTGTATCGGGATTTCACTTAATAATCAATTTGATTATACTATAGTGTATATGTTATTTCGGGAATTTATAATCAAGAATCCATTTGATTATACTATAGTGTATATGTTGTATCGAGATTTCACTTGTGACAATCAATTTGATTATACTATAGTGTATAGGTTGTTTCCGAAATTTATAATCAAGAATCCATTTGATTATACTATAGTGTATAGGTTGTATCGGGATTTCACTTGTGAGAATCAATTTGATTAAATTTAAGAAGCCTATGATTAATTTAAAACAAGGTACGATTAATTCTTTTTAAAAAAGTATGACTCCTCTTAATTTAAGAAATGTACAATTAGTTCAACAAATGTACAAGTATGATTAAATTAATAACATAAAATGAAATTAAAATAATTAAAATTAATTATTAAACATAGTTAATGCATTTACAATTAAAATAATTAATTAATGCATTTACGATTAAATTAGCTAATGCATAGTTAATGCATTTACGATTATTAACACACAAGGAATCGTATGCATAGTTAATGCATTTACAATTAAAATAATTAATTAATGCATTTTCGATTAAATTAGTTAATGCCTACCTACGATTGAACATTGCTACGATTGCATGTTTTATCCATAATTATACATATTTTGTCCATAATTACGACATGACTATTATAACTACAATTGAACATGGCTATATCATAACTACGATTGAACATGTCTCATAATGGCTTACGATTGAACATATAAATTTTACGATTAATATATCATCACTTCTTTCCTTCACCATTCATTTACGCAAGAAACCTAAATATATTAACAAAATGCTATGGTTATTTAAAAAATAATCGTAGTCATTATCTTTAATCATATTTTAAATTTATTCGCATATAATGTAATATATCTATACATAAAGTTGTTGTGTAGTGATTAATAAATGTCAAAGTACACTTATTCAATGATTGGGTGTGGAGATCAAGTGTATCATAAGGGTATTTGAGACATTTACAATCCAAATTGCCCACAAAACTTCTTATTCTTAAAAGTTGCTTTTTTTTTTTTCAATTCCTATTTACTTTTGCCTATTTTTATACATTTACACTAAATTTAATAAAAACACAATTAATTAAACATAATGAATAGATTGAAGTCACACATATTACAAATTACTACAAATTAACTTAAAAACGCTATAAATAACTAAGTGGAATTAGATAAAAGTAAACAATAACTAAAACTATTTGAAAAAACACATTGATTACAAATTATTTCTAGATCTTCTAAAATAATTATAATATTGACTGAAATCATTTGAAGAATCATCAAACCCATGTCCTTCACCTCCGGATTGATTGAATTGAGAAAATTCTCCTTGATGGGGAGATGATTGAGATTCATGAGTTTGGTTTCTTTTTTGTATAATTCTAATTTGTTCACCACAAATGTGTTCACGTGTAGTGGGATCGGAGATAGAATCTAAATTTTTGAATAAAATCATATTTTCTTCCCTCAAGTTCACAACAATATTTCCTTAAGGACCCATTTGGTTGGCAGGAAAGTAAAGTTTTTTGAGAATATGATTTCTGGGAATATGATTCTAAGGAAAATGATTACTAATAGAATCTCTAGTCTGTGTTTGAAACATAACAAGGAAATTGTTAGGATTCTTATTTTATTATTAGATTAAATTTAAACAATAGTAGAGAATTAAATATCTAATATATATATATATATATCTTATTTCATATTACCAATAATTTATAATTTTAAATTACGAACAATATAATATATAATTCTTCAATTTGTAACACTACTATATGTAATGAATGCAACACATTATTTCAATTTAAATAAAATGATATGACTAAAAAATAATCAAGAAAATTATTTCATAATTTTGGGTTAATATCTTTGTGATCAATTAAGGCAAATATTTTGTAAAATTATCTATATTGACAATGGTATGGACGTATGGTCGTCGCTTAATCCGCAATGTTGCCTCAAAAGTGATATTATTGAAATTTTGATAGAAATGACAAAAAATGATGGATATAATAATCAAATTTTGTCAATAAAAAAGCATAACATTTTTTGAATTTTTTTTATTTATAAAATTTTCTATTTTTTCCAATTTTTATATTTTACTCATTTTTTTATTGAAATGTTTTAATCCAAATTTAGTATTAATAAAAAAGTTGATAATGAATCTTTTTTTTTCAATTTTACAAAAAATAATTTTTAATTTTGGGGTTAAAAAATATGAATCTAAATTTAATAATAATTTATAAAAAAATTAAATATTAATAAATGAAGAAATCAAACAATGAAACTATTTAACATCAGATTCCCATAAACAAAGAATAAGAATACCAACTTGGAGGAGGTATTCACATTCCAGGAAAGTTGCACAATTTTCTTGCTTTGAGGAATCTGATTCATTTCCATATTATATAAAAAAATGAACCAAACACTGTAATGTTAAAATAAGGAATTAGAATATTTTCCCCAGTCAGATTCTGTGTTAACAAAACGGGGTCTAAGTATATTTTCATAAGTGTTGTAGTCTTATAATATTTTTTAGACCCAAATATATGTATTTTCATAAGTGTTATAGTCTTCTAATATTTTTCACTAATTGTAAGCGATTGATGATCATCTAATATAATATTATTACAAGCACACTAGTACATAATAGTTAAATATTATATTTTTTTTGAAAGTATATACTTAATAGTCATTAATTTTGAATAATTATAAAAAAAGGAGAATTGTTGATTCAAGACGTGAAAGATGGGTAGTCTATCAATTCAGGACCTGAAAGATGAAAACTCTCAATCCAGGACCCGAAAGATAAAAATTCTCAATCCATAACCTCAAAAATCACGAATTTTAATTTTTTTATTTTTTAATTAATTTTAAAAATTTATTTATTAGATTTAATAGATAATTAATGAAGGAATTTTCATTGAAAATTAATATAAGATTAATTAAAAAATTAAAAAAAATCAAAATTCGTGATTTTTGAGGTTCTGGATTGAAAATTTTCATCTTTCAAGTCATGAATTGAGAGTTTTCATCTTTCGGGTCCTGAATCGATAGATTATCCATCTTTTAGGTCCTGGATTGATAATTCTCCTTTAAAAAAATATGAAATTATTAAGCATTTTCATATTTCAATTATAAAATAAAATGAAATTTTTAAAAAAACATTCTTATTCGATGTAGAATTTGGTGCAGGCCATTGAACTGCAAAAAAAATTAATGCTGAAATTGCACCTATTTGGTGCAGAATCTGCAACAAATAGGTGCTTACTATTGGAGTTTCTCTAAGAAGTGAGAGAGATATATAGTATATTTATTTCGTTTGCAGATGAAGTACAAAAATATTATACATTTTTCAGATTTTGTAGATCCAATGTAAGAAATATGGTGTAAAATAACTACATGTTGCCAAAATAATTCTTATGTTTTAAAAGTTGCCTATCCACCTCAATTTTTATTTAAAATTGCCCATATTTATTTTTTAACCCTTATATTTACGCCATTTAACTTTGACATCTAAATAAACCAAAATTGTACCCATTTACTAAAATCATTATCAAATTGACAACTTTTAATATAATAAAAAAATTCACTCAAAAGGTACAGTATGACTACACACACACATTAGAATAAAGTAACTAATCAAGCGAAAAAAGAATAAAGTAATTTGGTTTTTGTTGGTTTCTATTTTTCCCACACTAGATAAAGGCGCTCAAGAGAGTTATCACGTGGCTATAGTACTTATCAATAATTTGAAGGGTAAAATTGGTCAAGTTTCTTTGTATTGTTGAAATTCTACACCAAAATTTATCCTTTTTTTTAAATGGCACTAAATCTTTTAGTGTGTTTTTTTGTTTATTTTTTATTAAAAAATGCATACCATTCTTTTTAATTTTCTTTTTTTTTTATTATCAAAATACCATTTTTTTTAATGTAGAGGGTAACCCGCAGTCGCTACCATGGTGCGCACTGGGTAAATCTCGCCCCTGTGTAATAGCCTACAAACCTATACAGGCACTGGGTAAATCCCGCTCCTGTGTAATAGCCTACTACAAACATGGTGCGCACTGGGTAAATCCCGTCCCTGTGTAATAGCCTACAAACCTATACAGCTGTGTAATAGCCTACAAACCTATACAGGCAATGGGTAAATCCCGCCCCTGTGTAATAGCCTACTACAAACCTACAGAGGCACTAGATAAATCCCGCCCCTGTGTAATAGCCTACAAACCTACACAGGGGAGGTCCCTGTGTAATAGCCTACTACAAACCTACAAAGGCACTGGATAAATCCCGCCCCTATGTGAGGTAAACCATACTTGGCAGGCCAGGTATAACAGACTCACACCTAATGGTGTTGGTGGTGGGTCGAACTTAAGACTTTTGGCCTTAAGAAACACCACTTCACCACTAGGCCATCCCCAAGGGGACTCAAAATACCTTATTTTAAAATAAAATTGAAATGTCAAAGACAAGTATATAAAAGTATTTTGGTCCAAAATTTAAAAAGAAAAGAAAATTGTGTAAACCTTTTAATGATAAAAAAGATTTTATGCAATCTTTTTTCAGAAAAAAAACACTAAAAATTTCATGTAACATCTCCGAAACATAAGAGGTTTGACACATGTATCATAATTTGAATGTAGTGGTGGTAAATTGGATGAATTTGAATCCTCATTTACCATTTAACAACAAATATAAAATTATAGTCCTACTTGATTGTCCTTTTGACAAATATAAGGTCAATGTCCCTTCGGATTATTTAATTGAAGATATGAAGTGATATGGGACTCACAAGTCGCAAGCCACGATATCAAATATTTACTAATACATCACTTACATTTTAATTGATATTTTAAAAAAAATTCAAAGATTAAAATGTAAGTTACTATTATAAATATACTCTCTCCTTCCCCACCATATCAAATTATGATAAGATATGATTTTCTAATAAATATAAATTTTTTATTTAGATATGGATAAAATTGAGAGAGTGTGAAAATATGATATACATAAAATATTTTGGAGCAAATTTACCAAAATAATAAGAATATTTTGGATGAGAGAAGATTCTTTCAACCAGCGGCAAGTAACAATGGTGACGGAACTTTTAATTTTTTTTTAATTTTAAAGTTCATTAATTTCATTTTAGCGTATATTTTAAAAAAATTAGTTGTCGAGAACAATACATGAGTCTAAATGTTGGTATATGATGAACGACTTTACAAGACGTCGAATAAAAATAATTAAATTAAATTACTTTAATTTTAAGATATATAATTTTTGTTTTGAGAAAACACTAAAAAAATATCATAAAATCCAAAAACAATTAAAATTACACACACAGGCGCGCAGGTGCGTGGTGTCCACACGGCTCACAACCAAACCAAATCTATTAATTGGTAGTGTACCGAGAACCACCCTTGAAAGAAAATCAAAGTTTAATACTCATTTTGATACAAAAATGAAACTTTGATAGATATAATTAGTCCATATTCCATTTTTGTGTCCCATTATGAAATTGAATATTTTAAAAATATTAATTATAAAAATAAAATTTATTATTGTGTAATTAATCATAAATAATATTTATTGCTAAAAAAATAAATTTTTAAAAAATTACATATCCTAAATATGGAATAATCATGAATTAGTCAATTATATTAACTAAAAAAAATTAATTATTAAAAAATAAATATAAACCTTAAATAATAATTGTAAAATAATACTAAATAAAAAAAATTGATAAAAATTATGAAAATCTAATAAAAATAGAATAAAAAACTAATTAACACGAAACAAGTGAGAGAAGAGTCAACATCGACTTCTTCTTCCATCTTTTTTCTTTACTTTCTTTCTTTTTTTAACAGTGACTTTTTTTCTTTGTTATTATCTATTGTATTATATCTCATAAAATAATTCAATTTAGAATACTTTTTGTTACGTTTCTAGGGTCACTAATCGCATCGCATTCCATTTTATGATGTTTAAAAATATTCTATAGTTTATTATATTAATTTATAGTTAATTGCCGTTAAAATTATGGTTTACATTTTTTTAAGGGAGAAATTTTTATCTAGACAATTTAATTTTAAAATTTGTATAGTTGAACAAGTTTTAAGGGTGTAGGAGTTATATGGGCAATATGTACTATACCTTTATTAATAGTGGGTCCGAGAAAATCAATTTAAAAATAAAGATTCTAAAAATCTTCTGAAAAGGCGTACTTTCAACCTAAAATCATTAAAGAATAAGAATATTGTTGTAAATATATCTAATAGATATATATGATATGAGTGATGACCAAGTTACTAACTCTAAAACCCTATCTCTTGTACTATTATATATAGAGACATTTGGTCCTCATATTGAATACATACAATTGATATTCTCTCTCGTCTCTCTCTAGTTTACAACACGTTATCAACACGATTGTTCTACCATCTCCTTCAATTCTAGAAGTCCATCGATCCTAGAAGGTATATTTTTTTTACATCATGTTTATTGGCTTTAATATATTATGTCTGTTTTTCTTATTGTTATAATAATCGGTTTTTTTCGATTTAATCTTGAAAAATTAAATATTGATGTTATTTGAGTAGCACAAGTAATATTCATGAAGAATATTACATTCAAGATCATAAATTGATCTTATTAAAGTAGCACAAGTAATATTCCTGAAGAATATTACATGCTCTAAAGAGCAAATAAATTAAACATGTGGATAATATATCCTTGATTCTTTGTGCATAATTGCACGAATGACAAGCATAGCCAAACTTGAGTTCATCGCCCTTGACATCTCGGGTAAGAATTATATGTCATGGACTCTTGATGGTGATGTTCACCTGATCTCAAGGGGTCTAGGAGAGACAATCAAAGAAGGAAACAAAGCATCTTAACAAGATTGCGCTAAGGCGCTGATTTTCCTTCGTCATCGTCTTCATGATGATCTAAAGATGGAATATTTGACCGTCAAAGATCCGAGTGAGTTGGGGACAAACCTGAAAGAAAGTTTTGATCATCAAAAGACTGTCGTCCTTCCTAAAGCTCGTTACGAGTGGATGCATCTTAGACTGCAAGACTTTAAGTCTGTGAGTGCTTATAATTCTGAATTATTTAGAATTATTTCAAAATTGAAACTTTGTGGAGAGAGTATCACTGATGCTGACATGCTTGAGAAAACATTCTCCACTTTTCATGCTTCTAATGTGTTGTTACAGCAACAATATAGGGAGCGTGGTTTCAAAAAGTACTCTGAACTAATATCTTGTTTGTTGGTTGCCAAGCAAAATAATGAATTGCTCATGAAAAACCATGAACTCCGCCCCACTGGTTCCGCTGCATTGCCTGAAGTCAATGCAACTTTCAACCATGACAATGGACGTGGTCGTGGGAACCAACGTGGACGTGGGCGTGGACGTGGACGTGGATATGGCCGCGGTCGTGGACGCGGTAAACTAAATGATGCAACCTCTAGCAACAAAAGGCAGAAAACATCCAACGAGCACAATTCATCCAAAAAGAAAGCTGCATGTCATAGATGTGGAATGAATGGACATTGGTACGTACTTGCCGAACGGCAAAACATCTTGCAGATCTATATCAAGATTCGATCAAGAGAAAAGACAAGAAAGAAACCAATGTCGTTGACTTTGACGGCTTAATTGATACTACTCACTTAGATGTCTTCGACTTCTTTGATGACCCAAAAGGAGATAATATGTGTTAGGAAAAACTATTACGGAACCTATTGAAAAGGTTTTGATGAGATGTCAAAACTATTTATGAAAAACTAACTAAAATTCAAGCTGTAGATCTGAGCTGACCAATCCAGAGCATCAAAGAGGAACTCAATTAAAGATGAAGTCAACCAAACTGGAAGTATGGTCTAACAACTGTGAGGATACGCCAACCAGTAAGAACTCAATTCAGCTGTGGATTCGAAGAGTCGAACCAGTTGAAACAAACTGACAGCTAAGACAGCTGAGCTGAGGGAGAAAAGAATCGACTAGACTGAAGGGACTGATATGAGATCAGTTTAAATTGAAAGACTGGAAGTATCCAACTGATGGCCAAACTAAAGTGAACAGACAAATCAGCTAAAGGCCAGAACTGAAGTTAGCCAGCCTATGATCAGTCAGGCTGACAAGAGAGCTTGAGAATGACTAGTCGAACTGAGCAGACAAGCTCAGAACTCCAAACTGGAGCAATAGCTAAACTGAGCTGACAAACTTAGAACTGCCAACTGGAGCAATAGTCTAACTGAGCAGACAAGCTCAGAACTCCAAACTGGAGTAATAGCTAAATTGAGCTGACAAGCTCAGAACTGCTAACTGGAGCAATAGTCGAACTGAGCAGACAAGCTTAAAACTCCAAACTGGAGCAATAGCTAAACTAAGCTGACAAGCTCAGAACTGTCAACTGGAGCAATAGTCGAACTGAGCAGACAAGCTCAGAACTGCAAACTGGAGCAATAACCGAACTGGAGAAAGAAGCTCAGAACTGCTAACTGGAGCAATAGCTAAACTGAGCTGACAAGCTTAGAACTGCCAGCTGGAGTAATAGCCGAACTAAACAAACAAGTTCAGAACTGCCAACTGGAGCTCAAAATTGCTAAAACCGAAGCTCAGAACTGACCAGCCAGAAAACTCTGGAGTTATTGCTCAACCGGCGAATCTTAGAATAAATGCTTCAACGAAGATCCTGAAATTAAATATCCAATGAAGATCGATTGGTAAAGCAATGGCTACTTCAATCGGATAAGAAACAAGAGAGAACGAAGTAAAACCGTGAAAGGTATCGGAGCAGGGCTATAGGCGCGACCCGAGCCAGCCCAGCACCGCGACCGCCGCTCCGTGTCCGCGGCTGATTTTCCACCATCTGCAATGCGACCTGAGCTAGCATCCTCCACCCGGGTCGCGCCTCCCAATCCCGACACGAAGCCGCAGGGCGCGACCGGCTCCGTGTCGCACCCCTGTGTCACGTTTTCGGATTTTTCATCTTTTTTCCCCCATTTTTGATTTTCTTTTCATTCTTTTATTCCTCCACTATATAAACTCACCCCAATACAAAATTAGGTCATTCCATTCTACCCTTAGCCACTTTTAGAGAGAGAAATACTTGGAGAAGAAGAGAGAAGAAATGGAATTGAAGATTGGGTAAGAAGAACAAAGTTGAAGCAAGATTTGAAGGCCAAAACATCCATCCAGGTTCTTTTGTTCTTTAATTTTGTTAAAATCATATTCCTTCTTGTAGAGATTTTGGTTACCCATGTAATTATGAGAAGCTAAATCTTTGATACTCTTGGATTTTGGTTTTATTTGGATTATGAAATATAAATGATATTTATTTTGGATGTTTAATGGTTCTTGATTATGCTTTAAATTCTTGTTATGTATGGGTGTTATGTATTGTTGATTGGTGAGAACTAATTGATAATTAATTAGCATGATTATGTATGTTGATTCAAAATTCGAGAGATGAGCTTCAATATAGGATCCTAGAATTCAAAGAACAATTATTAATAAAATCGAGAGGTTTGAGATAGTTGTTGAGGCATAGATCCTTGGTGCTCTTGGTAAGCACACTTAGGTATTAGTTGGAGACAATAATCCTATGCATGTGCCCCATATTCTATATGCTTCGAGAGGAGATATAGAATAAATTTGTGATCGCCTTGGTAATCTTGAATTGGAAATTAAACATCCATTATAATTAGATTTTGTGTTAATTAATCCAATAAAACCAACCCCCGAGAGTGTTCCTTTCCTTAATTACCCAATTTATTTGTTAATTGTAATTATTTACTTTGCTTTATTATTCAGTTAGTTTTAAATCAAACAATTATCCATTTCGTCGTCTAGATAACAAATAAGAGCCGATGTTATAGTACGTGCTTATTTAAACTTTCTTTTTCCTTGTGGATTCGACCTCGTTTCACCCTGTACTACATTTACTTGTTCACTTGCAAGTTGATTCGAGTTTAAAACTAAAATTTCACACATCAAGTTTTTATCTTCTTTTAAAAACGTCTTAGACATTCAAATGGAATCTTGTGATATTTGTCTTGCTGATAGTGCCACTACACACACCATTCTCCAAAATAAGAAATATTTTTCTTAAGTTGACATTAGCTGAGGATAATGTTAACACAATATCAGGTGCATTAAACATCATTGAAGGCTCCGGAAGAGCTTGTATCATTTTATCAAATGATACTAAATTAAATATTGAAAATGCCCTGTATTCTAGTAAGTCCAAAAGAAACTTACTAAGTTTTAAGGATATCCGCTATAATGGATACCACATCGAGACTATATCAGAAGGTGGAAAAGAATATCTCTGTATAAATTCTTTTGTATCCGGCCATAAGCGAACAAAATAAAAATTATTAACACTACCTTCTAGGATGTATTACACATTTATAAAGGCAATTGAGACAAACCACGTCATGAACCCAAAGTTCAATGACACAAAAAGCTTTATGCTTTGGCATAATAGGCTTGGACATCCTGGAGCAACTATGATGCGTCGAATAATCAATAATTTATATGGGCACAACATAAAGAATCAAAAGATTCTTATGACAAACGAATTCCCATGTGAGGCTTGTGCGCAAGGAAAGTTAGTCATTAGACCTTCATATACGAAAGTTAACATTGAATCTCCATCTTTCTTAGAGAGAATTCAAGGAGATATTTTTGGACCTATACATTCATCATGTGGCCTTTTTCGATACTTTATGGTATTGATTGATGCTTCTTCTAGATGGTCACATGTATGCTTGTTTTCTACTAGAAATGCAGCATTTGCTAGACTACTTGGTCAAATTATAAAATTACGAGCTCAATTCCCAGACAATTCAATTAAAAGAATTCGTCTTGATAATGCTAGTGATTTTATGTCTCAAGCATTTGAAAACTATTGTATGGCTATTGGAATTGAGATTGAACATTCAGTCGCTTATGTTCATACTCAAAATGGTTTAGCAGAATCATTTATTAAACGTCTTCAACTTATTGCTAGACCGTTATTTATGAAGTCAAAACTCCCAACTATTATTTGGGGTCATGCCATATTACATGTGACAACATTAGTTCATATTAGACCATCGGCCAACCATGAATACTCCCCAATGCAAATTATTTTTGGTCGAGAACCAGATGTTTCTCACTTATGAACTTTTGGTTGTGCGGTTCAAGTCCCAATTGCACCCTCACAACGAACAAAAATGGGTTCCCAACGAAGGCTTGGGATATATATTGGATTTGATTCACCTTCGATTATAAGGTATATTGAACCTTTAACAGGTGATTTATTTACTGCACATTTTGCAGATTGTCATTTTGATGAAATGACATTTCCAACATTAGGTGGAATGAATCTACATCCAGAAAAGCTCAAGAAAATATCTTGGAATGAGAAAAGCTTGTCACATTTTGATTCTCGAACTAATCAATGTGAACAAGAAGTTGAAAAGATTATTCATTTGCAAAAAATTACAAACCAACTTCCTAATGCTTTTGTAGATACAAGAAAAGTGACACAATCTCACATACATGCTGCAAATACTCCAGCCAAAATTGATGTCCCTGAAGGACAAATAGCTTTGGCAGCAAATGAGTCTAAAATTCGTCAAAAACGTGGTCGACCAGTTGGTTCTAAAGATTTTGTGCCTAGGAAAAGAAAGGGGCAAGATGGAAACCAAACAATGATGAAAATGATTAATCAATCAAATGAAAGTCATGTAGTTCCTGAACAATTAAAAGTATCTGAAAATCATGAGATCTCAATAAATTATATATCTTCCAATCAGATACTGGAGAGAGAACATATCATTGTAGATGATATATTCGTCTTTTATATAGCTCATCAAATTTTAAATGAGGATCCTGAACCAAAATCTGTTACAGAATGTAAACAGAGAAATGATTGGCCAATGTGGAAAAGAGCTATGGAAAGGGAATTAAATTCCTGTGATAACCGGAAAGTATTTGGACCTATAGTCCTAACTCTGGAATCTGAAACCCCTGTTGGATACAGATGAATATTCGTTAGAAAGAGAAATGAAAAAAATGAAGTTACGAGATATAGAGCAAGACTCGTAGCGAAAGGTTTCTCTCAAAGACCAGGAATTGATTATGAGGAAACATACTCTCCAGTAATGGATGCGATTACTTTCAGATTTCTGACTAGTCTGGCTGTGTCACAAAGGCTTGCTATGCGTCTTATGGATGTAGTAACTGCCTATCTATATGGGTCATTAGATAATGATATATATATAAATCCCTGAAGGATTTAAAATGCCTGAAGCATTAAAATCAAAACCCAAAAGCATGTTTTCAATTAAACTGCAAAAATCATTGTATGGGCTGAAACAGTCTGGCCGTATGTGGTATAATAGACTGAGCGAGTATCTGTTGAAAGAAGGATACAAGAATGATGATATCTGCCCTTGTGTTTTCATAAAGAAAACCGAAAATGGATGTGCAATTATAGCAGTTTATGTTGATGATTTGAATTTAATTGGGACTCCTGAAGAGCTCAATAAAACTGCTGAATATTTGAAGAAAGAATTTGAGATAAAAGATTTAGGAAAGATAAAATTTTGTCTTGGTTTGCAAATTGAACGTGTCCGAGGAGGAACGTTTATTCACCAATCCACATATACAGAAAAAGTGTTAAAACATTTTTACATGAATAATGCACATCCATTAGCATCACCAATGATCGTTAGATCTCTTAATATAAAGAAAGATCCATTTCGACCTATTGAAGATGGTAAAACGATACTTGGTCTTGAAGTACTATATATATCTAAGTGCAATTGGAACATTAACTTATCTGGCCAATTATACTAGACCAGGTATAACTTTTTCTATAAATCTTCTCACAAGATATAGCGCTGCGCCCACTTTGAGACATTGGAATGGTGTTAAGCACATTCTACGTTATCTGAAGGGTACCATAGACCTTAGATTATATTATTCGGAAAATTCCGATTCTTCTCTGGTAGGGTATTCGGATGCAGGATTTTTATCCGATCGACATCAAGCCAAGTCACAAACTGGCTATATTTTCACATGTGGTGGAACTGCTATATCATGGAAGTCTGTGAAGCAAACCTTGACTGCAACATCCTCAAATAATTCTGAAATCATTGCAATCCATGAAACAAGTTGAGAGTGTGTATGGTTGAAAAATATGACAAGTCACATCCAAGAGTCGTGCGGATTAACTTCATCAAAGATCAATCCAACTGTTTTGTATGAAGACAATGCTGCTTGTATCGCGCAACTCAAGAAAGGATACATCAAAGGTGATATGACGAAACACATTTCTCCCAAGTTATTCTACACACACGATCTCCAAAAGAGTGGCAATATCAACGTTCAACAAATTCGCTCAAGTGACAATTTGGCAGACTTATTCACAAAGGCATTACCAACATCAACATTCAGAAGGTTGGTACACAAGATCGGCATGCGCTGACTCAAAGATCTATAGTGATCTCAAGATCAGGGGGAGCGGTTGTACTCTTTTTCCTTCGACTAGATTTTTGTCCCACTGGGTTTTTCTAGCAAGGTTTTAATGAGGCAGCATTTGTTTTAGAGATTGGTCACTCAAGGGGGAGTGTTGTAAATATATCTAATAGATATATATGATATGAGTGATGGCCAAGTTACTAACTCTAAAATCCTATCTCTTGTACTATTATATATAGAGGTATTTGGTCCTCATATTGAATACATACAATTGATATTCTCTCTTGTCTCTATCTAGTTTACAACAAATATGAATCTTTTGGAATTTGGAAAAAACCGACTACTTTCGTTCATATCTAGTATTAACGTTACAACCACAACAATAGAAAAAAAAACTTCCGTCATAGCCGACCTTTACGCCATAGCCATTCCCTCAACACAGTTTTATCTTCACGCCATAGCCGACCTTCAGACGTGAAGTGGAAGAGAATGTGTTAAGGTTCGTCTCTCGTCTCTCGCCTCTCGACTCTCACCTCTCGACTATCGTTACGAATCGCATTACCATTTTTAACTGTAGAATCATCATTTCATCGATGGAGGAGGACGCACATACGAATCCATCTAGATCGGGAGAGGTTAGCACTCTTTCGTTATGCTCAACGATTATAAATTTTTTGTGAAATTATCTGTATTTTATTCAAGATCTGTAATAACGATATGCATATTTATAACATTCGTTATGACTTTTGTTAATAATCGTTATGCATAATTATGATGCTTCGTTAATCGTTATGCTTTTTGGATCAATCGTTATGCATGTTTTATTAATCGTTATGGGTGTTCTAATTTATTAATTAATGGTATGGTTTTGCAAAATTATTAAGAATCGTTATGCCTTATATGATCTGTCAGTATGCCTCTTTTTAAGAATCGTTATGCGTCTTTTTGATGATTCGTTATGCTTTTTTTTATTAATCGTTATGGTTATTATAATTTATTAATTAATGGTATAGTTTTGTAAAATTATTAATAATCATTATGGTATTATTTTACAATCGTTATGTCTCTTTTGATGAATCGTTTTGCCTCTTTTTGATGTTTTGTTATGCTTTTTTTATTAATCATTATGATTATTATAATTTATTAATTAATGGTATAGCGATTACAGTTTAATTACAGTTAATTATAATTTAAGGCCTAACGATTCCTCAATCATTATTGCCAATAATTACATTAATTACATTATCGTTATACCTTTTCTAGAATTACATTTAATTACAGTTAATTATAATTTAAGGCATAACGATTTCTCAATCATTATTCCCAATAATTACATCTAATTGCAATATGGTTATGCCTTTTTTTAGAATTACATTTAATTATAAGGTCTTGCAAAACGATTCCTCAATTGTTATTCCCAATACTTACATCTAATTGCAATATCGTTATGCCTTTTTTAGAATTATATTTAATTTCGTTAAACTTTGCCAAAATTTCGTTAAACTTTTGGCAAATTTTCGTTATTAGCAAAAATTCATTTTTAGCAAACTTTCGTTATTATTAAACTTTCGTTAAACTTTAGTAAAATTTCATTTTTATCAAAATTTAGTTTTTAGAAAAATTTCGTTATGGATTCTACCCATAAAGAATGTAATAATTATGTTAAATTTTTTTCGTTACGGCTAAACTTTTTTTCGTTACGGCTAACTTTTTTCATTACGGCTATCGTTATTAATTTTCAGTTCCAGGTGAAATTTGGTAGGAATCGATATGTTAGGTGCCGGTGCATTTAATGTTTACTTATTAAAAAATTGTAAAAGGTATATTTACCCAATGATTGGGGTGTGGGACAAGTGTGTTATAAGGGTATTCAAGACATTTTAACTTCAAATTGTCCATGAAACTACTATAGCCTTATATGTTGTTTTTTCCCCCTTTTTACTTTTCTTTTGTCTATATTTATAGATTTACACTTTTTTTAAGTATATATATATCTCATGCACCGTGATTTTGATTTTAATGTTTGGTCCCTTTGAATATTATTTTCGTTTTAAGAGATACTGAGGTGCACATTTAAATTTTATTAAAATATGATGATAATAAAAAATATTCCTTCAATTATCGTACCGAATCATAACTCATGCATGGTGTAAAATATAAATCATGAATTGAAGTATAATTTACATCTTCAATAAAAAAAAGTAATTATTAAAAAAAAAGGTAACTTGAATAAAAATAAATTAGAAATGGTTCAAAGTAAACTATAAATAAATATCAAAATTTATAAATATTTGAAAATTTTAAAGGTTCTGAAAATTTTCTTTGTATACCACGTTTGTAGTTAATGAACTGCTGGTGTTATCTTTATCACACACTAAAATCTTGAAACCACTATGACTTATTGCTTTGGAAACAACAACATAAAGTTGACCATGAGAGAAAACTGATTTCTTAAGAAATATTCCCACATGCGACAGTGATTGTCCTTGACTTTTGTTAAATGTCATGGCATACGAAACAATAAAAGGGAATTGTCTTCGTTGAAACTTGAAAGGGATATGTGGATCTGATGGGGTAATATGAATTTCAGCCAACAATTTATAAATTTATAAATAATACATATGATCTCAGAAGCATCATTATAAACAGTAAAGAAGCCGATAACAAATAGATTGCAACGATACTAGTGATGATGAACAATTAACGTTTTCTGCAAAATAAAATATATCTTATATAAAACTTAACATAGTAATTAAAAATAAATAAAATTTGATGGAGGAGGGGCATTAGCAATTACTTACATATGTATGCCTTTTTAACCATAGATTTGTTGGAGGACTCTATATGTGTTAACTGTACGTTCCACCTTCTTAATTATTTTAAGTTTCCTAATTTTTACCAATTCACACACACACACATATATTAATTCCCTGTTACTTTGACACCTAAATTCTGCTCATTTTAGCTGCAATTCTTGTAATTAATTAATTCATGCAGATAATTAACCATAGAGAATAATTTCCATAGAGAAAAATGATAATTTATGATATATGCGATAATATATATACTATAGACAGATATATATACACCACAATTAACAAAACCATATGATATTTAAGAATATGCAAATTTAGGTGTGAAAAAAAATATTAAATTCAAATAAAATGAATGTAGATATTTAAGTTGTATTTTTTTTAAAGCCACATTTTTATTTTACATTATTAACGTATATTACAAAAAAATATATTTTAAGTATTGCAAACATACCATTACTAATGTCACATAGCGGCCGTCTTTGAGGGTAGTTCAGAACTTGATTGGTACTATGTATATTGGTGGATGGACACGTGCAGGTAATAGATGCAGATTGCAACGATATGTATGATGATGAACAAATAATATTTTTTGCAAAATAAAGTTTTAATATATAAAACCGGGTCATTCTCATAAAAAAATAACTAAATTTTATAAGCATAGTCATACTCATATTAATTATAGGCATGTAATAGAGAATATATAATCTTTTAGTAATTCCGTCGAGCATATCCAGTGCAATACTAAAACAAACACTAAACATAAACAAAATTGCAAAAAAATAATAATTATGAATTGTTTGTGAAATAACATTCATTAATGCGGAAAATGGAACATAAATTAATAAATCAAATGACTGGAGCCTAGGTGCTAATATTCGGAAATTTTATCAAATAATTATTTATTTATATGTATGGTTCTTAATCATTACCTTTGCAAACCTTTGTATAATTTTATTCACTCTGTATGTATTTAACACATGAAGCTAGATGATTAAAAAATTAAATAAATATATTATTCCACTTATCTCAAACTTGGGCGAGTTTGTTGTAATTAGTTTTAAAAAATGAATTAAAGATGCTATGGTTAGTTTGAGCAAACCATACTATTGGTTGCTGGTCCAATTATTTATAAGAGAGGTCAAATCACTTAGTTGACATTTTGTAACAGCCCCGTCCCTTAGGCGGTCATTTTTAATGGGGACGGAGTGTTAGGCGTAAAAGCCGAAAGATTAATCAGAAATCCAGGGGGGTGTTTCTAAAATCGAACTAAGTTAGTGCCTAAAAAACTTAGGTAACTTAACTTTATGACTTAGAAGAATTATCGTCTTCAACGAATTAAAGGGGTCAAATGATTCAATCGAGTCAAAGGAATGCCATACCATAGGCCAATCAAGATTTAAACAGAATCCAATGACAAGCAGATATGAATTCAACTCTTTAAATAAACAAGACCCCTTCGTGGGTCACAATGACAAGGACTCATTAATAAGTCAGAGTCAAATAAATCATACTGTCCCATTCATGGGATGAAACAAAAAGATAACTTAAGATTAACTGGAAACGAGCGGAATCATGCTTGAAAGAAAAAGCCTCTTCATAGGCGAACACCAATAACAAGCATGCAAGATTCATTCACAAGTCAACTGAGAATGAATAGATACTGAAATGCTCAACAAGTACGACTATTCAAGTAACTCGAAATCAATAAAGGAATAACTGGGTATGTCAAAAGATCACATGCTTATTTTCTCAAATACTTTATCAATATTTAGAATCATAACATTTAAGACATGCTATTATCAAGAATAAATACTAGATGTCAGAGTACTTAGCAGAAACATAGCGGAAGAAAATCATGTAACCATTAAGCAACAATTTTGGAAACTTAAACAACTCAGGCAACCCCACCAACAGCACATCACCGGCCTCAGCATCTCAACCTGAAAACATTTGAAAAAGAGGGCATGAGCACTAATGTACTCAGTGAGGTTTTACAAGAAAACTCTTTAATAAACCTTGAAATATCCGATTATAAACTGACGGCATATGGAGACCAAAACGCAAAAGCCCTCTCCATATCCACAAACCCTTTTACTTTCTTTTCTGGCACCTTCCTGGCTCAAACCTGATGTCTATTGTACCCTTAGATATGCCTTAGGATAAGAGAGTGGTTACCTCCAATACCCTTCTGAGTATGCGAGGGGATTACCCAGCAGTGACTCCCTTTACTTTATCAAATAATACAACTTTAGTGACACGAATGTCACAACATGATAATGCAATAAAACTGTTCTTTAAGCTCGATAACTTGCTTAGAAATAATTGAATCATAACATTCAACATCAAAACCTTAACCTTAAATCCTTAATACTTAATCCTCAACCTTTGAATTCTCACATTCAAACCTTAACACCAAAGCATCAATACTAAATCATGCTTAGCATAAATCAAACCTAGATCAAATCGTCTATATTGCCCTCCTTAATAAAGGCTACAACTTAATGCCACAAGGGAATACTATGATCAACCTACAAGGCATTACACACTTAAATAACCTTCCTCAATTATAAAATCAACAACAAACTTAACTTATAATCATGATCGTCTATACCTTAAATAAATCAACTATAAGATATTACAACATATCAAAACATACATCATTTACTTAATCAAGAGCTCAAATAACAATTAACATAATCATGTTATAACTTCATTTCTTCCTTCCTTTCCTTTCCTTTCTTGTACAGAGACTAATCAAGCAGAGCATAAAATATTTTAATTAGATATTCATCTTGCCCTATCATGCTTCTAGAGCTTAATAGCTCAAACCTTATACTTGGTTTAGAACCACCCACCTTGATGATGAGCACCTTGATGACGAGCACGTGGATGAAACAACAAGCCGAAAATCATTTCTTGGTTCTCCTCGGGGCTCACATCTTCCTACAAAAGTCGATTATCGACTTAGCGGCCTCCTTCAAAGATTTCTAACATCTAACGAGAAATCAAAAAATACCTAGCCTTTCCTCCCTTAACTAGGACTTAAACATACATTGCACGACTTTAGAACCTTAATAAAATATGAGGGTTTGAAAGACTCGAGTTTAGAACAAGTTTGGAGGCAAAACATAGCTGCAGAAGCTTTGCACAGGCCGTGCTAGCCTTGCACGGACCGTGCTAGGTCTTAAGGCGAAGCAAAACATGCCAAACTTTCTGACATGGTCCATGCAGACCCTAGCACGGGCCGTGCTAGCTCTCTAGAAACTCGCCGAGAGCTTTACACTGCCTTGCACGGGCCGTGCAACCCTTGCACAATCCGTGCACTCTCACGAACCTTGAAAACTTTCGATCGAGGTATTGATCGAGGCATTACTCGGGCGCCTCTCCCTTTCCTAGATGTTTTAATCTTAAAAACAAAGCTTAATGCTTAGCCAAAACTTAGAAACGAGCATGCTTTAAACTTGAAAAGAAATCGACATTATAACGGCATAAACACGACTATCTCTTAAACTTGACAAAACTTTAAATGCGGAACTTTAAATACAGAATTTAAATACGGAACTTAAATGAAATAAATGAGCAATGAAATAACAAGAGCGATAATGAACTACAATAATGAAAGACAGAAAAGAAATACGAAAATGAAAAAGAAAAGGGCTTGAATCCGACATTGACGAAATAGAATGGATGAAGTCGAGTGCGCCGAAGGAAGGTGGCTAGCTCGGCGTCTCGTCGAGTCACAACGACAGCAGAACCGCCTGCTACAATCCAACGGCGCCACTAGCACCTTCCCTCGAAGTATATCTTTCTCGCCACTTCGCTCGTCCACTCGGAGGTGAACTCACGAAGAGACTCCTCTCGACTTTTTCTCAGAGCTTTGCTATTCTCTCGATTTTTGAGAATGAAGAAGTGATGAATGAGCAAGAAATATGAAGGGAGGCCTCTCCTATTTATAGGAAAAGGTTTGGCTTCCCCTGGAAGCCATTCCAGTGCAAAAACACTGCTAAAGTTACTCCGGGTTCAGTTAAAAGCTGTTTTATTCGATGTCGAGGTCCAAATGACCTCAGATACGAAATCTGAAAATACCGGGAGACTCGTTGGCTCGAGTACTATTGAACCAACCTTACTCATGATGAAAAATAGGTCTTCAGAAGAAAGACGAGCAAAGATTCCTTTTTTAGAATTACTTTTTACTATTCACTCAGATTGACAGATTTTGCTCCTAAGCGTTCGATTGACCTCAGAATGGAAATCCATGAACACGAACGAATTTCTTGAGTCATTTCCCATAAGAGGGGCCTAACAGAACAAGACTTGGATCAACGAGAAGGATTTCATAAATTTTTCAAATCACGAACGCACACAAAAGTTCATAAATCCTTTAAATATGTTTTTCATCACCGGGACCTCAAACGACTTCAGATTTAAAATCCGAAAACACCGGCATACTCCTTGAGTTAAAATCTTTCTAAAAAGATCAAAATCGGCCATAACAGAGTTAAGATCAAAATTTTCAAAAATACGATTTTACGAAAATTGACCCCTAAAGTCGTGACTGACATTTGGCTTCACTTGAACCTTATAAAAATCTCTTCCTTAACTTCTTAATTATGATTAAGAATTCTCTAAACCTGATCTGAAAATCTGGGGCATTACAAATTATAAGTGTAGTTAATACCAAAACGGACCAATATTGTGTAAAGATGTGAAATCTCAAAATTGGAAAATGTAGTGTGGAAAACCTTTATCCATTATGGGGATAACTTTTGTATAAGAAGAAGAGATGAATTTGAACAAATGTTGGGTTGTTCTATATTTCATCCTATTATCTTCTATATCGAAAAATTGAAAAGCGTATAAACCGCCTTCCACAAAGTCGATATTAAATCGCTCGAGGTCTGACTTCCTCATGGTGACCATATAATTGACTTCCTCATGGTACCGTATATACACCGACACGATCATAGAGAATCATCTCGAGAGTTGATTTAGCATGCAATCTTCCATACGACTAAGTTTCAATATTATCAATTCATATATGGAATGACCGGTTTCCCTAACCCTCTCAACTAAACTGAAAAATGGAGGCATGAAGTTATGAGTGAGAATGAATTAATTTCTTGTAAAATGCAATAGAGCGATTGATTTGTATTGGAGGCCGGTAAAACTGCATAGCATACGTATCTATTTATAAAATCGTACGAAGAAAAATATTTATGGTATGAATTGAATTTTTGGATGAATTGGATTTGTTCGATTATATATGGTTTATATCTGCACACAAATCTCTAAAATATATGTGATAATATATATTTAACGTGTGAAAATTAATATGAGGATATATTCATATATATTATATTATACATATCATTAGTAGATTAGTAGATATCATTAGCAGATTTTGTAAATGAATTAAAAAAATTAGTTTCATCATGTACGTGTATCATCTGAAGATTTTTTAGGTGAATATTTAATTAGATTATGTTCATTATATGTGATTTATATGTGCATATTATATTAATCCTCAATCCAATATTAGGTCCTAGATATCATTCTCATTTAATATTTCATATATTATTTCCTAATATAAATAGATATGGTGTGTGTATATATAATCAAATTTACCCATCCTTAATATAAATATATACATAAATTTCTAAAATTAATATTAATATTTCATGGCTGAGAGTTGTTCATCCCTAATATTAATATTCATATATTAATTCCTAATATAAATAGATATGGTGTCTATATATATATAATGAAATTTATCTATCCCTAATATCTATCCCTAATATAAATATATAACAATTCTATACGTAAATAATAAATAAATTAAGTGAAAATATTAACTTCTCAATTAGGAATAGTGATTTGGGCTGGAAAAAAATATTATTTCTATTTTCGATGACTATCTTACTTTTAGATATAATAATATAGATAATAATTTAGGTGATGCCCGTCCGCATGATAAAAGCAAAAAACTTAATTACAAAATAATAAATAAATATTTTATTATGTCAATTATCCGGATGAGATCTCTAGTCTAAATTGTATGTGTCAATCATGTGCCAACATCAAAATTGTATATTGTTAACAATATTTTTCATAAAAATAAAAATTTTATATATTGTATTATAACTAATCCTAATTAATTTTTTTTCCTAAAAATTGAAATTTTAAAAAATTATATACCCTAAGTTTGGAATAATCAACCCCAAAATCAATTATATTAACTAAAAAAATAATTATAAACCCTAAATAATATAATAATGTAAAAACTCACTAAACGAAACGAAATTAAAATTGAAGAAAAAAAATGAAAGATAAAGTAATAATTTTGATGTTTGGTACATGGTTGACACACTCAACTTGGGACTAGAGGATCTCATGTGGTCAATTGTCACAACCTTCAAAAAACTTCGAACATTTTTTTTTGTTCCAACTCTTTTGTCAAAGAATGTTATTTCTCTTGTCCTGGTGGGAATGGTTTAATGGTAGAGTGAGATTGCTTGGAGACCAAAGGTCATGAGTTCGAATTTTTTCAATACCACCAGGTCGGGTGTGTGAGTAAAAAAAAAAGAATGTTATTTCTCTTTGTCAATAACTTATATGAGGCAGTTTTACGAGTCAAAATTTTTGTAAGATTAGGTCAAAATTTGAATCTAATTAAGCTCATACTTAATGACATATTTATAATTCTATTGGTGTTTGGCTCCGAATCTCAACCCATAAATAGTTTCAAACAATACTCCATTATTCTCTATTATCTACAACTTTAATTTCATTTTTTCTAGCATGGGGAAACAAAGAGAGTATTTATTATTTTTATTGTATACATCACTCTATTCATAACTTAATTCGTAACATGACAACCTGAACATATAATTGTGTCTAGATATGACAATCAAATTTTAAAATCAAATATTGTAGTCAACAATTCGTAATGTCACACTACAACGATGAAATTTGAAGCGAAGATTTAAATTTTAGGGAAAATGGTCATTTAAGAACCTAAATTTATATGACATGGTTCAAATATTATCTTGTTTTAATTTTTGGTGGAAATGAATTCTCGAATTTTTAAAATTAGTTCGAATACACCAAAATTAACAACCGTAAACATCCTACTACAGCCCTTTGCAAAATTTATACGATAAAGCTTCATTTTCCGTTTTACTTAAAAATTTATATTTTGAGATGACTCACAATTTTAGAATGGATGATTTAATCGGTCCAAATTTTAAATTATAAATCAGAAATACATTTTCAGCATCTTGTGTCCAAATTAAGTCCACTCGGAGGGACAATCTTGTAATGCGTCCCAATCTTAATCTTCTATTTTTTTAAATAGATAAATCAAAATATAAATATATACATTTGTGTATGAAACATCGTGCATATATTATTATTATTATTATTATTATTATTATTATTATTATTATTATTATTATTATTATTATTATTATTATTGTCGAGGGTCACCCGCTGTCGCTACCGTGGTGCGCACTGGGTAAACTCCGTCCCTGTATAATAGCCTGCAAACCTATACAGGAGAGGTAAAACACACTTGGCAGGCCAGGTGTGACAGGCTCACACCTACTGGTGTTGGTGGTGGGTCGATCTCTTTGAATTTAATCCGGAAAGCTTTTAATTAATTATTGGGTGTTTCTAAATACACCACCAATTTTATTTTAAACACCACTATTAAAACTAATCAAAATCTAATTATTTATTAAATTACTTATATATCCTTTCAAATTATTAAAAAAAAATTATAGTGACATGCTTTCTGTTACTGAAGAGCCGCCATACTTCTGAAATTTTGATGATTCCTCTTCTTGAATTTTTTTCTCTTGATTTTAATAGAAGAAACTTCTGTTACAAAGGATTACATTATATAATCAAATTTTTGTTGATGAAGACACCCAACGAAAGTTTCTCTCTCGATTTTTTATTGATTTTTATTTCTCTTAACCGATTTTATCTCTCCTCTCTTCGATGGAGATGTTGAAATTCAAGGACCAATACAACATCGAACACTTTAATTTGGCTCAAAAAATAATTTTTGAAAATAGGACTGAGTTCCCAATTTTTTTTTTTTTTTTTCTAATAATGGGATTTGATTTAAACATCGATTTTTGAATGTTGACCTCTGCATGGCAAATTCTGGTTGTCAAAATATACTTTTAAAGGTTGAAATGTGATTCGAAAATATTATTTCGAAGCTGGTACTCATGTTCGAAAAAGAAAATTGAACCAGAATCCAACATCCGAAAAGTTTAGCTTGATTCGATCAACATAAAATTATTTTTCTTTCTTTTTCTTTATGGTGAGTTCTAGATCGATGAACTTAAATCTAAGAAAAACAGGAATTGCATGAAGCAATCAATAGTAGAAGAGTGTGAAAATGGAGGGTGGAGGCTGGAGCATTGGCAAATATCTGTTCTCGAGCTTCTGTAATTCTCTTCTTCCTTATTTATTTTTTAAAAATAATTTATTTAAGTAAGAGTAAAATTGAAAAAGAGCATGATTCATAAAATAAAATAACAATGAAAAAAAAATTCATGGCGTAAATAGAAACACTCTTAATTATTAGGAACTGCTGACCCTCTACGGTGCCTCAATGCACATCATCCCTTGGTGTGCCCTTTTAAATTCAAAACTATGTTGTTTGACAAGGTTTTTGTTTCATTTTTTTTAACACATGAAAATGAAATGATCAATCCTACATAAAAAACATATTATCTAAAAACAAAAATTTAACTACAGATAATAATAAATCCTAAATATAGTTTATTATTATACATCTTTGGTTTTTTTTTTTGGTTAATACATTTTTTATATTTAGGTTTTATTTCATTTTCAAGATATATGATTTATAATTACTTTAGTTTTTTATTTTAGTAAATTATTTTAATTATGGCTATTTTTTATAATTAATTTCACAATTTACGAGTGTTTAGTGTTTTTGAAAAAAAAAAACGAGGCGGGGGGGGGGGGGGGGGGGGCAAAAAGACACATTTTTTAAGTAAGAAAAAGCACAAGGGCTACTATGCATTCATAATCCGTTTTGGAACCCCTATTATAGTCGAGATGGGATCCTCTATTTCAAATTGGTATTTCAATCCGTATTCCACTATCAAATTTATAAGTTTAATAATAGATATGACAAAATTAAAATTTATTTATAACATAATCAATCTAGTCACATTTATCAACAAAATATTGGAATTTTAAAAATTATAAATTACATTTTTAAAATAATCAACCATATTAATCATTTATTTAAAATTAAATACTAAAAAATAATTATAAATCCTAATTGGATGTGGTGAACCCTAAATAATCATAAAATTAAACTAAAGCAGAATAAATTAAAATTGACAAAACAAATTGAAGAAAAATTTATAAATTTAATCGTGAAACACAGGTTAAAACACCCAAATTGGAATAGAGGATCTCATCCAATTATAGTCAGTCCTCTTGTCTTGTAAAATAAAAGAATTCGCATCCTTTTTAGCAGACAAGAGTAAATAGTTTTTCTGATATGAGAAAATAACCATTATTACTTAGTAAATAATGTAAATAGCTACTTTTTTTAAAATATAATATTTTTGGCCTTTTATGATGAGAATATACAGTAAAATCTCTATACAGTAATATCGTTAGGACCAGAGAAAAATATTAATATAGAGAGATTATTCTTATATAGAGTTTACATATAAAAATCATTATTTTTTAAAAAAAATTAATATATATTATACAACACTTGAAAATGTCCCTTCATATTTAAAAACATGAATTTAAAAGGTATATAAAATTCATTCATGTGCTCTAACCGAAGAATACATCATATAGGAATCACACAAGATGCGCATGGTGATAATCCAGAGAATGATAGTATAAAAATAGAAAAAGTATTGTGTCAACAAGCTTCAAATATGTTGGACAAGCTGAAAATGTTTTAGATTCAACAAGAAAGTGATCGTATTAACTAATTACTTATAACGTGCAAGTTAAAGGATGTGATATTAACCCAAAAAATTAAAGCACTGCCACAACTAACTTTAGATAAGTATTTCATACAATCTTAAATTTAATATAATATATGTAGTTAAAATAGTTCTAGACATTTTATATAGATATTTAAATATATATGAAATTTAATGTCACTTTATTACTATATGGAGGTAAATTTCTTAAGGATGGTCATAAAAAAAATACCGAAATATTACAATGTAGAGGTTATTCTTATTTATAACTGGTCCCAAGTTGGGACCACAACTTTTTATTACTATAAGGAGGTTTTTCTTATATAGAGTATTCTTATATAGAGGTTCTACTGTAAATCAATACCCTTAATAATAATATAAATAATTTTTAACATTAATTATTTCCTAACATAAAAACATCCTAATATATTAATAAAAAAAATTATAGACGATAATTTCAGAATCTATGTTTCGCACCCTAAAAAAATATATCTTTCGCCGTCGTTCTACGTCAAAGTCTCAGAAGTCATACTGCCAGATTTTTGTTGCCGTCTTCTATTGTTGTAGTTGTCGTCTTGCTTTTGTTGTCATCTTTTGTCACTCATGTTGCTGGAGATGAAAATTATAAGATTTAAACGCCGTCTCTGTCAAAGTTCAAACGCCCTCATCGCTGAACAATTATGGACGATGATTTCGAACAATCTTATCCTCATAATGAATACACGAGTACAACACACGGGTAGTCCAAGTCGTGTTCCCATGCATTAGTTCAATAATGATTTAATACCCGAGTACAAGATTAGTTCAACATGACAGTTCAAAAATAACTCATACACAAAAACACAATTAGGATCATTCGTGTACACGTGCAGTAATTGATTATTAAACTGATACACGACTGCATGAGTATATATGCATATTCATGTATTCATGCATTAGTTAAAACATGTATAGATACACGAGTGCATGAATTTGCTAATTCGCGCGCTCGTCCAACAATTAAAAAGAGATATTGCACGAGTTTTCAAATAAATTATTGCACGAATAAACTCCAATACTCGTGTACTAAAAGAAATTGATTCGTGCACCAAAGAACATTCAATTTTTTTCCACCAATTCCAAAGAAAGATTCAAAAAACTTAAATATTTAGATCAATAAAAAGAGTACAGATCCGTAAATATCATATACCTTATTGCCGCAAAAAACAACACGCATGATGTCAATAAAATTTTAAAAAATCCCAAATTAACAAAGAATCTTTAATTTTCGATATTGCAACATATAATTTATTGTTGAAACGGGGATTAGAGAGAGGAAGAATCATGATAATCTTCAAAAATCATAGCTTGATGATCTTCAACAATGTTAGTTTTGTTTCAATTAATAAAACATAGATTGAAAAATGAGAGAGACGAGAGAATGACGTTTGCAGAGGGAAGAGAGATAAGATCTTTTTCCTAATAGTATTGATATATGAATATATATATATATATACACATAAATAATAATTCTTAATAATAAATATGGAATTAAGGGTATTATAGTATCTTTTTTATTGATAATGGCTAGAAACATTATTTTTTTTTAAAATGACTATTTACATTATTTACTAAGTAATAATGTTTATTTAAAACTTTCTCTCTATTTTTTTTTGTCAATCTTAATTTAGTGGTTGGAGATGTGTGGGACACTTCTAATTATGATGCACGTATAGTGGTTTATACTTATACATAACTATATTGCTATTATTATGTGGAATATATAAACAATGGTGAAATATTGTGTAAAAAAAAGAAGACAAATATCGTAATTTAGATGTTATCGTGAAAATAAATAAGATTTACCCGTTATGCATATATAATTGATAGCTGCCGCAAAAATTATCCAAAATAATTTGTTGAAGAGAAGCACTTGTGTGCACTAGGTACACCATCAGGTGCATTGATCGCATTAACATGTTAACTGGTTAATGTCGGAAAATACATGTTGATCCGGTCAACTCCATAAAAAAAATCATTCAAAATCAGTATCAACCGTAACACTAAAAAGTATCACTAAAAAGTCTAAAAGTATCACTTGTATCCTTAAAAAGTATTGACCAAAATAAATAAATAAAAAAACCCGTCAAAATCAGTATCAACCGTAAATCCATAACACTAAAAAAGTATCATCTGTATCATTAAAAAATATAACCTATTTTACCATTTTTCTTTTTTACGGATTAATCGGGTCAACACGTGTTGACCAGCATTTGATCCGGTCAAAAACATTGACCGTCTAATATAAATTTATATACATCTAGTACATGTAAATTTTTACCTTTGTCCAAAAGTTTCTTTAGTTTTAAGTTTTGACCCCTGTGGTGTATTGGCCCATTTGGGCTTTCTGTCCTGGCCCACTTACCTTATTTACTTCGGCCCAGCTGCTAAGCCCATTTCCCCTCCCAATAACCTAATCTACCTTATATACTTATCTCTAACCCTAGATTTCCATTTCCTTCTCTCCCTCTATCTCTACAAATGGCCGCGCTTCTTCACCTCCCCAATCAAGCCTCACACCATTCTCTCATAACCCTACCTGCTTCAGAGCAACCTTTACCGTTCTCTCTGAGTTGTTGGCTGGATTCCTGTCTGTGGTCTCCTGATTTGGCCGTGAGTTGAGGGTCTGCTGAGTAAACTCTGATAGCTGAAAGGTTTGGGCGTGCTTCAGGCCATTGCCCACGTCACCTTTGTGGTCTAGGGTCCTTTCTGTCACCGGAAGTGCCACCACCGTCGCCTGAGGGAAAAATCTGAGCCGGTCTGTGTCTTGAGACATATTTTCCCTCGTTCAATCTTTTTGTGTTCCTTACTTTATGTTCTTTTCACTTCTCTTTTCTGATATAGTCATTTGTGAGGCTCTAACTTGTCCTTTCTCTACAGATCTGTTTCTCATCTGTGGAAGACGAAGAAGGCTGTGAAGAAAAGTGTTCTCTGAGATACCTATAAATCTGAGCCTGCCTCTGTGTACGCCTGTGAAGAGAAAATCACAAATCCAAGAATCTGAGGCGTTTAAGGTTGCTTGAGCAACCGTGAGGTGAACAGAAGAGGAGGAAAATAAGCGTTGAACCCCTGGCTAGGCTGATACCCAACAGTGGTATCAAAGCCTGGTTCCCTAGCCGGGGGCAACCTCCTACCTCCATTCATCTCACCCCGCCACCGGTAAGGGTCGCACCGCTTCGCCCCCAACGGGCTCAAAATTAAACAGTAAGTCCGGCCTCTCCCCTGCCTGGGAGAGCCGACTCTGGTATTGCTTCTAAACCCTAAAAACTCCTATTTGTGGTATCTTGCGATCCTGCTTCATAACTTGCTTCCATTTTTTGCTTCTCTTGAACCACCTTGGTATTCCAAGCCATCTCTAACCCTAGCTTACGGTTCGGACCGTCTGGACTCCCCTGTAGGTTTCCTTAAAGCGGGTTGCCCGGATAGCAGGGTTAGGAAAGGGGGTTCGAGAGTGTTTCTGGTGTTCTATTTGCTTTCTTCTGTGAGTTGTTCTCTGTATGTGTTGATTTTCTTCTGGTAATCCCTATTCTTGACCTCTCTGTGTTCCTGGTGAGAGCTGTGTGGAACTATGTGCATTTTGAGTTCCTGTGAACTGACTTTGTTCAGAAAGTCAGTTGTTCTAACTGAAAACAAGTTTTGGGGTTGTCCTGAGTGATCCCCTGCTCCACAGATAAATCTGTGCTGAGAACTGGGCTAGCCTCAGCACTCTATCCCCCGGGTGCACTTGTTTCAGTGCCTGTGGAGGTGTCCTCCTGTGTTTTATGAGTAGTTTTTGGGCTTGTTGATTGTCTCTGTGATCCTGCTGTTGTGTTGGTGGTTCTTTGGTCTTTTGGTTGTCTCTGTGCATATTTTTTCACCATGAATACTCTGACTGATGATCCTGTTAATGGAAAAGATGATTTTGGTGATTGGCAAACTAGAATTGAATGTATTTTGACAAAAGAAAAAATTCAACAAGCCATTTACAAAAAGATTGATGAATCTGAAAAGGATGAAAAGTTGCAGGAGATAAATGCTAGTGCTAGGTCTACTATATTGTTAAATTTAAGTAGCACTGTGGTTAGAAAAGTGTCTCATCATCGTTGTGCCAAAGATTTGTGGGATAATTTGACTTCTTTGTATGTTGCAACTTCTGAGGAATCTGCTTACTCTCTGCAAAATCAGATTATGAATTTTCAAATGGATTCAGCTAAAGATATTGACACTAATATTGAGGAATTTAATAAGTTGCTGAAAGACTTAAAACTTGCTGGTGATCATACTCTTGAAAAATATGCTCCTCAAATCTTGCTTGGTGCCATTCCTGAGTCCTTTTCTGAAGTCAAATCTGCATTGAAATATGGTGGCTCAAAATTAACCAGTGACATGATTGTGACTGGTTTGAAAGCTAAAGAGAATGAATTGAAACATTTGAAATCCAAACCAATGCACAATGATATTATGTATGTGAACAAAAACACTAACCATGGTTTTAAACCTCTGAATCCTGAAAACCCAAGTGTTCTTGCTGCAGAAAGGCATAGTAGAGAAATGAACATTGCTCACAATCTTCCCCCTCATACCAAACACCATAACCTTGCTCAAATTCATTCTCAAAACTCCTCTCAACATGCTGGCAGAAACCAAAATTATACCCTTCATCCTCATAATCAAAATTTTGATATGAGACCTAGGAAAACTTGCTGAAATTGTGGTAAACTGGGTCATTTCTCAAACAGATGCAAAATGCCTAAAAAGAATAAAGTGTTTGGAAATTACAATCACCATGCTAATCATGTTTATGATGGTACAAAGAATGTACATGAAGATACTGTGAATTATGACTATTATGAGGGAGATGACATTTATATGGTTCACACCGCATATGATTTCCAATTTATTAATTACTCCAATGCAGTCTCTAAAAATATGCATGAAAATGAATAGTTAATAGATTCTGGATGCACTTTCCATGTCACTCCTCACAAGCACATGTTTCACAACTTACAATATCTGAATTCTGGTCATGTGGCTTTGGCTGATGGGCAACATTGTGAAATTATAGGAAAATGAGATATATGCTTAAAATTTGAGAATGGAAGCATGCTTACTCTAAATGATGTTAGATATGTTCCTAAACTAAAATTTAGCTTACTGTCTGTGTCCAAAATGGCTGACAAGATGCTTGATGGATCTGTTAACTATTTGAGATTTAAATTTGAAAAAGATTCCATGCTTTACTTTAATGCACCCAGAAATGGTGACCTATATGTTGTGCAAGCTGTATCTGTTCCTATTCCTGCTGCCAACATTGTGCATGATGATAAAACTGCTCTTTGGCATGCTAGATTAGGCCACATGAGTAACAAAGGTCTTGATATATTAAATAAAGCTGGTGCTTTTAAAAATGATAAAGTTTCAAGCATGACATTCTGTGAACCTTGCTTAATGGGAAAACAACATAAGCTTCCTTTTCCTGCATTTGTCCCTTATCCTAAAAAGCATGTTAGCACTGAAATCTTGGAATATCTGCATGCTGATGTCTGGGGCCCTGCCAAGGTCCCTACTCATGGTGGAAGTGTTTTCTTTTTGTCTGTTATTGATGACTACTCTAGAAAAACTTGGGTCTTCCTTATGAAAAATAAATCTGAAGTTTTTCAAAAATTCTCTAAATGGGCTGTTGAAATTCAAAACCAGACAAAGAAAAACATTAAGTGTCTAAGGACTGATAATAGGTTAGAATTTTGCAATCATTCTATGGATACTTGGTGTTCTGACAGGGGTATAAAAAGTTATAAAACTGTGCCATATAATCCTCAACAAAATGGGATTGCAGAAAGAATGAATAGAACTCTCCTTGAGAGAGTAAGAAGTCTATTAGCTGGTTCTGGTCTTGATAAAAAATTTTGGGGGGAAGCCTTGATGACTGCATGCTATTTAATTAACAGATCTCCCTCTGTACCTCTGCTAGGAAAATTACCTGAATCTGTTTTCTGGAATAAACATATCTGCCTGTCTCATTTAAGAATTTTTGGTTGCTCTGCTTATGCTCATCAAAGACTAAGTAAAATTGAACCTAGGGCTAGAAAATGCATATTTCTTGGATACCCTGAAGGGGTAAAAGGCTACAGACTTTGGGATAAGACTTTGCCTGGGTTTAAAACTTGTGTTAGTAGAGATGTGACCTTTAATGAGCTTGATTTCCCTTGTCTTCATGAATCCTCACAATCTGCTACTCCAAGTGAGGTGGAGAACTTGCCTGGCTTCTAGTTTGATTCTACTGCTTCTAATAAGGTGGATGATCCCATACCTGTGTTATCTGATCTTGTACCTCATGAGTCTGATATGCATAACAATGGTGGTACCTTGAATGAACCTAATATTGATGGTGTTGATTATGACTCTGAAAATGATCAATCTGATAACATGATTATTTCTGACACTGATACAAATTCTAATTCTGAGAATGAGCATGAAACTAGCCCTGAACCTTTGTCCGAACCTGAAAATCTTGAAAACTATCAACTTGCTAGAGACAGACCTAGGAGAAATGCTAGAGTCCCCTCAAGATATAATGACTATAACTTGTCCCTATATGCCTTCAATGTGTTCAATAATGTGGATAAAATTGAGCCTAGAACATACAAAGAAGCTATGAATTCCTCTGATTCTGACAAATGGATGGCTGCTATGAATAGTGAGATAAAGTCTTTGCATGATAATCATACTTGGATTCTTATTGAAAAACCTGATAACTGCTCCATTGTTGAATGCAAATGGCTTTATAAAATTAAACAAGAACTTGAAAATACCAGAAATAAAGCAAGGCTTGTGGCAAAAGGCTTCACACAGAAAGAGGGCATTGATTACAATGAGATATTTGCTCCTGTAGTAAAATTCACCACGGTTAGAATCATGCTTGCATTAACTGCTCACTTTGATTGGGAATTAAAACAGATAGATGTCACTACTGCATTTTTGCATGGAGAACTTGAGAATAACATATATATGCATCAACCTGAGGGTTTCATTGATAAATCTCATCCTAATCATGTCTGTTTACTGAAAAAATCCCTCTATGGTCTGAAACAATCTCCAGACAGTGGAACATTAAATTTGATAGATGCATGCAAAGTATGAAGTTTATTAGAAGCAAATTTGACCATTGTCTGTACTACATGCAATCTGAAGTGCCCATGTTTCTCTTGCTTTATGTGGATGACATGCTATTGATAAGTCCTTGTCTAAAAACTATTAAGCATGTGCCAACTTGTTTATGTTCTAACTTTGACATGAAAGACCTTGGTGATGCAAAGAAAATTCTTGGTATGAACATTGACAGAGATAGGAACAAACATACTCTTTTGCTGCATCAAACCTCATATGTTGAACAAGTTCTGAAAAAATTCAATATGGAAAATTGTAAACCTGTCTCAGTGCCCCTTGCATCTCACTTTATTCTAAGTAAGGACCAATCTCCTAAAAATGAGTATGATATTAATAATATGCAAGATGTTCCTTATGCCAATGCAATAGGGTCTGTAAAGTACTTAATGATTAGCACAAGACCTGACATTGCTTATGCTGTCTCATGCTTAAGTAGATACATGGCTAATCCAGGGCAACCTCATTGGGAAGCCTTGAAATGGCTTATGAGATACCTGAAATCCACTATGGCTAGTGGTTTGATTTTTTCTAAGTCTGCTGATGGTGTGAAATGTGTGGGATATGTTGACTCAAATTATGCTAATGATAGAGATCAGAGGAAGTCAAGAACTTCATATGTGTTTACTTTATGTGGTGCTTGCATAAGTTGGAAATCTCAACTTCAGAGTATTGTTGCTTTATCCTCTACTGAGTCTGAATACATTGCTGTAACTGAGGCTGTGAAAGAGGCCATATAGCTCCATGGTGTCTTATCTGAAATTAAATTCATTGATGATAAACCTCTGTTATACTCTGACAGTCAATCTGCTATTCAGTTATGCAAGAACCCTGTATTTTATGACAGGAAAAAACACATTGATGTTAGATTCCACTTCATTAGGGACATTGTGGAAAAAGGAGATGTATTGCTTGACAAGATTCCTTCAGAGTTCAACCCTGCAGACATGGGCACTAAGTGCCTTCCAGTTGCAAAGCTGGAGTCATGCAAGAGATCCTTAAACATGGATCTGGGTTGAACTAAAAGGAGTAAATGGTATCTCAAGCCATAGTGCTTGAATACATGTTCTGCCTCTTAGGGCAGTGGTTATTTCCCATTGGTTGGTACTGTGCTAGGTTGTGACTTGTTCAAGGATAGTCAATGACTGGAGACTTGTCACTATTATTAGGTTGATCTCTTGTGTTGAGATTGAGATTAATGCGCATAGCATTTCTCTCTCCCTCTTATGCCCTGTCTCAGTGATAGGAAATGAGTAAAAATAAGGTTGTGATGATAACCTCTATTTGTTTTGTGGCAGGCACTTCCATGAAGACATAAAGACCAAATGGACCAAAGGTGGATATGTGGCGTATTCGCCCATTTGGGCTTTCTGTCCTGGCCCACTTACCTTATTTACTTCGGCCCAGCTGCTAAGCCCATTTCCCCTCCCGATAACCTAATCTACCTTATATACTTATCTCTAACCTTAAATTTCCATTTCCTTCTCTCACTCTCTCTCTACAAATGGTCGCGCCTCTTCACCTCCCCAATCAAGCCTCACACCATTCTCTCCTAACCCTACCTGCTTCAGAGCAACTTTTGCCGTTCTCTCTGAGTTTTTGGTCGGATTCCTATCTGTGGTCTCCTGATTTGGCTGTGAGTTGAGGGTCTGCTAAGTAAACTCTGATAGTTGAAGGGTTTGTGTGTGCTTCAGGCCATTGCCCACGTCACCTTTGTGGTCTAGGGTCCTTTCTGTCACCCGAAGTGTCACCACCGTCGCCTGAGGAAAAAATCTGAGCCGATCTGTGTCTTGAGACACATTTTTCCTCGTTCAATCTTTTTGTGTTCCTTACTTTATGTTCTTTTCACTTCTCTTTTCTGATATAGTCATTTGTGAGGCTCTAACTTGTCCTTTCTCTACAGATCTGTTTCTCATTTGTGGAAGACGAAGAAGGCTGTGAAGAAAAGTGTTCTCTGAGATACCTATAAATCTGAGCCTGCCTCTGTATAAGCCTGTGAAGAGAAAATCACAAATCCAAGAATCTGAGACGTTCAAGGTTGCTTGAGCAACCGTGAGGTGAACAGAAGAGGAGGAAAACAAGCGTTGAACCCCTGACTAGGCTGATACCCAACAACCCCCACAACTAAGTTTCTTTTATTTGTCAAAAACATATAGTTCTAGAGAAGTCAGTATAATATCGACCAGACCACTGAAATATTCTTAAATAGATGGATATAATACAAGTACTGTTGTTTATTTAATTTTATATTAATATATAGTGAATGTATAATACATTATACATATATACTACATAATTCATTACAAATTAAAAAAAACATATATAATATACTGTATGTAATTGTCTCTCTGTGGAGATTTGAGTCGTGCGATCTCCTTCGTGTACCACTCTCCTCTACAAATAAAACAATAATAAAAATATAAATAAAAAATAAGTTGCACGTTTATTAATGCAGAGTCAATGCATTCTATTAAATGATCTATTTATAGCAAACTCAAGCATATCTTCAGATTGGAGGGTGATATTTTTGCCAATATACAAATGTCACTAATTAGTCAACGCATCCTTCAAATTTAAAAGATGTTTTCTCAGTCTAAGCCTTATTTTTTTCTTTTTCCTTTTTTCTTTTGTCATGGATAAAAAGTATGTATATATATAATATGGTTGAAATTGATTATATTTTATTTTATTTTAACGGTTTTATCACTATAATAAATAAAAATGAGACATAATACAACATTAAATAGGAATTAGATCTAAATTATCCTTGCAACTATTTACCCATGACAATATGTCATTCAAACTAATAATTACATTTTACTATTATGCATCAAATGGATTGTCTCATTGGACCCATAATGTGCAGAGACGCAGAGTGAATGCAATTATGGGTAATATTCTATTCATAACCCCATGTATAATTAAAATAAATTTATTAATTTTACGGACTATTTAACCATTTGAATTCCTACTCCCATATTGATATTATCTATATAGTATATCCCCCTTAACAAAATATCATTTTCCCATTTGTTCTCTCTCTTCTTCATAAACGGTGACACATGAAAATCCAAAAAAACATAAGTATATATGGAATTCCAAATCAGAATTCGCATTTAATCTTTCAATTCTCCAATCATATTCTCCTCTACACATTTTAGTTTTTTTTGGGGCAATAGAGCCCGCCCTCTTATCTGGGCATCAAGTATTTTTTTGAATATATATATATATATATATATATATATATATATATATTTTGGTTCTTTCATGTCCTCTTCAAATAATCCATTAACTTCTCATTTGCTTTTTTATCTTTCTCTTTTCCCCTTTAGGAAGTTTGATTTTTATTGCGCTTTATATAATCCTTATATATTAATTTTGGGCAAGGATTTTTAAGTATTAAAAAAAATCCTAAAAAAGACAAATGATGTATAGCATTGTAGTTAAACACAAATTGAATTGCAATCAGTTCTCAATTTCAAGTTTGTCATATTTTCTTTAAACTTTCGTGGTTTCTTAATCCCTAATCTTTCATAGATTTTAATTTGCTTTGTCATAACTCATAAATGTTTCAACAACTATCACAAAACAGATTTAGTTATAAAATAGGGGTTGTTGGGTTTTTTAATTACGGGAATTTTAAAGGGTAAAAGAGTCTAAATTATTAATATTTTAAAAAAAATAATGATGGCTTTAAAGAGAAATTTGGGAAGTTATGAATAGAATCACCTACAATATTTATTGTCCATATAACAATATGAACTTATATATTATTTTTTTCATTTGTAAATAAATACCCAAACTGTAGCGACCCGATTCTTTTTATAGAATTTGCTACAATTTGTTTTCAACATGTTAATATTATTTTTAGTTACGTTCCTATAAGTCGCGTCTTTAGCTAATATTATGTTACTAATGTGCATTAAAATCATAAAATAATATTATTTGATTAAATATATAAAATGACTATTTATGCAATTTATTTTATTTTGCTTGAGCTAAATGAATTTTTATGTTTGACAAGAAACCAACAATTTATTTAGTTATCTTTTTAATACCAAGAAAAGCCCAATTATTTATTTTAATATTGAGCTCAAATAAAGCCCATTTGGGAGTTGTCTTCCACCTTGAGAAATCGAGAATGGAGTTGTCAGCAAATCAAAGTTGTAAGTTGTAACTTATGATGTGATCTTTCATCTTCTCAACTTTATTTCATCAATTGAATTCAATTTTCCACTATCTCAAAATTGAATACTATCATTTAAACACAAGCCTTTGATCAGCAGTCATTTTCATGCTATAAAAGGGGCACCAATAATTCTCACAAACCATACCAATCATTTCTCAGAGAATTTTTTCAATGCATTTCAAGAGTAAGGTATATAAATATGTGCATGTGTATTGTTGTTCTTGTCTGCATATTGAGAGGGGGGAAGATGGGGTTTTATCGGCGGCGGGCAGCTGCTACGGCGGAGTGATCTTCGCTACACGGTTGTTCCAAGGGCGGCAGCGCCGTAGGTGAAGAATACCGATGGGGGCTGCTGGGTTTTCTAGTTGTTTAAAGAGAGAGAAATGAGATAAGATGAGATGAAATGGGGGTTGCTTATTTGTAGAGTTAATTTCGATTTTGATCCTATAGTACATTGGCTATTCCGATTTTGGTCTCGATACTATCATTTTTTGTTCTTTTTTAAAAAAATCGCTCAGTTTTAGTCCGTAACACCCCAAGATTTTATAATAGGTCCAAATCTATTTTTAATTGTGATTTCATGGTCCAAATGAATAAATTTAGGCATTTTTATTATTTAGGCCCAATTCATGGGCTTTTTAGCCCATTTATGTTTTTAATTATTTTTGAGACCTATAGTTATCGGAACGAGACGATCGAATATGGTAGATGATAGTGCTCGTCGATACGAATCCATAGAGACTAATTTCACCTAAGTGGGACTTCATTTGACCAAGTTATGATTTAATTAGGAATTTAATTAAAATTTATGTTAAGATATAGAGGGATATAAATACCCATTCCACTCCTTAGTTAGGTCATTTTGGAGGATTCATTTTTAGGTCAGCCCCCATCCCCATCTCTTCTCTCTCCCTCTCGCCTCCCCTCCTCCCCGTCGCCGGCGCCAGCGCCGCTGTCATCGCCGCCGGAGCCGCCGGTCGGAAAAATTCCGGCCACCTTTATTTTCACATGCAATTACATTTTTGGAATCCTCTTCTTCTCTTCTTTCTTACTCTTCGATTATTTTAAAGAAATTTTGAGGTTTAGGCTTCCGATTTTCGAATCTAAAAATGGGCTAATCCCTAGCCTTTTAATACCTCATTTCCTTCTTTATATTTGAACTTTATTTTCGATTTTAGTGTATATATTGTGATTTAAGGGCTATTTTAGATGGATGACTTTAATATATATTTTTAATTTTATTCATGATGTTCTTGAACTCTTTAGATGTTAATGGTTGTTTAATGAAAAGAAAAGAAAAAGAAAAGAAAAAAAAATATGAAATATGTGTGATTGTGTGTGCTGCCGTGAATGTGTGTGTGTGTGTGTTTGGGCGTGTGTTTGTGTGTGTTTGTATTTTTATTTTTTTTTATTTTTCTTTTAGATCTCTGAAACTATTTAATAAAGAGTATAGGTTAACATTTCCATAAGGTTGTGTAGCCCAATGGTGGATGTTTAAATTAATACTAAAAGGTCTAAGGTTCAAATTCTCTTGCATGCATTTTTATTAAATCTCTTTTTATAATTAATGTCCTCTGTTTCAACTTTGGTAACTACCTTAATGGATATGTTCAGAATTATTAATCAAAAAGTCTAAGATTCAAACTTTCATACATGCATTTTTAAATCTTTTTTATTGTAATTAATGTCCTCTATTTCAACTTTAATTAAATAAAAGCATGATATAAATCTCGAAAATTGTATTTAGCTTAATGGATATGTCTAGATTTGCTAATTAAAAGGGGAGGGGTTCGAGTCCTCTTAATGCAGTTTTATTTCATTTTTAATCATTTTTATCTAAGATAATTTTAAACCTTATATAATTAATAACATCATGTAATTTTCGAAAATGACATATGGTTTAATTGTTAGTGTTCAGATTAATGTTTAAGAGGTTAAGGGTTCGAATCCTATTGAAGTAATTTTATTCCTTTTTAATCTTTGTATCATAAAAGCTTTCTGGACTATATATATAATTAATTACAGATGATTAATTTTGAAAATAGGGCTTATATATATAATTAATTACAGATGATTAATTTCGAAAATAGGGCTTAGTCTAATGGTTAAGTGTTCTGTTTGTGTTTAGGAGGTTCAGGGATCAAATGATAAAAAGCTTTCTGGACTATATATATAATTAATTACAGATGATTAATTTCGAAAATAGGGCTTAGTCTAATGGTTAAGTGTTTTGTTTGTGTTTAGGAGGTCCAGGGTTCAAAACCATTTGATGCAGTTTTAATTCTTATTTTGTGTAATTAATTCACAACATTTATGAAGCTATTTAATTAAAACAATTTGTTTTATGTTGTATCAAATCATTTAGTATAGTGGTTAAATTATCATTATTTTACATTTAAGGTCATGGGTTCAAATCCTTTTGACCATAATTTTATTTATGCATTTAATTATTTTACTTATTTTTCTATTTTTGTTTAGTTTTGGATTTAATTCAAATTAAGCATATTGTATTATAAGTGATACTTTATTGGTATTGAAATATTATTATTATTATTATTATTATTATTATTATTATTATTATTATTATTATTAAAGCTTTACTTTAAATTATTATGATTTTAATCCATATATTATACTCGATCAAGGGCTCGGGTATAGCTTAAAGCTAGGATTACCCGTTTGATCTTTAGGCGTTGTCTTTTCGTGACTTTATTTTATAGATATACCTTATACCCTTATTTACATTATAGAATATGTTAATTACCCTAATAAGTTTCTAAGTCATAGCCTTTATGTGTAGGTCTTAACCCGAGACAGCAGGCTTAGCACGTGCAAGTTGAGATTAAAGCGACAACTACATTTAGCTAGAAGGTGGGCTTACTTACCAAAACTCTTTCGAAAATGTATTTAAACTTTCGTCCAATATGGAAAAATGAATTATGATTTATGTTTATATTGCTCATTGTGGATTTGATACGACTCATATGAAGATATCCGAATATGTTATGAATATGCTATAGATGATATGTGATCACATTAGGGTCAGTCTCCACTATGTTTAATGAGCGTATGAATTGTGACGTCAAATGTGAAATCTTTATTATGATTATTGTTATTTCTTTTATGCAAATTATGGGACGAATGTATGAGTATGTCCACGGAGTGTTTTCTGGCACTCAGCCCCATTATTTAAAATGTTTTACAGGTAATTGATGATGGCGGGTGGCGGATGTGGACCAATGGGGACCTTTTGTTTTTAGTTGACCGTCTTTTGAATTTATTTGTTATGGTCAAACTATTATATGATTCATATGCTTCCGCTGTATGCTTTGGTGATGGTCAACTGTATGATTCCTAATTTCTATGCTTCCGCTGAACTTTGACTTTTGCCACGTGTACGCCTATGAGCGTTTTGGTCACGTTATGTTTCACGAATTGACTATTATTATTTTGATGTAGTTGACCAGTCAGTTTTCTTAAGATCTATTTCTATTGGTTCTTGATTAAGTCAAATATATTGATTCTTAGTGTTTGACTAGTAAACGTAAGCTTCTTGATATAGCAAATCTCAAATTGATTACTCTATTTGGAAATTTTTCTATGGGATTTTCTCCTTCGCGTGTGTTTCCATTAGCACCTTGACCCCTCTGGATTTGGGGTGCTACACATAGGTTTAAGAATATCATTTTTGGTCCCATGATTTTAAGGCAAAAAAGGGGGACCAAAATCGATACTAGTTCTGTTTGGGACCAAAAATAATAGTCTCGGGAAAAAATACCCGATATGGGACCAAAATCAATATTTTCTCCTAGTTTGTAGGGAGAGAGAGAGAGAGAGAGAGAGAGAGGGAGAGAGTGTGTGTGTGTGTGTGTGTGTGTGTGTGTGTGTGTTTTGTGAATAAGGGCGTATTAGGAGAGAGACTTTCTCTTCTTTGTTGACATGGTGGCCGAGAGTTAGGGAAGTGAGTGTTTTTTTTTTTTTTTGTTTTTTTTGTTTTTGTTTTTGTTTTTTTTTTTTTTGAGAAAGGGAAGTGAGTGTTGATTTTGTTTTAATTATTAGTTAATGGGCGGCTAAGCTAGTTTATTTATTGAATTCAAGTGGGCTTAGGTTGGGTTGGGATGTTTGGTTCATTTTAATTAAAGGGTAATTCTATACATAGCCCAAAATTTTCTCATTATAACCATCAAAATTAAATAAAATATAAACATAAATTAAATATTTCATTTTGCCCTTGCAGCCCCCCTAAATTTCTTTTATTAGAGTTTCCACCGTTCTTTGTACTGTATATCCTTCAATTCTGGAAATGCAAAGCCCCGTCTTCGAAAAAAAGAAGCAGCAAATTTAATATTTAGAGAAGTCCAAAATCCTCTGCAAAACTTGGGGCGTGACATAAATTATATTTTAATAAAAGTTAAATAAATTATATTTTAATAAAAGTGACATACCTTCTTTATTATTATAATTATTTTATATTTTTATGAAAATTAGGGCGTGACATAAACACTGAAGATTCATGTGTAAAATAGAAACGTTTCCTTTCCAAGACCCACCACTCTCCCTTTTTCCAATTCAAATAAGTAATAATTTTACTTTTTGATTATACCACTTTAACTATATACATGTCTAGTACTTGTTCAGTTTCAAAAAGATTGATGTTTTAATTAGCTTCTTAATTTTATTACAAATTATTTGGTGTTTTACACTTTTTAAATACTATTAACTCCTCCAAGTCACTTTGAAGATGTGAAATATAGATGGGCACGACGAACGGCCAATGAAATTATTGCTCATGTATTGGCGCAACTTGCTATTTCTGATTCGAATTTTTTCTCTTATTCCGGCACTGTACCGGATAAAGTTTGCTTTTCATTCCTATTGTTGAACGATATTTGTTTTAATAAAATTCCTTTACTTTAATTTTGCACAAAAAAAAAAACTCTTAACTCCTCCCAAATTTACCCCTATATATTACAGTAAGAGAGAAATTAAGATATATTAGAATATAATTAACTTAATAAAATGATAGGATACATTTATTACATTTTTTTAATATTCAATTTTTATTGTAAAATTTAAAACATCAATCTTTTTATCTCGTGCAGAATTGATCATTTTCAAATTCTCAATTGATTAATAAATTGTAGGTAAAGCCTAAAACAATACTGCATTCCTATCCATGATATGGAGTTGTAGTGCAAAATTATTGGCACGTGTTATTATATAATGCAAATAGAGAGAAATGGGTATAAACAATATAAATTAACCCTTTGAACTGTTATCATTGTAGATGATGTCATAGAATTTCCCCAGCAATTAAAAGCATGGAAAATGTGAAGGTATATGAAACATGCCTTCTTGCATAAGTGATTTAATTGTCCGGCCTTTTTAAAATGCAAGCAATTCACAACATTAATTATTTGAATCATCCACATAAAAAGTGAAAGAAAATCTCAAGTTTGACATGAAAAGGTGAAATTCATGAAGATCTAGTAATTAATTAATTAAGCAGCCGCTGCACAGAGACAGTTGTGCGTATCATTCTTGATGGAGCCGCCGGCAGCCAAAACCCGCCGCGTATAGCAGCCGTAACTATCCTTCACATGGTAACTCTGTGAAGTAGCCGCGGCGCCGGACAAGATACCACCATCTCCAACAAACATCCACCCCCTACATTTCTGCCTATTCTCCGATTTCCTCTTAAAATCTCCATTCTCCTTCTTCTCCTCCTTCAACGAATGATCCAACTCCGACGTCATCAAGCAGCTATCCTTCTCCGATCCGGGCATGGCCGTCGTCGTCAGCTTGAGAGGGTACCTTCTCTCTCTAGAAACATTCGAAACCGAATGCCCTAACGCAGACTTCACCTCCACCTTGTCCACCACCTTCACCTCCTGCTTCACCGACTTGCTCGTGCCGTTGTGCTTGAACACTATCTTGTTTTCGAACTCCACCTTACTGTAAACGTAGGTGGTGAAGTTTCCGGCGGTCGAGTTCACCCACCCCGAGAACTCGCTCTTCCTCTCCCCCTCAATCTTGAACTTCCCGTCGAGCTCGTGGAACTTGGCCTGGCGCTCGACGCAGCTGCTTGGATTGGTGTACTTGATTGGGCCGGCCTCAACATTGCTTGAATTTTGATCGAGCCATAGGTGCAGATTTGCATCAACTAGCCAATATGAACTCGCTGCAGCCACGTTAATCCCTAAGAAATGCCGATTCCCATCGAGTAGCATGCCTAGGAATGGAGTCAATTCTTGCTCGTAAGAAGGCAAATTGAACGCGCCCATCGAAACCAGAGGCTCCCAGAACAGAGGATTGATTCCTCCGCTGTAAATAACTGGGAAAGGAATCACTGATCCGATCACGTTGCCGTCGAGTTTCACGAGAACTTCGCGATACGCACCGTGGCCCCTCTGAGTGGTGAGATTGTTCATTTCTAGGTAGTAATCTGAGGGGTTTGTGTACCAAAACGCATCATTTTTATGGAAGGAGACATAAATCTCGATCACGGCTCTGTATGTGTTTGCTGGGATTTCAATTCCATGGCTGACTGAATCCGATTCCGATTCGATCTTGAACCAGAACCCTTCGTCTCCGGCTGAAGATATGGGGAGGATCAAGTCGGCCGGATTTGCATTCAATTCCAGGGAGACTGAGTTTTGATCCGGCCGGAATAGAGATAAAGGCGTGTTAGCGGCGAGATCGGTGGTGTTGACGACGTCGTAGTAGAGGAAAGTGACGTTGACGTGGAAGATTCCGGTGTGGAGGTCGTCGAGGACGTTGTTGAGCATGACGGAGAGAGAGAGGTTGGATTGGCGGAGGAGGGAGGCGTATCGGGTGACATCCTTGCGGAAGTTCCAGAATATTCCATCGGCGGTGGGCTCGGGGGTGGTGGTGCGGAGGAGCTCCGATCCGGACAGCCAGACAGCGGCGGTGTGGTCTGGCTGGGAGCCGTTGGAGGCGGCGGAGAAGTGGAGGACGGCGTTGGACCACGTGCAGTTGGTAGGAGGAGAGGAGTAGGTGGCATTGGTGGGGGGGTGGCCGGTGGTGTTGGTGAAGCTATGGGAGAGGAGGGGAAGGGTGCATGAGGGAGTGAGGGAGTCGAAGAGGAGGGGGGCGGTGACTTCGATGTATTGTTGGGGTGGCGCCGCGGCTGAAGGCGGTGGCGATGAGATTAGGGTGAGTGAGAGGAGGAAGAGGAGGAGAGAAAGATGCATGTTGGTTAGGATGAGATTAGAGGATTGAGACAAAGTATTTTAATTTGTTTATTGATTTTTCGTTTTGACACCCTGCATGCATGCATATAAAGGGTTTGTTAATGTTATTTTGAATAAAATTGAGTCATAATCCACGTGTAATTCATATAACAAGTCAAATGGATCCAATTTATGAATTGGTTAGATCAGATTAATACTCCCTACTCATCATGTCATTCACGTACAAACGAAAATGAAAGTCTATATATATATATATATATATATATATATATCTCGAAATTAAACTATCAATATAAAGATGGAAATTTGGTTTAAACTCGACCGTAAAATCTCATGCCGACTATGAAGCCGTGTGCACAGATTCTTCTTGCCCTAATACTCAATTTTACTTTTCGATTATTAATTTATATATGTATTTTTAATTAATTCTTTAAAAAAAAATACATGTACCTATACTTTATATACTATAGTTAGAAGAAGTTCAGCAAAAATTTATAATTTAACAATATATATCAACAACGCTAAACAAATAAACCAACAAGTTAATTATAAAGTTTAACATACGCTTGTATTATCTTTTGTTAACATACTAACACTATTAATTTGTAATCTAGTTTAAAATTTATAAAATAATTAATAATATATTTTGAAGTGTGATTTGTATAATTTGCATGGTATAATATGTGAATGAGATTTATCCGGTAAATTACTCACCAGTAAGGCAGTAACGACACCCATTGTGCACATATATGAGTGTTGCAAGTTCTGTAGGGATGGAAATAGGCATGGCATTGCCTCTTTAGCGATAAAGTCGACACCACTGGTATGGGATCGTGCCTGGTTTTTGCATTTTAATTTTTTAAAATGTTTTTATCAAAATATTTTGGAGACATATCTTACTCCTTATGTAGATGTTAATTATGTTGGTTTTAGTTTTTTTTCTCTTCCTATTATGTAAATGACAATGTTGTATTTTTCACATGATATCGTTAAAAAGCACACTGATGTCGTTTATGAAGCATGAGGTGAAAAGAAAACAGAACCTACATAATTAACATATACTGCGTCGTTTATGTCCCCAAAATATAATTCGTTAAAATGTTTTAAAAATATATATTTTTTAAATTAAAATAGGAAATCCGGCATGCAGGCGGCATGGAATTTTACCCTGGTTTGCAAAGTGACTGGACTAAGGTCTTTTAATAAGCCTAGTACATAAATAGCACAGGCTTGGGCCTTGAACAAAGCTCCTCAACCATAACATACCGGCCTGTTTACATAATTATACATTTATATTTTATTAACTATTGTTAGCATGCCACCTCAAAAGCAACTCCAGGTCAGCATAAAGACACAAGGAGACTCAACTTTGAACCCAGTCTTTGGAGCACCTGCTCCTCATTAATGTTTCTGAAGCTTGAGTACAATTTGTTATATTACAAGACATTTTTCACTTGCTTTTCAGATTAGTACTGAGCTGGTTTAGTAGCTGTTAGTTTAACTTCTTGTGAGTTAGAAATCTTATCCATTGGTATTCACAGCTCTATAAATAGAGCGTATCTGTAAAACTCCTTTTCATTGGAAGTAATGCACAAAAGCTTTCACATATCCAATCCTTTACTTCTTTAAATGGCTTTCTTTATTTATGCTTTCTTAACATGGTATCAGAGCTGGTAGAAATACCAGTCTCTGATACTCTCTTCCCCACATCAGATTTTTCATAGATCTTAGCCATGGAAGAAACACCAAAATCTCAAGCTTCAGAAATATCAAAAGATCAAGCTTTATTCAGCTCTGTCTCGAGCATCACTACCCATATACTACCACAAAATCATCCTATCTCCATCAAACTCACTGACACAAATTTCCTCATATGGAAACAGCAAGTATTGGCTATAGTCAAAGGCTACGGCCTAGAATCATTTCTGAAGGGAAGTCAAGCCTCTCCTGATGAGTTTATTTATGAAAAAGATTCTCTGATTCCACGCTTGAATCCAGAATTTCTGGCTTGGCATCGTCAAGACCAACTACTCTCTGCTTGGATTCAATCCTCTCTATCTGAAGGAGTCATGGTCCTTGTAGTTGGATTGAACACTACCAAGGAAATCTGGAGTGCTTTAGAGACCAACTTCTCAAGCCAATCTCGAGCCAAGCTAATGCAGTACAAACTGCAACTCCAGACCCTCAAGAAGGATAACCTCTCTATGAGAGAATATTTGAACAAAGTAAAGTTGTGCTGTGATATGCTGGGCTCTGCAGGATATAAAGTCTCTGAAGAAGATCAAATTCTACATGTCCTCTCTGGTTTAGGGAGTGAATATGACTCAGTAATGGTCACTATCACCTCTAAATGTGAAAATTGGTCTATTGGCGATGTTCAAGCTCTTTTGTTGAGCTTCGAATCAAGGTTGGAATCTTTTAGAGGCACTGTCATCAACACTGATGGATCTCAACCCTCTGCCAACATCTTTACTCACTCTTCCAATCAAAGGAATGGTCCATTTGCTGGTCAAGGAAACAGAGACAGGGGAAATAATCACAACCATAGAGGAGGAAGAGGTGGTAGAGGAAGAGGGAGATCTCAAGGCAACAGAACAAGTTGTCAAGTCTGCAAGAAGCCTGGGCACACTGCAGACAGATGCTGGCACAGATTTGACCACAATTATGTGGCACAAAACCAACCTCAACAACCACCTCAACAACAGCCAAATCAGCAAGGTAACTTCACCAACAATCTTGCTCTTAATGTAGCACACATGTCTGCTGCAAATGCTCAGTCTGAGTACAGTTATGATGGGTCCTGGTATCCTGATTCTGGAGCTACACACCATGTGTCTCATGATCTGTCAAATTTCAACACTACTTTTGAATATCATGGCAACAGTCGGCTACAAATGGGGAACAGAATGGGTGTTGACATTGCTCATATTGGTAACTCATCTCTTAAATCTCACTTCCATTCCAAAATTTTTTTTCTCAATAATCTTCTCCATGTGCCTGATATTACCAAAAATCTCTTAAGTGTCTCTCAATTTTCTAAAGACAATCATGTGTTCTTTGAGTTTCACCCCACTTTTTGTCTTGTTAAGGATCAACTCACCAAGGAAGTTCTTCTCAAGGGAATTCTTAGAGGAGGTCTCTATCAGTTCACCTTGCACAAGTCCAGCCAGTCTCAGTTTCCTTCCGCTTCAAGTCATCTTAGTTGTTTTCAGCCTTCTACTTTTCCTGTTGTTAGTACAGTTTCTTTAGGAGCTCATAGCATAGATCTTTGGCATCAAAGATTAGGACATTGTGCTTATGATATTGTAGAGAGAGCTCTTAAAAACTGTAATGTTGTTTTCAATTCCAAGAAATCTACTGGCTTGTGTCAATCCTGCTCTTTTGCAAAGTCGCATAAATTGCCTTACTCTCATTCTGATACTGAACATAGCACACCCCTAGCACTTGTTCACTGTGATCTCTGGGGTCCTGCTCCCATCACATCCTCTAATGGATTCTCTTACTACATCAGCTTCATTGATCATAGTAGCCGATACACTTGGATATATTTGTTGAAAACCAAAGCTGAAGTGCACAATGTTTTCCAACACTTCAAAAATCTTGTTGAAACTCAGTTAAATCTTAAAATTAAGTGCATCCAATCTGATTGGGGAGGAGAGTACAGAGGATTAACCACTTATCTTCAAGAAAATGGGATATCACATAGAGTATCATGCCCTTATACTTCACAACAAAATGGACTTGTTGAGAGGAAACACAGACACATTGTAGAAATGGGATTATCTTTGCTTGCTCAATCTGGTCTACCTATGAATCATTGGGATGATGCTTTTACTACCTCCACTTTCCTCATTAACATGCTGCCCTCTAAGGTACTGAAATTCTGCACTCCTCTTGAAAAACTTTACAGGATAAAACCCGATTACTCTCACCTTAGAGTTTTTGGGTGACTCTGCTACCCTCATTTGCGACCTTATAACCAACATAAACTTCAATTTAGATCTTCTCCTGGCACTTTCTTAGGCTACAGTAGCAAACATAAAGGATATAAAGTTTTACTTTCCACAGGGAAGATAGTTATTTCGAGAGATGTTGTGTTTGATGAGGAAAGATTTCCCTATCTTAGCAAAAATCAGTCTCCCTCTACTGTGACCAATTCCATTCCTTTCTCTTCTATTCCATTGGCTTCACCTCATCCAAACACTCATTCCCCCAGTTCTACTGCTCAAACATTTTCTAGTAATGATCTGTTCTCTAACTTGAGATCTCCTGCTCCTTCGAGTCCATCCAGTCACAGTCAACGTTCTCCTTCTTTCTCTTTTTCTGGCTCTCATGCACAGTCCCATGATGAAAGCAATGTCTTACCTGACCTTTCCAGAAAAGAACCTGATATGTCATCCATTCATCCTATGATTACAAGAGCTAAGGCTGGTATATTCAAGCCTAAGATTTTCAACATTGATAGTCCAGAATTTGAACCAAGGTCTATTTCCGAAGCCTTGGGAAGTGTTGTGTGGAAGCAGGCCATGAAGGAAGAATATGATGCTTTGCTCAGAAACAATACATGGTGCTTGACCTCCCTTTCAGCAGGAAAAAATCTTGTAGGGAGCAAATGGATTTTTAAAGTGAAAAGACATGCAGATGGCACTATCTCTAGGTACAAGGCACGGTTAGTTGCTCAAGGTTTTTCCCAAGAACCTGGTTTCGACTTCAATGAAACTTTCAGCCCGGTGGTTAAACCTACCAACATAAGGATTATATTGAGTTTAGCTCTGGTATCAGGATGGATTGTTAATCATCTTGATGTCAACAATGCCTTTCTAAATGGGAACCTGGAAGAAGAAATTTACATGAAGCAGCCCCCTGGTTTTGAAGTTCCCTCAAGTTCTCCACAAGTCTGCAGGTTGAGAAAATCCATCTACGGGTTGAAGCAAGCATCCAGATCATGGTTCCTCACCATCAAATCTATTCTTCTCCACCTTGGCTTCAAACAATCCAAAGCTGAAAACTCTCTTTTCATCAGGATCCAAGGTCCCTCTACTTTATATCTACTCATCTATGTTGATGACATCTTGGTTACAGGTAATTCTCAAACTGAAGTTCAGTCTCTGATACACAAGCTAAGTAATCATTTTTCCCTCAAGGATCTTGGAGAAGTGCATCACTTCTTAGGAATTGAAATTGCTAAAACAACACAAGGTCTGCATCTCAGCCAAAGGAAATACATCAAGGATGTATTGGCTAAAGTTAACATGGAAGGAGCTAAGGGCAGTACAACACCTATGGTCTCTTCAGTTCAGCTGTCCAAATATCAAGGAAACTCTACTGTTGATGGGAAGTTGTACAGGAGAACAATAGGGGCGCTTCAATATATCACAATTACTAGGCCAGAAATCTCTTTTAGTGTTAACAAAGTGAGCTAATTTATGGCTTCACCTTTGGACACTCATTGGAAAGCAGTCAAGAGAATTTTAAGGTACTTGGCTGGATCTGTTGACCATGGTCTCAGCATCTACAAATCATCTTCTTTTCATCTGATTGGATTCTCTGATTCGGATTGGGCAGCAGACCTTGATGATAGAAGGTCAATCTCTGGATATTGTGTGTTTCTTGGAAAGAATCTTGTTTCTTGGTGCTCAAAGAAACAACAAGTGATATCTCGGTCCAGTACAGAAGCAGAATATAGGAGCTTGGCCCAGCTAGCTTCTGAAATCACATGGATAGCAGCACTTCTTCGAGAGCTGTGCATTTCTGTTCCTAGAACTCCAAAGCTCTGGGTTGACAACCTTGGTGCAATAGCTCTAGCATCGAATCCTGTGATGCATGCTAGAACTAAGCACATCGAAATTGATTTACACTTCATAAGAGACAAGGTAGCTGCTGGGCTCCTTCATATTCAACATGTTCCGTCACATGACCAAGTTGCTCATATCTTAACAAAGCCCTTAAGCCAGCAATTCTTCACCCGACTCAAGAATCATCTTGGCATCACTTCCTTGTCCGCGCTCGAATTGAGGGGAGATGTTAGCATGCCACCTCAAAAGCAACTCCAGGTCAGCATAAAGACACAAGGAGACTCAACTTTGAACCTAGTCTTTGGAGCACCTGCTCCTCATTAATGTTTCTGAAGCTTGAGTACAATTTGTTATATTACAAGACATTTTTCACTTGCTTTTCAGATTAGTACTGAGTTGGTTTAGTAGCTGTTAGTTTAACTTCTTGTGAGTTAGAAATCTTATCTGTTGGTATTCACAGCTCTATAAATAGAGCGTTTATAGAGCGTATCTGTAAAACTCCTATTCATTGGAAGTAATGCACAAAAGCTTTCACATATCCAATCCTTTACTTCTTTAAATGGCTTTCTTTATTTATGCTTTCTTAACAAATATAATATATTAATTATTTCAAAAGTGCTACAATATATTTATATTTCAAAATAAAATAATCAACTATTTTTAGACAAAATACTCAAAAAATGTGCGAGCTAATTTCACACTTTCACTCCCTTTCACCCTCTCATCTCATCTTGCAAATCAAATCCTGAAACTCTTCAGTCTGATTTTTGCACTCACACACAATATTAAATGATGGAACTCCACAAGACCACAACTGCCATGGATAATAGTGTTTTCTTGAAAAAATGCATTTCAGTAAATGTATAACGATAGATACAGCTGCTAATTTAATTCCACAAATTAAAATTATGTACAAATCTTCTCCCTAAGATGGCTATACACCTCTACTATTATAATAAAGTCTTTAAGCAATTTTTTTCTCAGACCAAGAACAACACTACTGCTATGGTACAAAACTCTACAAAGATTCAGACTCCGGCCACATGGATAGAGAGGCACAACGATAGCAACAGCGAGCCTGAAATCAACTCTTGCAGGTAAGCTGCTACTTACGTATTAAAGGAGATGGGAATGTGGTTGAGGGAACTAACGAATCAGCTCCTTTGTCCATGAGAATCTTTGTTATGTCCTCGTACTCCATCAACTTTGAAATGGACAGTGGGGTTGTTCCTTTCTTGGTCCTGGCATTCACATTAGATCCTCGACAGATGAGAACTTCAACAGTCTCGATGCTCCCACCTTCAACAGCCAAATGCAGCGGAGTGTGACCTTCAGCATCCTGCCACTCCACACTAGCTCCGAACTCAACAAGCATCATGACCACGTCTTTGTTCCCTTTAATAGCAGCCACATGGAGTGCTGTCAAACCGTGTTGATCACAAAAGTTAATATTTGCTCCTTTTTCCAGTAGTGATTCCAGTGCATCGAGCTCTCCACGTCTAGCAGCATGAAGCACTGCTTCACCTCGCTCTAGTACTTGAACTATGTCCTTCTACATGTGGTCAATCAAAGATTAGAAAGGCTCGAAGAGATGAATACAGAGAAGTTAAAAGTTGTCATAAAGTAAAGCTTAGCAAGAACAGCATAGCAAAAACAGATTACATAACATGCAATGGTAAAAAAGTAGTTCTATATCCTAATGACATTAAAAAAATTATTAAATTATATGCTGTCTAGATATCTTAAAAAAAGATTGAAGAATAAGCTTGTTTCTCAATGCCTATTTGACTGCATGGCTTTGATCTAAAGAGTTCTTCAGCATTTTTGATACAACCATCATATATTATAGGAATTAGCCATATAAGAGCTGCTGTAGTTCTTGACAGTGTTAGATACCATTTTCACTATTTTCTTGCAGCTCCATGACAAAAGCTGGTTCAAGTTCAACTGAGATATTTGGTATAAAGCTGTGAATGAGTTTGGTTCTGTCATAGAAAGCCAAGAAAGACTTTCAATTTTTCTTGGCTTTCAATGATTCAAATCAATCTTAAGGTCACAGTCAAAGCACTGAGTGAGAGCTTCCTAAAGGGAAAATATCTCCTTTTTGCTCGAGTTCTATCATGCCGATCAGCAAGATGGATGAACACAGCCACAGCTCAGCCCAAGATTGCTAAAAAATGCTAGAAGTACATTTCTAATTCAATACAGGGCAAATTCTGATACTTCAAATCATGTAGGCCTCTTGAAACCAGTATCATTCAATCAATAATCAAGTAATCATGTAGTCTATAATTAATATATCGATCTATCACCGATCTCCCACTCAAACACATTAAAGAAACACCAGAAAGCAACCTGGAGAAATCAGACAAAGCACGATAACAAGCACATTTTAAAGCAGCCTGGAGAAATCAGGAAAAAAAAAGCAATGTTTTAAAGTTCACACTATTCCAACTTGAGAACATAATTTTCCTTATTGCAAGCACATTTTAAATAAGTTCCACCTTCGTTTTTGAGGAGTCTATTATAGGATGTGCAGATTACAAAGCAAGATAACAAGTAGATCGCCTTGATATCGCTTTGCTAAAGACTAATAATAATTCGATTCTCAAAATCTCGAACACTTAAATTTTACTTCCTAGTAATAGTATTCCACCATAGAAATGAAGTAGATCCCATCACTCACAACTCTCACTCTAATTCTACAAAGTTAAGTAGAAAACAGTTTGAAAGCACAGGTTCTTGATGATTAACAAAAACACAGAAGCAGAGATAGATAACACTACTTACGTGGCCCTTATCCCGAGCTACACCAATGGCAGAGCGGCAGTGATCGACATCACCAATAGTAGGGTCGGCACCGGCCCCCAGCAGCATCTCCACCACCGGCCGGTCTCCGTTCGCCGCCGCTCTATACAAAGCCGTCCGGCCATCCTTGCTCCTCGCGTCCACATTTGCACCTGCGCTAACCAACACCATAGCACTCCGCAGATGCCCCTTACCCGCCGCCAAATGCAGCGGCGTCCGCCCCTCGTTATCCCTACACTCCACCCCCTCACGCTCATCATTAACCAGCTTCTCAACTTCCTCCGTCCGATCAAACGCCGCCGCCACGTGTAATCCCGTCCACCCCTTCGACGTCCACCTGACGTCGTCGTACACTTCCCCGCGCACGTCAACCCTCAACCCGGCCTCCAAGAGTAGGCCCACAATGTCGGGGTGCTGAGTCGCGACTCGGTACAGCGACTCGGCCTCCCCGGGGGGCAACTCGGGGACCACCGAACGCTGCCGTTTGACAATGCCCCTCACCGCCTCGAAATCCCCGGCAGCCACCGCGTGGGTGAGGAGAAAGGGCCCCACGAAGTACACCTTGAGCTTGACGTCGTGGGTGGGGCGGGGCGGGGAGGAGGCGAACCACTGGTTGACGAGTTCGGAGTGAGTCGACTCGGGCGAGTCGGAGGAGAGGTCTGGCGCGGCGGCGGTTTTGAGGAGGAAACGGTCGGAGGGGGAGCGGGGGAAGGTGGGAGGGAGGTGGGGCTGAGGCTTGAGGACAACCTGGAAGGCGGCGGAGGAGAGTGGGGGAACGAGTCCACTCGGCGGGTTGACGAGGAATTTGTGGGGGGAGGAGGTCTGGAGCTTGAAAGCGAGCGGGGCGGTGGAGATGAGGGATTTGATGCGGATAGTGGTGCGGCACTTGCAGCTCAGAGCGAAGTCGATGAGGATTTCGTGGTCGGATAGTTGGAGTAATTTCTCCATTTTTGTTGCAGAGTCGAGTAGTGGCCATATCATGTGATGTGATTCAATGGAAGGAGACGAATAAATATCACAATTATTTTAGACATTTTACGATTGCAAATTACAATATGAGGTTATAATCAGGTCATGTCTTTGGATAAAGAAAGATGAAATGAAAATGCAAAAGAACACAATAATATGTTTTTATTATTTATTTATTTATTGAGAACAAGAGCACAATAATAATAATAATAATAATAATAATAATAATAATAATTCAAGTGAAGTGAGTGCTGCTCTCCAAAAATATTTCCTCTTTTAGTCCAGGCAAGAGGAAGAAAAAGTATCGCTTACTGTACAAAAATCTTGTTCTCGCGCACTTGTGATAATTTAATTCATTGCAACTTCATTCTTTTCAAATTTAACAAAGAAATATTAGTGAAGCTGCATTATTGTTCTTTTTCTTTAGTGGCGATATTATTATTATTATTAAGTTACAATATTTAGTTTAAATAAAATTTATATATTATGGAAAAGGTATGCTTCAATTTGGATATTATATACAGAGATAATGATATATAGATATGATTCGTTAATAATAAATCTACGTATATGAAATAAAATGTTACTCATCTAAAAGGAGCTCTAATGCTCTATTACTACGTTAATTATAAGTGAATTTGACCGTTTTTAGGATGATGATTTCAGGTATTTAGAGACAACACATAATATCTACAAACATGATAATTATCCTAATTGAGAAGATTATCTTTAATATTTCTCACCAAAAAAAAAGTGTAAATTTACTGTAGCAACGAAGAGTTCGTGCTAAGATATCTTCAATATAGCAGCGAAGAGTTCATGCTAATATACCAATAATTTTCATTTTAAATTTTTGAGATAAATTGAAGCATAAAATGAAACAAGGTGAAAAGGAAAAAAGTTGGTATAGAATATAGATACAATATTTTTTATTATTATTATTCACACAGCTTATTTGTGGTATTGAATAGATTCGAACTTGTGACTTTTGGTCTCCAACCTCACTCCATCACTGGACCATCCCCACCGGAACTATAGATACAAGATTATTTACATGGAATATTTACGTCATATATACATGTGTAATATTAAATGCCACATCAATTTTACTATATCAAAAAAGTTGATCACTAATGTTTTTAATTGCAAAATATGTAAAGTTTTGGTATTATTGCCGATATTTAAAAGTCAAGTTTAAAAAACAAAAAATGGTGAAAGTTTGTGAGTTTATATCAATTAACCCTTTTATTTATTGTTTATTTTTGGAAAATTAAGATACAAGATATCTATTAATGTATGTATGACTGTGTTAATTTTAATTTTGATTAAGAGTACAGTATTTAGAATGTGGCTTGTAGCAGACAATTTTTGTGCACCGCGCTGTCACTGTAGCATACAGAACACTCTTTCCGCATTGCACCCCGCGTGAACAAATCTCTCTCTCTCTCTGCTTGGCGCGCAAATAGTTTGTTACATTGCAATGGCCCTGCATATATGCGCACTATATTCAATATACGCTCAATCTCTCTCTCTCTCTCTCGTACAAAAGTTTACAGCTGCATTTCCGTGTTGTCTCTAACATTTCATCAACAGAGTGATCACTATGTTTTACTCTCATCAGCTACTAGCTCGCAAAGCTCCTCTCGGCCAAATATGGTGAAATGCCTTCGATTTTCTTCCAGTTCTCTACGTGCAATACATCTTTATAGTGTTATTATGATTTGAATTGAACTCTATGAAGTATAAACATCGATGAATTGATGAGTGCTATTATGTGGGCCAAATATGATTTTTGTCTGTTTTGATTCCGGAGTTCATGTGTTTCAATTGTGTGATTTTGGGAGTTTCTATTTTTTGTGTTGTATCGAGTTTCTGCAATGGAATCCAGATCATGGTGATTTTTTGCATCTGTGATTTTCTATTTTAGCTCTAGATTGCTCTTATTTTTTTTTTTTTTTTACATTTAAGAATGTTGTTCTGTTATAATTCATCCAGTTTGAGGGCGAAATTCAAATAGCTCCCGACGTTTATGGGGAATCTATTTTAGTGAATTGTTTTTTATGACGATTTAGTGAGTTATTTTCTCTTTATTTTTATTGTTGTTGCTGTATTCTTGTAACTCGTGCAAGTTCATGATTAAGGATGGCGGCAACGATGCATGCAAAGATCCACCGGCGAAAGCTAGACAAGCTCAATATTATCAAAATCTGGTAAAATTCATTCTCTACTTTTCTTTTCTTTCCTTTTTTTTTTTCCTTCTGAAAATTCGTTTTACAGTCTCTGTGCACACGCTAATCCCAGCTCCTTTCGATACAGCGAAGAGATTTTAAATCCTTCTGTTCCAATGGCTCTCAGACTTTCTGGGATTCTCATGGGTATTTCTGCTTATTTCACTTTCTCGAGTTTGAATTTTGTCGATAGAATCTTAACACCCAGTTTTATAATTAATTTTGCAGGTGGAGTTGTAATTGTTTATGAGAGAAAAGTAAAACTACTCTACGGTCGGTTCTTTCACCTGAAACTCACACAATTTTTTTCCTGCTGTTTCGTTCAAATACTCACCATTTTTTGTTTTCTTTTTTCGCTTTATGGTATTGTTTTATCAGATGATGTCACCCGTTTGCTGGTAAGAACATTGATTCTTGTTCTTTTGTAATCAATCAGTCCCCCCCCCCCCCCGTTTGTAGTTGCCAAGTTTCCTGATCACGACTCAGTATTTGGGAATTAGGGATTTCCTGATTCAGAAATTTGGATTTGTATTGTCTTCATTTTGGTCAGGTGGAAATAAACGAAGCCTGGAAAGTTAAAACTGTTCCATCAGATCCAACAAGACTTCCTAAGGGCAAATCTCAAGCCAAGTGAGTCTCATCATTATCCCTTTCGACAATGTTGCAAATGAGTAATCTAGAATCCGTGAATATTGATGATGCGGAATTTTAATTGAAATATGATTCTCTCCCTAGCTATAAACTGCATTCAGATGTTCGTGAAGATAGTGTGGTTAGTAAAGTTTATTTTTAGGTCCCTTGTTTTTTTACTTATACGAGTTTTGCAGATATGAAGCTGTTACATTGCCACCAAATCGTAATGAAGACCTGGGGGAGATTGAGGAGTCGCTTCCATATTCTAATACAGCTACCGTTATGGATTTTCAACAGACCTCCTATTTTGCAATGGTAGTCCCTTTTTGCTAGTCTGAACTGTACCCCACTATTTGTTTGTTAATATGAAAGGCATGTTCACTTTCTATTAGTACATTGATGGAAACTTGCAAATATGTGGGTTGTGGTGTCTTCATCGATGCCAAATATCTGTACTAACTGCATTTGAAAATTTCATAATGCCCCGGTCTATGCTAACTTGCAGAGACTAGATAACGTGGATGATCCATATCTAAATCAAAACCTTCAGGGTGATCAAGAACAGGACCACCATCAAGGTATCTGTGATTTCCTGAATACCGGAATTGGTAGACTCTTCATTTCTTTCACAGTTTTTTAGTTTGTAAAACTCAACTAATATCTCCATTTCTATCTAATTTTTGTTGCAGCTGAGGCTGCTAATATTACAATAAATGATAATTATGATCCATATCAGGCAGATACTTCAACATTCAATCACTTCGAAAGGTGAAAATAGAAACTGACTTACATACATGTCTCTGTCATATAGAAATACAATTGCACATCCAACAAATTTTCCTTTGTTCTTTTGAAAATTCTGGTGCTATGATTAACAAGGCACTTTTATTTCGCTTATAACAGCTGCAGCTACTAAGTTTCCTGACTTCGGAGCATTTTGACAGGTTTGATGTTGAAGGGGACGAGCAGACACAGTTGAACTTCACTCCACCCGAACATGCTGGGATCCCTAGTCTCATACCATCACCACCTCCTCAAGAAGATCTCCCAACATGTAAGGAGACAATGAGTATTTTTGTAACCGGCTATTGTGAATAGTTGGACTATGTAGGCATTTCCACTTTATTAATCTTCATCTTCATTTCACCAAGAGGTACAAGCATATTAATTTCCCACTGTTCCTGAGGTTGCTTCAGTAATTGAAATTGATCTACAAATGATTTTTATAGGTATCTATTAATGTATCAAAGAGGATATGTAAAACTTGTAACATATCTCTCTTGCTGCTTATTAGAGTACCTAATCAATTGTAAAAGGAAGAACGAGCAAGTCGGCAGCATGCAGAAATTAACATAGCCAATTAACCATTAGGTTGTGTATTGTGTGCAAACATAGATCCAACTGAAAGACAGTGGGAACATTTAGGACTCTGGATAAACAAATTCGGTACATGCTTTGCTGAAAAGTATGTATTTCCACAAATTTTCTCAAATTTACTGTTTTTTGAGAAGTGAGTAGGGCAGTGTTCATCTAATTGCTCTCGCTTGCAGAATTACCTGTCTTAGCTCTCAGTCTTAGAGACCCTTGTGATGTGCATATGATAAGAACCATTTTCTTCCTCTGATTGCATCACCTGAATGTGTCTGTTTGTTTTCACATTATTCTAATGGTCTGAAATTATGCACCTAATGAAGTCCTGGAACGACATCACGAGGAGGAAGTCAAGCAGCAATCTGCTGAAAGCAAGGAAGCTAATCTGGTACTCTAATATGCATGTAAATAAATGTAGAATCCGTAATAAGGCGTATTCAGTTTAGAGGTTCTCATGGATATGCTTTAGCAGGGTCGAAAGAGAAAAATGAATACTCGGAGGGCAAGGGCACCTTCAGCTCATGCAATGGACTATGATCAAACTATCATTACTGGTCAAATGTATCAATCTTGGCTTCAGAATTCCTCTGATATTATAAGGGAAAGGAACACAAAGGTGATACTAGTGCAATCTTTTTTCGATCTTGCTGACATGTACTTCCCAGATTCTAAAAATATGCTCAAGTGCCAATGCAAAATACTTCAATAGTTGAGCATTATCATACAACAGCCTAATCTTCTAGGCATCTTTGTTTTTGTTTAATTAACTCAAGTATTCTAAGATGAATGACACTGAGTCAATCTACAGAGACCCAGGGACGCGTTGTCCATGATGAAGCTAGGCACTGTCATGGAGTTGCCTTCTGTTGTGCTGGTGGAGAAGTTATTCACAAATGAAAAAATACAAGTTCACTATCCAACGCCTCTTTTGGAAATGTGGATAAGAAGTATCCAACCTCCACATGATTCACCCCCCGGTTAGATTTGTTTGGATCCCATATGCATGATTTCCTTTTGAACGATGAATTATAATTTATGTCATCGTACAGGTGGAGCCTCTCATCCTCTGCCACCAGAACCATCATTATCATCTCCACCAGAAAGAATGCATTTTACAGAACCTGCTAGAGATGTAAACCACCACTACTTACTTTCTCTGTCATTCTTTGAAAAGGCAACGTATCATTTTATATCTGATTAAGAACTATGACCTTGAAGCCTTTTGAAGATTTTCACGGTGGAGCTGACTCACTATCAATGAGAATTTCTATTGAGAAGCAAAGAGCAAATGCACCTAATAATGAGGTGCCCCCTGAGATATTAATGGAGGAGCTCAGGAACAACCTCAAAAACAACGGATTTGGAGTTGTAGAGGCTAATGGAGTGAGTGCATCCAAGGTCAATCTGATGGCAACCCCAGCAAATTCTGGTACGCTAGTGTTTATGCATGTCACGATTTCTGGATTTTCTGTCTTCGGAAGGATTACATGCATCTGTGTATGATGCTGTAGGTGATGAATTAAGGTCAATTCCCAGCTCAGGATCCGGGCATGGTTTCTTCTCACACAACACAGAAGTCAATTCAGGGAGGTGAGTTTTGTCATTGTAACTGTATATGTAATCCGTAGGTTATAACCTTAAAAATAATCTGTACTTGGCATAGAAAGTGGTTAATTAGTCCAAAAAGTTCTACCAAACTAAGTTATTGATTACATATGCCTTCCCATGGTTCAGGTCGAGCAAAAAAAGAACCTTTTCTGCTTCTAAGAACAGTGGAAATGGCCTTGAACCTGTAGCAGAGGAGCTTTCGTGGGAACATCCGGATCCGAACTTTAAGTTAGCTAAACCATCCAAAAATGAGTTTACACCAGATTATGGTAACTGAGCCAGATTGTTTCTTCTTTTATTGAATCGCTTCCCTGCTGTTTCTAGCAGTTGATCTCTGAACATAAATATGTACTCAACCGAGCTTGATTATTTTGCAGATCTTTTGGTAGAAACTGGACCTACACAAACTCAAAAGCGCCCGGTCATTAATCAGCCACTAGATCAGATAACTGATTCAATCAGAATGTAATCTCTCCTCAAAACTTTCTAGTACAAATCCATGCACAGAGCTTTCAGATGAGATCTGACTTGTTCATTTTCGTGGCGGACCTTACGAATGCAGGCACTTGAAGACTCATTTTGACACGCTCGGATCTTCCAAAGTCGAATCTCTAAACCAGTTAGCGTATGGCATGAACAAGAAGAGAGCAGCATGTCTCTTCTACCAGACTTGTGGTATTTAGATTCACATGATTAATTTGTTCTATTCGTACAATTGCTACATCCATTTCTTACATTATATAATCTATCAGATTGATGTTGCTAGTTTACGTGACAGTTCTTGCTACACGAGACTACGTAAGAGTCGAACAAACGGTGCCGTATGGAGACATACTAATTTCCAGAGGTGCAAAGATGTGAATAGCAGGAAGAGTAGACACAGATGCTTTTATCTCTCTCTCTCTCTCTCTCATTATATATATATATATATATATATATATATATATATAAGTGGTAGATTATTTTTTTCTTGAGATTTAGTCTTAGCCTTACTTATAAAGATCAGTCCTCTTCTCTAGGTGCTTTGAACCTTCATGAAGTATCATTTTTGAGAGATACATTATCGTGCTCTTAGCTATACATAGAGTTTTTAAGATGTAATCCCCATTGTCTTGGAATATTAGGGAACATAATTTGTTATTGAACAATGGCACGGGACCTCGTCCTCCTTAACTCTGACTAAGGATCCTCATCTTAATAAAATCAGTGATTATTAATATTCAATCTTACCAAATTCTTGATGGAGATTTTGATCTTGACATGGCGCCTTTCATGACATTTTCCGTGGCATTATCTTGCCAAAAAGGGAAACAAAAAAAAACTAAAACGTACGTATATATGCTCAAAAATAAAATAACCATTAATTAAATAAAAAAAATTATGATAGTTCTAAAATCTCATTTTCATAAAGTAGCTAGCTAGATCCAAGCAGACGCTAAAAGCTGACATTCATAGTGATCCAAATTGAAGTATTCCACAAAAGGGAGAGTGGTTAAGAACTCATGGCATGGGGCAGGACATTAGTCGACTCACCCCTAATAAATGATTAAGCATGGGCGAGTCGGATATATCGACAAAAGCAAATTAAAATTGAGAAAAAGATGCAAGGTTTAAATTGTAGTAGTTTTATCGACAATAGTACATAGACTGTACAATATTTTTTGTGTCGGACCCATCAAATTTGTGTTTTTGTACCTTTTTTTCAGAAAAACCTTACACAGCCTTACACAAAGTCTTCCCAAGAATGGAATATTAATGACTAGGGTTTGAAAACTTTAATATCTCAACAACCCTCTCTCTCTTCTGCGATAATTCCCTCTCTCTCTGCTGCGATAATATTGAAGAGAAAGCACCCACCCTTCTCTCTCTCTTCTTCGATTATTTTGAAGAGAAAAGCAAGCACCCACCCTTCTAGCTCTTCTGCGATTATTTGAAGAGAAAAACACCCACCCTTCTCTCTCTCTTCTGCGATAATTTTGAAGAAAAAAGCAAGCACCCTTCTCTCTCTCTTCAGCGATAATTTTGAAGGAAAAAACCATTTGAAGCAAAACATCTCTGTCTCTCGGAACAACCGTACGCCGCTGTCTCTCTTGGAACTTTGTCGCCGGAAAATGGAAGGAGGACAAGGACAACCGCCGGCCGCGTCTTCTTCTCAAGTAATTTTCCAATGCTCACATTTTTTGGCATGCTTTATGAATATTTATGTTGATCGATGCAAGTTAGAAACTAGTGAATTCGCATGAAAATTATTGTTATATGTTTATCGATTCTATTATGTGATGTTAATTAGAAACTAGATGTTAATTGTTATATTATTATATATTCATCGATGCTAGTTAGAAACTACTGAAGTCGAGGACTGAATTAAATTAACACAACCTTTGAATTTAATCGAGGATGTTTATTAGACTAAACGAGAAATCTTAATTAGTCGAGGTACCTAAAAAAACCTAATCGATGAATGTTTGATGTAAAAATAACTAATTGATGAATATTTAATTTTAATCTATGAAGATTAAAAAAAACTCAATTGATGAAATTTAAATTAAAAAAAATCAATCGATGCAGGTTAAAATAAAACAAAAACTAATTGATGAATATTTAAATAATCGATGCATATTTAATTTTAATCGATGAAGTTTAAAAAAAATCAATCGATGAAGGTTAAACTAAAAAAATTCAATCGATGAAGTGTAAACTAAAAACAAATCGATGAATATTTAATTTTAATCGATGAAGTTTAAACTAAAAAAATCAATCGATGAATATTTAATTTTAATCGATGAATATTTAATTTTAATCGATGAAGTTTAAAAAAATAGAGTTTCTATTTGCACCACCAAATTTGCTCTTTGTACCACAACTGCTCATTGCACTCCTGTTTTTACTCTTTGCACCACTAATATTTACAATAATATTCTTCCATCTAAAATATGTGTTTTACTTAAAAAAAAAACTTAAACCTCCAGCAATGACGACACGTGCTCCATACGCGCCACCTCCGCCTCCGTTAACCTCGACAGAAACGATTTGAATTCTGATCGGGGGTTGACTTCCACCGAGTCCACTAGCTTGGTGACCCGGGACCTATTCCCGCTAAGTCGACTTGACGAGTTGAACCGCGGGCGATTGGCGATGCAACAAGTACAAGCCGTCCAAGCGAGGAAGAGCCGGCGAGGGCCCAGGTCGCATAGCTCTCAATATAGAGGGGTCACTTTTTACAGAAGAACTGGTAGATGGGAGTCTCTTATTTGGTAAATTTATTTTCTTTCCTCTTTTGAGATTAAATTCTTGAATTTTCTTCCTTGATTTTCATGGTGGTTTTGGTTTGTGATTCCGGGACTGCGGGAAACAAGTTTATTTGGGTGAGAATATTATTTGTTTTCATATTAAATATTAACCATTTAAGTATGTGTGAAGTTGCAGCTCTGAAGAAGTCACCGGCCTTTCTTTCAGCTTATCCTGACCAAGTGGTGACACCCGACACCACCCATTCTTACAAATTCCTCTCTCTCAACACAGCAGCAGCGCCGTGGCCGGCGTCCCACTATGGAAGAGACGTCATCATCGGCGTCGTCGACTCCGGAATATGGCCGGAGAGTCCCGGTTTAAGAGACGACAGAATGGCTCCAATCCCGACCAGGTGGAAGGGGATATGCTGGCCAGTTTCACTTTTTTCTTTTCTTTTGTTTTTTTTTTTAATTTTGAATTTTTATATTTTTATTTAATAAGGGAAATTAAGTAATTTCATAATTGATTATTTTTTAATTAATTTATTTTATGGTGCAAAGAGAAATTATTGTGGTGCAAATAGAAACTCCCTAAAAAAAATCAATCAATGAAGTTTAAACTAAAAAATCAATCAATTAATATTTAATTTTAATCGATGAAGTTTTAAAAAAAAAATCAATCGATGAAGTTTAAACTAAAAAAATCAATCGATGAAGTTTTAAAAAAAAACTAATTAGTTAATATTAAATTTTTTTTCCTCGATTAGTTTTAAATTTTCCTCGATTAATAATAAATTATCCTCGATTAATTTTAAAAGTACCTCGATTAATTTTAATAAATGCATTTTCTGAGATTAATTTAAATTTTGTGAAATTACAATTTATATGAAATATTAAAAGAATTTACTTTAATAGTTGTAATTTTGAAAATGTTGTTAGATTGATTGGCTTAGACTGCCGTCACGGAGCCTGAGGCCCTCGGTCATCGTGTATGCCCTACCAGATGTTATTGATCTGATCAGAGCCACACTGCTCACGATTAGTGGTGACGACGCCGTCCGACTATTCAGATCTGGCTGTTTCGGACATTTTCTGGACTATAGGGGTGGTGACGTCCAGAAGAGGGTGATACACGCTCTGATGACGTACGAGGTGCACATGCCGGATCGTGCACGTGTGGGGTGGGAAACATGGTTTCATATTCATCACTCCCAGCTGCGTTTCGGTCCAAGTGAGAACAACCTGGTGTCAGGTTTACGATTCGGCGGCTCGACATTCGATCCGAATGACGATCATATTGTTCCGTCGAGATCTGTGTACCACCGTTTATTCGAAGGGAAGTGTACGACCGTCAAACAGATGGAGGATAGGTTCGGACATATGAGGATGGTTAGAGACACTCCGAATTATGTGAAGGTTGCGAACATATTGTTCGTATATCGGATGATTCTGTATCTAGATCAGAACCGGGTCTTGGATCCATGGGTGTGGGCGCTAGCGGAGGATGTGGAGCGATGAAACTCATTTCCATGGGGTGCATATTCTTACCAGATGTTGATGCACTTTATCGGCCTCGTCCCCAGGACTCGACAGGCTATGGGTGGGAAAGGATCTGGGCAGTATCATTTTTACGGGCCGATCTGGGCACTTCAGGTAATTAGTTTAAATTTAATTGTTCTAAATTAATGATGCATATTGAAATCAAGTGAATATGTAACTAATCAATTAATCCAATTTACAAGTATGTGCTTGTGAGGTGATACCGGAGTTGGCCCGTGAAACTGGTGTGCATAGTGGACAGCTCACTGTGCCTCGATATTTGAGGTGGACATTCAGTTACCTTGCCACTGACCCAGCCACATTATTACAGCGAGCGGTACGTTTTGATGTTTCTTTTTATATTTAGAATATTCAATCTATATTTGTTAATTCATCTTAATGATATTATTATTAATTTCATGCAGTCACGTGTGGTTTTGTTGGTACCATCTCCCGAGGAGATGGGTACTTCATATTACCTAAGCATGCAGTTGGAGCCTGGTACCCAGAGCGTGAGATTTGTTCTCTCTCAATCCGAGAACAAGAAAAAGATGATTGCAAATGCAGCTTGCTGTTCCACATCAGCAGAGGCGGTTGTCCCCCCATCAGCCCGAGGCACTAGAGCTGCTTGAACACCACAGAAGGGGCGACAGGTGACTAGTCGACCTTCGAGCCGGGCATTGAGGAACGAGCCAGATCCAGATTACATACCTGATCTCCGGCCCCCCGCTGAGGAGGCAGCAGAGCACACAGCAGATCCGATTCATCGAGAGAGCCCCCTAGAGCATGGGGAAGAAAGCGGTCGAGAAGGGATCGATCTCATAGCAGTGAAGAGCCCTCAGAGACTTTTCTGCAGAGGGTTGTTGCTGCTATCATGCCCGATGTCCAGGAGCACGTGGATCGGGCTATTGCTCAGGCATTAGCCGGTCTGAGGCGGAGCCTTCGGAGATCACCCACTCCACCTCCCCAGCCTGCTCGATTGCCGACACCACCTGCCCGGAGTGCGCGGGCGCCCACTCCACCTCCCCAGAGTGCCCTACAGCCCATTGTAGAGCAGAAGGGTAATAGCACTTCGGCTCCACGCCATGGTGGTTTTAGCGCGACCTATCAGCTCATGAATGACATTGATGATAGCAGCCTCCAGATCGCTTACTCACGATTTAGACTTCAGGGTCCGGATGCAGTTATTCAGCTTTACTTCAACAGCGATCGCTTGGCACAGTCCTGATTTGACGAGCTTGAGGATCCAAGTACTGAGTTGAAGGATGTTCACATGAGCTACTTTCTGAGCGCGATTGCTCGACGAGTACGGAGGGACAACGGTTGTCCGACAATGGTGGCTAATACCGGTCTAAGATCCTCCATTAATTCTAAAAAATACCTCGATTAATTATAATAACCACGATTAATTTTAATAGCCACGATGAAATAGTCTACGACATGCAAATCATCAATATATAAAAGATTAAAGAGTACGACATGCAACTCTCTCCGTCACCTATTTTCAAATTAAATCTAACAACACATGCAATGTATATAATCTAAACAATAAATATTTACAAAACAAGTTCAAAAAAATGGAGTACAAAATGTACCTTTGAAAATTGGTGGAAATTTTCGAGCTCTACTTTTTTCTTCGAAAAATTCTTTCGCCCGCCTTGCTCCAAAACATTTCTCCAATTTTTGCTCCTCTTGGTCGATTTCTATTGTGGTGTGAATAAGCTTGTATTGTATAGTGTCAATGAGCTCGACGAACCACTCTATTTATTCAAAAATTTAAGTCAAATTTAACCTACCTCCTTACAAAACATTAAATGAAGCATGTAACCTTTAACATGTATTAAATTCGGTCCAACATTCCCCTTCTTTTCATTTAATGAAGCCAGTAACCTTTCCTTCTTTTTATTTATTGAAAGTCAGTAACTACCTCACTTACGCACAAGGTAGGGAACATTGCCTCGATTCATTTTAATGAAGGCCTCGATATATTAAATTCCATGATCCACGATTAATGACATAAATCTAGGTATTTTTAAAAAAAATAATCGAGCCTTGTTAAAAAAATAATGGCGACAATTTTACAAAAAATAATCGCGGCTTTTAAATATTAATCGAGGCTTTTACAAAAATAATTGAGGATTTTAAAAAATAATCGAGAACATTTTAAAAAACAATCGAGGCTTTTAAAAAATAATCGAGGCTTTTACAATATAATCGAGGCTTCTTAGAAATGTTTGTAATATAATCGAGGCTTCTTAGAAATGTTTGTAAAAAATAATCTAGGATTTTACAATATAATCGATGCCTCTTATGATGGAAGAAATAATAATTGAGGCTTTTAAGAAGCCTCAATTATTTTTACGTAAATAATCGAGGCAATGTTTGTAATTGCATTCTTTGACTTTTCAATCGAGACAATTTTTAAAAAATAATCGAGGCTCAACATATATAACAATGAAGGCTTGTAATTTCAATCGATGTACTTTTTTAAAACTAATCGAGGCTACAAAGTTAATGAGGCTTCCTCAAATATAATCAAGGCATTCACAATTAGGGTTTCGGTTTTAGGGTTGTGCATTCTCTGAAAATGATCTGACAAAGTACACTGACCCAATGATTGGGTATGGGGACCAAGTCTATTATAGTACAAATTGCCTAACAAACTACCTATTTTTAAAAGTTGTTATTTTTTTCCAATAACTATTTACTTTTGTCTACTTTTACCTATTTTGACATTAAGCATCACTAATCCAATCCCGGAACCTCTACCCTACACTCATTAGATATGATTTTGTCATGTGTAGAATCACTTTTTATGAAAAAATTCTATTTAAATCTCCTTCAACATGGCAAAATCTTAGGGGGATGCATTCAATTAGGATTTTGATGGATTTTGTTGGACTTATAAATCCATAGACTCCACATGGAGTCTCCCAACTCCACACAGAGTCTGGCGGATTTTGTGTATGGATTTCGGATCGATTTTGGATGATTTCAACGGATTTGAAATCGTTTTTTCCAGCGCTCGATGGAACACAGCGATCGGTGGGCCCGGATAAAAATGAAACCCAACGACCGCTAGAAGCCAGGGGCCGCTGGGAGGAGAGGCCGGGAAAGATTATTAATATCGAGACTAGTACTGCAGTAGTCTTGTAAAATTCAGAAGAAACCATCATCGATCAGCAGCCCAGATCTTCAGTTTCTGCTAACGGAAACAAGAGGAGGAAAGAGGCGAGGATTAGCGAGCCATCTTCAATCGGATTAGGGAAGCAACGAAATCTTGATTTTCAGTCGAATAATAATTACTCCGATATTCAAGATCATGATGGCAGCTGCAGTTTCCAACTCATATCGGAAAACCCGAAGAAGCCCAGATTAGATAAGCATCCGGTGGTTTCATCATCAAACATCAATTTCCAGCAGTCGAGCTTGTCGGCGTCGTCGGTGGAAGAGCCGGACGCAGAGGCGATTGTTTAGATGAAAGAGATAATCTACCGCGCGGCCGCCTTTAGGCCGGTTGATTTCGGCGTGGAGGCGGCGGAAAGGCCAAAAAGAAAGAACGTTCGGATATTGAACGACCCGCAGACGGTGGCGGCACGGCAGAGGAGAGAGAGAATAAGTGAGAGAATTAGGGTTTTGCAGAAACTGGTTCCTGAAGGTAGCAAAATGGACACAGCATCAATGCTTGATGAAGCTGCAAATTACCTCAAATTCCTCAGATCACAGGTCAAAGCTCTTGAAGCATTTGGACACAAGAATATTGTTCATGATCATCCAACGCTCCATAATTTCCCAGCAAATACTAATCTTGCATTTTCACCATTTCTTAACTACTCATTTGTCATGCAGCACCAACCCCAGTTTTCAATTCATCCTCATAATCCCAACCAGCACCAACCCCAGTTTTCCATTCTTCTTTTTTTATGGTTAATTAATTTTTCGATTTTCTGATCTAGATATGAGTGTAATTGGACATGATGATTATAAATTGCAAGTCATTAATTAACCCTTTTATATATGACTTTTGTAATTGTAATGATACTCATCATCATTAGATCATGAAGCCAGCGGTCGCTGGAGTGCCATCATCGGCAAAGCCAGCGGCCGTTGGGGTCGGGTGACTGCTGAGGTGCCCGATTTCAACTCCTCATCGGCCGATGGGACACAGCGCTCGCCGAGTTTCTCAAATCCATCGAAATCTCATGTTCAAAGGTCGGATTTCATCCTTTGTAATTTTCACGTCATTTTATGGTGAAATCCAATGAAGTCAATGACTTTTTAAAGTCCATGGATTTTTTAATACATCCGGATTTTAAAGGACTTTTGAAAGTCTGGATTGAATACACCAAGATTTTAAAGAACTTTTAAAAGTCTGGATTGAATACACCAGGATTTTAAAGGACTTTTAAAAGTCTGAATTGAATACACCCGAATTTTAAAAGTGCTTTAAAATCCAATAAAATCCCAATCCAATACACCCCTTAAACACGTACTACCCACATAGTTATGGACTTATTGGAGAATTTTCCCAATATTACCCCTCAAAAAAAGAGGGGAGAGAGAGGCAGTCCACCCAAGTATTGCAAACTCATCATTATTTTTTTGATATATATATATATATATATATATGCTACAATTTTATTTATCCATTAACATATATATAATGATGTGCATATACGTACATTCTATGAATAATATTAAATGAAGGATGAGATTTGATTTGCAATTGAGGAAGCAATATAAGTTACTTACTGGGGTCTATCCATGAATTTTGTCTGAGAAAGGTAATTTCGAATGGAAATTGTTTATAATAATACCATATGTATATTTAGGGTTTGTGATGCAAAAAGTGTCGGATATATATTGACTTCGTACATTATGGATTAACTGAATTAGTTATTTACTTGTATTTTGGATGTTGATTTTGCAACAATATTTGGTTGAAGTTAATAATATAAAGCTCCAGTGACTTCCTTATCTTGAAGTGGTTTAATTTGTGGAGTGCTTTTTTTAACAAAAAATAGAAAAGAAAAAGAAAGGCAACTTTGTCACGATCGAGCATATCATCAATTGACATATTAAATTGCATCCACAATTAATGAATAAGTCTGCGTTTTCTCGGTCAATCAAAAAATAAAATCATAATAAGCAGAATTTTGATATATTGAAGAGAAATGTTAGTTTGATTAATACTACACGCAAACTCTTATCTCGTATATATCTATACTTCTATGCAATTGTATTTTTATTTTTACATATAAGGCAATAGACTAATTCCTAATAGAAGACACAAATTTTACATTTTTTTTTTAATTTATATAATGTATTGATCAATTCAATTCAACGATGAATCATCTTTTCCTTGATATATATTATAACAATAATCATGCACAGAAACATCAGTACTCACGAATCACATTAATTGTGCTTTAAACCAATTTAATTGGGGTTCTTTTGCACCAAGAAGATTTAATTTAATTAATTTCAATATATTGAAAGGTTTTTATTGCGTTTAGGTAAGTCGTAGAGTTAAATTTATTCACCAGTGTCAGTTTAACTGAATTAATTTGCTTAGTTGGTATTCAATGCTTGGAACTCATGAAGATCAATTATTTTGTGGGCACAATGCTAAATAGCATAAATTATTCCGGCACAGAAGTAGAATTTAATAGAATTTTAATGTAAAATAACACTATCACTCTTAATATAATTTTGGTTAAACTCCATCCCCCATTTTCTACACTAATTTCCAACATTTAACTTTTGTATGCATGAATGATTAATAATGCATAAAATTTATCCCCCATTTTCTACACCAATTTCCAAGTACAATGAATTTGTTTTAAAAAATAAAATCAGAAATTAAACTACTCAAATTAGTATTTGTACTTGAACTGTTGAACATCAATCTGAAAATAATTTAGAAGATTTAATATACATAAAAAACACATTATAATACTAGTTATTTGAGTGAACATAGATGATGCTAATATTATGGAGCAGTTATTTAGATAGCCTTATGAATGGTGAAGAAGCTAGCTAACGATAATAAAATTCCAATATATTTTTAGTATGTTTGGTACTCTTTTTTTTTAGGAAATATTGAAACACACGTTAACAATCAAGAATTCAAATTGGCTAGATTATTAACAAGCCAATTCGGAAAGTTAGATGACCAATAACTCGAAACAAAAAAAAAAAAGGCGCATGTTTTGGTACTAATATTGTAAATAAGATATTATTTTACAAGATTAATTTATCTAAAATTCGTAATCGATGTCTTTTGTCAAATAATTTTTTAAAACTAGACTGATGACTTAATTAAAAAGATCGTTCAATATAGATTAACTCAATGTAATTTATAGTTAATTATGCATGTGTAATGCCCCAGATTTTCGAATGAGGATTAGAGAATTCTTAAGCATAATTAAGAGGTTAAGGAAGAGATTTTAATAAGGTTTAAGGGAAGTCAGATATAAGTCACGACTTTAGGGGTCATTTTTCGTGAAATCGTCTTTTCAAAAATTTTGATCCTAACTTTGCTATGAGCAATTTTGATCTTGTTGGAATGGTATTAACCTAAGGAGTGTGTCGGTATTTTTGGAATTTTAATCCGAGGTCATTTGAGGTCCCGGTGATGGAAATGGTATTAAGAAAGCAAATGAATAGTAATTTCCGCGTGCGTTCGTGTTTTGAAAAATTTACGAAATCCTCCTCATTGATCCGAGACTTGTTCTGTCGAGTCTATCTTATGGGAAATGACCCAAGAAATTCATTCGCATTCACGGATTGCCGATCTGAGGTCAATCGAACGCTCGGGAGTAAAATCTGTCAGTCTGATTGAATAGTAAAAGTAATTTTTGGAAAGAGAATTTTTTCTCCTTTTTCTTCAGACGATCTCTTCTTTATCCCGAGTCGGGTTGGTTCAATAGTACTCGAGCCAACGAGTCTCCCGGTATTTTTGAATTTCATGTCTGAGGTCGTTTGGACCTCGACATCGAATAAAGTAACTTTTAACTGAGCTCGGAATTACTTTAGCAGTATTTTTCTACTGCAATAGCTTACCTTGGAAGCCAACTTTTCCCCCATAAATACACCCCTCTCCCCACCATATTTCTCACACCATTTCACCATTCATCCCATTCTAGAGAGAGAGAAAAGAGGGAGAGTTGAGAGAGATGCTTGGAGTCGAGCGATGAGCATTCTTCGTGAGTGTTCCTCCGAAGTGATGAGCGGAGTGGCGGGGAAGGGAGGTCGTGGAGGAAGGTGCTGTTGGATGGCCAGTGGCCGGACCGACCTTCGGCTTTTGCCGGAAGGCAAGGGCACCGTCGGGAAGCAGTAGGCGGCTCTGTCGCAGCTGTAACTCATCGAGATGCCGATGCTAGCCACCTTCTTTTGATGCACTCGACTCCGTCCATTCTTTTTCATCAACCCCGGTTTCCATTTCTTTTTCATATTTCAATTTCGTATTTCATTCTGTCTTTCGTTATTGTTGTATTTTCATTCTCGTTATTATGTTGTGTTAATGTCGTTTAATTCCGTTCAAATCCCATTTAAGTTTCATATTTAAATTTCCGTTGTAATTTCCAAGTGTTCGAAGGGTTAATAGTGTTGTGTCATTATAATGTCGATTTCAAGCGTTCAAGCATGCTCGTTTTTATGTTTTACAAGTGTTGGGTGATTATCAATCTTCGTTAAAAATTATTTCGGATTAAGACAAAAATCGGAACATAGCTGATCAGAGTCCAGTCGCCGCGGGGGACCCAGCCGGTGCTGGGGTGCCCTCTCAGCCAAGGAGACCCCGCGGGCGCGGAGTGCCCCACCGACGCGGGGTACCCTTGCCCCACCGCCGCTGGGTATTCTGCCGGCGCGGAGGTGTGTGGTTCGAGCCCCATCGGCACTAGGCTGCTCCGCCGGCGTATGTTTTCGGAATTTTTGGATTTTTAAAATCCATCCAACCATTAATTATCGTGTTTTATAACTTAGGATCTTTGAATAGATCGCTAAGTCGATAATCAGCTTTTGTAAGAAAAGGCGAACCTTGAGAAGACCTGGGAAAGGAATTGCAGCTCGTTGCTTCATCCTCCGCTCCGTGATCAGGGTGGGTAATTCTATACTCATCTATTGTTGAGCTAATAAGCTCTAGAAGCATGATAGGGTAAGATGAAATATCCAATTAAGTGGTTTGCTATGCCTGATTGATCTCTATACAAAGGAAGGAAAGAAGGAAGTTATTTTAAAGGATTATTGTTGATTGAGCTCTTGAGCATGTTTAGATATGTTATAAATGCTTAGCATGAGATGTTGAGAATTGTTTATTTGTTGCAATAAGTATATATATGTGTGTGTGTGTGTGATCATGATCTTGAGATTGATGTTGATATTTTGCTAAGGATTGTATAGATGAGTAATGCCTTCTAGGGTAGTATTAGAATCCCTTGTAGGCTATGAAATCATGCTTGATTTGAAAGATTAGTCCTAGATATTTTGCTCTAAGCTTGGTTTTGCTAGCAAGTTAAGCAGGAAAGATTATATCATTTGATCCCATATAAGTTATGAGATCACGTTTATGATTGAATGATTAGTCCTATATATTTTGCTCTAGGCTTTGATTATGCTAGCAAAGTTAAGGAAGGAATGATTGTATTATTTGATTAAGCAGGATTATGAGCTCAAAGGTTTGTGATTTTATATCATCAGGATGTGATCTCTGATCACTAAGGGAGTCACTGCTGGCCCCCCGCATACTCGAGTCACTGCTGGGCAACCCCATCGCATACTCAGTAGGATATTTGAGATAACTACTCTCTTATCCTAAGGCATGCTTAAGGGTGCAGTAGACATCGGGTTTGAGCCAGGAAGGGCCCAAAGGAAAGGAAAATGTTTTGCGGTTATGGAGAGGGCTTTTGTGTTTTGCTCTCCATATACTGCCAGTTGATGATTAGATATTTCTAAATATTTATTAAAGAGTTTTATTTAAAATCCACTGAGTACATTAGTGCTCACGTCCTTTTTTTCAAATATTTTTCAGGTTAGATGCTGAGGATGTTGATGGTTGTAGATGTGGGTAGGCTGCCAAAATCTTGTTTTGATTTTAAGTATTTGAATCCCACTATGAATTCTGCTACTCTGATAAATCCTAGTTAGAACTCCTAAACTTGTTATCTTGAATTCCTATGAATACCTTCTAAGGCATGATTGAACATGATTATATATATTGAATTATTGATGCCTATTTAAGTTAAATCAATGCTCCTTGATTCATGTTTACTTTCCGCCTATAAAGAGGCTTGAGCATGATTGGTTCCGTTTATTTAATTCGACCTATGAGTGGGTCTATTGCTTGTCGGTATCTGATTTATTAGCCTTATCCCGTTCGATGCACTTAGCAAAGTTTGAATCCTTTTTGATCGAGTTATTTCAAGGGTCACTACATATCTTTCAAAAGCACGTCCCTAATTGAGAACCTTCTTCATTAATCTTCCGCTTAAATCATTAATCTCCTTAATTAACACCATGTCCCCGTTAATTAATCCCACTCTCGGGACCAGACTGTTACAACATGATTTAATTTAACATAATAATGATAATGCTAACAATACACACACACACACACACACACACACACAAATCATATGATATATTCTTATATTGTACTATTTATATAAATAATGTTAGTTTTTAGTTGTTTAAATATCATGCTTAAATTTGCAATTGTATACTTTAATATCATCATCATCATCATCATCATCATCATCATCATTATATAGTAATAATAATAATAATAATAATTATTATTATTATTATTATCAATATTATTATTTCACATAAATGTTTTTACTAAGATATACACAAATTAAATATATTGTTAATATGATATAATTTTACAAGATTAATTTACCAGAAATCTTTAATAGATGTTTATGTTAAATAATTTTTTTAAACTAGACCGCTGACTTAATTAAAAAGATTGTGCGATCTATATTAACTTGATATAACTTGTAGTTAATTATGTATGATTTAATTTAACATAATAATGATAATGTTAAAAATACATACACACCCCCACACATACAAATCATATGATATATCATTATATTATACTATTTATACAAATAACGTTAGTTTTTAGTTGTTTAAATATCATGCTCAAATTTGCAATTGTATAATAATAATAATAATAATACTAATAATAATAATAATTCACCTAAATATTTTCCCTAAGATGTACACAAAATTAAATACAGTTCTTGTATTTTCTAAGAAATGTTTTCTGATTAATCAAATAATCACATATTGATTAAACATTTGATTAATTGTAGAATTGGAGTTCAATTCATTGAATGATTCATAAATTATTATATGGGGACTTGGCGAGAGAGAGATAGCAACATAAATTAATGGAGAGAGAGCAATTTTAAATTTTAAATTATTTAAAAATAAATAGTCTAATAAGAATAGTTTAGCTATTTAACATAATTATTTTATTATTGTGCTGGAACAATTTGTGCTATTTAGTATTTTTCATTTTGTGGATGTTGCATAGTTTATTTTCTTCTTCTTTTTCAGTAATTAAAATATTTATAAACTCAAAAAAGAAAGAAAAAAAGTGTACATAAAGTATGAAAGAAAAATCTCTTGCATACATCTCATACGAAAATTAATAAAGAATTTCACTATACCTCATGAGCTACGGATTATGTATATCGTGTCGCATCAATAATTTTTTTAAAAAACTAATGACTATGAAATCTGCAGGTAATACTCCAAAGAAGTAGGATATAATTTTCCTTGGAAATGGAGCCCCTAATTAAGGATTTCCAAAAACCATTATAAATCTTATCGGGAATATTTGATTGAAGACCTTATTAAAATTTCACCAAAATCTCTTCTTTTTAACAATGAAAAAAAAAAAACAATAAAGTTTGATATTCAAATCTCATCACCCTTTCCCATAATCCTAACCTTAGAGAGAGAAAAAATACGGCACAGTATATTAGTAGAAAAGTGTGTATTAGCTAAAAGAGAGGTTGGGGGCCAAGTCAACCGACAAAAAGCTAAAAGACTTACCCTAGCAGTGACTCTGTATCTCATTTGGCGACAAAGGAATGTGTTGATCTTTGAGGGTAATGTGTTCAAACTAGGAGAACTAGCGGCGAAGATTAAAATACAAGTATATATGCATCTTATGAGAAGGTAATTGATTACATTGGATGTTAGATTTGGGCTTTCCAGCTTCCCTTGTTCTTTTTAGTCTTGGGTGTGTGCATGATTTTTCTTTTCTTGCGGGTTCTCTAAGATACTCTTTTCTTATTCATGAGTCTTTTTTTTTGCCCAAATGAATTTTTTTTTGGCTCATGGGAAGGTTTTATTAAGGTCCACCCAATCACACTGTAGGATTATGATGGCTAGCTAGGGATATGACCTTACGTATCCCCTCGTACCCCAATTGCGAGGTTGTTGATTTGGTAGGCTCATTTGTGCTACGTGATGGGCCAAGAGACAAGCATGGTGTAAACCTCTTTGGTTTACTTGTTGTTGCACTGTATTTTGGCTTCATTTATCCTAGACAATGGGAGCGGGTTTTTTTGTGTGTGTGTGTGTGTGTTTACTTCACCTATCCTAGATAGCGGGGGTTTTCCATTGCCTTAGATTTTGCTTACTAGTACTTGATCATTTCTGTTTCATCTTGGTTTGTAAGTTAATTCCCTTTGTATTTGTATAGTATCAGTCTGTTCAACATCTCCTCTGCTGCCCGAATTTGTCCGTTTTAATTGTTTTCTTCCTTGGGCTTACCCGAGGGTTTGATTTTTCGTAATTATTGTACAATTATTTTTTGTTTTATTACATGTTTTTAACCTATATAAAAAGGTGTACATTAGCACTTGAAGCAACAAATTTTATTATTGAAGGAACAAAAAATTTAAAGGCCTTATCATTTTTCTTAATCAATTTTATATGAAGCTTTTCTCATATTTTTTTTTATCAATGTCATATTCGATAAATATTTTACTATATACAAATTAACTATACTAACTTTCAACAACCAACACTAGGGTTGTAAATTAGCCAAACTGCTCATGAGCTATTCGAATATTGGTTTGAAAAAAAAGCTCATTTGAGATTAATTCGTTTGTTGAACGAGTCAAGCTCGAGCCTGCTAAACGAGTTCGCTATCTTCTCGAGTCGAGCTCGCGAGCTAACTCAGCTTATCAGGTTCTCAAACTTTTTAACGAGCTGCCGCGAGCTGAGCTCAAGTCGGGCCGGGCTTGCGAGCTATTCGATTTAAAATTAAAAACACATACTATTTTTGTAATTTTTAAAATATTTTTTTAACTTTTGTCAAATTAATACTCTCATTAAAAATAAAATGAAATTAATGGTATTAACTATTAAACTAATACTACCTCCGTTTCATAATGTTTGTTGTTTAAGGTTTTTTTTTTAGTTTCAAAATGTTTGTTGTTTTATATAATTTGACATCCTCTCTCCCAATTTTAACCCTTTCAAATCCTACAAGATTTTTTGATTCTAACTTACCTATAATATATGAAGAGAGAAAAATATATGGAGAGAGAAAATATTGTTATTTTTTAGGAAAATATAGATGAATTAGATTTTATGGCATATATAAGGCATGGGTATATTTGTCCACAAAATTAATTCTTAATTCCAGATAAAAAAAATAAAACAACAAACATTATGAAACGGAGGTAGTATTATTAAAGTTAAGAAATCAATTATCAAGATTCCGAAGTAACAATTGTATATACATAAACAAACAAACTAATGAAATATATATATGTATACATACATATTATATATAATATAGTTATCTTATTTACACTTATGTAGTATGTTAGTATAATAAATAATAATATGAAATATGAAATATGAAATGATATTAAATTAATATTATCGAAATTAAGAAATTGAATGTTCAATAATAAATACTAAGTAATAAAAAAAAATTAAGACTAATATTTACAAAATAATACTTCTCAATTCATTAAATAATAAATATGAAATGAAATTAATAATATTAATCTAATATTATCAAAATTAAGAAACTGAATGCTTAATTAGCACAAGAGTAGACGAGTAATAAAAGAAATTAAAGAAAAAAAATGAAATTAACAATATATAGTATATAATATATAGATTATAATTGATCTTAGATTATTAGTTATAACTTATAAGAACATAAGTTATAGCTTGTATATTATAAATTTATAATACGCGTAAAGTAATCAAGGAAAAAATAAATTAAAAAAATTAATATTGACAATTTGACAAAACAATACTCATCATTAAATATTAATACATGAAAAGAAATTATATTAAACTAATATTATTGAAAGTAACAAAGTAATAAAGGAAAAGAAATTAACAAAAATTAAAATTAATCAAATGTTCAAGAGTAATAATATTCTTATCACCAATGTTATATAGTTAATCTTAAACACTCAGTAATATATACTATTATCTATCAATTAGTATTCTAGTATATAGTAGTTTATTAGTTAAAATATACATGGCGATAAAAGGAAAAAATTAAATTAACAAAAATTAAGACCAATATTGACAAAATAATCATTCTCAATTAATTAAATAAGAAATATGAAATGAAATAAATGGTATTGAAAACATAATAATTTCTCAAAAATTTATAATAAAAATTAAGAAATTAAATGTTCAAGAGTAACAATATTAATCTATTTCTAAACAGTTAGCACCAAAGTAATATAGTTAATCTTAAACTCTTAGTTATATATACTATTTTTATTATAGTATATAGTCTATATAATTATAGCTTCTATTAATTAATATGTATATAGCAATAAAAAAAATTAACAAAAATTAAGACTAACATTAAATAAGTTAAACTAAGAATAATAACTAAAACAATTAAGAATTTACAGTCTCTTAAATAATTTAGAACCATTAATTTATAAATTATATTAATTTCTTGGAATAGGATATGACTTACTACAACAAAAAATGTTTTATAAGGCATTTAAAAATGTCGTAATAATATTCTTATTATGACATCTCATCTATTGTGACGTTGATTCACATCATCGTTTATGCCGATGTAGCTAAAGGCTGTGTAGATATAGAGACACTGTAGAGTGCCATGATAAATAACCTATTACGACATTCATTCGTCCATATAAATAATATATTAATGTGACATCCTTTTGTCTTTAAAATTATATAATATCATTTTACATTTTTTATAAATACGCTTATTATGCTCATTTGTGTTCTACAATTTTAGATATATTGCTCATGGTTTTTAAATTACTATATAAGAAATGAAAAAAAAAAAAAAACACATTAAAAGAAACATGAAAATTCGTTAATATCAAATATGGATTTAATATTCATTACAATAAAAATGATTAAAAAACAAACTTTGAAATAGCTCGTCCTATGAATCATTCTTAATGATAAATAAAAATACAATCTAATCACAAATATAAGGTTGCCAGTAAATAGTGCTGCATCATTCTTCCACCATGCGCCGAGTTTGTCAATTGCATTCTCCAAATTCTAATTTCCAAGATCCTAAATGCAATAAATTTTGAGTATCACCTGAAAGAAAATTTATATAACAATTTAGTTTTTTCATAAGTTAGTTTTAACAAATATGTACTAACGAAACAATAATACGTTAAGTACCGAATACAAGATAATCAACCATTTCCTCAAGTGCATCTCCAATTGCACAAGCCAATGCATAAATCATTTCAACTTGTTACAAACCACTAAGTAAAAGCACGTACAACAATCTATTATCCCTTTTAGGTTTTTTTTGGGGGGTAGGATTTATATATATATATATTTTAGTTTGTATGGCTTTTAGATTTTTCAGGATTTATTAAATCTCAATTTGGACTTATATTTAATTTAAAAATATGAATTATCGGGCGCAGTACACGAGGCCATGCGTTAGCGTCGGGCGAGTGCATTGTATGAATTGTCGGATAAAAATAATTAAGTCATTTTCATTTAGAATATATAGTTTTGGAAAAAAAAGTTTAAAAAAAAAAACTGATCGACGCATGTCATTCACGCACCTGTCTGATGGGCGCTGCACTGAGTAGCAACACATCATCTAATGACCGCCAATGCATGATCTAACGTGATTCGGGAATTAATGGACATACACCAAGCAACCCTAAATTTTTTGAATTTTTGGAGATATATAGTTTGGTAGAATATTGAAGAATAGAAGAAAAATATTCGGCATCCATTTTACAACTCTCGTCATTTGTCAAATGTAACCAGTGGATATGCGATCAACTCACCAAATTTGGTCCAAGTTGAACTACAAAAGGAAACAAAGAAAAAACTATTTTTTGTACCTTTTGAAAGCATGTAACACGGTTAATGATCCTTTTGTCATGGAGATTGTCTTAACTATTCATGAAATTATTATATATTTTAAAAATGGCCTAATAATAATTAAAAAAAAAGTATGTTTGTTTTCATTTCCATTCTCAACCATGTTAAAAAAACACGAGGATATATAACTGATAGGCCAATTGTATACTTATGTCTTGAACTTTGACTCTTTTTCTAAAAATGTCGTGAACTTTGATTAAAAATGTCCTGAATTTTTACTTTTGTCTAAAAATGACCCGAACTTAAAAATAAATAAATAAATGTCATGGCATTCAATTTTCGACGACGGATTAATGACAAGGCATATCAAAGTCTAGCATGTCAAAGTGACGTAGAATTCGTATTTGTTTTAATAAATAAATAATTAATGACAACATTATTTTCCGCTTTCATTTCCAAAACCTTAACTTTTCATCCCAACAAATGATCTCTCATTACCAATCAAATTTGAAAAGAAAAAAATGATTTCTTTTCATCCATTTCAAAATTCCAATCCCAACGAAAAAGGAAAAATAAATGATTTCTTTTCATTCCTCCCAAAATCTCAATCCAAACACAACCAACCGAACTTGAAGAAAAAAATTGTTAGCCCTTCAAATTGAGATTTAAGAAAAAAATGTATTTCACTTTCATACGCTAGACTTTGGTATGTCTCATCTTTAATCTGACGCCGAAGATTAAATCCTATGACATTTTTACAAAAAAAAAAGTTAAAAGTGCATGATATTTTTTGTTATTATTTGAAGTTCAAGACATTTTTTAAAAAATATCAAAGTTCAGGATAAATTTTAGTATTATTTGAAGTTCTGGACATTAAAAAAAAAATTAAAACTCGGGATATAAGTATATATTTGGCCTAACCCATATGTATAATGTATTTGAGTTTGTGCATTGGGTTGGTTGAAAAAATCGGATGTGTTGTAAATTCAAAAACCATTAAAAGTGATGTTTTATTTACAATAATTATAAGGGCATGTAGTAATTGCAAAATGGTCCGAATGTTGTGATTTTTAATGCAAATAACTCAAGTATTAGTTAGTAGTCCAAAATACTGTTCTTCCCATTTCAAATTAATTAATTTTAATTATATGTAATTTTTCACTAAATTAAGATGTAATAACTTTGACTAATATAATAATATACCATTATCTCTCCACCCTAATACCAAATCATATTAAGATATATTTTTCTAATAAATGGCTCTCTCTCTCCCTCTCTCATAAATACGGTCAAAATTGAGAGAGTGCGTGTGGAAATATGAATTATGATAAACGATAAATATTTTAAAATAATTTAAATATTCTAATTAAAAAGATAATTAATTTGAAATGGAAGGAGTATATGTAAAAAAATTAACCTAATTTTCACCAAAATAATAATTCGGTCACAACCCAATTGCCAAAAGTGTGGCTAAATTAACAATTTTGAAAAAATGACTAAAATCCAAAAAAAAAAAAAACTTGGAAAAGTTTATGCACTAAAAGTTTAGTAATTAAGTTGACTTATTAAACGAGGAATTAAAATGAAACCCTAGCACATGAAAGAATGTCAACAAGATGAAAAGTAGAGAGTGGTTTATAGAAAGATTTGAGTAGCAAAAATATTCAGGTTAGGAATATAATCAAGTGTCGTATAAAATCACCAAAACAATAATAAAAAGGGGAAAAAACCAAAAGAGTTGGGCCAAAATCCATGAATTTTAGGTTTGATACGATCTCAACTTCCAAATAAGCCATCGTAACATGCATAAATAATACTTTAAAAAAGAAAAAGAAATTTGTCCCCACCTCGGACTTGTCCATGCTTTCTTGTTTCTTACTAGTTCAACACATCACCATTATTTATTTATTTTTCAATTATTTCCCATTTCAATCAACGTCACTTCTTATTATCAACATACTATACAAACACATGCAATACAATCATAGCCAGCCAGATATACAAGAATTGCAAGTCTTTGCTACCTAAATAAAATATATACACATATGTGTATATCCATATCCGCCTATGCTACAAATTAATAATATAATATAAATAATATGATGTTAATTACCGCATAAAAAATTATACTCATACAAGAGCTTATGTATGTATTATAGCTCATTTAAATACCGTAATTTATTATGAGAAAAGGTGCAAAAGCACCCCTAACATTTGCTACATGAAGCAAATCTCCTCTTAATGTTATTTTAGAATAAATACCACAATAACGTTTATCAATAGGTGCAAATATCTCCTCGTTCCCCAAAAATTATTTTTTGGTGGAATAATATTCTTTTATTACCAGTTTTTATTGTAAATTAATAATCCTTAAAAATTATCATTTGTTAATTAAAGCTCTTCAGGATGTTGATTTAATCTGGAAAATTAGTTTTTATGTAATAATGTATAAATAGAATAAGCCATTCAACTCCAAATTTTTTACTTATATCAAATTTGTTTCATTATCTCAGACATCATTTCTCATCTTAATTACTTTTTTTTTTAAATTTAAAAGTGAATTAGTGTGCTTGTAGTCACCGCCAAAAAATAATGGGCAATTTAGAAATGTCATTCATTGGAAGAATTCGCGTCCCATGCACTGATATATAAACATTTCCGGCTTAATTATTCATTAAAAATAGGATATCAAATGACGAGTAGTTCTCTAAAATATTTGTAAAATAAAATCAAAATAAAAAATATACAGTTTATTTATTTTCATTAAATAGACTCCCAAGTAATTTCCTTACCCAACACCAATTAATTTGAGCATCTCTACTAAACTTTCATTTTTATTACGATAAATGAAACCACATTCTCTACTTTACACTAATTATATTTATTATTCATACATTTTTTAATAAATTTAATTGATAAAATTAAAAAGTCAATATGATAAAATTAATAATATTAATTTTATGTGCATATATAGATTTTAGATCTATAATTTTAAGAAATAAAGGAAAATTGTACGATAAATAAATAATTTTTAGGGATAAAAATTATTAATAAAATGGTATTTTTCCACCAAAAATAATTTTTTGGGAAGGGAAGAGTAAACTTGCACCTACTAATAAATTTTAGGGTGATATTTGTTCTAAAAATGTTAAGGAGGAATTGGCTTCTTAGGACAACGTTAGAAGTGTTTTTGCACATTTTCTCATTCGTGGAATATGATTTAGAATTCGGGCTTCATTTCACTCATTTAATTTGGCTCATAATTATTAATTTTAGGGTTAATTATCAAAAAAAAAAATCACCACTTTAAAATGAATTTATAATTTAAATACAATTTTTAAAATGTTGTTATAACTCTTTAACTTTTTTAATTGCATCAAAATGGACACCTCTTAAAAAATTTGGCGATTGAAAAATTGACAAATAAAATGTCTCATATTTGACGCAACTGAATTAATTTGTACACATAGTGAAAATATTATCACATCATATAATTAGGATATTGAAAAAATCTAGACAATCGAATTTACTACAGATCGAGAGGTTGGATTCTACTTGTAACATTTTCAAAATGTGACTGAATTGCAAAATAATTGAAGGTGATTTTTTATTTTTATTTTTACAATTAACTCTTAATTTTATACTATAATAATATTGGATTCTGACTATGTAGGTGATATAATGTGACATACTATATTGTCGGTAAATATAAATGAATGGGTCCATAATAAATAGAGGAATTAATGGTTTATAAATTTACCAGCACATAATATAAAATTATTACTACATAGGAAAATAATTTGGTATATTTATTTATACTCGTTTATATTTTACTTGGAAAGAAGAATCTGTATTTGAAAAGTCACCCGCCGGCACGGCACCTGAGAAAAGTCATGGAAAGTTCATTTTATATGAATATTTCACCTCTAAATCAGCGCGTACATGCATAAATCCGTGTAATATCCCCATAAAAAAGCCCCCCTTTTTGAGTTTTTTTCGAGTGTGATGTCAAACCGAAAGCCCCCTTTTTTTGATGTTTTGGTTTAAACTTTAAAATGAAAGCTGCATAATCACGCGTTTTCAAGAATCAGTCTTGGTATTTTATTTAGTACACAGTCGCATTCGAGTGCTCTTTTTTTCAGACCCTTATCTTAATCGCTTGCAATTTGCTTCTACGACTGAGTCAACCAGGTTTATGTGATTGAACAATTTTCAAGAAACTCCTTCTATTGCCATTTTGGAGCTGCGTTGATTATTTGATTACCCATTTTTGGTTGAGAGAATCGTGGGTTCGTTTTGGTTTCTGATTAAATGAAATTGTTTTGGAGATCTAGAAATCATTTCTTGGCGGCATTTGCTGTGTGTGGCCTTTTTCTGCTCAACTTTAGTTTTTGCTGGTCTCTCAATGATGAAGGTATGATCTTTTTTTGTTTGTTGTTTGCTTAAATTTATCTGGGTCTGGAATGAAATTAGTTGAAAATTGAAGTGGAGAGTAATTTTGGGCCTTCAACATGATTGATTAGGTGTGGCGTTGCTGAAATTTAAAGACAGAATTTTGAGTGATCCACATGGGGGTTTGTCAAATTGGATTGATGAAGTTGGAGTGGAGAATCCATGTTCTTGGTTTGGAGTTGGTTGCTCACAAGGATTTGTTGTTGATTTGTAAGTGAATTTTTGCATAAATTTGATTTTTGTTGTTTGAGTTAGGTGATTTTGGGGGTTATTGATGTATAGAAAACCTTAATTTTATTGCAGGAACCTCAAAGATCTCTGCCTGAGAGGTACTTTGTCTCCTCATATTGGGAATCTAATTCACTTGAAATCTCTGTAAGATATGCTAGTTGAACATATTTACATTTAAAACTCATTTCATTTCCATTTTGCTCTCTGTTTTGATTTTTTCTTGACTTGCCATTGATTGCAGAACTTTGCGGAACAATTCTTTTTCTGGTGTCATCCCTGAAGAAATAACTTACATAAAAGGATTGGAGGTGTTAGATGTTGGGTGTAATAACTTCAGCGGACAGCTCCCAGCTCGTCTTGGCAACAATTTCTCTATGACACTTCTGTAAGTCAGCGATGAAGCCTGCTTGATCCTTTGACAGAATGTCTTTTCTTGGTCTGATAAGTCGGCTTCTTTTTGTGATGCAGTTTGCTGGACAATAATGAGTGCTTAAGTGACATAAGTCCTGAGATTTACGAGCTTCAGAAGCTATCTGAAGTTCAAGTAGAGGAGGACCTCATATCCAGATCCAAAGAGGCATCTTGTGATAGCTTATTTATCTCATGGTATACAGAATCTATTCAGCACATTTTGACTTCCTTCCTAACTATAAATCTACATTAAGCATGATCCTCGAATGGTAGCTTGTTGGTTCATCTAGGTTTTGATGAATAATTGAGATAGAAACATTAAACTTCTGTTCTGGCTGTATATTCTTCTGTTCTGTGTAGTTGAATTTAGCCTAACGAGATTTATCTGATTGTTAGTGAACGTATCTTGCATTCTGAAGCATTTAATTGCTACCGTGGTTGACTGCAAATATACATTTTAAAGCCGGTCTTTCCCCACCTAAAGATAGCTCTATTGTTTCTCTCTTTTTATTGAAATAGAAAATTATATTACATAATTATTGTGTAGGAATTTTTATGTTTGTACATAATTATGTAAGCACACACGTATTTTAATGTTTAATATACAATCTTAGATACGAATTTAAAAGTATATTAATAGTTTCTTCAGTTTCATAAAAACATGAGAACTTTTCTCCTCCTTTAAATTCATCTGTGTCCTTATTGACATTCAATATTACTTTTCCTTTTCAAGTTCATGATATCCATTATCTCCACAGGAATTCCTGGGAAACAAGAGGTGTGGGAGAGCGGAAATTATTACAGGAAGCTCGGAAAATCCCACCCTTCGAGTTCATTCGTCCACCAACTCCCCCACGAGAATTTCGACCACCAATTATTCCAGATCCAGATTTACCTCCAGCTCCAGCTCCGGCTCCTGCATCTGCTCCTTCACCTGCTCCTTATGCGCCTCAGTCTCCATCACCTGCGGCTTCACCACCTTCTTCTTCCCCTTCTGCGAACAATACAGCACCTCTGGCACCAAAAAATCGAAAAAGAGGTGGAACGAATCACACACTTGTCCTGGGTGCAGCCATTGGTGGTCCTCTATTGCTTTTGTTTTTAGTTTTTGGTGTCGTCTTTTATCAATATGGTAAAGTTGCAACTGTCAAGCCCTGGGCGACAGGATTGAGTGGACAGCTGCAGAGAGCATTTGTAACTGGTACTTTTACTTCTTACCTCTACGCTTGGAATCTTTTTTGAATTCCAAATTTTACTGGCCTGCTATTGTTTAAGCATGTGTGCTGCATGCATTAATAATAGTTTGTATAAATCTAGTGGCTTGGAAGAGGTAGTTTTTGGTTGTCTTAGTGTAGGCTTTGGAATAACTTTTATCCCTCCTTGGTGTCTCAGGTGTCCCAAAGCTCAAGAGATCTGAACTTGAGGCCGCTTGTGAAGATTTCAGTAATGTGATTGGTTCAACATCAATTTGTACATTCTATAAGGGTACGTTGTCCAGTGGAGTTGAGATAGCAGTTGCATCTGTTGCAATGGAATCTGCAAAGGACTGGTCTAGTAATCTGGAAAGCCAATTCAGGAAGAAGGTACTGTTTATGTGATTATATAGGGGCTAAGTTTCATAATAACTTGCGTTCTTATAATTGGGAATTCTGGAAATTTGTACTGTCAAGACTGAGTTGGATATATCAATTGAAATATAAGTGGTAATTATGAGTGTCATGGTAAATCTTAATTGGACATCTGATCTTATGTAGACTTCGAGCTTTAAAAGCAGTGCCGTTTTAGTGTTGTGAAATGCAGTTGTTCTTTGTTTTTCGTGGCATTAACACCATTTTCGTCTGCATTTCAGATTGACATGCTATCAAAAGTGAATCACAAGAATTTTGTCAGTCTTCTTGGCTTTTGTGAGGAGGCGGTACCTTTCACAAGGATGATGGTTTTTGAGTATGCTCCCAATGGAACTCTATTCGAGCATATACACAGTGAGTGCTTAGTTTCTGTTGAATGTACATGTGTTTGTGTGTGTGTGTGTGTGTGTGTGATTGAATCTCTTAATCTGTTCAATTAAGTTGAGCTGACAATCATTCTTCCACCTGCATTGCAGTAAAAGAAGCAGAACACTTGGACTGGACAACACGATTGAGAATAGCAATGGGCATTGCATATTGTCTTGACCACATGCACCAATTGACACCTCCATTAGCTCACGGAAACTTGACTTCCTCGTCTATTTATCTAACCGAAGATTATGCTGCCAAAGTATCTGACATTGTATTCTGGGACGAAGGTGCTGCAGCAGAGAGGCAATCCGATCCACAGTGCAACGTCTACAACTTTGGTGTCATACTATTTGAAATGATGACCGGTATGCTCCCGTACACTGCAGGTAGTTGTTCTCTTGAAGACTGGGCATCAGATTACCTTAGAGGAACACAACCTCTGCGGGAAATGGTCGACCCGACTCTGAGAACGTACCAGGAAGATCAGCTTCAACAGATTGGTGATTTGATCAAATCGTGTGGTGATGCTGACCCGAGACAGAGACCATCGATGAAAGAAGTTTGTGCGAGTTTGAGAGTCATAACTGGGATAGGGCCCGACGGAGCGATCCCGAAACTTTCGCCACTTTGGTGGGCAGAGCTTGAGATTCTGTCAACTGAGGCTAGCTGAGTTTCATGGAGTTGAAATTGCAATATGCAGATGCATTATTTGTTATGTTAAATGTATGTGGAGGAAGCTCCTTGCTGTCTCTTGGTGTAAATTCAAGTACATGGGAGGTTTATGTAAAGAGGGCTAGGGATAAAATGTGGTGAATATATAAATATCTGTGGTTTCCATTTCTTTTTGGTAAAAAATGTGAATTCAGATTTGGTGTAGATGGAGACTTACAGTTGTAAAAATGGACGTCTTTGCATACTATAATTGAGAGAGAGAGAGAGAGAGAGAGAGAGAGAGAGAGAGAGAGAGAGAGAGAGTATTGGAATCAATTTGGACGGTTAGCTCATGAACAAGTTTGTTAATATACCTGAGAGCTATTCGTAGAAATATTAATTTGATATTTAAATAATATTTTTGCATTGAGTTAAAATATTTTTAGAATTATGAATTAGACATTTTTTTTTGTTTTTTGTTTTTTGTTTTTTGTTTTTTTTTTTTTTAAACATGGTTGTCGTCCCAATGGCTGACAGCCGGAGATGACTAAATTGGAGCAGCAATGGAGGGGAGGGTTTGATTTGCAATAACTAAATAAAAACTGTGAATGAATTGTAAAAAATAAAACTACAAATTACATTAGAATTTGTGTGTGAGTGAAGTGTGGGGGTTCTTTTTTCAATTAACTCTATTGGAAAAGATTAAATACGACATGGGTAGGTCTTGTGTGCACTAGGTGCACATCATATAGTCAATATTTTGATTGGGTCAATGTGTTGACCAAAATCCCTGTAAAAATCAGTATTAATCGTAACACTAAAAAGTATCAATCAAAAACCCAAAAGTATCACTTGCATCATTAAAAAGTATCGGCAAAAATATATATATATATATAAAGAAAAAAACTATCAAAATTAGTATCAATCGTAACACTAAAAAGTATCGCTCGTATTCTTAAAATGTATCGCCTGTTTTGACAATTTTTTTTAATCAACATATTGACCGGATTAACGTACGTTGACTCAATCAACGCATTAATTATCTAATATACATCTTATATACAGAAAAAATTGCAATACGACAAAAGCCTCTAGAATAATATTCATTTCAGTTGAAGTGGGCTAAAAATTAATACAACAATTAAAATATCAACAAAAAGAAAAAGGAAAAAAAGTGGCTTGCCATCTATTTTATATAAAAATAGGGTTAATATCGATTTCTAGCGTAATTTTTCAGATGATTAAAAAAAATATCATGACTTTTCATAAATGATAATTTAATACATGATTTTTTGAACTTACCACAAATCTAGCATGAGATCAAATTTTAAACTTTAAATAGTTAACGGGTATTATTTGGTCCAAATATTTAAATGATATGGAAAATCACTCGTTGTAATGCCCCAATTTCACTTTTAATAGAAAAATGACACGTTACTCGCTTTTCATAAATAAAACTATTTACTTTAAATACAGCGGAAGTTTCAATCATAAATTTACATTTAATACATAGATAAAAATAAAGTAAAATAAATATTTTCATTTAATCGTGCTTGACCATTTGACCACCACCATCACATCTTGTCCGCTCACACACCGTCCGAGCTCTTGCCTAAAAGGAAATAAAGATTGGGGTGCGTTCCTTCAAACTCAGTGGGGAATGTCTGTTATCCAAACTATAAATTCAACAAGTAAATATGTGAAGTGATAAAATCTTTGGTCCGTAGACCAAATCCTGTAATCTGTATTTCTGATTCAGCCCTTAGGCTCAGTACTTTATAGTCCAAAAGACTTCATACTTTATAGTCTCGAAGACTCGGTACTTTATAGTCCAGAGGATTCGGTACTTTATAGTTCAGAGGATTCGGTACTGTATTTTCACTTGTACAAAAATATAGAAGAGATAACAGTAAATATTCCAACTTATAATTCCCACCTTAACCTTGACTTGACAATTAATTGGTTAAGTCTCTGCGTACCTTACCTTGACAAACCTAGATGAGAAGAGAGACTCGAAAATGTTTTTGAGAGGAACTTAGAATGTTTGGTGTGAGGAATAAGGTGTATTAGCACCTCTATTTATACCGGAAATTGAAGTTTAATCATGGAAGGTTTGAAATTTGAATTAATTTCTTTCCAAAACTTGATTTACTTGCATATGTAAATTAGGTTTAGGGTTTATGGTGTAATGGGCTCAACTAAAAAGCTTACAAACCGGGCTTAGAAATAAAATAATTATTATGACATTGGCCCAAAATAAAAATGTATATAAAATATAACTTTAATTATTTCCTTTAAAATGAAATAATTGTAACGCATTTATGAGCATGTTCCACATACGTTAAAAATTTATTCTAGGCACGACTTATAGGACTTAATCAATTAATAGTATGCTTTAAATAATATATATTTTTTTAAATTGACATAAATAAATTAAAAAATTTACGGGGCGCTACACTCGTGCTACGTCATGTCCGGACGACGTCATTTTGAAAAAATAAAATTAAAAAATAGTAATTACATGTCAACTATTCAAAGTTTGAAAATTGAATTCAGACCAAGATTTGTGATAAATTCAAAAAAGTCATGTACTCACCCCAATTTCTTATAGATTGATGTTTAAGGTTTTATAACAAAAATTAAAAATTAAAAAATGTGACAAATATACTCTCTACTTATTAATTTATATTTTTCTAATATATCTTAATTTCTCTATTATTGTAATTTATATGCCTCTATATCCGCCCTTAATTTCCTCAATATATTTATAAATGAGATTTTATAGGGATAAAATTGGGAGAAAGAGTGTTAAAAAGTGTAAAACATAAAATAATTTGCAACAAAATAAAGAGATTAAAACATCAATCTTTATGAAATTGAGAGGCTATTAAATTATTATTTATGAAAAGTTAAGATATTTTTGTAAATTACTTGAAAGATAATCCTTAAAAAATAAAACAAGATCTTTCTCTAGGGTGAGCAGCAATATTAGAAAATACTCCATCCGTTTCATTTTATTTGTTGTTTTAAGAATTTTACTTTGTGTTAAAATGTTTGTTGTTTTAGATATTTTCACACTCTTTCTCATAATTTGAACCCTACAAATATATGGAGAGAAAATTTTGCCAATTTTTTAGGAAAATATAAGGGATAAGATTTTATTTATTTAATATAGAAAAAGGGATATATTAGTCAAAAAATTAATTGTTAATTCTAGATTAAAATCCTAAAACAATCAACGTTATGAAACGGAGAGAATAAATTGGAAAAAATGTTTAACAATTTGTACATACAATGTGAGTGATCAATGAACAATAGATGAATTAGATATAATTATGATAGCAATCAAAATCTGTTTCACAATTACTGGTAAATAACTAATTTAACACACCATTCACCCTTTGGGGCTACACAAATACCAAATAGAGTGAGTGATTAAGCAAAATGAAGTATGAAGGTGGCCATCACGTTGGCAATTATTTGGAACCCAACCAAATAGAGTTTTAGTTGCTACCACGTTGGGTATCAAATATTATGCTCAAATTCAAACCCCACAACCGCCATAAATCAACTATATATACCGTCAAACTCCAGCAACAAAACTCACCAAATCACAACACAATCTTCAAAACTTGTCAAAGATGGCAAGCCGCCAACTCCTCGTTATCATTCCTTTCCTCTTTCTCTCGCTGGTTCCCCACTTGGCAAACGCCGACGAGCCAGCCACACAGCCTCCAAAACCGGCAGAGAAGGTCGTTGATGTGGTGGTTGAAGGAGTCGTTTACTGCCAAAGATGCGAGCACCATGGCACGTGGATCCTGAGTGGAGCCAAGCCTATTCAAGAGGCCACCATTAGTGTCATCTGCAAAGATCACAGAAATCGAATCAGCTACTACAAGGCATTTGAAACCGATAAAAATGGTTACTTCTATGCACAACTTAAAGGCTTCAAGATGAGCCACTCTTTCTTGGACCATCCCCTACATTCATGCAAAGTGAAACTGGTGTCTTCCCCCCTCAAAACCTGCAACCTTCTCACCAATGTCAATTATGGACTCTACGGTGCTCCACTTCGCTACGAAGACAAGAGAATTGTTGGAAATAACTATGAGGCAGTAATATATGCCGCAGGTCCACTGGCTTTCCGCCCCGATCATTGTGCTCCTAAGGCGGAAGAGCCCTGAGTTACTTATTAGCTCCCCCAGTCCTGAAGAGATTCTATTTACCATTTTTCTTGTGTTTGTTTACAGTCTACGTCTCTATTTATTAGAAAACATTCTATTTGTAAGCTGCATTATTTATGAATTGTCCTTCTCAGCAGCAGGCAGCAGCTACTTGATTTGTGGAACAGTTAACTACTTTCCAGCATTAACTTTTTATGGTATATAGGAGTATCAGAACTGGAATCATAAATAAAAAGAATAAAACATACAGAAGGAACAAATATAGCAACTAAAAATCATAAGTATATGTAGCAAGGAAAAGAATAGTATAATCAAGAGCACGGACTAGATAAACTACAAGTTAAAATACAGTAGGGGACTAAAAGTTTCTTACCTACAGGATTTTAAAAATCCATTGGCATTGAAAACAATTTGTTGATTTCATCCATTGCTTCTTTGGTGCACACAGTTTGTTCAAACAAATCACTTCCATTTCGAGTAGACGAGCTTGGCAACAAGCTCTCTTGTTGGTTATCCAATTCATCGTCAGGAAGAATCAGAAACCCAGAATCTTCGTTCATCACATCTGGCACGTTCTTCCGGTCATCAGGGCTACATTTCAGAGACATATGCAGTGGTTCTTGGTAGATTCCACTAATAGCGTTAGCCTTTGTATCATCTAGTTCATCATCAGGAAGTATCAAAAACTCTCCACCTTGATCTTTCACGTCAGGTGCTTTGTTGTGTTTCTTTGGCCTGCTTTTCCTCGTAAATTCAATTGGCTTTCCAAACATGCTATTGATATCTTTCATAGCCTCCTTCAAATTAATGGTGGGGTCTATAAGGCCATGGTGCCAAACATTCTCCACCTCTGGTTCATCCGAGATGGTTGATCCTACAAACCTAAAAACTACTGTATCCTCCCGGAGACCGGCTTGGATTGGCTTCCTAGGATTCGGGTCTTTAAAGCATTCTGAAGGGAGATCAATTGGTCTAGCAAAGACGGAAGCATGATTACTAGATACAGTAGCATAATTAGTGTCTTGAGCTGGTATACTTTTCCCATTTACTTTCTCTGTAACATCAACAGTTTCCTCACCATCCACATATATTTCAAATGATTCATCCAGAGGTTGATTAGTGTCAGTTATTTTGAGTTGAGCCAATGATGGAACGTCTGAAGAGGTCTGCTGTGACTCTACACTTTCATCAGTGAAAGCTCTAAATCCATTTTTCATGTTGCTACCAACACTAGACTGGTTTCTACTTCTCCTGCCAGATATTGATGGCTCTAGTGGCTCTCGGAACATGCTGTTAATGGCATTCATGGCCTCTTTTGTATTAACAGTAGGTTCAACAAGACCGTGATGTCGCGCATCTTCTGCGCAGGATTTCCCATCAATGGCAGTATCTACAAACCTAACCACAACCGTATCATCACTACGAAGTTTTTTGTTTTCATCTTGTTCAACCTTTTCTTGTGAAAACATCTTATTTCCAATATTCACACACTTAGCTTCTGTCTCAGACAAATGATCTTTACACCACATATCTGCAGGCTGACTCTGTGAATTTTCTTTGCAACTTCTAACCTCATCGCTATTCAATCCTCCCTTGTTTGATTTCCCTCCCTGTAGCTGCACTATGAGCAGCCATGGTTTAATATATAAACCTGACCAACAATGGAAGAGTATGCAAAATGTGATCATTAAAAAACCTGAACTCTCTTCTTCTTTTGTCGTTCCAGACGATGGAGAAACTGCTCGTATGACTTTTGCAACTCATGAGCAGGCTCTGCAAGGCTGCACAAGTATAGAGGATAGAGCACTTAACAAAACGATGATAAACACAACCACACCTACGTATCATTCATAAGTTTCAATGATAAATACAAAAATTGGTATCTGAGATCATAAGCACGGCCATCACATGGTTTTACATTCAAACTAGTCCATCACAAACTTGAAAGCAAAACAAAATTAAGAAGAATAAAGAGGATGCAATTATTAATTTGATGCATGCATCAAAAGAGAGGAAGTGCGAAGAATTCACAGCATAATTATATGAGATAGTGTTCATGAAAATTGCGGCAGCACAACTAACTAAAACTTCTTACTTCTGCACTCCCAAATGATAGATCTTCTCAGCTGCAGCAAACTTCTTCATCTTCTCATAATAGAGAGCATGTGCTTGATAATACAATGACTTTTTCAACCCAATCCGATTCGTCTCCATTGTTTTCAACACCGCTCTTGGTTCATCCACAAAATCCATCTACATTACAAGACATATAAAAAAATTATATAAGAATTTGAAGCTGCTCCAAATCTCATCCGATCAATCACCATATCAGAGTGTTCAATATCGAGGGATTCAAATCCTAACATCAACCAATAAGGCATAAGAAACAAAAAGAGCTAAATACTTCCTAAATTCCGATTCCAATTCCCAAAATCAAAATCAAAATCAAACTAACCCTCAATGGAAAGCCAAAAAAAAAAAAAAGACACAACTTGAGGAGGAATCAAACACAAATACAATAAACAGCTAGAGTAGATAAGAAAGAGAAGGGATACCAATTGTAGCCAAACGCGGAGGTAACGCAAATCGTTGGAGTAACGGCGGTCGGTGATGAAAGCCTCGGCGCATTTCTGGAGAAATCGGGGGAGTTTCTCTTTGAGAAGCTGAGGCGGCAGCGTCTCCTTCATCTTTTTTATCCCACTGCTCAGACAAATTAACCCAATTATACAAATGCAAATGCAACAAATGAAAGAAACAGAGTGTGGAGAAGTGAGATTATTACCGAAGCCACGGGAGCAAAGGATCCATCCCATTGTAGGATTTGATGTCGGAAATCAGCGACGAGAAAAGATCTTCGTACGGAGATTTTGCACTGCTCGACATTGGATTTGAGCAATTTTAGGGGAAGGGTTTTGTGAGGTAGATGGTGCAATAGCCTGATTTTGAATTCATTTAGGCGGTTCCTCATCTTCCATTTTGTACTAAAAAATTATATAAAAAAGTCACCAAACTTATTATTATTATTATTATCAAATAATAGTTATTTAACATTTTTTTTTATTCGAACTCGTGACTTTTGATCTCCAAGCAATCTCACTCCACCACTAGACATGCCCACCGAGACTAATAATATACCATAATTTAAAATTTAAGACCGTTCACACTATGACCGAATACCATTATCCTAATTTAAAAGGGATTTTTTTCCCAATAATTTCTAAAATTGAAGTTATAGATGTAAGGTGATTGATGAAATATATATGTGCTACGTCGTATATCATATTTTGCAATAACTTCTATGATCGAAGCCAAGTAGCCAATAGAATTTATTTCCCCTCCCACCAGAGAAGTCTATGAAACGTGTGAGATGGAATTTCGAGTACACACACACACAAATGTGCCCCGATTGTGGTTGACAATTTGATTGCATGAATGATCTCTTTCAAACTGATGAATCTGCTTCAAAAATAAAAAATACAGTGAAAAAAAAAATCTGGATTAAATTCTCTTGAAAAGTTCCTCTCTCATTTTTTTTTTTATATATTGGGGAAAAAGGAAGCAACATAACCTATATTGCATAATTGAGCAATATATGATGCATATCCTCTTAAATTTCAGCTGAAATCTTATATTGCACATTTGGTGTTGCATTCTCTATCGCACACTCAATTATTTTAGTTTTTTTTTTCAATTTTTTCCTTCGATTTCAATTTTCTATGCCTTAGTTTCATTTTATAGTAATTAGTTAAGATTCATCATAATCAATTAGAATGCATTATATTTTTTTTGTATTTAATTTTTAATTTTTAGTTATCAATTGATTATTTGAAAAAGTAAATACTAAAAAATTATATTAAACCTTAATTGAGTAGGATGAACCCTAAATAATAAGTGTAAAATTAAACTAAAGCATAATAAATTGAAATCAAAGAAAAAAAAATCGAGTGTGCAATAGAGAGTGCAACACTAAATATGCAATAGACGATTTCGAATGGTTAAATTTACGGATAATTGTCATATGCCGAGAAAAATAAGAAGTTTACCAAAATTTGCCTATGAAATTTCTTAATTTAATTATTTTGTATATATACAATTATTATATGCACAGAATTCTCGTATAAGAATAATAAACAATTAATACTAAACTACTTATAAATATACATATATTACTGATTCTTGTTCGTCGATATCCTTTCAAACCGGATAGGATTTTCTATTTCACATTTTATATTTCAATTTTTATTCGTCGATTAACTTTTTTAATATTAAAAAATATAAAAATAAAAAATTAATTATAACATGAGGGACCTAACTAGTCATATTTATCAATAAAAGATTTCAATTTTATAAAAAAAAAATTATAAATCATAATAATCAATTATTAACCAAAAAATATACGGTAAATACTAAAAATTAAATATAAATCCTAATTAGATAGCCTTAATCCTTATTTACTACTACCTCCGTTTCATAATGTTTGTTGTTTAAGATTTTTTTTTTAGTTTCAAAATGTTTGTTGTTTTATATAATTTGACATCCTCTTTCCCAATTTTAACCCTCTCAAATCCTACAAGATTTTTTGATTCTAACTTACCTATAATATATGAAGAGAGAAAAATATATGGAGAGAGAAAATATTGTTATTTTTTAGGAAAATATAGATGAATTAGATTTTATGGCATATATAAGGGATGAGTATATTTGTCCACGAAATTAATTCTTAATTCCAGATAAAAAAAACAAAACAACAAACATTATGAAATGGAGGTAGTATTAAATAAAATTAAACCAAAGCACAATAATTTGAAATTGAAAAAAAAAGTTAAATTCATAAATTTAATAGTCTAGCACGGTTTGAAATATGAAATGTTGAATATTGCATACGAGATTCTCTTTTTCAACTTGGTATTTTATCTCGTATTTCAATCATTAGATGTACGTCATGTGTATATATTTTTTAAATGCACATATCATGTGCTAAAATATGAGATGGAATAACAAATTAGAACAGGGATCCAGTATTGAGAATATGAGATCACATCTGCTTTTGAACACATACTATAGCACACTATAAATTAATTAAGAGCCTGGTTGAGTATTTTTCTCCCCAATATTCCCCACAACAACGAAAATCCACACACACACACACACCGCGTCGGTGATGCACTTCCGGGCGGCAGCGCGGCTAAGAATAAGAGCTCTCTCGAAGATATCGACGAGAACTGGTTGATGAAATACGATAACAATAAGGACGGGCGGATAAGTGAGAAGGAGCTTCGGATGGCCATCCGGGAGAAAGGAGGGTGGTGGCCGCGGTTGTTTTCCCACTAGTACGCCGCCCGCTGCATGGCGGCGGCCGACAAAAACCGCGACGGCTTCATCCGTGGGAATGAGCTGAATTCCCTTATTGAATTTGCAAAGAAGCAACTGAGCATTAATGCCTAGCTAGCTAGCTAGATCCATAAATACTTATGTTAGTTTGCTGTGTATTAACTTAGATGGAGTTTCTGTTATGAATATGTTTATATCTCATCTTTTTAATATTTCTGTCGTTGGACGAAATCTTTTCGTTTTGAATTCTTCTTCGCGTTCATGTTGTGCCGCTCTTGTTTCTGTAAATTAAGCAATAATTATAGTATAACTCATGAATTCAAAGAAGGAAGAAGAAGATGTATTGCCAAAAGAGTTGCTCAACAAGGAGGCTTACAAAAATGAAGTCCAAAAAGTGAAGGACACAAGTCCTATGCAAAGTGCCCTTAAGAGATACATTAGGGCAAAATAGAAAAGACTAAACTACTCTCAAAGATAAGACAAGTAAAATACACTTATATAAATATTTTCAACAGTTTCGATCCACCAATATATGTCGTGTGTGTGTCGTAATCCAATGCAATGATATAGAGTGTATATATATATATCCGTGGAACACTCCTGTGAGATCGTAACAGATCTCTTACTTTAGATCAATCTTTATTTGATTCAAGAGGTATTCCTCCCTTTTCCTTTTCCTTTTCCTTTTCCTTTTGATTTACCTCCTTTTTTTTTTCTTTGCTTTTTTATTTTTTTTTTCAATGGTCTCTCCCCCATCTCTTTTCCTTTTCTTTTTAGTTTTTTCTTCATTTTTTTTTTGTTTTTTCACAAGAATATATTTAATTATTTTAAAATAATTTAATTTTTTATTCAGTGTACTTGTCCGCCTCTAACACGTGGGCTCGTGCACTAACAATACTGTACTTGATAATTAATTTTTGAAATAAATATATATCCTAAAACGAAATTAGTGAACTCTAAAATTAAATTGAATTAATTTAATTTTTTTTATTCGTCGTCTTGCTCAGTGTACTCATCTGACGCTAACGCGTGAGTTTGTGCACTGCACTCGACAATTATTTTTTTTTAAATAACTATATACACCTTAAAATGGAATTAGTGAACTCTAAAATTAAATTGAATTAATTTAATTTTTTTTATTCGTCGTCTTGCGCAGTGTACTCATCTGACGCTAACGCGTGAGTTCGTGCACTGCACTCGATAATTATTTTTTTTTAAATAACTATATACACCTTAAAATGGAATTAGTGAACTCTAAAATTAAATTAAATTAATTTAATTTTTTTTATCCGGCGTCTCGCACAGTGCACTCACCCGACGTTAACACGTGGACTCGTGCACCGCGCTCGATAATCAATTTCTTTGAAATAAATATGTATCATAAAATGGAATTAGTGAACCATATAATTAAATTAAATTAAATTAAATTTTTTATTTGACATCTCGCGCAGTGAACTTACCCGATGCTAACGCATGGGTTCACGCGCTGCGCTCGATACAAAATGAAAATTAAAAAAATTGAAAAAGTAAAAAAAAGAAAAAGAAAAGAAAAGAAAAGAAAATTGGAACAGTCAGGCGCGTTGGCGGGCGCGTTGTCTATTAGGCCTTCTATAGTATTTTGGGCCGAAATTGTGTATTTTGGATGGGTTTGGGTCCTATTTAAACGTCTAATGTAAGAAATTTGTTAGACTGTCTCATATAAATTTTTGTCTATACATCCACGTACTTCACATGGCGCATTTGTGGTAATATATACACTATAATTTTATTTCTTATGTTATTATATTTTAGTGCTATTTTTTTATTGAATAATGCTAGCCAGCCAGATTCGGCTAGCCAAAATCTAATTTTTTGATAATTAATAAAACTGTATTATTAATAAATTAATTATGTTAATTATTAAATGTTATGTTTTTACTATATTATCCTTCTGTAATGAAATTAGTGATTTGTAATTAATTATTAAAATCACTCCAGAAGCGGATCGGAAGAAAGGGGCGCTACTTCATCTTCTTTCTTTTCTTCACTTCTTTATTTTTTTTCCATCTACGATTTCTTCTGAATTGAAGCGCATATAAAGTTACCCTAATTATTATAGAGGACATCAATGTAAATTTATTGAATAATTAATGTTTTATTAATTAAATTAATTAATTATTAAAAATAATAAAAGATTCTGGCTAGCCAGAATTTTGCTGAAAATCACTACTCTTTTTTATTGCTTATCTTATTGAATTTTAATGCTAATTGAATTTAGCGTTAATTAGCATTAAAATACACTATGATAAGCATTAAAATTATACTATTTAAGCATAGTGCCTAGTTCTCACACTAAGCACGATGCTAATTATAATCAACCCCGGTATATATATATATATATATATATATATATATATATATATATATATATGTGGTAATTTTCTCTATTATCATGATCTTATAATTTACATATTTATTAGTTTATCGACCTTCCAATTTTGGTAATTACAAAATAAAATGCCTTTTTTTAATTAAAATTAAACATGTAAATATCGTGGTAATAGAGACAATTTAACTACACTAGAGTATTTCGCGTGCGATGCACGGATGAGAGATATGTATAATTCTATTTGTTAGAATTTATAATTATATAAAAAAACTTATCATAGCAGATAGACATCCACGGGAATCAGTTTATCGACTCCCCGAACAATACTATAAGAATCGTTGGATTTGGTTAGCCAATGTGTGGTTGGTAAATAAGGATCAGTTTTTTAGAAAGGTACAGAATAGCAAAACAAAATTAATTTACAACTATCGTCAATTACATAAAATTTTACATTTGTTATTAATAGTCATTGAGATTAAGGGAAAATGATTATTTAAATCGAATTTTGAAATTAAAATTAAGTTCGAATTATGAAGAAAAAATTAATGAATTGCTACAATATGCAACATTATTTTTTGTTTCCCAAACATACATGTGAAATTTTTGCTAAAGTGATTCATAATTAATAATAAAATATTATTTAGTGGATCGATATTGATAATAAAAAAATCAATTTTCAAAATTAGAAATAACTTTTGACGGGAAAATTATTTTTAGTAACGATCTTGTTATTAAATAGATAAAAATGAGAGATAGTGGTAATTGGTGAAGTGGAAATAGATTTTTATTTTTTATTCTTTTGTGAAACGTAAAATACTGTAGATTAATTACAACACACTCCAATGTAGCAAATTTGAATATTTGACCAACTATATATACTGATACAGCACGCAGTATACAATTATAGGTGTGATTAATTAAGAAAAAGTGGTTTACATAATATATACCCCTCCGTCCCGAGTATATAGTCCACATTTCTATTTTGAAGTGTTCCGATTATATAGTCTCATTACTATAAGTAGTGTTATTTTTAATAAAAATTTACAATTATACTCTTATTAGGTTTTGGAAATTAAAAAATTAAACATTTAAGTTTGTGAAAATTATAAATCTTAAATGTTATTTTTTCAAAAAAAGAGAAACATTAATTAAAATTGACCAACTTAATTAATTTGCATGTACTTGAATTTGATCAATTCTATTGATATTCATTGTATTTGCACTTCATTAATTGTATATTTTCTTTGTTTCAAAAAACTAATACATTAAAGTTGAGCTAAAATTTAAGTTTTATTAATTTTTATTAAATAAGGTTAAAGTTGGAAGTTTAGCTTTTGTTTCTTGTTTTCATAAATATTTTTGATCTACGTGCGAGTAGAAAAAATACTATATAATCGGGATGGAGGAAGTATGTGTTACTTAAACAAGTTAGTTAGTTAGTCCCGGTGGGGATGACCTAGTGGTGGAGTGAGGTTGCTTGAAGACCAAATGTCACGAGTTCAGATCTCCTCAAGACCACATGTCGGATGTGTAAGTAAAAAAAAAAAAGTTAGTTAGTTATATACTAAAACCTAAATAAACACTATTTTTATTTTGTATTTAATTAGATCACGTTTAAGGAGGATTTTGTAATCATTCCTAAAATAAAACTTGAAGTAAAACTTTAAGCATTTTTAATTATAAATAAATCATAAAATGTAATATTTCATGAAAAGTGAAAAGAGTCCATAAATTTGGTAGGAGTTCTATAAAGTAAAACCCCCAAAAATAAAACAAAAATCTATCAAAAGCATTATCATTCTTGAAATATGAAAATCTAAAAGCTGCAAATATCATATATTAACTATTAATTATATTAAAAATAAAATACAAATTATTTAATAACTAAGAAACGAAAGGTCGACCAGACAAACCAACCCTAAGAAGTTATCCAGTATTAATTATATTAAAAATAAAAAAATAAAATACAAATTATTTAATAACTGAGAAACGGAGGGTCGGCCAGTCAAGCCAACCCTATGAAATTATTTAAAAATTATGTCGGCCATATGTCTTGATAGCCATACAGCACTAACCAAACTAGGGCTAGCGTGGCATATTTAGCCAACCGACCCTTTTAAGGTGTGTACATTTTCCAACCTTTCTATTTATCCTAATTTTCCATTTCATGTTTCTGTCACCCATTCGATGTGGGATTGTTAGTTCCAGTTTGGTTCGCTTTCCATCAGAATTCCACTGCTTGAGGGCATTTCAACGTCTTTTATATCAGATCAACCTCAATTTTCTACATTCCATATTTCTCTATTCCAAATTCTACTTTCTCCCAAAATAATCAAATTGTTTGGGCTCTTCCTCCCTCTCTCTCCATCGCTGCCATTCAGAATCACAAACATCACCACCGCCGGCGAAATTTGCCGCTCCAACATCGATCAAATACCACCGGCGGAGTTCATCCTGAGTCGCAATTGTGTATTTTCCTCCAAAGATGGCTGCTGAGGTCACTCCGAACCACCGACCATTGGTATTTATCGGGATTCGATTAATAAGAGGCGTGCACTGGAGCCAAGAAGGCGGCTTGGAGGAAGAAGAGAATGTATTTTTTTGCATTCTCATTTTCTCGGATTTTGTTCCAGCGTTGATATGATGCTGGCAAATTTAATCTATGGAAGGTTGTTTCTTTACGAACCAGTGTCCCGAGACGGGGAAATTTTATTGTCTTAGCAATAAAGGTTTAATTTGTTTTTCTTTGCATTTTATTTACATATATATTGATTAACCATACTCGCATTTTCAATCCTTGGAAGATGATATGTTCGGTACATCAATGTCCTAAGATTTATTGCATGTGTGTTTATTGTCTTTGCAATTTAGATTTGTTTTCGTTGCAGTTCTTCGTCCAATTTTATTGGCATTTTTCAAGTGGGATGAGTAGGTTATGTTGTTGTCTGTATAATATCATCTGCTTGAGTCCGTGAAGCTCGGATGGAAAATTTAATAGGACTGTGTCAAATTTGTTAAGAAGAACCTGACTTGAGGATATGTTGAGTTGAGTCAGAATTGCTAAACATATATATATATATATATATATGTATGTATGTATGTATGTATATATTAAGTTTGTTGATTAATTCTTGTTCTTTCGAATGGAGGCTTTTCAGGTTAAAGGATTATGTTCGTTTTGAGGTTTTGTAAGCTTGGGAGCTCACGTAATCAAGAACTTGGAAAAAAGTATGCTTTCTTACCCTTTGGTTTATGTAATTTAGTCATTCAATAGAATTTGCCATTCATACCCTGGAAAAGTGGTTGCAAGGTCTCTTTTTCTATTCTTTTTTGGTTCATCAATTTTCTGATATTTTTGCCATGCTTTCTAGAACTTTCTCCTATATCATGGTTGTTTGCTTATAGTAGTGAATGTCCAATTCCCAATTAAAATCTTGGAGTTTGTTCTGTTAGAAGTAATTAAATAAAGCTCAAAACAGACAATATTGCTTGTGAATTTAAATTGATTTTTTTTTTTTTTGCTTTTGATGGGGATTTGTTGATTGAGTTCTACTTGTTTTTGTTGTTTTGCAGTTCCTACCCTTACAAATGAGGACTTCATACTTCCCCGAGGTTCATAATCAATATTTAGGTGCCCTGGTCAGTACATTACCTTTGACATGAGCTTGAGCTTCTCCTTTTGTTGTTGCAAGTCTAAAAATGTTTAACTAAGCCACTTGGCAGCCAAGTAATTATCAATAATTGGCTACAATTACATTAATGGACTTTTGCATATGATCAAAAGTAAATGTGAAGGTTGTGGTGAAGTTTGGTGCCACCAAAATGGAAAAATGAAGATCAAGCTGTATGAGACCTTGCTGTGCTTCTGTTGATGGCTTATGATGAAACTGTAGATTAAATTAAGTAAGACAAAATTGTGGGATATCTAAAGAAGGATAGGTTTATTGAAAAACACCTCGTAAGGTCAAATCCATTGTAAAAAATCAGTAGGAATCCTATTAATAAGCCAAGTAGCGCTTAGTATTGAGTAAGGCCAAAACTTGGAAGTTTACTCCAAAACATAAAATCTTCATGCAATAGATGTTTATGCTTCATCGATTTGATCACTAATCTTCATGTTGTCTGCATTATTGTAGCAGCTGCTATATTTATTACTATATTTTTCTCTAGGATTTATGGAAGTACAACTAACATGTGGTTTATTTGAGTTTCAATTATTTTCTTCTATCATTCATCGAGTCATATCCCAATTTTCATTAGAAATTATGTTTTTCTTGTCTGCTTAGTTTCTTCGTCTTTGTTTATCACATTTTCTTTTTATTTTGGTTGGTGGTTGTCATCTTCTTGCATGTGGAAAACAATTCTCATATATTGCGCTAAAGCTTATTATCTGTTCATATTCTATTTTAAGCTGGAGTTTGTGCCTTTTGGCTCATGAATGCAGAAAGAAGCTCAGTCTAACCTTTTACTATGAAGAGCTTCATGGAAGCATATAGCATTGAGTTTTGTGGCGTGCTAGTGGGCTGATCCGAAATCTTGTGGTGCTCGAGGCAATATCCTAAAAAATACCCCGAAAAGTTTTGGTGCTTGAGGGAATATCCCGAAATCTTGTGCACTTCAAGGCTTTAGTTTCTGGTAATTTAGTGATATGTTTAATATGTTTCTTGGTGTTTGAATGAAAGGAACATTATGTGATCATTAGATGATCTTTTTCTTGGTGTTTGAATGAAAGGAATTCGTGGTGGAAAATGTGACGATTGTATTGAATGTCTTTAAGGTCCAAAATAGGAGTTATAAAGTAATGACAGCAATGTGGGGGGTCAGCTTCCTACATTTATCAGCATTATCTTGTTGATTTGAAGTTGAAGGATAGAGAAATATGCTGATGTGCAGGTTTCGCTAGGTGCTCTTGTTAGTGAAGGATGGTCTGCAGCATTTGGTGCCAGCACATATTAATTTGAATTTTTGAAAGTTCGAACAAGATTGTGTACATTTGCCCAAATTTTTGATCTAGTCTGTACCAACACCTTGTTTTACCTAATCATGATTGAGAACAAGAATTTTCTTTATGTTGGGATCCTATGCAAAACTAGTGAGTTAGTTAATAGTGTATTAGTGTTGCTCCTGTCACTGATCATCTTGGTATGAGAAGATTGTATGATTTTAACTTTACTGTCGATGATGTTATAATTGAAACAGGAGTTCCGAAGCTTTTTTAGTTTGAATCTCAAACTCCTTTTGTGATCTTAGTCATAAATCTATCAAAATTAGGCTCCAATGTTGTCGCTAAAACAAATTTAATTAACTACCAAAAACTATCAAAATTGCGGATTTATTATATTAAAATCTATCTTTGTTTGCATTATATAGCCAAATCTTATATGAATAATTAAAATAATCATAAAAACTACTATTGAATAATCAATCATATTTAAATACTATCAACTAAAATTAAACACTATAATTACTTATAAAAAAACAGAAAACTAATTTTAAAGATTACCCATAAATTTAACTAAAAATATTAAAATAATTATAAACATTAATACCCTAAAAAAGTCTTTATATATATAAAAACACGACGGTCCTCAAAATAGAAACTTTTAAGTTTTTCGGCCTAAAACACCCCTTCTAAAATTAGTAAGATAGAATTTAACTCATATTTATTATAGTCAATGTTATTTTATAATGCATTAACATATTAATTTTAAAATCGTGTATACCCATTAAATCATATATATATATATATAATATCAAACATCTAATCTAAATATAATATAATATATTAATTTATGTCAATATATGAGTATACATCTAATCTATTAAGCAAATGATATAATAACCTTTTTTGAAACCAATATAATATGCCTATACATATACACTATAATGTAATATTTTAAAAATATATGTTTCTCCCTATGTATCGAGATATATATAGTATACATAATACTTAATATCTATCATATTATATATATATATAGGGGAGAGTTACAATGAGGATTGTGCTTCGTGTGAGAACTAGGAACGATGTTTATTTACTATGATTTTATAGCTTACTTATATTGTATTTTAGTGCAATTAACACTAGCTTTAAAATACAACAAGATGAGCTATAATTTTTTTTTTTAAAAAAAATTAGCACTAAAATATAATAAAGTAAGCTATAAAATCATAGTAAATAAAAACCGTTCCTAGTTCTAACACGAAGATTAGTACCTATTTGAACCAAATCCTATATATATATATATATGTATATTGTTAGGAAAAACTATCAAGAGTAACCTATCAAGAATAACCCTAGTTGTGGTTTTGATGAAATGTCAAAACATGTCAAAACGCTTTGAAAAACTGAAAGACAACCAAGATTGATCGAACAAAAAATGAGCTGAATATAGCCAAAGCATGATCAATCTAAAAAAGAGAAAGAAGCAGATCAAGACCAGTCAAGAACTGAAAACAAAAGAAAGCAGAAGCTTGATTGCTAAAACAGTTAGTAAGTCAAGGAAAATGAAAGCTACAGACCGTCAGAACAGAAGAACTGACAAGCTCAGAATGTCAACTGATCATCAGGGTCAAAAATGAATTCCAGCTGAAGAGATATGCCAGCTCAGAATTCCAGCTGAAGAAATGCCAGTTCAGAATTCCAACTGAAGAGATACCAGTTCTAACTGTCAACAAGATGTGCAGAACTACCAGCTGATGAAATGATCCAACTGAAAATCACAACTGCCAGCTGAAAGCTCAGAACTGACAATCAAGACAGAAGTCGAAACTGGAAATCAAATCTTCCAGAACTGCCGACACAAGGATCTTGAAGTTAATGTAAACCAAGATCTTGGAGTAATAGCTTGTCAGAGATCAAGTAACAATGCAGCGACTACATCAAACAAAAAGCCCCTCAACGACTTTAAAAATCAACGAATCATTTATGATCAGTCGTTGATTCGCAAATGATCACAAGCTCACTCCTCTATAAAAGATGGGTTATTTAACTTAAAAAAGAGAGAGACTCTTGCCAAAAAGATTCCTGCAGAACAGACTTGTGATGTATAAATTCCCTCACAACTCAAAGATTAAAGTGCTAATCATCTACACAAAAGAGTCCCAACTGAGAAGGAGAAGTCAAATGCTCACCCAGTTAGCTGTTGAAGAAGTCCAGCTAGAGCAAGCCTCTAAGTTTGAAGATATACACCGATTAACTACCCAGCTCAAGCTTAAGGAGCACATCAGTTGATACCAGTTTCAAAACTGTATTCTTGAAGATCGAAAGAGATCTAAAACCTTGAAAAGACGAGCAATAGCACCTTATCTCTCCAGCGAGCAGTTGGAGATCGCAAGTGTGAGTTGTCGACACCGGCTGAGGAGACCGCATTCGACGGAACTGCCGTTTCCGGACATCACCAATTGAAAAGGAGACTGCAACTGTGTGAAAGTTGTTGTTAGCCAGGTTCAACAATTGTCTTCATTGTGTAATTGTAATAAAGAAACTTTACCATTACATAGTGAATTGCCCTTTTCAGTAAGGAAGAGAGGACGTAGAAGTTTAAGCTTCGAACCTCTATAAACTGCTTGTGTGTGTTGTTCTTATTGCTTTTCAGTTGCATTCCCTTAACTGCACACATACATCACACAAGTTGCACTTACGAGTTAACTGATTCTCTCAACTGATTGAGTGCACGGATAAATTTTACGCGAGTCAAGGGCCCTCTTCATTCCTCATTTGTTGTTAAGAATTGGAATTAGTTTATTCACCCCCTTTAAACTGATTCAGACTCGCCCGAGACCAACATATATATATATATATATAGAGAGAGAGAGAGAGAGAGAGAGAGAAAGAGATAGATAGATTCTATATATGACCTATATGCGTATACGTACAATATAAAATATTAATCTATCAATATATATCAATATCAAATTATAATTATTCAATAAATTATTTAATAATTCCAATCACCGCCCCAAATTCAATATACCATTAAAGATGCTCGATCAACCATTCCATACCAAAATTATCTCCTAAAAGAATTTCAATCCCCAATATTTTTTTGCTGACCTCCTATAATTAAAAGGCAAGTTACATTTACATTTTTTTTACAAAATAAATTAACCGCCACAATTCATACTACCTAATCAATCCCCCACCTTTTTTGTTTTTAATTTATTATTGCAACCACGCATCAATTGAATTTTGAACATAGAAGGGAATATTGTTATTCATTAATCATATATATATATATAAAGATAGTGTAGGTATAGTGCATATTTGAGAGATACATTCTTTCATAAGTTTTATTTTGTTGAATGAAATTTGTGCATGTTTCATGATTATCAGTCATATATATGTTTTCAGTTTCGATATGGGCTTAATATATTTCATTTTTCATACAGATTTGTGCATGACACCACTTCTTCAATTTCAATGGGTGTTGTGATGATTTTCATTTAGTTTAAAACAAAAGAGAGAATCAGTACTTCCAATTAATGTTACTTAAAAATCATTTTTATCTAGAGATGTGTCTCTTTTGCATTTACAACAAGATCGACATAGCGTGAAAATGTGATTTAAGATATACATACCATTGTGTGAAATATTTGTTAAGAAAACATTTGTGGATCGAACACTCTATGTTGAACAACATTATTATAAATTTGTATCTGATCTTGGGTTCTCAACTTTTATTTATTGAATCTAATCATTTATAAGTAGATTTCTTCCTGTGTCAAATTTATATCATAACTAGCGATTTTTCTATTTTTTTTTCCTTTCTTGGGCGTAGAAGTGATGAAGAAAAGTAGAAGATCTTGAATTTTCATCTTCCATGTATTGAATCTAATAATTTCGTGAGTAGATTTCTTCGTGTATCAAGTTTATGTAGTAATTGGTGAATTTTTTTCCTCTTTTTTTTTTTTTTTTGCTTTCTTGTATGCAGAAGTGATGAAGAAAAGTAGAAGAATATGGTTGAAGGAATATGCATCTTCAGGTTGAGGGAGAAAGATTACAGAACATCGATGCGAGTGTTGTCTCTATGTTTGAGGCAACAGATGTAGTAGGATTTATTATATTAATATGAGTTTTTGGCTTCAATTAAAAGCCATTAATCATTCGGGTAAAAATATTTTCATTTGTTAGAGTCAAGTTTTATTTATTTTTGTAATTTGCATACTTTAAAAAAATAAAATAAAAACATATGGATTTTTAAGTATTAGTGATTATAGTTTGACTATGTGTTGGTACATTTGTAATTTTTCATCTTTTTGTTATCCATGTTAATGATTATATATTATTGAGTTTATGAATAATTAAATTACAATTTTGATCAATTTAATAGGACAATTGATTTATATACAATGTTCATATATTTACATATAGATCGATCTATAAAACTATATAAAACATATATTTCGCAAAATAGACACAAAATATATGAATAATTAGCTTCTGTAACTAAATATTTATTTATGTAGTGGAATTTTTTTTTTATTACACTTGAGTTCAGAACAAGTTTGAAAAGTATTAAAAAAAGTACAATCAGTTATGTGTTTAGTTCTTTTTTTTATGAAACTTTTTTTTTTGTATCCACAATTAATTTTAAACACCTACAAAATGCATAGACTTTTGCCCAAATATGCAAAAGGCATCAAAAGTTGCCCAAAAAAATTAAAGTAATTGAACACCAACGATACACACACACTCTCTCTCTCTCTCTCTCTCTCACACACACACACACACACTTGGTAAAATAAAATATTCACAAAAACTAAATCTTCTTTAGGTTATTGGACATCGATGTCACAATGCTTCATCTAATTCAATCCAGAGGATCAGCTTATTAGTTAAGAGAAGCTAACTGGAGCCGAGCATGGATCAACCATCCACACTCCATGCCACTGACCACGGCTGAAATACTGGACTACATGATTATACGAGTCCAGATGAAAATTTTGTCACATCCATTCCGTCACTAGGAAAAATCCACATTCCTTCTGACGATGAATTGCTCGCCAACCTGCCCTTCATGTACTTTCTCGATCTGGCTCTATCTCCTCCTTTTGACCTAGAAGCTCAACTGCTTACACAAGAAGATCTCAACTAGCTTATATCTCCTCAACAATCATCTTTTGCTCTGCCTACCTACACGGATGTCGTAGCTATAACATTCACAATGACTCCGAGCATCCCACCTCCATCAACGGTTCACTCAGCTCAACTTCCAATCTTTTTGGATGATGCCAAAAAGGGGGAAGGATCTTATGAGTATGATGGAAACATAGGTAAAGGAATCTGGCACAATCAGTTTTAAGGGGAAGGTCAGGAAAAAGGAGAGTTGAGTAAAAGAAGAAAGAATTGAAGAGAAGTCTCCTGAAGAACTGGACTTTAAACTTTTGTAGTTGTAAATATTTTTATTAAAAAAAGAATACTACAAAGTTTGTGTCAATTTGTTTCTCACTCTCGAGCTTCTCACTCCTATTTTTCCATCATCTTACTCTTAAGTTTTGACATCAAAAAGGGAGAAATTGTTAGGCAAAATAATCAAGAAAAATCATGATGAAGTTTTGATGAAATGTCAAAACGCTCTAGATAAAATGTCAAAATGCTTAAGGAAAAACTGAGTTTAAGTCTACCTTGAACTGAACTAAAGATGATGAGAAATTAAGAAGATTCAAGCTGAACTGAGCGCCAAGTCTATCCTGGAAGTTAAACTGATGTCAAGGTCTCTAACAAGACGATGAAACTAAGCTCATTCTAGAGCTTAATATTAAAGAGAGAGACATCAACCAAATTCAGTTTGAAGATCAATTGAATTAAGTCAGAGAAGTTCGCAACAAAACTGAAGAGAAGCAGCTAAAGGAGTTTGCGAACTGAAGACAAAACTAAAGAGAAGCAACCAAGGAAGTTTGGAAACTGAAGAAAATTGCAAATTGAAGATTGAGATGTCCAAACTGAATTATCTCAAACCGAAGACTGAACCAACATGCAAACTGAATGACACAGAAGCAAATTGAAGAGTCAAACTAACAAAATGGCTCTAAGATCAGAACGGTATTCTACTACAGCTGAATTAAAGATTGCTGGTGACAAGAGAAAATTAAGCTGATGCAATTTCAAAAGTCAACCAAGGTGTTAATTGCCAAACCGACTCTAAATTCAGAATGACTTTCTACATCAACAAAATTGCTGGACTTTAATTAAAGTCTAACAATGGTCAACGGTCATTTTCACACTCCTCTATATAAGACGAGTGAAACATAATTTAAAAAGAGACTTTTGCCAATATTCTAAGAGCACTATCAAACTCTTATCTTCCAACAAAAAACAATATCTTCTTTGTAAACACACAAAATACCACAAACTGATCAAGCTTCTTCATTTTGAATATTAGCAAGAAGATCAATTCTACAACAGCCTGATAAAAGCATTATAGTCATCTGCAAAAGTTCATTTAAGAAGAAAAAGAGCTGAATAATCAAGCGCATCTAGTCTTCGACTAAAGCCTAGCTGAAGCTCTTCTCAACAAAGATCCAGAAAAGTATTAATATCCACTCAGTTCAAGGAGCTCAATTAGTTGATAATCCCAGTTCAAGACCAACCATCTTGAAGATCGAAAGAGATCTAAAACCTTATAAAGACTTCAATAGCACCTAACTCTCCGGCTAATTATAAGCCACTGCTAAAAAAACTACCGCCGCAATAGCTACCTGTTGGAGACTTCAAGTGTGAGCCATTGACCTAGCTGAGGTAACCTTGTAAAGAAACTCATTATTACCAGGTTCAACTAACTCTTCATTGATTGTATAATTTGTAAAGTGAACTCAAGTTATATAGTGGATTCATCTCTTCTGCAGAAGGAAGAGAAGACGTAGAAGTTTTAAGGCTTCAAACCTCTATCAAACTGATTGTGTGTTGTATTGCTCTCGCCTTCTTATCATGCTTATCTTTAAATTTTACATACAAACTTACACACAACTTATGTCATTTTGAATCAAACTGAAAATAGACAAGCTAACCAAGTTAAATGAGTTAAGGGCCTCTAAAATTTTCCGCATTTATTTACAAGTTTTGAAATCAGTTTATCCCCTCCCCTCTAAACTGAATACAACTCGTCTGGGACCAACATGTGTTGGTCCTTGAATGCTGGATTGGATTCTTTGATATGTTGATGGCACTCATATTATCACAGAATAGAATAGGGAACAAGATTGTTTCCTACAAAGAAATAAAAACCTGAAGTGCTTTTTCTGTCATCTGGGGAGCATGTCCAGTCAACATCACTATAAGCCACAATGCTTGAATTTATATCAGTGGAATACCAGAGACCATACTCAGTTGTTCCATTGACATACTTAATGATGTTCTTCATAGTGTTCATGTGACTTTTCTTTAGACATGCTTGTTATCTAGCGCATACTCTCACACTGTAGGCAATGTCAGGCCTGATTGTTGTCAGATATAGTAAGCTTCATTTCATGCTTCTATAGAGGATCTGATCAACTTCAGTTCCAGCATCATCCTTGGAGATCTTGGTTGATGTCCCGATTAGAGTCATTTTATGCTTGCCACTCTTAAGTTCAAACTTCTTTACAAGACCTTTGGCATATTTGGATTGAGATATGAAAATACATTCTTCAGTTTGCTTGATCTATAGCCCTAGAAAGTACTTAAGATCTCCAACCAAGCTCATCTCGAATTCAGTCTCCATGTCCTTAATGAAGTTCATAACCATCTCCTCTGACTTTTATCTAAATATGATGTCATCAACATATACTTGGACTGTGATAACATCATTGTTCTCCTTTCTGATGAACAATGTTTTGTCTTATTCTCCTTTTCTGCATCCTTTGCTAAGCAAGTAATTTGCAAGCCTCTCATACCAAGCATGAGGGGCTTGTTTCAGACCATGAAGAGCTTTCTTGAGCTTGTAAACATGGTCTGGAAAGTGAGGATTTTCAAACCCTTTTGGTTGAGAAACATATACATGTTTGTTGAGGAAACCATTGAGAAATGTACTCTTCATATCCATCTGATGTAGCTTGAACTTTAGTTAGCATGCTATGGCAATAAGTAATCTTACAGATTCTAATCTTGTCACAGGAGCAAATGTTTCATCAAAATCAATTCTTTTGATCTGAGAGTAGTCTTGAGCAATAATTTTTGCCTTATTTCTAGTGATGTTTCCTTCTTTATTAGACTTGTTTCTAAAAATTCACTTAGTCCCAACAATGTTGACATCATCTGGAGCTGGTACTAGATCCCAAACATCATTATTTCTAAACTGCAGTAATTCTTCCTACATGACTTCAATCTAGTACTGATCTTGTAGAGCTTTCTTCACATTCTTAGGCTCAATCTTGGATGTGAAGCAGACATTAGAAATCAACTCCTGAACTTTTGCTCTGCTTTAAGTTTTCAGTGAGTCATGCACATCTCCTATGATTGCAGTCGTTGGATGGCTCTTAACAATCTGCTCGTATATTCTTTTAGGAGTCATGACCGATTCTTCATTAGCAGTGTCTGATTTCTCTGAATGTTCTGCAGAATGTTCAAAGACATCTTGATAAACATCTTCATCATCACTCTTGAAGTTTTGAGCATCATCAAACTTGACATTAGCAGACTCAATAACAACTCTTATTTCAGTGTTGTAGACTCTGTAGGATTTGATGTTCTTTGAATATCCAAGGAAGATATCTTCAAATCTTCTATTCTCCATCTTGGTTAGATATTCTCTGTCATTGAGGATATAACATGTGCAGCTGAATATATGGAAGTACCTGATAGTAGGCTTCCTTTCTTTCCATAGCACATATGGAGTAACTAATATTTCAGATCTGTTGTGAATCCGATTACTAATATGGAATGCTGTGTTGATTGCTTCAGCCCAGAAGTGAGTGGCAATGTTATTTTCAGCAATCATTGCTCTAGCCATCTCTTGAAGAGTTCTATTCTTCCTTTCCACAATTCCATTATGATGAGTAGTCTTTGGAGCAGAATATTCATGACTGATTCTATGCTCTTCACAGTAGTCATCGAATAGTTTGTTCTCAAAATCCTTTCCATAATCACTTCTAATTCTCATAATGGGAATACTTTTTTCTACAGAGAGTTTATAGGCTAATTTCTTAAATGCTATAAATGTTTCTGTCTTGTCTCTCAAGAACTCAACCTAGGTGAACCTAAAGAAATCGTCAATGCAGACAAACAAACATACCTCTTTCCTCCATAGTTTTTAATAGCCATTGGTCCCATTAGATCCATGTGAAGAAAATCTAGGACTCTGCTAGAAGTGATGTGTTGAATATCCTTGTGCTGAGATCTGATTTGCTTTCCTAATTGGCAGGGGCCACAAACTTTGTCACAGTGAACTTTTATTTTAGAATTCTCTTTATCATATCTTTGTTGACCAACTTTTGAAGATTCCTAAAATGAGTATGGCCAAGCTCCTAATGCCATAACTTAATTTCATCCAAGGATGTTATCTGACAAGTTATTGAATGTTTAGTAGGAACATTGAACATGTAGCAGTTGTCAGACGATCTTTTTCCTTCCATGAAGACTTCATTATCCTTTTTATAGACCTTGCAGTCATCTATGGTGAAGATCACAGTCATATCATCATCACATAGTTGACCGATGCTGATTAGATTAGCTTTCAGTCCATCTACCAACATGGCTTTCTTTAAGTTAGGCATTCCTTCAACATTTAGAACTCCTTTGCCCATAACTTTTCCTTTCTTTCCATCTCCGAAGGTTACAAAGTCAGATGTACAGGTCTTCAAGTTTTTCACTACTATACTGTTACTTGTCATGTGCCTTGAGCATCCATTATCAAAGTAACAACCATTGGAACTTTTAGCTCTAAAAGATGTGTGTGCAATCATGCTCACATATTGCTTCTTTACTACCCACTGCTTCTTGGGTGAGTATTGTTCCTTTTTCCAATTTTGACGTGGTGTTGTAGCTTTGGATTTGGCAGGCACAAACCTTCTTCTCATTTTTTAAAGATCTTTAAGATAATCTTTACAATGGGGTCTAATGTGACCAGCAACCTCACAATAGTGGTAGATGATCTTCCTTTTATCTGATGTGTTGTGAAAGGAAACATTGGAGTTATTTCTATAGAAGATCTTCCTGTGAGGTACAGTCAGAGAATGAATGTTCTTTACGAAGTTCAAAACATTCTTCTGGACATCTTCCTTCTGCTCAGGTTTCTTTTTTACTTTGACAAACTTGACTTCTCCTAAGTTTTGTCTAGAGTACCCAAGACCATGTCGAACCTTCATGGTCTGTCTTGAACTTAGAATCTCATCTAGATTCTTGGTACCATTATTGAGCATCCTATTATTTCTCATAAAGATCTTCAGATCTTCATTAGCTTGCTCAAGATCCTTCTTTTGATTAAAGATCTTTTCTTGCAGAGATGCTTCTTTGATAATCAGTTGACTATTGATAGGACATATTCTACTTGTTCTTATTACTACTTTTTGGTACCTTTTCTCTTTATTATTTACCCTATATTTGTGTATTTTGGATAAATGATGTGTTGTTGAGATGTGTAGGGATGTGGTACATAAGTGGAGAAAAGAGGCATGTTTTTGGTCTAAGTGAAGAAAAGGGAGAAGTTCAAGCAGATCAAGCTGCAAGGGCATGCAGCTGGATGATTGAAACAAAGTCCTGGAGGCCCGGTCCACTACACGTTTTGGGCTTGCTGATCTAAATCTCGGCCCACAAGTTGACCTGGACGCGGAAAAGCTCTCTCCACCGCCTCTAAAAGTCTTTTGAATGGGATTTACCTAGTTTAGGATATTATTTCCTATTTAGAACTCTAGCTTTTATGGATTGTAAATATATATTAGGTATTTAGCTTATTTTATTATGGACGCACGCCAGAGATGAAAAATGAGGCAGTAGAGAACGGTTCTAGTTCAGTTTTATTTTCTTCTTCTCTTCGATATCATGATCGCACAATTCCACAATTTATAATTTACTCGATTCCAGTATGCAACATAGCTAATTTACTCGTATTCTGGTGACAACGATGAAGCTCCGCTTATATAACTGTGAGATCTAATTGTTTGTTCATAATTAATTGATGCATGTATCTATTATTCTTGTATTTCGAGTTGTTAATTATTCTAAGTCTATCGAATAGTTGCAAATATTTGGTAGGTTGTGATTAATTACTAGCCAATTAAATCGGCCATACGTAATCGTGGTTTAGGTTTAATAAGTGGTAAAACGGTTACTCAAAACTAGGGGAATAACAGAGTTAATTTTACAGTCCTGCATCAGAGTCTGTAAGTTAAGAATCAGGTCTCTCTTGTGCTAACTGCTTTCGGTTCATTAAACTTAAAGAGCGTCTCTTACAGTTGTCAACCGATTAGAGAATAATTAATGAAGCGTCTTCTTAATTATCGAAATAGTATGGAGAGATTAGGTCATGTCAGAAGCGTCTTCGATGGCTATAACTGATTTGCATGTTTTGATTAATTAATTCTTGCATCTGTGATCGGTGTTATAAGTGGAGTGGAGTTTGTTAGATCCGGAATACTCCTTTTGTCATTGGTTTAAATTAGTTCGTTTGCATAAATATTTTCTTTAGTTGGTTATTTAATTCTTCAATTTATTTTGTTATATAATTCACACAAAACCCCTTTCTGGAAGTTTGGGCACGCAGACTGAAAGTCAAGAGTAATTCTAGCCGGTCCCTTGGGAGACGATTCTGCTCGTCACTGTACTCTACAGTGTGGGCTTGTCGACGAAAGTCGAAACATTTATTTTTGGTGAAAAACGACGCACCAAATTTTGGTGCCGTTGCCGGAGATTGGTTCTAAAAACAGTGATTACTCAAAATTTTCAGTTTGTATTTACTTTGCTTTAATTTTAATTTTTCTGGTACATGACCCATTCCTCTGCAGAAGAAGATTTAGAGTTCGATCTAGAGCCAGAGAGAACGTTACACCGATTGAGAAAAGCTGCCAAGGAGTCTACCAAGACCCTCGAATCGGAACAAGACATGGTCAATAATGACGATCCACCACCGAACCCGCAGGGCCATGCCGCAGGAAGAGCCCTCATCCATGCGAACGTGGCTGATCAAGGACCCGATCATGAGCCTCTCATCCGGGAAATCGGTCGTCTTCGGAGTAACAGACCCATCTGTATTGTGCTGCCCCCGATTGCCAACAATGCTGAGATTCGACCTGCCTTCATCCAAGTGTTACCGAAGTTTGGTGATTTGCCTGGAGAAAGTGCACACAAGCATTTGTCTGAATTTGATCTCGTGTGCTCAACTTTAAGACCTACTGGTTTTACTACTAATAACCTAAGGTTACTCACTTTTTCTCACACTTTGCAGGGAAAGGCACGAGATTGGTTGTTCGATTTGCCACCGGAGTCTATTACCACATAGGCAGAATTAGAAGGTCAATTCCTGAGAAAGTTCTTTCCCGAGACTCGAGCTGCAAATCTAAGGATGGCAATAAGTAGCATCAAGCAAAAGTCGAATGAAAGCTTGGCCGAATACTGGGAACGATTTCAACAACTTTGTCACAAGTGCCCGGACCATGGATTCACTGATTATCAGCTTCTGACTAATTACTTTTATCGTGGCATGTCTTCTTTTGACAGAAAAATCATCGATGCCGCCAGCGGGGGATCTCTTACCAACAAAACCCTCGGCGAGGCCAAACAGCTCATCATTGATATGGCTTCTGGAGGACAGCAGTACGAAGAAGAGAATGAAGGAAGACATCGACCTGTAAGGGCAATCGACCGAGCTGAAGGGTCAGAAGTGAATGAAAAGATAGATGCTCTTACATTCCTAGTCCGAGGCCTGGTTGTGGCGCACACAAGGCCAAACCGCTGCGGAGTTTGTTCCGAGAACGGACACTTCACTGATGAATGTCCCAATTTGCATGAGCCACCCACTGAACATGCTTGTTATGGATCGGGCGATGCCCAGCAAGATACTCTCAGAGGAATCAATTATGATGGCTCTCGAGGAGACAATTTCAGGAGGAAACGGAATAATGATCCTTATTCCAATTCCTACAACCCCAGTTGGAGAGATCATCCCAATTTTCGTTGGAGACAACCTGGAGATCAACCCGCAATAGGAGATTTGCCACCGAGACCCCCAAGGGGTGAGTCGTATGCCCACACAGACTGCTCCACCCCATCCATGAGTGAAATCATGAAGAGTCTGGAGCAAAGCACCAACCTAGTGAGTAGCCTGGCGCAGAGCCAAAAGGCCTTTCAGTAAGAAACGTAAGCCGCTTTGGGCAGCATAGGCACACAGATCACCCAGCTTGCCACCCAATTGAACAAGCTGCAAAGGCATACCGGGAAGCTACCATCTCAAGCCGAGCAGAATTCGAGAGGAAATGTCAGTGCTGTGACTCTTCGGAGTGGGAAAGAGTTAGTAGAGACTGAGAAACAGAAGCGCAACCACACTTCGTGTGGGCAAACTGCAGAAGCTGACGACAGACCCAATGCTAAGGGCACACAACCAGCCGCACAGATTGCTCCTAGTGAGGTACAAATTTTGTCTAAAACTCCTAACCCTATTAATGCAGCTCCTTTTCCCTCTAGGTTGACACGACACAAGAAAGAGGAAGATGAGAAAGAGATCTTTGAACTTTTCAAGAAAGTCGAGATCAACCTACCTCTGATCAATGCTATCAAGCAAGTCCCTAGATACGCGAAGTTCTTGAAGGAACTATGTGCCAAGAAGATACGATATGGAAGGGATGCAAAAATCAAGGTAGGCGAAAATGTCTCAGCCATTATTCAGCGGAAGTTGCCTCAAAAGTGTCGCGATCCAGGTATGTTCACTATCCCCTGCATCATTGGGAGCAAAAAGGTAGAAAAAGTCATGTTAGACTTAGGAGCATCGATTAACGTTATGCCTTTCTCTGTTTACAAGGAATTACAGTTGGGTCCTATGAAAGATACTCGCGTTATCATTCAATTAGCTGATAGGTCCAATGCATACCCTCGAGGTGTAGTAGAGGATGTCTTAGTTAAGGTGAATGAATTGATTTTTCCTGTTGATTTCTACATCGTTGACATGGATGATGTATTGTCTGCACATAGATCTCTGATTTTACTAGGCCGTCCATTCATGAAAACTGCACGCACGAAGATTGATGTTGATAAAGGAATGTTAAGTTTCGAATTTGATGGGGATGTTGTCACATTTAATATATTCAAAGCAATGAAGCATGTGGAAGATCCAGAAGCACTCTTTATGGTTGATATTATCGATTCCATTACTGATGATTTTGTTGAGTACAGTTTCAGGAATGAGAAATTAGAGCAGGTACTCTTTGGAGGGATACCCGACCATATTGTAGATTCAGAAGAGGAAAAAGAGATCCGGGAAGTCATACAGTAGCTGTATGCCGTAGAAGAATTTCCTGCCAGAAACGCAACAGGCCGTTTGCCCTTGCCGCTCAACACGGAGCCCATTCTTTCGTCTCATGTGAAGGCTCCGATATTGGAATTGAAGGTTCTTCCCGAGCATCTGAAGTATGCTTACCTGGGCGAAGCAGATACCCTACCTGTAATCGTGAGTAAAGACCTTACCGCAACCCAGGAAACACAACTTGTTACTCTTTTGAAGAAACACAGAGGTGCTATCGGCTGGACTCTCACCGACATCAAGGGGATCATCCCCGACATCTGCATGCACCGCATATTTCTTGAAGAAAATCATAAACCATCCCGAGATCCTCAGAGGAAGCTGAACCCAGTAATGAAAGAAGTGGTATTGAAGGAAATTCTGAAATTGCTCCAATTGGGGATCATTTACCCAATCTCTGACAGCGTTTGGGTTAGCCCAGTACACGTCGTTCCAAAGAAATCTGGATTCCAACTCGTGAAGAATGAAAGCAATGAATTGATACCAATGAGATTGCAAACAGGATGACGCATGTGCATCGATTTCAGGAAGTTGAATGATGCGACGCGCAAAGATCACTTCCCGCTACCTTTTATTGATGAGATGCTCGAACGATTAGCTGGGAAATCCTACTTCTGCTTCCTCGATGGCTACTCCGGTTATTTCCAGATTTTTGTGGCTCAAGAAGATCAAGAAAAGACGACCTTCACTTGTCCATTTGGGACCTTTGCTTGCTGAAAGATGCCCTTTGGTTTGTGCAACGCCCCAGGCACTTTCCAATGATGCATGATGAGTATCTTTTCCGACTTGATTGAGAGCTGCATCGAGATCTTTATGGATGACTTTACAGTTCATGGCGACTCATTTGAGCAATGTATGGAGCATTTAGACAAAGTTCTTCAAAGGTGTGTTGAGACTGATTTGGTTTTGAACTTCGAGAAGTGCTATTTCATGGTACAACAAGGAATTGTGCTCGGGCATTTCATATCTGCGAAGGGCATAGAAGTGGATAGAGCAAAGATCGACTTGATCACAAAGCTGCCGTACCCATCTAATGAGAAAGAAATTCGAGCCTTCTTAGGCCATGCCGGCTTCTACCGTCGCTTCATTCAGGATTTTTCCAAGATAGCTCAACCAATGACTAAGTTGCTACAGAAAGACGCCCCTTTTATCTTTGATGACAAGTGTAAAGAAGCCTTTGATTTGTTGAAAGAAAAGCTGACCTCGGCGTCCATAATTCAGCCAACCCAGTGGGGACTCCTGTTTGAGCTCATGTGCGACACAAGTGACTATGCCGTTGGAGCTGTCCTCGGGTAAAAGATTGAGAAGCAGAGTCACGTTATTTACTATGCTTCAAAGACTCTCAACCCGACCCAATGCAACTACACAACTACAGAAAAAGAACTTCTAGCCGTGGTGTTTGCTTGTGAGAAATTTCGATCCTATCTTGTTAGATCCAAGGTGGTGGTGTACACTGATTATGCTGCCCTTAAGTATCTACTGTCCAAAAAAGAATCTAAACCACGACTTATTCGTTGGATTCTCCTTTTACAAGAATTTGATTTGGAGATTAAAGATAAGAAGAGGGTCGAGAATAATGTCGCGGACCATTTGAGTAGACTGTTGACAGCCTCCGACGGTATGCCCATACCGGACGATTTTTCAGATGAGCTTCTGCTCACAGCTGCGGAACGGGCACCCTGGTATGCTGATTTGGTGAATTTTCTCACCACTGGAATTTTTCCCAAAGGTTTTGAATCTGCGCGAATGAACAAATTGAAGAGCCAGGCCAAATATTTCATCTAGGACGAGCCCTATTTGTGGAAAACTTATGCCGATCAAGTTATTCGACGATGTATTCCTAAGGATAAGATTCCTTCTATCCTGAGCTTCTGCCATGCCCACGCATGTGGCGGCCACTTTGGCCCAAGACGAACAGCCCGCAAGGTCTTGGATTGTGGTTTTTTTTGGGAAACAATCTTCAAAGACGCCTACTTCTTTTGCAAGAACTGTGATCGTTGCCAGCGCCTTGGTAACATTTCTTTGAGGAATGAGATGCCTCAAGTCCCTATCTTGATTTGTGAGATTTTTGATGTTTGGGGCATGGATTTCATGGGCCCGTTTCCCAGCTCTTTCGGCCACTCCTACATTCTGTTAGCCGTCGACTACGTTTCCAAGTGGGTCGAAGTCAAAGCTACCTACACCAATGATTCTAAGGTCGTTGCCAAATTCCTCAAAGCTCAGATTTTTCAATGCTTTGGTGTCCCTCGAGCCATCATCAGTGACCAAGGCACGCACTTTTGCAACCGAACCTTAGAAGCTCTTTTCAAGAAGTATGGGGTCACCCATCGAGTCGCTACAGCATACCACCCGCAGTCTAATGGCCAGGCTGAAGTGTCCAATCGTGAGATCAAAAACATCCTGGAGAAGACCGTATGCCCAAACCGTAAGGACTGGAGTATGTGGCTAGATAATGCTGCATGGGCATACCGCACGGCTTTCAAAACACCTATCGGGATGTCCCCTTATCATCTGATTTTTGGGAAACAGTGCCATCTTCCCGTAGAGCTAGAATATCGAGCTTTTTGGGCCATGAAACACTGCAATTTAGATCCTCGACTGGCCAGCCATGAACGCCGCTACCAATTACAAGAGCTCGAAGAAATCCGTTTGGAAGCATATGACAGTGCACGTCACTACAAGGATCGTACCAAACTAATATCCGGAGAAAAACTTTTGAGGTTGGTCAGAAAGTGTTACTTTTCAATGCTCGCCTCCGCCTCATGCCCGGTAAACTCAAGTCTCGCTGGATTGGCCCTTTTGAAGTAGTGACTGTCAGTCCACATGGTGCTGTGGAAATTCGCAGTCTTGATATTCACAAAATGTTAAAGGTGAACGGCCAGTTGCTCAAGCCATATTGTGCCGAGACCACATTTGCAAGTTTTGATGGGGTTGATCTTGCCGCCCCAATTATCCACGACTAGCTGCTCCACGCCGTCGAGCCTTCGACGTTAACTAACGGTGCTTCTCGGGAGGCAACCCGATTTCTTCTTCTTTTATTCTTTTTTATTTTTCAGTTTTCGCTTTATTCTTTTTCTTGCTTTCATTTTCTTATTTTTTTGTCTTTTTAATTCAGCCATCTCTTTATAAAAATAAATAAATAAATAAATAAAAACAAAAAAAATAGAGGAACCACAATATTCCAGGCCGTAAGGGCATACCGCATACAGAGGGGCGGATTTTGGAAGTAACCGCCAACTCAAGTGTGGGGGGGGACTTAGGAAATCTCTTTTCTTCTATAGGGACTTAATTGCAATTTGCCCATAGTCAATTTGGGAATTGTTTTAACATAACCCTAACCCCCAATTCTATTTCACCCCACTCTTAGTTAATTTCACCACCCTTTCAAATTTTTACCCCCCTTTATTTTTGCAGAAGTTACACGACAGTTCGTCTTCCCACCTCTCCATAACAGCCAAACGCCGACCACTTCTCCGACCCTATTCGCCGTCGACCACCATGGGAAAGAAGCGCTCATCAACCGCAAAATGAAAAGCCACCACCGCCACCGTTCCAGAGCCACTGCCTCCAACTACCGCGGAAGTAGCACCACCACAGGAACCCTCACCGCCGCCGACGCCGGTCGCTACACCTCCGCCGTCTCCAACCGCCATTCCTCCTAAAATCAACCAACCTCCGCCCTTCATTTGCCGCGTGTTGAAGTGTCAGGCCGAGACAAGTTCGTCCACCACCACCAAGCGGCGCAGACTTCCCACCACTGAGTTACCACCACCGGCGGACCCCCCTTCATCCTCGCCGCCTTCTCCAGCAATTTCAACTTCACGAACGAGTCCTCCGCCCGCTACATCACCGCCGCTCGCCTCTACTCCTCCACCGGAGATCGCTCCCAACCCCTCCCCTGTCTCAGACCCGGCTCCTCCACCTGCTGTCCCAGCCAAGTCATCGACAAAAGGGAAAAATGGCAAATCCCCGAAGGCTTCTTCGAGTGCAGCCCCACCAGCCTTCCTGCCGCCGGATGAGGTACAACGCCACACCGCCGTGAACACTCACCGTGTTCTCATCGGTGCGAACCTTTTCAATTGGGATAATATATCTGTGCTAGGTGTTAACGATCACATTAGAACATTTTTTGTTGGTATTGGATGGGATAAGTTGCTTGATGTTTCTGTTTCTGTGCATCGTGCATTGGTTTTGGAATTTTTATCATCTTTTGATTTTGATGCCTCGAGGGGGCTCGAGGATCGGCATGCCATTGTGTTCTCCTTAGGCGGTAGGAAATTTCACATGTCTATTACAAACTTGAATATTATGCTTGGTTTTGAGACCGACGAATCTGTGATTGACGACACTTATCAGTCTTCTCTCTGTGAAGTCCCGTCTGCTTTTTCTCAAACGGCTAATGAAACCTGGGCTATACTTTCTATAGATGAGTCCTATAGTTCTCGCTCCTCTAAGGGAGCCCACTTGAAAGATGTGCCCTTAGACTCTGTCATAGGTTCTTAGCTGCTAATGTGTTTGGTCGGTTGGACATGATGAATTTGGTTACTGTGTAAGAGTTGTTTTTACTTGATTGTATGCATTCTGAGACCAAGGTGAACTTTGGGTATTGGCTTGTCAAGCGATGTCAATTCAGTGCCCATCACTCCTTCTGTTGAGCACCCTTAGGTTGTTTTGTGACTTTGCTTGCTGAGAGACTTCGCATACCCCTCTCTGACCTCGATCCCTTGCCTGCCACTTTGTTCCGTTTAGAGGACTTTGCTGCTATGAAACTCTTATTTGTGAATGACCAGGGACATTATCAGCTTACCCGACCGGGCATCGAAGGCCCGCATCGCTCTGTTTCTGCAGGTGCTGCTGCCACCTCGCTCCTCCCGGCGATTGAGGAGTTGATCACCGCTGTCACCACTCGACTTGAGGATAGCCTCGGCCACAGATTGGATGAGATTGATGGTCGCCTAGACGTGATGGAGCAAGTGATCCGCCATTTGGCGGATCAGAGTTAGTTCTCTCTTATCCCTCCCTTGTTAATCCTTGTTTGTCTTTGACTTATTTGCTTTTGGTTTTTTGCTTTTAGTGTTGATGTGTGTTTTCCGTCCTTTTCGTACCCCTTCTCACAGCGAGGACACTGTGCCTTCCAAGTGTGGGGGGGATTTAGTGTTCATGTCTTTATGTCTCTTTTTTTTTGAGTCAGTTACTTTGGGTTTTTATTTGGGATTTTGCCTGAGTGTTGATAACTTGAATTGATGCGAATGAGGAATGTGGAGCTGTGATTGGTTTGACTGGATGAGAGGTTGAATTTGTGATAGAATATGCCATGTATTGGATGAAATCTTGAATGATGAGTTATGCTTGCAATCAAAACTTTTTGAGCCTACAAAATTGTGAGCTTTTGAGCCTATGAGCATGCATTTATAAGAGCTCTAAGTTTTTGTGATGAGTGTTATCTGATTATGTTATTCAATGCTTGAATTGCTTTGCTACCGCTTTATTGTCACCTTTGATTTCATTCGCAAAAATGATCAAGGCATTAGGGATACCCGAGCTACTTGCCCAAAAGAAAATGCCCTACCAGTTCATTGTCAATTAGTGAGCCCCTTTGAGCCTAACAGACCCAATTCATTGAATGCAGCCACTATAAACTAACCTTAGCCTTTCTTTTGGCATGATTTTTATCCTTGGAATCAGGCATGTTTTGTATGAATTGTTATTTGAGCTGCGATGTTGACAGAATTGAGGGCTAGAAGTGATAGGAGACTCATAACTCTTCATTCCCTGCTCCTCGAAAAAAAAAGAAGAAAGAAAAGAAAAAAAAATGAAAGAAGCACAGCTTCAGAAAAAGAGAAAAAAGACAAAAAGAGAGAAAAAAAAAGATTGAGGAGTAGGATGTAAAGAAGAGCAACACTCAATATGCTCACACTTTTTGAATAAGCCCTATTTTGATTTGAAAAACCAATTGGTTGCGGCCGAGCTACACAGAGACATTCATGCTTATACTTGCCTAATTTCACTTAGCTACTTTAGCCAAAAATACCCTACCTCATGAGCCTAAGCCACATTACAACCAAAGAGGATAAGACCTTGTGATTTGTGATGAACTTGAAGAGTGGTAAGCCTTGATGACAAATGAACAATTCTATACTGACAATAACTAGTCATGATCTTTGAGTGAATGGCCTCCTGACCCGATTTCTTTGATAGTTAATGAGTGAATCTTGGTGAGGCTGGATTGATAAGCATAATTTTAACTTGATTGACAAAAATGTTGGCATATTCTTGAACAAAATTGGTTGGTGGTTTGCAGCATGGTTTGTCAAGCTCACACTCTGAATTCACATCACTTTGAGAAATTAACATTTAGCTATTAACCCAGTTTGAAGTCTGTTTTGTGTTCTTGATGCGTTCTTTGTTCTTGTTCTTGTTGCTCGAGGACGAGCAAGGGTTAAGTGTGGGGGGATTTGATAGGACATATTCTACTTGTTCTTATCACTACTTTTTGGTGCCTTTTCTCCTTATTATTTACCCTATATTTGTGTATTTTGGATAAATGATGTGTTGTTGAGATGTATAGAGATGTGGTACATAAGTGGAGAAAAGAGGCATGTTTTTGGTCTAAGTGAAGAAAAGGGAGAAGTTCGAGCAGATCAAGCTGCAAGGGCATGCAGCTGGATGATTGAAACAAAGTCCTGGAGGCCCGGTCCACTACACGTTTTGGGCTTGCTGATCTAAATCTCGGCCCACAAGTTGACCTGGACGCGGAAAATCTCTCTCCACCGCCTCTAAAAGTCTTTTGAATGGGATTTACCTAGTTTAGGATATTATTTCCTATTTAGAACTCTAGCTTTTATGGATTGTAAATATATATTAGGTATTTAGCTTATTTTATTATGGACGCACGCCAGAGATGAAAAATGAGGCAGTAGAGAACGGTTCTAATTCAGTTTTATTTTCTTCTTCTCTTCGATATCATGATCGCACAATTCCACAATTTATAATTTACTCAATTCCAGTATGCAACGTAGCTAATTTACTCGTATTCTGGTGATGAAGACGAAGCTCTGCTTATATAACTGTGAGATCTAATTGTTTGTTCATAATTAATTGATGCATGTATCTATTATTCTTGTATTTCGAGTTGTTAATTATTCTAAGTCTATCGAATAGTTGCAAATATTTGGTAGGTTGTGATTAATTACTAGTCAATTAAATCGGCCATACGTAATCGTGGTTTAGGTTTAATAAGTGGTAAAATGGTTGCTCAAAACTAGGGGAATAACAGAGTTAATTTTTACAGTCCTGCATCAGAGTCTGTAAGTTAAGAATCGGGTCTCTCTTGTGCTAACTGCTTTCGGTTCATTAAACTTAAAGAGTGTCTCTTACAGTTGTCAACCGATTAGAGAATAATTAATGAAGTGTCTTCTTAATTATCGAAATAGTATGGAGAGATTAGGTCATGTCAGAAGCGTCTTCGATGGCTATAACTGATTTGCATGTTTTGATTAATTAATTCTTGCATCTGTGATCGGTGTTATAAGTGGAGTGGAGTTTGTTGGATCCGGAATACTCCTTTTGTCATTGGTTTAAATCAGTTCGTTTGCATAAATATTTTCTTTAGTTGGTTATTTAATTCTTCAATTTATTTTGTTATATAATTCACACAAAACCCCTTTCTGGAAGTTTGGGCACGCAGACTGAAAGTCAAGAGTAATTCTCGTCGGTCCCTTGGGAGAAGATCCTGCTCACTACTGTACTTTGCAGTGTGGGCTTGCCGACGAAAGTCGGAACATTTATTTTTGGTGAAAAACGACGCACCAACTATTCTCCTGGTTGATCTTCTGATTTTGTGCAACGAGTTGTTTGTTGATTTCAACAACCTGCAACCACTTATTGAACATCTCTTGATAGGTGTTCTTAAAATCTAAGTCACTGCCATAATTATCATCTGATTCCTGATTGATGGCAAAAGGATAGTAGGAGATGTTTGTTTCTCTCTGGCTATGAAGGCAATAACTTCATCAACTGAGTCTAATCCACTGGAGATTGTTTTCTCTTCACTCATTGAAGTATTGTAGCTCTCTTTTTTCTTCAGAATGTTGGCATATTCTCTCTGAATGTGTCCATATCCTTCACATTCTCTGCATTTTATTCATTTGCCTTGATTTTCATCTTGATCAGAGTTGTTCATGTTAGAAGACTTACGAGGGAATTGCTTTCTGTCGTTATTTTTGTTAAAAGCTTGATTTCCAGCCCTTTTCAGTATCTTTCTGAAATTCTTGATGATTATAACCATAGAATTCATCAATTCTTCATCAAGAACATCTTTATGAGCTTTTTCAGGTACATTTTCTGAGGTTTCAGCTTTTAAGGCAATTTCTTTGCCTTTCTCCATGTATTTATATTTCTCAAGATTCATCTCAAAGGTTTTGACAGATCCCATCAGTTCATCTTGCCTCATGCTTCTGATGTCCTTGGCTTCTTCTATGGCAGCAACCTTATAGACAAATCTTTTTGGTAAAGACCTTAAGACTTTCCTCACCAGCTTCTCATCTGTCATGACTTCTCCTAATGCAAAACTCTTATTAAATATACTCATCAATCGAGCATTGAACTCTCTAATAATTTCAGAATCTGCCATTCTCAAATTCTCAAATTTAAAAGTAATATTCTAAAGTCTTGAAAGTCTGATAGTGCTAGTTCCTTCAAAGGTTATCTCCAGTATATCCCGTGCAGCTTTTGTTGTCTCACATGTTGAGATTAGGTTGAATGAATCCAAATCGACAGTAGAGAATATGGTGTTGAGAGCTTTGGAGTTAGCATTGAACTATCTCTTTTATGGTTCAGTCCAGTCCTTCTCTGGAATGAGAGTATGCTTGTCATCCTTAGCAACTATAGGTTGAATCCATCCTTCTGTGACATTCTTCCATGCCTGATCATCGATGGACCTGAGAAAAGCATGCATCCTTACTTTCCAATATAGGTAGTTGTTGTCTTTTAGAAGTGGTGGCCTAGCTATGGAACCTCTTTCTTTTATGGAACTCATGGCTTTAAAACCAAATACTTCACACAGAGATGTACTTCCAGTAATCTTTTCATTTTTAACACAAAATGACCTACTCTGCTGCCAATTGAAAGTTCACGCCCCATGTGATATGTATCTGTCTGCAAAACATTCATAGAAAAGTACATGAATGTTGTAGGATGATGTTCACAATAATGTTTAAAAACGTTATTGTGAACTTATTACAATTTGTAGAATGTAAAGTACACAACAAATTGGTAACCCTGTTCGATTAACTGATCTATGTCAGAGGGACTTGTCAAGTCCGTGAAAAATAACTCACTACTCCAGTGTCATATTTACTTAGGCTATTACATGAAGTTGATCTATCGTCACTCAAAACTTGTTCTACCCACACACTCTCTTTCGTTGAATTGAATAGTGAGATCTTCTCACAATCTAGATGTCTATCATATCTAGTTCCCACAGGAAATCTCTCTCGAGACTCCTTTCAACAGCGTATGAAAAAGGTGTTTCAATACATGATGACTAAAACACTAATCTTTAGTCTAAATCACTACCGAAACTAGGTGGCTCAAAATAGTGAGAGATCTTGGAATAATTGATGCAAATCTTCTGTTCGGTGAGTGTCTTAACATGTCTGTATCCCAGACTTATTTATAGATGTGAAATATAGCCTTAACAAGGAAACAAATATCCTAATCTAAATCAGAAACGAATAAGGAAACTTTCCTTATTGAAATTGAGACCTAGAACGATCCATGTTAGGAATTCTTCCATCTTTAGAGCTCTGCCTTTGACTTCAATCTCGATCTCCTCAGGTTGGATAAGGCAACTTCTACATTGATCTTTGAATCTCTTCTTGGTTGGAAACTTCGAACAACTTTATTGATCTTGGAAGAACTATCTAGATAAGTGATGTTCATGCAAACGTTCATGAATGTTGCAAAGAACATTGTTGATCTTAATCTTTCACTTCAGGTATTTATGCAGATGTTCATGCACATTGCAATGAACATTGTTGATCTTGAATCTTCACTTCAGGTAGCACAACGGAATGTCTTGTATGTTCACAAGCTAACTTCAGGCTGTCACTCAAGCTAGCTAGCAGTACTCAGCATGTTGAACAATCTATGTTGTGGTACGATGCACAACAGTCTTCTTCTCAGCTCAATCCAAACTCCTTGCTTGAGCTGTCTTTATGAAGTTCAGATCACGTTCATGTACATCTTTATGAACGTTGTCCAGAACAGTAGATATGTACTTGGAAAAATTCAAATAGTTAAGTGATTATCTAATGCCATACAGACTAATGACAATTAATCACTGTAGCAAGTGCAATGTAGAGCACTTGATAAATAACCATAGTGTGCAGCATGACACCACTTGATCCATTCTGACCAAGTATGTTTGATTGATGTCAAGCACAACACTAACAGACTTCAAAAGATGAAATAAAATACATAATTAAATACACAACATATCAAAAATTAGGCTCCAACGGACAAGAAATGAATAGAGACGAGATTGTCGAAAGAATGTGGCCGGTGTCAACTTTTTAACAGGAGTGACATCATAGCCACACTGCTGCTGCCCGATGGTGTCCCTACCTCCAGTATATTGCCGGTAGCCGACTTGGCCACTGGCCGGCCAACAACCCTCTTCTATCATCAATCCCCCTCGCCGCCACCACCATCGCTGTTGCCGCCCACACTACCATCACCAAACTCACTCTCTCTTACTCCCCCTATCTTTTTTCTTCCCTCTCACTCTCTAGAAATGGGGAAATGGGTGTGAAGAAATGAATAAGGGAAGGCCCTTATTTATAGAGAAAAACTTGGAGTATCTGGTATGGAATTTCGGGTATAAAATACTAATAAAGTGATTTCCAAACTCGATTAAAAGTTGTTTTATTCAATGTCGAGGTCCAAATGACCTTCGACACAAAAGCTGAAAATATCAGGAGACTCATTGGCTCGAGTACTATTGAAACAACCCGACTCAAGATGATGAGAAAGTCGTCTGAAGAAAAATGAAGAAAGATTCATTTTTTAAAAATAGATTTACTATTCATTTCGGATGCCAGATAACATTCCCGAGCGTTCTATTAATCTCTGATTGGAAATTCATGAATGTGAATGGATTCCTTAGGTCGATTCCCATAGAATAGGCTTAACGAGGCAAGCCTCGGATCAACAAGGATGGTTTCTTATAATATTTAAAACATGAAAAGCTCAAAATTTACTATTCACACATTTACGTTAAACATTTTTCTGCACAGGGATCTCAAGTGACATTAGATTCAAATTCCGAAAGTAGTGACACACTCATTGGGTCGATATCTTTCAAACAAGACCAATATTGGTTATCTTCTGATAAAAACTGAAAAACTCAAAAAGACAATTTTTACAAAATGGACTCTTAAAGTTGTGACTTACATCCAAATCATCTCAATTAAACTCAAATTTCCTCTTAATAATTCTTAATCTTAATTAGAAATTTCTTAATCATATTCTGAAAATTTGAGTTGTCACATATTATTATCAATATGTCTCTTATCCCTTGTTTATGCCTCATCTTCATGGATTTTCCTATGGAAGTCCACCTCAAATGCCTTCAAAATTGATGAGAATGGTCAATAAAGATGGAGAGAACACTCCGAGTTTTAGGCAAGGTTCATCACCACCAGAGATCGAGAGTATTAATCTCAAAACAGATTTTGATGTTGAAGTTGAACAAAATGTTACACAGCAAAGAAGGATAAGATGTTGGAAAAATTATTGAATTAAAATATTAAGTGCCCAACTTTCCAAATTTATTTGTCAATGCTTGATTTGTTTTTTTTGAAAATAAATAGGAGATATGGAAAGTTCATTTCGAGTAGAGTAACATAATATATTTACTTGAATTTTCCAAAGTCAGATGATTAAGTAATTATAGCTTAAAGATTGACTACTTGGAACTTGAAACTTGGAATAAAATGGAATTGGGGAAATGAAATTAAATGCCATCACACATTGGAAAAGATTGAAGTTGGAAGCATTTAATAAGGAAAAAGGCACAAAGAGAGAGAGCAATCAAGTGCTCATCTCTATGGTGCACATGTGGTGGACTTGTTGATTTTTTATTGTCAATCAAGTACTATGCACGTAGCGAGGATGGTGCACCATCCTAGCACGCACATGCACACGTCGCACTTGTCACAAGGACGCTTGATGACGCATTTTGTACTTCGCTTAGTCGCGATGGTGGTTCGACAGATGTGGCTTGGTGACGTGGCAGCCCTTAGGACGAGAATCAGTGCACCTGCTGGACGTACCCATTAGCGGAGAACCACTCCAGAGATGAGGGGCTGCGAACCTTGGACCATGACTCACACCATTTCGAGCCAACTGTCCAAAGGGTGCACTCCTTCACCAATAGCCACCAAACTAGTATAAATAAAGGCCCCAGAATGGTATTAAAAAATTCTTCATCAAGTCATTCGAATATATTCGAATTCACAAGCATCAAATAATATCATATCATATAGTGCGTCCTAGGAACGTTGTTCTCTTGTTTCGGATATCAAGTTGTTCATCGAAACTTAGTTTTTGGAGCACAACAATTCTAATTTTATTAATAGTTTTATCTTGGAGATGATTGTCAAAGTTCGTGTATACAATTACAGGGCAATCTCATCTTATGGAGAGAGAATCCAATTCTCGACTCGACTAAGCCTAATTTCCATCCCGTTCCTGAGAAGAAAGATACACTGATTTCTTACATAAGATAGACCCCAAAAGAGAATGACGTGTTGTTGGGTGAGTATAAGTGAAGATTCGGTGGATGGAACTGATCAGAAACTAGAACAATTCTGGATAAGGGTAGCAACTGAGTACAATAAAAATCGCCCCCTAACACTTCGGTAAAACTTTTGGAAGTAATGAAAACACATTTCTATACGTCACAAAGAAGTATCACCGCGTTTAAAGTTGAATACATTTCTGTGAAGCAAGATTGGATAAGTGGTCACAATGACTAAGATATGCTCATGGAGGCACCCAAGAAGTGGGAGCATAATCACAACAGGCAATCCTTTAAACTTTTAAGGGTGGAAACTCGGGATGACAAAAATAAGATGAAAACTTCCATGTCAGGGGCATACACATCATCTTCCAATAACCTTGATGACATTGAAGAGGGTATTCGTCCCATGGGTTAAAAAGTGGTGAAGAAGAAAAAAAAAGAAAAAGGCAAGGTAAAAATCAGTGATGTTTCCTTTTTGCAGGATGTTCAATTAATGATCTCAGAACATATGAATAGGTATGAATGACTTCAGACGGGAAGAAATGAGCAACTTAAATACTAGAACAAAATGAGTGAGTGAGTGGTATATACTCACTAAAGTTACCTCCAGAATAGACTCGACCGCCCTTCAAGCACACAACATCATGTTGAAGAGATTAAGAAGAAATGAGGAATGCGATAATCTAGTTTTTCATTTATGCAATGTGTGTTTATCTAAGTTTATGTAGTGTTTTTTTATATACATGTAGTGTGTTTTGTGTTTTCATTATAATTTATGCATTGTTTTTTAATTTACTTTAGTTAGAGCATTATATTTTATTTTATTTTTAAATAAAAGATGTTAACTACGAGATAATATGTGATAGCAATCTAACAAAGTAGATGATGCCAAATATCTATAAAAAAAATTGAGTGTATGCCGTTAATAGTCCTTAGCAACTAATGCCATCTAGTAGTCCCTGAAAACTAATGTCAATTATTCTCCACAACTATCATCTACGTAGTTCTATCTATATATATGAGTGGTTCATTATTCACATTTGTCACAACTGATCTTTCTCTACAATTCCTCACATCTATTCTCAGTTATCTTTTCTCTCCAATTTACATCTTGTTTTCAAAGTTCTTATCTTGCTTTTGCACTATCTTCCGAGCCAAACCTGAATATTCATTTGGAATTTCTTAACAATTTTTAGCTGATGAAGCAGATAATGATAAAATGTTTCTCGAGATATCGAACAACAGTGTAAATAACTTCAAAGCGTAGCAAGTTCTTCCATCATACTCCATAAAAAAGAGTTATTAATTCAGATCGTGAAGCAGCTAACGCTCGTCTCTTTGAGGATTACTTATCTGAAAATTCAAGATGGCCAAGTGATATGTTTCGGCATATTTCTTCCGAATGAGGAAAAACTTATTCGTCCACATAGTTAATGCCCTAGAAAGTCATTATAAATATTTTTAATTGAGAGCGGATGTATCAGGTTGAGTAGGTTTGTCATCATTTAAAAAATGCACAGTTGCAATTTCGTCAATTGGCATATGGAGTTCCAACCAACCATTATGATGGGTACTTTCATGTTGCCGAAACAACTACGGTAAATTTCTTGTTCAATTTTTTTCGATGTATAATTAATGTATTTGGTGAAAGGTACTTGAGAAGACCGAATGCCGATAATTGTCAACGCTTGACCCAAACGCATGAGTAGAGACATGGCTTTCATGAGATGTTAGGTAGCCTTGATTGTATGCATTGTGAATGGAAAAATTATCCAGTTTCTTGGAGATATCAGTTTACCTGAGGTGATCATGAAAGTCCAACGCTTATGCTTGAAGCATTTGCATCTGCAAATCTGTGGATATGGTATGCATTTTTTTGAGTTGCATGTTCAAATAATGATGTGAATGTGCTTTACTAATCACCATTTTTCAACAAAGTGATAGCGGAGACAACACCGAAAATTGATTTTACAGTGAATGGTAGACATTATACTAGAGGGTACTATCTTACAGACGAAATCTATCCAGAATGGGCAGCTTTTGTCAAAAGCTTTCATTCTTTGTATGAAACCAAGAAAAAGTTATTCAAGCAAATGCAAGATTTTGTGATAACCTCGTGTTTTACATGTATTTTGAGGTTCATTTGAGTGGTATTTGATGGGCATTGCATGCATGAAGTGATAAGTTTTGCATAGTTTTTTATATTTTGTGCAATGTCATGTGTTTGTTCATTGTGAATGGATTTAATGTCATTTTTTGTGTGAACTTAAAATGAGCTTGGGAAGACTCTAGAAATATGGTAAATCAAGTAAGGAATGCGTTGCAAAAAGAATCAGGTCAATCAGATGAGAAACGAGTGAGAACGAAGCAAAATAGTAAGAGGTTGCCGAGCCGTGACCGAGCCTGCAGGTGACTGGGTCGCACCTCTAGTCATGAATCCACTCATAGGTAGCCTTCTGGACAACCTTCTGTGAGCTCGCTACTGAGGGAGGGTCTGCCTTTGTATTACACGCGACCCGACTCGTGGATTTTGCACTAGTCGCGGTTATTTTGCCACATCAACACTACGTGGACCCGCGACAGACCTAGTTGCGGGCAAGGTCGCGAACAAGCCCTAGGAGTCTGATTTTGGTCTATTTTGGCTCGTTTTCTTTCCTTTTCAACTAGGATACTTCCTACATTATATATATCTTCTCAAGCATGAAAATTAGGCATCACAAACCCTACCATAACATCAAAAACCACAACAACACACACCATATTCCTCCCCTAAAGACAAAGATTGAAGAGCAAGAGAAGAACAAGTTGAAGATCAAGATCAAGATTCATCTTCCGGGTTTATTGTGTTTTTGTTATTTAGTTATTTTTTTCTTGGATTGTTTTTTGTTACTTATTTAATTATGAGTGGCTAGATACTTTAGTATTCTAGGATTTGATAGTAGTTGGTTTTGAAATACAATGAATATTTAATTATATGATTTTGGTTCTTCTTTTATTCTTTGTGTTCTTAGCATTGTTTGCTTGATTGATTGGTCACCATGATAGCATGATATGTTGTGTTAATTCATAAATTGAGAGATGAGTTTTAAGACTTGAACACAAGAACATAGAGCACATTAATTAATAATAATCAAGAGATTTGAGGTTAATTGTGAGGATAATAAATCCTTTGAGCTTTTAGGAGTTGCATGTTGGTAATTGAATGGACACATTAATTCTAGCATGTAATCTACGGTTTAAGCACTTCGAGAGAATGTTTAAATTAAAAAAGTGATTGTCCTAATAAAAGTTGAATCATGAATAAATCATATAATTGGATTGACATTGTATGGATAAATAAGTGAAATCAAAATTCTAGAATATTTTTTTCCTCTAAATTTAGAAATCTTCCATATATTCACTGTTTAATTATTTTATTTATTTTCCTGTTTAAGTAGCTAATTAAATTCAAAACCTTTAATGTGTTGCCTAAATAGTGTTAGGAAATTGACGTTGCAATACTCGCGCATAAATTAATCATTAGTCTCTGTGGAATACGACCTTGCTCATCATTGTACACAACTAAACTGTGCACTTGAGGGTAGTCAATATTTTGTCGACCAGTCTGGAAGGAAGGATGTCGAGTGGGCATTTGGTATATTTCAAACTCATTGGGCAATGATTAGAGGTCTTGCCCATTTTTGGTATCATAGTAATTTGAAGGACATCATGTATACTTGCATTATTCTTCGCAATATGATAATTGAAGATGAAGGAAGTACAACAACGGAGTGGTCGGAGATAGAAGAATCCACTAATAATGAGATCAATCTTGCTATACCGGGAGCCCTGTCTGATTTTGTTGCTCGAGTAAATATAGAGGCAGAGCTACGGGATAAGAAACAACATCACAAGCTGTGAGTTGACTTGATTAAGGATATTTGGGCTAAATACGACAATAAAAATATTAATAACTAATTTGTTTTAAGAAGCTTTTATGTATTTCAATATTACATTTTATGTATCTTTTGTGTTTTATTTCCCAATATTGTACTCATCATTCTAGTATCTATAAAATTGTTATTTTTTATGATTTGGTAAAAAAAATGTGATTCATTTTAATTTAAATAATTTTTTTAATGATAACTTTGAAATATTTATACCTAAAATTAATATTTAAATATTAATTAATTATATATAAAAGTAATATATATACACACACACAATATATATATATATACATACATACAAGATTTGGTTCAAATGAGGATTAGTGTTTCATGTATAAACGTGAGAACAGTGCTTGTTTACTGTAATTTTAGTGCTTTTTTTTTACTGTATTTTGATGTTATTTTTTATTTATATTTTTAATGCTTTTCTTATAGTATTTTAGTGCTAAATGTTTTAACACCAAAATATAATAGGAAAAGCACTAAAATTATACTAAACAAGTCCGTTCTCATGTTCCCATACCAAACCCAATTCCTATTATAACCAACCTCTACACACACACACACAAAAAAAAAAAAAAACATATGGATTGGTTATAATGAGAACTACTCTCTGTATGAGAACTAGGAACAAATCCTAGCCTTTTAAATTATATGGATGAATGGTTGAGATTGAAATTAGGAAAGATGCCATAATTATAAATTTAATAGATAAATTATAAACAAAATAATACTCCATCCATTTCGTTTTATATGTTGTTTTAGGTTTTTTTTATATAGAATTAACAATTAATTTTGTGGATAAATATACTCATCCCTCGTATATGCCATAAAATCTTATTCAATTATATTTTTCTAAAATAAGGTTTGTGATAGGGTTAAATTAGAGAAAGAGTGTATGAAAATATATAAAACAACAAATATTTTGACACAAAATAAAAAAAAAAGTAAAACAACAAATATAACAAAACGGAAGGAGTATTAATGTAATTTTATATCTATAATGATATGAAAATATCTAGGGATGTATACGAGCTGAGCCGAGTACCATCGGGCTCGAGCTCAGCTAAATTGGGTATTCATGGGCTCGAGCTCGCCGCTCGAGCTCGCCGCTCGAGCTCGGTTCGACTGGAAAAAATCAAGCTCGAGATCGACTCGGGCTCGACTTGATTATTTAAAATTCAAGCCCGAACTCGAGCTTGACTCGGGCTCGAGCTCAAGCTCGTTTACATGCACAATTATACTATAATCATAAGTCATATCATATTCCAATATATTAAGATAATTTATAAATCATTCTATATTATTTAATAGACTACTAATTCTTAATTTGTTAAATTATTATTCTTAGTTTAGCTTATTTAATGTTAGTCTTAATTTTTGTTAATTTTTTTATTAACTAATATAAACTATAGTTATATAAACTATATACTATAATACAAATAGTATATATAACTAACAATATAAAATTAACTATATAACATTTGTGCTAACTACTAAGAAATAAGAATATTTGTAATCTTGAATATTTGATTTCTTAATTTTAATAACAAATTTTTGAGAAAAATATTATCTTTTCAATATCACTTATTTCATTTATTATATCTTATTTAATGAATTGAGAATGTTATTTTGTCAATATTAGTCTTAATTTTTGTTAATTTCCTTTTTCCCTTTTATTGTTAAGTACATTTTAACTAGGGAAAAGGGTCTCGCAGGCCCCTGAACTTTTTGGAGCGGACCTCGTAGGTCCCTGTACTTTTTTTTTGCTCAATTGAGCCCCTGAATTTTTTTTTGGGTCTATTGGGCCCCTCTGTCAAGACCCTCTTGACGGGGCCGTTAGTTCGACATAAAACGACATCGTTTTAGATTTTATTAGAATAAAAAAAAATTCTAAATTCCAAAAGACAATAATCTAAAAAATCAATAGCTTTGCTGCTCTGTTTCATCGTCTGCTCCAGACTCCCAAAATCCCGTCCCCTATGTTGCTGGAATTGTTACCAGATCCAAAACACAAAAAAAAACCTCCCAGCCCCATCGCAGAACCCATCCTCCCCCATTTCTCCTGAAACCCAATCTGGAAACTCCCCAGAATCTGCCCGTCATCCCCTCCCATCTCCTGAACCTACCAGTCCTTCAACAAACATTTCCAGTAACCCATCTCACTCCCCTTCATCACCAAACTCATCAAACCCATCAGAAACACAATCCAAAACCTCCCTCTCAAGTTAGAATATGAAAAAGAAAAAGATGAAGAAACAGACCCAGATTGGGAGCAAGAAGACGATGAACATATCTGAGCTAAACTTGCCGGAGCGAAGTTGTGACAACCATATCTCAGCTTTTGATGCTGTCGCGGCACTCTTTTCTCAAAGCCCTTCATCGGTGACTGCTTCTTCGTCGGAATTTGTTGCTGGGGGCTCAGGCGTTCATAGTCGCCGTACCTGTCGGGTGAAATTTTAATTGAATTTAGAATATTTTTATTCGAATAAAACCTAAAATGACGTTGTTTTATGTCGAACTAACGGCCCCATCAAGAGGGGCTTGACGGAGGGGCCCAATAGACCCAAAAAAAAAGTTTAGGGGCTCAATTGAGCAAAAAAAAAAGTACAGGGGCCTACGAGGTTCGCGCCAAAAAGTTCAGGGGCCTGCGAGACCCTTCTCCCTTTTAACTAATATCAACTACATATACTATAATAGACATTAGTTTATATAACTAAGGAGGTGATTGGTACGATAGAATGGAATTATGTATGAATGTAATGAACTTAAGAATGGAATAAGGGTTTGAATGGAATGAGATTCTTATGATTGGTATGTCCACGGAATGAAGAACGGAATGAAATATCAGTTTTTTTTATCTTAAACAGTATAATGAATATTTTATGTACTTTAAAATTTTCTTATAATTAAATAAAGTGTATGTAGTAGCTAATAAATATCAACATGTGCCTTAATTTATCTTTTATATTTCTAAATGTCATTTTTCTTTTTTAGTATATGATTAATTTTTTTAACAAATTATAATTTATTTATTTTATTGAAAAACTTTATTCTAAAATATTTAATTAATAAATATAGAATAATTAGTACAAGTTAATAAAAATATTTTTACTTCATAGAAAAATGCTTTAACATTTCAATTTTTCATTTGAATATATTAAATTATATCAAATATATAAATATTTTATATTGTATTATAACATATTTTTATGGTATATTTATTTCGGCATCACTTTCATTTTTCTTCAATAAAGTTATAAAAACTATCAAATTTGATTTTAACATATATTTTTAAATTATACTTTGAAAATAAATAAATAATATAAAAATAATTAAGAAATAATAATAATAATTATTATTATTATTTAATTTGATTTTTGATTTATTTTTCTAAATATGATAAAATAATATTATAAAATATGATTATGTATAAATATATCATATATTAATTTTTTTGGTCATTGAGAATAGCTAAACCCATGGAGGTGGGTGGAATGACTATTCCCCTTCTTTTGGGAATATGGATTCCATCGGAAATGATGATTTCCGATTTTGAACCATACGAATCGGTGGAATGGGAATGGACATAGAAATGATCATTATATTCCATTTCATTCCACCATACCAATCACATCCTAAGAGTTTAAGATTAACTATATAACATTGGTGCTAAGAATATTGTTACTATTGAACATTTGATTAGTTTTAATTTGTGTTAATTTCATTTTTTTTCTTTATTATTTTGTTACTTTTGATAATATTAATTTAATATCATTGATTTAATTTCATGTATTAATATTTAATGATGAGTATTATTTGTCAAGTTGTCAATATTAATCTTATTTTTTTAATTTCATTTTTCCTTTACACAAGTTTTTAATTTCATTTTTCCTTTACACAAGTTTTTAATTTCATTTTTCCTTTACTACTTTACACAAGTTATAAATTTATAATTTATAACTTATAACTTATAACTTATAACTTATATTCTTATAAGTTATAACTAATAATCTAAGATGGACTATAATCTATTTTGTTCCACGTGTTATATATATTCTTATAAGTCAATGACTATATACTAGAATACTAATCGGTAGAAGAGAGTATATATAACTAATAGTTTAAGATTAACTATATAACATTAATGCTAAAAATATTATTACTCTTGAACATTTGATTAGTTATAATTTTTGTTAATTTTCCTTTTTCCTTTATTATTTTGTTACTTTCGATAATATTAGTTTAATATTATTCATAATTTCTCTTATTATTTAGTATTTATATTGAGCATTCAATTTCTTAATTTTGATAATATTAATATAATATCATTTCACATTTCATATAATTACTATTATTTATTATACTTTTACACTATGTAAAATTGTAAATAAGATAACTATATTATATATAAATATATAATATGTATATATAGACAGTTCATTAGTTTGTCTGTTTGTATATATAATTGTTACTCTTGATCAATAATTTCTTATCTTTAATAATATTAGTTCAATAGTTAATACCATTAATTACGTTTTATTTTAAATGAGAAGTATTAATTTGACAAAAGTTACATTATAAATAAATAATATTTTAAAAATTACAAAAATAATATGTGTCTCGAGTTCTAAATCGAATAGCTCGTGAGCCTGGCTCGAGCTCGACTCATTTAAGTACTCGTGAGCCAAACTCATGATACAGCTCGTGAGCCAGGCTCGAGCTTAGCTCGTTTAACTACTCGCGAGCCGGCTCACGAGACAACTCGTAAGAAGGCTCGTTAAAAAGCTCGAGAACCTCACGAGCTGAGTTAGTTCGCGAGCTTGACGAGCCCAGCTCGAGCTCGGCTTGAGAAAATGACGAGCTCATTTAGCAGGTGACAAACGGGATTTTCGCCCATATATCCGAGCATAAGCCATTTGTTTTAAATGATCTTTTCCTTTATTTCGTTGTTTTAGTGTTGCTTTTCCGTTTAGTTGTGTAATAAGTGTTTTTACACGCAGTTGTGTATTTTCAGGGCAACTCGAGCGGCTTGGGACTCCGAGGCACAGAGATGGCGCGACCCGGGGTCAGAGTGGGCGCGACCGCGCATCCATGCAGAGGCCCCGAAAGTCTAGCACCCGGTGCGGCCGACTCAGACGAGCCAGGTGTGACCAGCTCGGTCGCGCCACCCGAAGCGACCTGAGCATAGCCCGGTGCGGGGTCAGAGCAGGCGTGACCGGGTGTCCATGCAGAGGCTCTGAAAAGTATGGCTCACGATGCGGCCCAAGCATAGGGTGGTCCGGCGCGACCAGCTCGGTTGCGCCACTCAGCGCGGCCCGACCGGGGCGCGACCAAGCCCGTGTCGCGCCCCGCTGTTCCGTCTTGATTTTGCATTTTTCCATTTCATTTTCATTTTATTTTATTGAGCGAAAAATGTAGTAGTATAAATACCCACCTTTGTTCAAAAACTAGGGTATCATTGACACTTAGCCCCTAAAAATAGAAGAGAGAATTGTGAGAGAAATTTTGTATTGGATGCTTGAAGATTTTGAAGATTTTGAAGTTTGAAGTTTATTCATCACCTTTTCGGGTTTACTCTAATCTATGTTTATGCTTTTCCTTTCTCTTGGTTATTTTTGTTTTTTTTTTTCTTTAGCTTCAAGCATGTTTAGCTAATTTTTTTAATCCTAGGGTAATGTGATTTAGCATTGGATGTTGGATTTTTGGATGAAAAAAGCATGTTATCTCCCTCTCCTTTTATTTCTCATGAATCAATGTTGTGTTTGCATCTAGCTAGGGTTGGCCACCTTAAGCTAGATTTTGTGGTGAATATGCTTTGAGAAGAGCTATTTAGCACGAAAAATTGATTTATGAGCCCAATTTGGTATTGAATGAAAATTTTATGCCTAGTTGGTTTTGGATGATTAATGGTGCTTAATTTGAGAAAATTGGAATTTAATCCTAGAGATAGGAAAATTCCCTTTTTGTTCAATTAAATCTTAGATGCTCGAGAGAGTCTATGATCATTTTTATATTAATCATGAGTGGTGTTTATATGAGTTCTAATCCTGAAATCCAATATCCGTGTTGATGAACATTACCTTAGAATCTTTTCTCTATTTGTTGCCCATTTTTATTGTATTTGTGATCATTTTGTTCTTATTTTAGTCTAATTCAACAAATTGTTCAATTTTATGTTTAGAGTAAAAACCAAACCAAATCTATGTTTACGTGTTGCTTGACTTGTGAAATGACACGAGTGTGATGCTTGCATGTCTTGAATCATCTTAACTCCCTGTGAAATCGACCTCGTTTCGCCTTGTACTACAATTTACTTGTCCACTTGCAAGTTCAATTCGGGTTTTAAAACTTAAAGTAAAAATATACGCATCAAGTTTTTGGCGCCGTTGTCGGGGAGTTTAGTTTTAATTCAAGTCTTTTTATGCAATATCAACATAAGTGTTATTTGCTAGATCAAGTATTTCTATTTTGTTTTCTTTAAATACCAAACTTACTTGTAGTTGTTCACATGTGGTATATGCGCACTAGGGCGTAGGGTGACCCTTTGCTCGAGTTGGATACTGAGATAGAAGCCACAATCCATCATAACAATGCTCGAAGAAGAAGAAGACGTAGAATGGCGGACAATCCACCTCCACCACCTCCCATCCAGGACCCGTTAATCCTCCAAATGTAAAGACAACTCGAAGAGATGAGAGGACAACTACGGGCCCAAGAGGAAGCTAGGGCTCAAGTCGAAGAAGCCCCGATCCGGAACTTATTCCAACCGATGCTCAATGAGGGAGTTGTCAATGGGCCGGCTATACAAGATAATAACTTTGAGTTGAAGCCGGTATTGGTGGCAATGGTTTCCGAAAACCAATTCGGGGGACGGCTCTTGAAGATCCACACGAACATATTAACCAGTTCTTAGAGATTGCCCGAACCGTAAAAATCAATGGGGTCTCCGAGGACGCCATTCGCTTAAAGCTGTTCTATTTTTCACTGCGGGATAAGGCACAAACATGGTGGTTGAATCAACTACCAGGAGGATTCTCGTCGTGGAATGACATGATCTCCAAATTTCTACAGAAGTTCTTCCCACCTGGGAAGACACTAAAGCTAAAGGGAGAGATCACTCAGTTCAAGCAGAGAGATGAGGAGTCTATGTGTGATGCGTGGGAGAGGTTTTGGGAAATGCTTCGGAAGTGTCCGGGTCATGGTTTTGGCACGGATCATCAAGTTTGCATATTTTATGACGGGTGTAAATCTAATGTGAGAAGTATTCTAGATGCATCAGCTGGTGGATCGTTGCTAAATTGAGGTCCCGAGGAGGCCATCACAATAATTGAGGAAATGGCTTCCAACGCCAATCAATGGCTAGGGGAGCGGAAAAACGTACAAATTTTGAAGAAAGTGGACACTGCAAGCAATGATGCCATAGCTCTCTTAGCCACTCAAGTGTCGACAATGAATTCGAAGATAGAAGCTATGGCATCCACAAAACCGGAATCGTCAATGATGCCTATGATGCCTAATTTGGAAGAAGCAAACTTTGTTGGTCAAGGAGGCTATGGAGGTTATCAAAGACCATTTAATCAAGGCTTCAAGCCCCATTTTGGAGGACCACAAGGACAAGGTGGTAATCAATACCATCCAAGGCCACCTCACCCGAATTTATCCTACTCAAATCTGAACAATCATCTTCAATCCCCTCCTGGATTTTCCTTCACTAATGGAGTCATAGATGAGGAAAAGAAGCCTAAAATGGATGAGCTCCTTATGGCTTTCATGAACAAGACCGACAAGTATATAGGGGATTCTCAAACACACTTTGAGAAGATAGAAAACAACCAAGCCGCTGTGAATACTTAATTGAAGATGCTTGAAAAGAAAATGGGGCAACTTGCCTCGGCTTTGGGAGGTCAACACCATCCGGGACAATTCCCCTCAAACACCTCCATTAACCCCAAGGAGAATTGTAAGGCCATAACTCTTCGAAGTGGCACATCCTACAAAGAGCCCGTTATGCCGGATCAAGAGAAAGACACTATAAGTGAAGATGAGCTAAGTGTAGAAAAAGAAGAAGATGGCATGATGAAGGATATGGAAAAGACAAAAGGAAGATGAGCCGATAAAGAAGAAGGCCACACCTCAACCAAAGAAGATGGAAAAGCCTCAAGTGAAGGCGCCTTACCCTTAAAGGCTTTAAAGAGCAAAGAATGAAGAGCAATTTTCCAAATTTCTTGATATATTCTGGAGGATTCAAATTAACCTCCCTCTTATGGAGGCTTTGCAACAAATTCCAACATATGCTAAATTTCTCAAGGAGGTTATCACGAAGAAAAGGAGGTTGTGCAATTATGAGACCGTGAATCTAACAGAGAATTGTAGTGCATTGATCCAACAAAAAATCCCCACCAAAATGAAGGACCCTGGAAGCTTTAATATCACCGTGACTATTGGAGATAGCCAAGAGAGGAAGGCCCTTTGTGACTTGGGAACAAGTATAAACCTCATGCCATTGTCATTCTTCTTGAGGTTAAATGTTGGAGAGATAAAACCTACAATAATTTGCTTGCAAATGGCGGATAGGTCATTAACTTATCCAAGAGGAGACGTGGAAGATGTTCTTGTCAAGGTGAATGACTTTAACTTTCCCATGGATTTTGTTATCCTAGATATGGAAGAGGACAAAAACGTGCCCCTCATCTTAGGAAGACCATTTTTAGCAATAGAAAAGGCTCTCATAGATGTGTCCAAAGGAGAGCTAACACTCCGACTTAATGATGAGAGTAGAACATTCTCCATCTACAATGCGATGAAATTTCACGATGATGATGAGGAGTCTATGAGGGTGGAGGAATGCAAGGTGATGAAGCTTGTGAAAGCATGTGTGGAAGAAAAGATGATAGAGCATTACACCTCTCAAGATGCTTTGGAGACAAGCTTGTTTGCATCTCTTTACTCTTCTTCTTCATTTGAATTATTTGATAATAACCCCGATATGTTGGATTGTGTTTGTGCTCTTGACTCTTTACAGGAAATTCCAAGAAGAGAAAACCGATTCTTACCTTTGAGGGATGAAAATGAAGAAGCATTGAAGAAGGAAGGAGGAGAGAAAAAGGACAAAAAAGAGGAGTTGAAGCCCCTTCCGGGGCATTTGAGGTATGCTTTCTTGGGAGATAATGAAACCTACCCCGTGATTGTATCGGCTTATTTGTCTGCATGTGAACTTAACAAGTTGTTAAGAGTCTTGAAAAAGTATAAGTCCACTCTAGATTGGTCTATTGCTAATTTGAAAGGGATTAGCTCGTCTGTGTGCATGCATAGGATCTTACTTGAGGATGAGTATAAACCTTGTGTACAACCACAACGTACGCTAAACCCTATTATGCAAGAGGTTGTAAGAAAAGAAGTTCTAAAATGGCTTGATGCGGGTATTATTTATGCTATATCTGATAGTAAGTGGGTGAGCCCTGATAGGACGTATTTTACTTGTTATTATCACATTTTTTTTGGTGCCTTTTCTCCTTATTATTTATCCCCTAGTTGTGTATTTTGGATATATGATGTGTTGTTGAGTTGTGTAGGGATGTGGTGTAAAAGTGGAGAAAAGAGGCAGGTTTTGGTATAAAAAGATATAAGTAAAGAGAAGTATGATTCGAGTTCGAGCGGACCGAGCTGCAAGGGCATGCAGCTGGAATATTGAGACAGATTTCTGGAGGACCGATCCAGAGTACGTTTTGGGCTTGCTAAAGCCCAGTTCTCAGCCTACGCGCAAACCTGGAAGCGGAAACCTTTCTCCACCGCCTTTTGAAGTATTTTGCATGGGATTTACCTAGTTTAGGATCTTATTTTCCTATTAGAGACTTTATCTTTTATGGATTGTAAATATATATTAGGTATTTTAAGCATATTTTGGATCATCACGCACGCAAGAAATGTGAACGCAGTAGTACACAGTTTTATTTCAGTTTTATTTTCTTCCTTCTCTCGATATCATCATCGCGCGAATATACAACTTTTGGTTGATTAATTCCAGCATGCAAAGTAGCTAAATTACTCGTATTCCGGTGACGACGACGAAGCTCCGCTTATATAACTGTGAGATCTAATTGTTTGTTCATAATTAATTTATGCATGTATCTGTTATTCTTAGATTTCGGGTCGTAATTATTCTAAGTTTATCGAGTAGTTGCAAATATTTGGTAGGTTGTGATTAATTATTAGCTAATTTAAATGGGCCATACGTAATCGTGGTTTAGGTTTAATAAGTGGTAAAACGGTTGCTCAAATAACTAGGGGAATAACAGAGTTAATTTTACAGTCTTGCGTCAGAGTTTGTAAGTTAAGAATTGGGTCTTTCTTGTGCTCATTGCTGTCGGCTCATTAAACTCATAGAGCGTCTCTTACAGTTGTCAGTCGATTAGGGAAGTAATTAATGAAGCATCTTCTTAATTATCGAAACAATATGGAGAGATGAGGTCGTGTCAGAAGCGTCTTCGGTGACTATAACTTATTTGCATGGTTTGATTAATTAATTCCTGCATCTGTGATCAGTGTTATAAGTGGAGTGGAGTTCGTTGGATCCAGAATACCCTTTTGTAATTGGTTTAAAACAGTTCGTTGCGTAATTATTTTCTTCAGTTGGTTATTTAATTCCTCAATTTATTTTGTTACATAATTCACACAAAACACATTTCTGGAAGTTTGGGCACACAGACTGAAAGTCAAGAGTAATCCTCGCCGGTCCTTTGGGAGATGATCTTGCTCACCACTGTACTCTGCAGTGTGGCTTGCCAACGGAAGTCGGAACATTTATTTTTGGTGAAAAATGACGCACCAAATTTTGGCGCCGTTGCCGGGGATCGGTTTAAAGCAGTGCTTACTCGAAATTTTCAGTTTGTTATTTACTTTGTTTTTATTTTTAATTTTTCTGGTCTATGACCCGTTCCTCTGCAGATAAAGATTTAGTGTTCGATCCAGAGCCAGAGAGAACGTTGCACCGGTTGAGGAAGAATACTAAGAAGTCTACAAAGACTCTCGAAGCTGATCAACACCTCGACATGGCTAATAATGAAGATCTACCGAACCCACAAGACCTTGCCGCAGGAAGAGCACTCATCCAAGCCAATGTGGCTAATAATGGACCTGATCATGAGCCTCTCATACGGGAAATCGGTCGTCTTCAGAGTAACAGACCCATCTGCATCGTGCTGCCCCCGATTGCCAATAATGCGGAGATTTGACCTGCATTCATCCAAGTATTACCGAAGTTTGGTGATCTACCGGGAGAAAGTGCACACAAGCATTTGTCTGAATTTGATCTCGTGTGCTCAACTTTAAGACCTACTAGTTTTACTGCTAATAACTTAAGGTTACTCACTTTTTCTCACACTTTGCAGGGAAAGGCACGAGATTGGTTATTTGATTTGCCACCGGAGTCTATCACCACATGGGCGGAATTAGAAGGACAATTCCTGCGAAAGTTCTTTCCTGAGACTTGCGCTGCCAATTTGAGAATGGCTATCAGTAGCATCAAACAAAAACCGAATGAAAGCCTAGCTGAATACTGGGAGAGATTTCAATAGCTTTGCCGCAAATGCCCGGACCATGGATTCACTGATTATCAGCTTCTGACTAATTACTTTTACCGTGGCATGTCTTCTTTTGATAGGAAAATCATCGATGCTGCCAGCGGGGGATCTCTTACCAACAAAACCCTCGGCGAGGCCAAACAGCTCATAATCGACATGGCTTTTGGAGGACAGCAATACGAAGAAGAAGATGACAGCAGACGTCGACCTGTAAGGGCAATCGACCGAGCTGGAGGGTCAGAAGTGAATGAGAAGATAGATGCTCTTACTTCTCTAGTCCGAGGCTTAGCTGTGGCACACGCAAGGCCAAACCGCTGCGGAGTTTGTTCCGAGCATGGGCATTTCACTGATGAATGTCCCAATTTGTATGAGCCACCTACTGAACAAGCTTGTTATGGATCAGGCGATGCGCAGCAAGATGCTCTCAGAGGAATCAATTATGATGCCCAACGAGGAGATAATTTCAGGAGGAAGCGGAATAATGATCCTTATTCCAATTCCTACAACCCCGGTTGGAGAGATCATCCCAATTTTCGTTGGAGACAACTAGGAGATCCGCCCGCAGCAGGAGACTTGCCACTGAGACCCCCAAGGGGTGAGCCGTATGCCCACATAGATCGCTCAGCACCGTCGATGAGCGAGATCATGAAAAGTCTGGAGCAAAGCACCAACCTCGTGAGCAGCCTAGCGCAGAGCCAAAAGGCCTTTTAGCAAGAGACGCAAGCCGTCTTAGGCAGCATCGGCACACAGATCACCCAGCTTGCCAACCAATTGAACAAGCTGCAAGGACATACTGGAAAACTTCCATCTCAAGCCGAGCAAAATCCGAGAGAAAATGTCAGTGCTGTGACTCTTCGGAGTGGGAAAAAGTTAGTAGAGGATGAGAAACAGAAGCGGCACAACCACACACTGAGTGGGAAAACCGCAGAAGCTAATGACAGACCCTACGATAAGGGCACGCAGGCTGCTGCACAGATCGCTCCTAATGAGGTACGGATTTTGTCTAAACCTCCTCACCCTATTAATGCGGCTCCTTTTCCTTCTAGGTTAGATGAGAAATAGATCTTCGAGCTTTTCAAGAAAGTCGAGATCAACCTACCTCTGATCGATGCTATCAAACAAGTCCCTAGATACGCAAAGTTCTTGAAGGAGCTGTGTTCCAAAAAGATAAGGTATGGAAGGGATGCAAAAATCAAGGTAGGAGAAAATATCTCGGCCATAATTCAGCGGAAGTTGCCTCTAAAGTGTCGAGATCCAGGTATGTTCACTATCCCTTGCATCATTGGGAGCAAAAAGGTAGAAAAAGTCATGTTAGACTTAGGAGCATCCATTAATGTTATGCCTTTCTCTGTTTACAAAGAGTTACAGCTAGGTCCGATGAAAGATACTCGAGTTATCATTCAATTAGCTGATAGGTCCAATGTATACCCTAGAGGTGTAGTCGAGGATGTCTTAGTTAAGGTGAATGAATTGATTTTTCCTATTGATTTCTACATTGTTGACATGGATGATACATTATCTGCACATAGATCTCTGATTTTACTAGGCCGTCTGTTTATGAAAACTGCCCGCACAAAAATTGATGTTGATAAAGGCATGATGAGTTTCGAATTTGATGGGGATGTTGTCACATTTAATATATTCGAAGCAATGAAGCATGTGGAAGATCCTAAGGCTCTTTTTATGGTAGATATTATCGATTCCATTACTAATGATTTTGTTGAGTGCAATTTCAGGGATAATAGTTTATAGCAGGTACTTTATGGAGGGATACCCGACCACATTGCAGATTCAGAGGAGGAAAAAGAGATCCGGGAACTCATACAACAGTTATACACTGCCAATGAATTTCCTATCAGAAATGCGGCCGGCCGTTTGCCCTTGCCGCCAATCACGGAACCCATTCTTCCATCTCATGTGAAAGCCCCGACTCTGGAGTTGAAGGTTCTTCCTGAGCATCTGAAGTACGCCTACCTGTGCGAAGCATATACTCTACCTGTCATCGTGAGTAAAGACCTTACCGCAGCCCAGGAAACACAACTTGTTACTCTTTTAAAGAAACACAGAGGTGCTATCGGTTGGACTCTCGCTGACATCAAGGGGATCAGCCCCAACATATGCATGCACCGTATATTTCTGGAAGAAAATCATAAACCATCCCGCGATCCTCAGAGGAAGTTGAACCCAGTAATGAAAGAAGTGGTGTTAAAAGAGATTCTGAAGTTGCTCCAATTGGGAATTATTTACCCAATCTCCGACAGTGTCTGGGTTAGCCCAGTGCACGTCGTTCCAAAAAAGTCTGGCTTCCAGCTCGTGAAGAATGAGAGCAACGAATTGATACCAATGAGATTGCAAACAGAGTGGCGAATGTGCATCGATTTCAGGAAGTTGAATGATGCCACACACAAAGACCACTTCCCATTACCTAGGATGAGATGCTCAAAAGATTAGCTGGGAATTCCTATTTCTGCTTCCTCGATGGCTACTCCGGCTACTTCCAGATTTTTGTAGCTCAAGAAGATAAAGAAAAGATGACCTTCAATTATCCCTTTGGGACCTTTGCTTGCCGAAAGATGCCCTTTGGTTTGTGCAACGCCCCAGGCACTTTCCAACGATGCATGATGAGTATCTTTTCCGACTTGATAAAGAGCTGCATCGAAATTTTTATGGATGACTTTACAGTCCATGGCGACTCTTTTGAGCAGTGTATGGAGCATTTAGACAAAGTTCTTTAAAGGTGTGTTGAGACCGATTTGGTTCTGAACTTCGAGAAGTGCCATTTCATGGTACAACAAGGAATTGTGCTCGGGCATGTCATATCTGCGAAAGGCATAGAAATGGATAGAGCAAAGATCGACTTGATCACAAAGCTTCCGTTCCCCCTCCAATGAGAAAGAAATTCGAGCCTTCTTAGGCCATGCCGGCTTTTACTGTCGCTTCATTCAAGATTTTTCCAAGATCGCTCAACCCATGACTAAACTGCTGTAAAAGGACGCTCCTTTCATTTTTGATGACAAGTGTAAGGAGACTTTTGATTTGTTGAAAAAGAAGCTGACTTTTGCCCCGATCATTCAGCCACCGCAGTGGGGACTTCCATTTGAACTCATGTGCGACGCAAGTGACTATGCTATTGGAGATGTCCTTGGACAAAAGATTGAGAAGCACAGTCATGTTATTTACTATGCTTCAAAAACTCTCAACCCGGCTCAATGCAACTACACAACTACAGAAAAAAAAGCTTCTTGTCGTTGTGTTCGCTTGTGAGAAATTTCGATCCTACATTGTTGGATCCAAAGTTGTGGTATACACTGACCATGCTGCTCTCAAGTACCTCCTATCCAAAAAGGAGTCTAAACCATGGCTAATTTGTTGGATTCTCCTCTTACAAGAATTTGATTTGGAGATTAAAGACAAGAAGGGAGCCGAGAATCATGTCACAAACCATTTGAGTAGACTGTTGATTGCATCCGACGGTATGCCCATACTGGACGATTTTCTAGATGAGCTTCTTCCTGCAGCTGTGGAAAGGGCACCCTGGTACGCTGACTTGGTGAATTTTCTCACCACTAGAATTTTCCCCAAAGGCTTTGAATCTGCTAGAAAGAACAAGTTGAAGAGCTAAGCCAAGTATTTCATCTAGGACGAGCCTTATTTGTGGAAGACTTGTGCCGATCAAGTCATTCGACGCTGTATTCCTGAGGAAGAGATTCCATCCATCCTCAGCTTCTGTCATGCCCACGCATGTGGCGGCCACTTTGGCCCAAGAAGAACAGCCCGCAAGGTCTTGGACTATGGTTTTTATTGGGAAACCATCTTCAAAGACGCCTACTTCTTTTGCAAAAATTGTGATCGTGGCCAATGTCTTGGTAACATTTCTTCAAGGAACGAGATGCCTCAAGTTCCTATCCTAATATACGAGATCTTCGACGTTTGGGGCATGGATTTCATGGGCCCATTTCCAAGCTCCTTCGGCCACTCCTACATTCTTTTAGCCGTCAACTACATTTCCAAGTGGGTTGAAGTTAAAGCTACCCCAACCAATGATTCTAAGGTCGTTGCCAAATTCCTCAAGGCTCAAATTTTTCAACGATTTGGTATTCCTCGAGCTATCATCAGTGACCAAGGTACGTACTTTTGCAACCGCACTTTAGAGGCGCTGTTCAAGAAGTATGGAGTCACCCATCGAGTTGCTACGGCATACCACCCGCAGTCTAATGGCCAAGCTGAAGTTTCCAATCGAGAGATCAAAAACATTCTGGAAAAGACCGTATGCCCAAACCTCAAGGATTGGAGCCTGCGACTAGACGATGCTACATGGGCATATCGCACGGCTTTCAAGACACCTATCGGGATGTCCCCTTATCGTCTAATTTTTGGGAAACAGTGCCATCTTTCAGTCGAGCTGGAACATCGCGCTTTTTGGGCCGTAAAACAATGCAACTTAGATCCTCGACTGGCCGGTCTTGAATGCCGCTACCAATTACAAGAGCTCGAAGAAATCCGTTTGGAGGCCTATGATAGTGCCCGTTCTTACAAGGATCGTACTAAGCTATTGCACGACAAATATATCCGGAGGCAAACTTTTGAGGTTGGCCAAAAAGTTTTACTTTTCAATGCTCGTCTTCGCCTCATGCTCGGTAAGCTCAAATCTCACTGGATGGGCCCCTTTGAAGTCGTATCTATCAGTCCACATGGAGCTGTGGAAATTCGCAGTTTGGATACTTACAAGGTATTAAAGGTAAATGGCCAGTTGCTCAAGCCATATTGTGCCGACATCACTTTCTCAAGTTTTGATGGGGTTGATCTTACAGCCCTGATGATTCACCACTAGCTGCTCCACACTGTCGAGCCTTCAACGTTAACTAACGGCGCTTCTCGGAAGGTAACCCAATTTCTTGTTCCTTTGTTCTTTTATTTTTCCACTTTCGCTTTATTCTTTTATCTGCTTTAATTTTCTAATTTATTTTTTCTGTCCTTTTAAAACAAAAAAAAAATTGGGGGAGGCACCATAATGTTCTACGCCGCATGGGCACACCGCCTATGGGGGAGCGGTTTTGGAAGTAACCGCTAATTCAAGTGTGGGGGGAATTTAGGAATTTCGTTTTTATTTGCAGGGACCTCATTGCAAATAGCCCATCGTCAATTTGGGAAATTTTTGCCCTAACCCCCAATTCAATTTAACCCCATACTTGGTAACTTTCTACTCATTCAAAATTTTATTCTTTTTTCTTTGCAGCAGTTACCCAACCGTTCGTCTTCCCGCTTCCCCCCAACCGCCAACGCCGTTCGCATCTCCGACCTCATTCACCGTCCACCACCATGGGAAAAAGACGATCCTCCGCCGCCAAGCGCAAAGCCACTATCCCGGAACCACCACCTCCATCTACTGAGGAACCAACACCCTAGGAACATTCCTCTCCATCAACGCCGGTCGTTTCGCCTCCACCATCTCCGACTGCCATTCTCCCTGAAACCAACCAACCTCCACCCTTCCTCCGCCGTATACTGAAACGACGAGCCGAGGCGGGTCCCTCCAGCACCACCAAGCGACGAAAACTTCCCACCACTGAGTCACCACCACCGACAGACCACCAACCTCACCGCCGCCTTCTCCGGCCAATTCCACCGCACAAGCGAGTCCGCTGCCCGCTGTCTCACAAACGCGTGCTTCCACTCCTCCGCCAGAGAGCACTCTCGCTCCCTCCCCTGTTTCAGACCAGCCGCCTTCATCCTCTGCCCCGGCCAAGTCATCAAAGAAGGAGACAAAAGGCAAAGCCCCAGCCGCCTCTCCAAGTTCTGCCGCTCCGGCTTTTCTACCACCGGATGATGTAAAGTGCCGCACCGACTTGAACACTAACTGTGTTCTCATTGGCGCGCGCCTTTTCGATTGGTCAAATATTGATGTGTTAGGGGTTAACGATCGTATTAGGAGTTTCTTTGTTGGAATTGGATGGGATAAACTACTTGATGTTTCTGTGGATGTGCATCGTGCTTTAGTTGTCGAATTTTTATCTTCTTTTGATTTTGATACCTCGAGGGGGCTCGAGGATAGGCATGTCATTGTGTTTTGTCTTCATGGTGGTAAGTTTCATATGTCCGTTACTAATTTGAACATTGTGCTTGGTTTTGAGTCTGATGCCTCGATGCTTGAAGATGAGTATAAGTCGTCCCTTTGTGATGTTCCCGCTGTTTTCTCTCAAATGGCTAGCGAAACTTGGGCTAGGCTTTCTATAGATGAATCTTACTGTTCTCGCTTCTCTAAGGGAGCTCATTTGAAGGATGATGCTCTTCGCCTTTGTCATAGGTTCCTCTCTGCTAACGTGTTTGGTCGATTAGACATGCTGAACTTGGTTACTATGCAAGAGCTCTTTTTACTTGATTGTATGGATTCTGGGACTAAGGTCAACTTTGGGTACTGGCTTGCCAAACGATGGCCTTTCAGTGCCCATCACACCCTCTGCCGTGTCCCCTGGGTTGTTTTGTTACTCTACTTGCGGAGAGACTCCACATACCCCTTTCTGACCCTGAGCCTTTGCCTTCCATGCTCTTTAGTTTGGAGGATTTTGCTGCTATGAAATTGTTGTTTGTGAATGATCAGGGCCAATATCAGCTTACCCGGCCGGGCATTGAAGGCCCGCGTCGATCTATTTCTACAGGGCCTGCTGCTTCCTCCCTCCTGCCGGCGATTGAGGAGTTGATCACCACTGCCACCGCTCGACTTGAGGACAGCCTTGGCCGCCGGCTGGATGAGATTGATGGTCGCCTGGATGTGATGGAGCAGGTGATCCGCCATTTGGCGGATCAGAGTTAGTTCTCTCATATCCCTCCCCTTTTACTCCTTGTATGCATGTGTTTTGTTTGCTTTTAGTTTTGTTTTTCTGATTTTCTTAAGAGTTTTCTGTCTTGATTCGTGCCCCTTCTCACAGCGAGGACACTGTGTCTTTCAAAGTGTGGGGGGAGTCTTAATGATTTGTGAAAAATAAAAAATAATAAATAAAAAAAAAACTGTTGTTTTTTTTGTGAGTCATTTTCTTTGGATTTTGCTTGGGATTTTGATTAAGTGTTGATAGTTTGAATTGATAAGAATGAGGATGTATGAGCTGTGATGGTTTGACTGGTTGAGAGGTTGAATTTGTGATAGAATATGCCATGTTTTGGATGAAATCTGGGATGATGAATTGTGTTTGCAATCAAAACATTTTAAGCCTACAAATTGTAAGTTCTCGAGCCTATGAGCATGCATGAATTAAGAGCTCAATGTTTTTGTTGATGAGTGTTATCTGACTAGTTATTCGATGCTTGAATTGCTTTGCTGCCACTTTGTTGTCATTTTTTTTTAATTTCATTTGCAAAAATGATCAAGGCATTAGGGATACTCGAGCTAATGGTCCAAAAGAAAATGCCCTGCCTATTCATTGTCAATTAGTGAGCCCATTTTGAGCCTAATAAATCCATGTTCATTGATTACAGCCACTATAAATTAGCCTTTGCTTTTCTTTTGGCCTGCTTTTGTCCTCGGAATCAGGCATGTTTGGTATGGATAGTTATTTGAGCTGTAATATTGGAAGGGTTGAAGGCCAGAAAAAAAGAAGAGTCATGAATTCTCACTCCATGCCCCTCGAAAAAAAAAGAGAAAGAAGAAAAAAATGAATGAAGCACAGCTTCAGAAAAAAAAAATAGAGATAAAAGATTGAGGAGAGGGATGTGCAAAAGAGCAACACTCATTATGCTCACAACTCTTGAATAAGGCCTACCTTGATTTGAAAAGAAAGAAAAGTAGTTGCAGCCACACTTCATAAAGAAATTCATGCTTAAACTTGCTTGGTTTCATCCCTCCTTAGCTACTTTAGCCAAATATATCCTACCTTATGAACCTAAGCCCCATTACAACCAAAGAGGGAAAGACCTTGTGATTTGTGATGAACGTGAAGAGTGATGATTTTGATGACAAATAAGCAATTCTATGTTGAAAATAGCTAGTCATGATCTTTGAGTGAATGGCCTCCTGATCTGATTTCGTTGAGTGATGAAGAGTGAATCTTGGTGAGGCTGGATTGTGAAGCATAAATTCTAACATGATTGACAGAATATTGGCATATTTCTTGAACAAATTGGTTGGAGGTTTGTGGATTGATATATCACAGTTTATGCTCTGAGTTCTCATTGATTTGGGTTGTTGATGCTTGGTCAATCATCTTTGTCGAGTCTGTTATTGTTCTTGATGTTTTTCTTTGTTCTTGTTTGTGTTGCTCGAGGGCGAGCAAGGGTTAAGTGTGAGGGGATTTGATAGGACGTATTCTACTTGTTATTATCACGTTTTTTTTTGTGCCTTTTCTCCTTATTATTTAGCCCCTAGTTGTGTATTTTGGATATATGATGTGTTGTTGAGTTGTGTAGGGATGTGGTGTAAAACTGGAGAAAAGAGGCAGGTTTTGGTATGAAAAGATATAAGTAAAGAGAAGTATGGTTCGAGTTCGAGCGGACTGAGCTGCAAGGGCATGCAGCTGGAATATTGAGACAGATTTCTGGAGGCCCGATCCAGAGTACGTTTTGGGCTTGCTAAAGCCCAGTTCTCGGCCCACGCGCAAACCTGGAAGCGGAAACCTTTCTCCACTACTTTTTGAAGTATTTTGCATGGGATTTACCTAGTTTAGGATCTTATTTTCCTATTAGAGACTTTATCTTTTATGGATTGTAAATATATATTAGGTATTTTAAGCTTATTTTGGATCATCACGCACGCAAGAAACGTGAACGCAGCAGTACACAGTTTTATTTCAGTTTTATTTTCTTCCTTCTCTCGATATCATCATCGCGCGATTATACAACTTTTGGTTGATTAATTCCAGCATGCAAAGTAGCTAAATTACTCGTATTCCGGTGACGACGACGAAGCTCCGCTTATATAACTGTGAGATCTAATTGTTTGTTCATAATTAATTTATGCATGTATCTGTTATTCTTGGATTTCGGGTCGTAATTATTCTAAGTTTATCGAGTAGTTGCAAATATTTGGTAGGTTGTGATTAATTATTAGCTAATTTAAATGGGCCATACGTAATCGTGGTTTAGGTTTAATAAGTGGTAAAACGGTTGCTCAAATAACTAGGGGAATAACAGAGTTAATTTTACAGTCCTGCGTCAGAGTCTGTAAGTTAAGAATTGGGTCTTTCTTGTGCTCATTGCTGTCGGCTCATTAAACTCAGAGAGCGTCTCTTACAGTTGTCAGTCGATTAGGGAAGTAATTAATGAAGCGTCTTCTTAATTATCGAAACAGTATAGAGAGATGAGGTCGTGTCAGAAGCGTCTTCGGTGACTATAACTGATTTGCATGGTTTGATTAATTAATTCCTGCATCTGTGATCAGTGTTATAAGTGGAGTGGAGTTCGTTAGATCCGGAATACCCTTTTGTCATTAGTTTAAAACAGTTCGTTGCGTAATTATTTTCTTCAGTTGGTTATTTAATTCCTCAATTTATTTTGTTACATAATTCACACAAAACACATTTCTGGAAGTTTGGGCACATAGACTGAAAGTCAATAGTAATCCTCGCTGGTCCTTTGGGAGACGATCCTACTCGCCACTGTACTCTGCAGTGTGGCTTGCCGACGGAAGTCGGAACATTTATTTTTGGTGAAAAATGACGCACCAAGCCCTACTCAGATTGTAGCTAAAAAGAGAGGCATGACAGTTGTTCAAAATGAGGGTAGTGAATTGATAGCTACTAGGGTTGTCACAGGTTAGAGGGTTTGCATAGATTATCGTGCTCTAAATGCTGCAACTAGGAAGAACCATTTTCCCTTGCCATTTATCGATCAAATGCTTGATAGATTAGCTGGGTATGAGATCTATTGTTTTCTAAATGGCTATTCTGGTTACAATCAAATTCTAATAGCCCCTGAAGACCAACATAAGGCAGCATTCACTTGTCTCTATAGAATTTTTACTTTTTACATGATGTCTTTCGGTCTTTGCAATGCGCCTGCTACATTCCAAAGATGCATGATGGAAATCTTCCATGACTTGATTGAAAATGTTATGGAGGTTTTTATGGATGACTTCTCTGTTTTTGGGAACTCTTTTGATCACTGTTTGGAAAACCTAACCCAGGTTTTACAGAGATGCGAAGAAACTAACCTCTTGCTCAACTGGGAAAAGTGAAATTTTATGGTTAGAGACGGAATTGTCCTTGGGCATAGAGTTTCTGCTGCAGGGTTGGAGGTAGACTGGGCTAATATCATTACCATCGAGAAGCTCCCACCCCAGCAAATGAGAAAGGGGTTCGAAGTTTCTTAGGCCATGCCGGGTTTTACCGCCGTTTTATCAAGGATTTCTCAAAAATTTCTAAGCCTCTTTGTCGCTTGTTAGAAAAATAAAATGAATTCATTTTTGATGATGCGTGTTTGCAGGCATTCGAGACGCTCAAGAAAGCCTTAATGACTGCCCCAGTGCTCATCACTCCGGATTGGAAGGAGCCTTTCGAGTTGATGTGCGACGCAAGTGAGGTGGCGGTAGGGGCCGCATTGGGTCAAAAGAGGGAAAAGATGTTCCATGTAATTTACTATGGGAGCAAGACACTCGATCCAGCCCAAGTAAATTATATAACTACAGAGTGTGAACTCTTAGCCGTGGTGTACGCTTTTGATAAGTTCCGGCCCTACCTCATTGGGGCCCGGACTATAGTACACATGGATCATGTAGCCCTGAGACGAATTCTTTTACTTCAATAGTTCGATGCGGAGATAAGAGATTGGAGGGGGTGTGAGAATGTGGTAGCGGACCACCTCTCACATTTAGAGCATACCCTGAATGAGTTAGAGGACAAAAAGTCTATCAATGATGATTTCTCGGATGAGAGGATACTAGCCGTACAAGCTACTATGCCTTAGTTTACAGACTTTGTGAATTATTTGGTGGCTGGGGTCAAGTCCGTAGAACTTGAGAGTTACAAATGAAAGAAATTCTTCCATGAGGTGAAGTTTTTCATTTGGGATGAACTATACCTTTTCAGACATTGTGCCGACTTGGTTTTAAGAAGATGTGTGCCCGAAGACCAATGGGGAGAGATTTTAGAAGCATGCCACACCGGGCCAAGTGGTGGCCATTTTGGTGCCAATTGGACCACTAGGAAAGTCCTTCAAAGTGGATTCTATTGGCCTACACTATTTAGGGATGCAGGAGGATTTGTAAAGAGCTGTGGACAATATCAACGGATGGGTTCAATATCCAAGAGGGACGAGATGTCTATGAGAAACACAATTGAGGTGAAGCTCTTCGATGTATGGGGTATAGATTTTATGGGTCCGTTTGTGGCTTCTGAAGAAAATGTGTACATACTTCTAGCTATTGATTTCATATCCCGTTGGATAGAAGCAGTGCCCACAAAGACAAATGACTCTAAGGTGGTACTCAAGTTCTTGAAGAGGAATATACTTACACGTTTTGGTGCCCCGAGAGCTCTCATTAGTGATGGTGGTCCCACTTCTGTAACAAATGGATGTCAATGCTACTTGCTAGGCATGGGGTGAAGCACAAGATCACCACACCCTATCACCCCCAAGCAAATGGTCAGACGGAGCTAGCAAATAGGGAGATCAAGTAAATTCTGCAGAAGGTGGTCAGGACTAATGGGAAGGATTGGGCCTCCTTGTTGGACGAGGCACTTTGGGCGTACCGGACCGCATATAAAACGCCGTTGGGTATGTCACCATACCAATTAGTCTTTGGGAAATCTTGCCACTTACCAGTTGAGTTATCTCACAGAGCTTTTTGGCCACTAAGAAACTTAATTTCGATCCCATAGCATCAAGAGGAGAAAGAATCTTTCAATTGAATGAACTTGATGAGTTTATAATGGAAGCATTTGAAAATTCAACTATCTACAAGCTCCGGGCAAAGTTTTATCATGACAAGCTTATAAGGAACAAAGAGTTGGCCCCGGGAGATGAAGTGCTTCTCTTTAATTCAAGGCTAAAGCTCTTTCCTGGGAAATTGAAGACAAAATGGAGTGGCCTATTTACAATTGAGAGAATTTTCGATGGAGGCGCGGTTGAGCTCAAAGGAAAGGATGGATGCTTTTTTGTAGTGAATGGGCATCGGGTTAAGAAATTCTACAAAGCGGAAGACAAGCTTGAGCCTACCATATGCTACCTCCAGGATGTCTAATGTTTGGTAACCCTGTCGAGCTAACGACATTAAACTTAGCGCTTATTGGGAGGCAACCCAATTTTTCTTTTGTTTCTTTTAATCCTTTTTAAATTTTATAGTTGTTTGTAGTCAGGTGTTTCTGGTTGTTTTTAGTCTTAGTGTTTTGTTGTTGCTAATATTTTGGTAAGTTTAAGTGCAAAAAGTGCAGGGGATAGGGTCAAAATTCACCAAATATGGAGCCCCGAGCACAGGGTGGCGTGACCCGGGGTCAGAGTGGGTGCGAGTGCGCGTGTACACAGAGAATGTAAAACATCATTGCTCGGCGTGACTCGACTCAGAGACGGCCTGACGTGAGCAGCTCGGTCGCGCCACCTGGCATGGTCTGATCGATGAAGATCCTGGCGCGACTGGCCCAGTCGCGCCCAAGGCACGGCCCGACTGCCCAGACCGGTCGAGCCCCCTCAGTCGCGCCAGCTTACGAGTTTTTAAACCCCTCTACCCCTTTCATTTCTATTCACATTTTTTCTAAATTTCTCTCAATCCTCTCATACCCATACATGAACACACTTAATTTCTCCACAAATTGTCAATCTCCTACACACAAGAACACCCCCAATCCAAGGTATGAAGTTTCTAATCTCTTCTTCTCCATTATCTATGGTTCAAATACTCTATTTTAAATTTTTTGGGGAAAGCATGATTTTAGTTGATGGATATGCTTGTTGATGGATGAATTATGTTCTTACCCATGAGCTTTAGTGAATTTGGTGACGAATTTGGGTGTTTATGGTGGAATTTTGGAATTCCAAAAAACCTAGGGTTCTAAAAAATTTGGGGGAATTTGAAGTTTTATATTCACCATGTTCTTGTTGGGATAATTGGAGCCTGTTTCATTTATAGACCCTAGGCATGTTGGATTTTGTTTGAATTATGGCCTAAATGTGCAAATTTTTGATTTCCATAGATTAAGGTTCTTGATAATTTGGGAAAAATTGCTATGTGATCTGAATTCATATGCAAATTCATGATGGCTTAGCTAAATTTGTGCCACATTGTTGTGTTTGGTTGTTGAGAACCCAAATGGGAAGCATGATGATTTGATGAAGCATGAATAGGGGTTATGGAGATTATAGGGGATTATATATGTCATATGGAATTTTTATTCTTTTGTTGAGCTTTATTTATGCAAATTTAAACCCTGTGAGATGTTTGATTGCGCATGTTGCCCCATATGTTAAGTTTTTGGTGGGAGTGTGTTATATGGAGTTTTGCATGATTGAATTGAATGTTGCTTAGGTGTTGTGAGATGTTGAAGCGTTTGAAAGTGTATATGTGGTAATTTTGTCTAAGTGTCGGCTCCTCATGGTCTTAAGTAGTGTCTACGCCCGTTATGTGTTACACATTTGATGATGTGTCTTTGATAAGAATTTGTTTTGAATGTGTAAGATATGGCATGATGGGGTAGAGAAACACGTCGAAGAAGGGTAGTCGAGTCCAAGAGTGATGAGGAAGAGGCTCGGGATTACTAACAGGAGTCCGAGGAAGAGGAAGATGAAGAAAGTAACAATGAAGAGGCCGGAGAGGATAAGGCCGAAGACGAAGCCGAAGACGAGAAAGATGATATCGATGAGGATGAGGTCAAAGAGGATGAGGCCTCGTGTCTGTTTAGTGTCTAATTGTGTTATTTTAATTTATTTATTTTATTGTGTTTAGTACTTATTTTGTTTAATTTTATATTGTTTTGTGTTGATTTTACATGTTTATTTGTGTTTATTGCTCTAATGGTGGATTGTGCCAAGTATTGCAAAAACTTGAGCTTTTAATCATAAAAGCAGGTATTTTACGGCAATTAGGTGGCAAGTGCAAATCGAGTAATTGAGCTGGGTTGTTTAATTAAGAAGATCAGGATGTTAAAAGGAATTGAGGAAAAGCACCCGCACGGGCGGGCACCACAGCGCGGGCGGGGCGCGAAAAGGCCGAGAGACCCTTTTGTCATTCCAAGGGTACATGGACTCTCGACTGGACAACTTCCAGCACTCTATTGCCGACACCATGAGCACCTTTGGGGATCAAATCCGGGATTCCATATCAACTTCTTGGCAAGAGCATAATGCCCGCATGTTGCAACAGCAAGAGTGTTGGGATACTTCTTTTGCCCTTATGCATGATGCGATTGGGGCTGTGCACCAGGATGTTCGGGGCATTAACACTCGCCTTGACACGCATGATGAGCAAATTCGAGCCCTCCAATCGAGCTGGGATGCATGGACTCTTGCCTCTTCATTTTCGTCACCACCACCACCACCAGATGAGCAGTGAAGTACTTTGTGTTTTGTCTTACTTGTGTGAGTTGTTTTTCTTGTAGTTGTCGTATTTTCTTTCCATTTTGGTATTTACCTGTGTTGTTTTGTAGGAGCTCGCGCAAGTTGCCAGGTTTTCTACAAAATTGTGACGTTCTCTACTCCCTTTTCCCTTTTGCTTGCATTCATTTTTCATACATTGAGGACAATGCATGTTACAAGTGTGGGGAAGAGCTTGTTATGTTATGTAGTGAATTGTGTCTTTTTTGCTTAAATATGTTGGTATGGATGATGTTATGTTAATTATGTTGGTTTTGATATGCATGATTTTTGTTTTAGTTATCTAAGTATAGTGTGATTCTCCCACTTAGTATTTTGACTTGCCAGATGGTCAAATTTGAAAAAAAATTTATATGAATCTTCAAGAAATTACTCTCAAGTTGGTCATGAAAAAAAAGGAATTGTTTCGTGGTGTCACTCTTAAGCATGAATTATTTTTGAATGTGATCACAATTTGATGATTAACGTTGAAGGGTATTGCTCTTGAAGAATAGGAAGCATGCTTGGCCTTGTCTTAAAAACTACTCCCCTTAATCATTTATCCTAGTATTTATGATATATAAAAAATAATCATCTAAAAAAATTAAAAATATATATATATATAGAAAAAAAATAATAATAAAATAAAAAAAAGAGAAAATGGGGGAAAATAAGGATCTCTACTCCTCTAGTTGATTTATTCGACTGTGAGTATGGGAAACCACGCAAGGACACTAGGGATGTCCTCCCTATGGTTGTACCTTGTGATTCTTGATCCATACCCCCATGAATGTGTTTAAATAAATGGGATTGCATTCCGAATTCTACTCCTCTCATGTGTGTTAAACCTTTCACGTGTTGCATGATGAGTATGGAAAACCACATTAGGAAGCTCGGTTATACTCGATGATTTGACCTAATGATCCTTGTCCTGTGTTTGCAATCCCTTTATCGCTTAATGAAGTATTTTAATAAATGTGGATGTGATTTGTGGGGATGTAAATTAATTGAATTTGGGCAAGCATGTTTTTCCTAGACTTAAGAAGACAAGCAATTCACTTGATAAGATATTGTGTTCACATTCTTGAATAATGAATGCTTTTGCGGGAACCATGCAAATTGACGATTACATGATCACCTTGTGAATATTTCCCTCTTGCTTCATATTTTTAATTTCTTGTTTTCTTGAGGACAAGCAAAGAGCTAAGTGTGGGGGAGTTGTTTAGTGTCTAATTGTGTTATTTTAATTTATTTATTTTATTATGTTGAGTACTTATTTTGTTTAATTTTATATTGTTTTGTGTTGATTTTACGTGTTTATTTGTGTTTATTGCTCTAATGGTGGATTGTGCCAAGTATTGCAAAAACTTGAGCTTTTAATCATAAAAGCAGGTATTTTACGGTAATTAGGTGGCAAGTGCAAATCGAGTAATTGAGCTGGGTTGTTTAATTAAGAAGATCAAGATGTTAAAAGGAATTGAGAAAAAGCATCCGCACGGGCGGGCACCACAGCGCGGGCGGGGGGTGAAAAGGCCGAGAGCCTCGCGCCCCCGTCGAGCATAACGCCCCCGCCACGCCATCCGCCCCCGCGGGGCTGGCCCCCGCCGTGTGCTGTGCGCCCCGCGGTACCCTGCAGCCCGTCGGTGCGCGGGCTGCTCCCTCTCCTTCTCGGATCCAGTTTTCCCTCGTGTTGTAACTCCACTCCTTTTCACTCCACTTCCAACTGATTCTAATCAGTTGAGGATTCTTTTGAACTGCATTTTTAATTCCTAGACTTTATAGCTTTTTATTACCTAAACTTTTAGAGTGGACTTTTGGGCACAAATCTTCCACAAAAATCCCTTTCATTAATTGATCTCTTACCATCAATCTCACATCACCTTCTCTCTCTCTCTCTCTCTCTCTCTCTTACGATCCTCTCTCTCTCTCCCTCTCATTTTCTAATAGATTTTGGGGATTCACCATCATTCCATTCCATTCCATTCACTTCATTCTTACCACACCACTCACACCATTCTCTCCATTCTCTCTCTCTTTTCACACACACTACACACACTAAATCTCTACACATTTCTCCTTCACCATTTTCACCACCATCACCTTCACAAGAGAGAAGAGGAGGTAAAGAAGAAGAAGGGAACCAAGCCAAGCTAGGAGAAGAGAAGATGAGAAGGTCCCGACGACGAGCCATCCGCGGAAGCTAAGCTCGGAGGAGGTTTCTCTTGTGTTTCCTTTGTAATTCTTGGATGTTTGAGGGGATTTGTCCCAAAACTCTTGAAGAATACTTAATATTGTAGAAGTTTGAGTTATTTGCATTTGATTTATGAAATGACTTTCATCTATGATCTATGTGTTGTTTTAAGCATGTTTAGTGGCTAATCTCTCTATTAGGGGGTAGAGGATCGATGTGGTTTTGATCTATGCTTGTTCTTGTTGATTGTTGTTGTTGGAATCGTGCTTTTTCATGTTTAGGTAATTGATCACTACTTGAACATTGATAGGATTTAGAGAAGTCTTGATTGTGAATCTAAATCCGGATATTGGTTCCTTCGACGTTAGGTGCATGGGGTTCCTAAGCCTAATATGTTAATCTCGCTTGTATGATATAGCTAAGAGAGGTTTAACGGATAGACGGTGACAGGAATTGAAGTTAAACCAATTGGAATGGTCTATCATATTTGTGAGAATAGCATTATCAACTTGACTTAAGCATAGTGATAAAACCATTGAGAGAATCTACACCCTAATACCTTAATCAAACTTATTTCCTCTAATCTTAATTTAATTTGTGTATTTGCATTTAATTGTCTTGCTTTAGTGTCTATTTTGAATTCCTAGCATAATCATCATCAAAACCCCCTTGTTAGAATGTCTAGATTTTATTGTAGTTGTTTTGTTGAAAGCATGTGTAGTCTTTAGATAATTCTTTCGCATAAAGTCTTCTTTGAGAGATCGACTCGGGTTAAGTTTATTACTTCTACAATTGACCTCGTCCAATTGCGGGTGTGATCCTAAGTAGTTGTCTCGTGAGCATAAACTGGAAATATAAATAGTAAATTTGTGGACCGCGAAACAGTGTCCTCCCTTAAATTGGACCGGGGATCATCCAAGTGAAGTGGGAGTCCATTTGTTGAAACATGAGTACAAAGTGAAATGGTTAAAAATGTCGAAGCATTTTAAGATCAAGGCGACAAAGTTTGCAGATGCGGTGGCTGCCCGACAGTTGGGGATATATGAGGATGTTTGGAGGTTGTTCGGGTGATTAGGGTGGATGAATGTGTTGGATGGAGGATGGGTCACCTACCCCGTGCTGGTAAAAGAATTCTTGGCCACACTTAAGGTCAGGTCCACAGATAGAAGGGGGCCCATTTGGTGCAAATTTCATTTGGGGAACCAAAATTAGCGGTTTACCATGAATGAGATGAACCACATTTTGGCACCCCACGTGATGGGATTTTCCACCAACATCCCACCTTTCACCTTGAGGACTTTATGAGGCGCATCATAGACCCGGATCCCAGAATGGCGTGATATGACTTCAGCAAGGCTAAAGCCTCCCACATCCAGAATTCGATATTCAGATAGATCCAGAGGGTTCTTTCCTCCACCGTACTTGCCCGTCACGAGAACAGTGGCTTCCGCACCCAAGAGATCTATATGATCTGGTGCATGCTGAAGGCAATAAACGTGGACTTTGCAGCTCATTTTTTAGATCAGTGCAAGAGGCAGACTGCACCGGGCAGTGGGAAGATATGCATTGGGGACTTGATCACCCCAATTGCTAGAGCCTTGAATGTGGATCTTTCCAACTATGTAGTTGTACCCGGGTGTAGGAAGATCAACTTGCAACACCTCCGCAATGCCCGGATGATTGGGTCAGCCGCTCCCCCAATTTCACCTCCATCACTACTTTTGAGGAGCAGAGAAACGGGATGATGAATACGCCAGAGCATCGTGCCCTAATGACAGTGACTGATTCTGGTCCACGTAGGCCCCCTCAAGGGGAGGCATCTACATCTTAGGCATCGAGAGCAGTCAGGCGATCAAGGGAGGATGTGCAAGAGGAGCAGTTCAGCAACATGGAAGGGATGCTGACAGAGATGACGACCAACATAGGGCATATGCGGGTGGATATGACCTCCAAATTTGGGGATATGCACACAGAGATGGATATGCGCTTCACAGGGCTGCAGGAGAACTTTGATGCACGATTCACAGGGTTACAGAAAGATATTGGGGCCCATTTAATGGACATGCATGAGGAGCTGGACTCGAGGTTCTCTAACCTCCAGTTGCACGTTGATTCCCGCTTCACTGGGATCAATGCAGAAAGTCAAGGTTTGCAGAGAAATTTTAATACTTTCTAATCTGGTTTCAATGATTTTGTAGGTTACATGAGGCAATGGACTGGACAGAGCTCATCTTCACAGTGGCTTCCTCAACAATTCCAGCAATATCCTCCATATCCGCATCCATTTCCACCTTATCCTCCGTACCAGCCGCAGCAGCCACCTCAAGACCAAGACTGCTCTGGGAACTAAGTTTGCCTCTCTCACGGTCCCACTATTCTTCCACCCAAACTTACCCTACCTTTGGCATGGTGCAATTTTGGGTGAGGGGATATGCTAGTGGTGACCCGTTGAGCTCTAGCCTCCTAGTTTTTCATGAACAATTTTAATTCTTGAACAATTTATTTTATGTTATTTGGATACTTTGGTACGTTTATTTAGGAATATTTGATAGCCCCGCTGATTTGTATGGATACATTTGATAGTTAGGATTTTATTTGGGCTATGTAATAAGTTATGCTTAGATTTGGGTGTGAATCTTGTTTCGATATTTTTCTATCTTTGAGCATTTATTTGTCCTCTTAACAGGAGTAGAGAAAAGAAGGATGAGATTGAGCATGATTAGGGGTTTATTTAACCTTGCCTATGATGATAAAAATTTGTGCAATTTTTTTTTGAAAAATCATGCATGGAAATGAGTGATTAGTGATTAACATGTAGATTGAATTATGGAATTTTGGCATATCTTGCATACCACGTGAAATTTGGGCCATATTATTTTCCTTGCTTGAGAGTTTCTTCAACAATGCTAGTATCTCTAGAACTTGCTCTACAAACTCGTATGATTATGTATGTGCTTAAAGAAACATGAAGATGACCTAAAGCGGTTCTTGTAAAAATTTTGAGCCTAAAATTTTCTTTTATATGAAACACATCCTTTTTCCACCCCTTTTGAGCTATGATGAAAATTATTTTGTTGAAAAGCCAAGGGTAGAGGGGATTGATGAGAATAGTAGGCTTGGAATGACAAAAACTTGGGAGCATAAAACGTGAAATGTCTCGAGAATGATAAATATGATTTTAGCCTTGATGAATTTAAAAGTGAGTCATTCTCCTAGAATTAGTAAGGGAAACAATAGAGTGAAGATATAAAAAGAATAGAAGAACAACAAATGATCACTCTAGCTCGTGTTTTGAAAGTAAACAATCTTTTATAGGAGAAGTGAACTAAAAGTAGGCTAAGGATTGTCCGTTTTATTGCTACAAAAGCCCCAAGTAAATTTAAGGAGGGTATAAGAAAGCTTTGTAGATTGCTTTGCTTAGATTTGTATTAGGAATGGGATTGAATTGGAGCCACTCTTCCCTATATTTTCCTACCTGTCCAAAGAGCCGAACGCTTCAACCCGAAAGACCTATGTGATTCTTGTTTCTAGCACATATTGTAATGATATTGAGTTATTTTGCAAGCATATGGTTGCATTTTGGTATTGCTTGATGTTGATTGAAAATATGCCTTTCTTGACCCCTATGAGGTTTAGTTGTGCGATTGATTCTTTAACCAAAAGAGGGGAGCCAAAGTTTCATAATTTGATCTTTATGCTTGTAGAGATTTGATCTTGTTTACCTTGCATGGGTTTTACATGTTTCTTCTGAGGCAATAAGATTTGAAAATCCCCTATCTTTGTCTCTTTTGATCCCTAGTGTTTCTATTTCTTGTTTGGGGACAAACAAGTGTTTAAGTTTAGGGAGTTGACAAAAGGGATTTTCACCCATATATCCGAGCATAACCCATTCGTTTTAAATGATCTTTTCCTTTATTTCGTTATTTTAGTGTTGCTTTTCTGTTTAGTTGTGTAATAAGTGTTTTTACACGCAGTTATGTATTTTCAGGGCAACTCGAGCGGGTCAGGACTCCGAGACACAGAGATGGAGCGACCCGGGGTCAGAGTGGGTGCGACCGCGTGTCTATGCAGAGGCCCCGAAAGTCTAGCACCCGGGGCGGCCCGACTTAGATGAGCCAAGCGCGACCAGGTGGTGCGACCCGAGCACTGCCCGGTGCGGGGTCAAAGTAGGCACGACCGGGCGTCCATGCAGAGGCCCCGAAAGCATGGCTCCCGGCGCGGCCCGAGCACAGGGTGGTCCGGCGCGACCAGCTCAGTCGCGCCACCCGGCGCGGCCCGATCGGGGCGCGACCGAGCTCGTGTCACGCCCCCTATTCCGTCCTGATTTTGCATTTTCCCATTTCATTTTCGTTTTATTTTATTAGGCAAAAAATGTAGTAGTATAAATACCCAACTTTGTTCAAAAACTAGGGTATCATTAACACTTAGCCCCCAAAAATAGAAGAGAGAATTGTGAGAGAAATTTTGTATTGGATGCTTGAAGATTTTGAAGATTTTGAAGTTTGAAGTTTATTCATCACCTTTTCGGGTTTACTCTATTCTATGTTTATGCTTTTCCTTCCTCTTGGTTATTTTTGTTTTTTTTCTTTAGCTTCAAGCATGTTTAGCTAAATGTTTTAATCCTAGGGTAATGTGATTTAGCATTGGATGTTGGATTTTTGGATGAAAAAAAGCATGTTATCTCCCTCTCTTTTTATTTCTCATGAATCAATGTTGTGTTTGCATCTAGCTAGGGTTGGCCACCTTAAGCTAGATTTTGTGGTGAATATGCTTTGAGAAGAGCTATTTAGCATGGGAAATTGATTTATGAGCCCAATTTGGTATTGAATGAGAATTTTATGCCTAGTTGGTTTTGGATGATTAATGGTGCTTAATTTGAGAAAATTGGAATTTAATCCTAGAGATAGGAAAATTCCCCTTTTGTTCAATTAAATCTTAGAAGCTCGAGAGAGTTTATGATTATTTTTATATTAATCATGAGTGGTGTTAATATGAGTTCTAATCCCAAAATCTAATATCCGTGTTGATGAACATTACCTTAGGATCTTTTCTCTATTTGTTGCCCTTTTTTATTGCATTTGTGATCATTTTGTTCTTATTTTAGTCTAATTCAACAAATTGTTCAATTTTATGTTTAGAGTAAAAACCAAACCAAATCTATGTTTACGTGTTGCTTGACTTGTGAAATGACACGAGTGTGATGCTTGCATGTCTTGAATCATCTTAATTCCTTGTGAAATCAACCTCGTTTTGCCTTGTACTACAATTCACTTGTCCACTTGCAAGTTCGATTCGGGTTTTAAAACTTAAAGTAAAAATATACGCATCAGCAGGCTCGAGCTCGGCTTGTTTAATAAACGAGCCAGTCTTGAGCGAGTTTTTTTTCGAGTCGATACCCGAGTATCTCACGAGTAATTTGGCTCATTTTCAGCCCTAAAAATATCCAAATAAATCCCCATATCCCATTCTCTCTCTCTCTCTCTCTCTCTCTCTCTCACGTCGTGCCCCGTGCACTGATTTTCCGATTTTTTGTCCTTTTTCCCCATTTTTTATTTTCTTTTAATCATTTTATTCCTCCACCATATAAACTCATCCTAATTTGAAATTAGGTCATTCAATTCCACCTTTAGCCACTTTTAGAAAGAGAAATACTTGGAGAAGAAGAGAGGAGAAAGGGAATTGAAGATTGGGCAAGAAGAACAAAGTGAAGCAAGATTTGAAGGCCAAAACATCCATTCGGGTTCTTTTGTTCTTTAATTTTATTAAAATCATGTTCTTTCTTGTAGAGATTTTGGTTACCCATGTAATTATAAGGAGCTAAATCTTTGATACTCTTGGGTGTTGGTTTTATTTGGATTATGAGACATAAATGAAGTTTATTTTGGATGTTTAATGGCTCTTGATTATGTTTTGGATTCTTGTTATGTATGGGTGTTATGTATTGTTGATTTGTGAGAACTTATTGATAATTAAATAGCACAATTATGTATGCTGATTCAAAATTCGAGAGATGAACTTCAACATAGGAACCTAGAATTTAAAGAACAATTGTCAACAAAATCGAGAGGTTTAAGATAATTGTTAAAGCATATATCCTTGGTGTTCTTGGTAAGTACACTTAGCCACTTAGGTATTAATTGGAGACGATAATCCTAGGTGTGTGCCCCACGTTCTAAATGTTTCGAGAGGAGATTTAGAATAGGTTAGTGATCATCTTGGTAATCTTGAATTGAGAATTAAACATCCATTATAATTAGATTTTGTATTAAGTAATCTAATAAAACCACCCCCTAGAGTGTTCCTTTCCTTAATTGTCCAACTTGCTTGTTAATTGAAATTATTTATTTTGCTTTATTGTTTAGTAGTTTTAAATCAAACAAATATCAATTTCATCGTCTAGTAGCAAATAGGAGCCGATGTCATAGTACGTGCTTATTTAATTTCCTTTTTCCCTGTGGATTCGACCTCGTTTCACTCTGTACTACATTTGCTTGTCCACTTGCAAGTTGATTCGAGTTTTTAACTAAATTTAACACATCAATAAAAACAGATAAAAGAAATTCTACAAAATAACCATAAAATCACATTGTAGTGGGAGAGATAAATAAGGAAATAGAAATAAATGTAGATATGACAATACCTATTATTGTGGGATTGGATAATCAAAATACTATGATACCCATATCTAATTAAAAAAAATTTAATTAAAAAAAAATATTAAATCTCACCCTAAATCTGCACCATTAAATTTGATAGATGTAACAGCTGTAAATAATTCTTACTTCTCAACCAAAGATGCGTTTCCATTTTAACCAAATCATATATATATGTACACACACATACATATATATATATACATATATATCTATATACATATATATTATATGGATGATATAATGATAGGACTCCCAAAACTTATGTAAATACCATGAGTGATACATGGTGTTTTGAAGGACAATATGTATTTAGAAAAGTAGGTGCATAACTTTTGATGTGACGAAGTTATGTACCAAAAATTGTTACACCGTTGTGGATGCTCTAATACAATAATGTTCACTAGAGATAACAATTTAAGTCTGACCCTTTCTGGCCCGAAATGATTTCAGGACAGTCCCGACCTGTCCCGAAAAATTGAATGCCCCAACCGGGCTGGGCCCACATAGGCCAAAAATGAAAAAAAAATTACACCATGGGGGTCTCCAACATTTCAGCCGTAAAAGATTCGGATCAAACCAGGCCTAAACTTTGCACTTGGCCTAATGGGCCCGAATTTCGCAATTGACCCGACGGCCCGGACCGGACGACCCGTTTTGCCATTTCTAAATGCTCACAAATGTATGCTCTAACTTCTCTAAAATAGAAGGAAAATAAAAAATATTTAAATATCCATACTTTCGTTATTTTTTATTTGAATTTCTGAACATACTTTCAATATTTTTTTATTTGACTTTCTGAACTTTTTATTTGGTGCATATTGAGTTTTTGTTGTTTCAATTTTTATTTTCATTTTTAGTTATAATCCTGAAAACTAAATTCTTGTACTCTTATTTTAATAAAAAAATAAATTATTTCCATTTTCGATGTAACGCAATGCAATAGCTTAAATTTACAATGGTTAAAAAATTGTATGGAGTCGGGTTGTGTTTATAAAAAAGTCTTGTTCCTTTCATTGTATATTCGGATTCCTTACTAGCTATCCGATTAATGATCAATGATGATAATGGTGGAATTTATTTAGAGACTGAGCTTTTACCTTTAGACGAGATTGTTAAAACAAGATTCATTCTTGAGTTTAAACATATGTATAGAAATGCAAATGTCGTTGCACATACTTTGACACGTATTGGTGCTCAGAGTGATGATTTTTGTATTTGGAAGAAAGATTATCCTTTGTGGTTAACCTAAGTAGTGAATTAATAAAATAACTTCTGTTCTCAATTTTTTTTAATAAAAGTAGAAAAAACCCGTTTAGTTTTTTTTTTATTTTTTTCTCTCTCGAGAAACCCATTGGGAAGTTATTCTCCAAAAAGGAAATCCCATAGTAAGCGACGACGTCGTACCGATGCTTTCATTTCCCTAGAAATCCCGCCCGCCGCCGCTGATCGCCGCCGCTTGTTTCTCTTTTCCTTACTCCACAATCCACATTGCACTCAGTCGAACAACCAACGCTCCGTCCATGGAAGCCCAGCCCGAATCCGACCCGCAAACCAGTCAACCGAAGAGCCTGAAGCCGGACTACGATGAAATCGAAGAAGATGAAGAGGACGAAGACGCGGAGGTGGAAGAAGAAGAAGAAGACGACGAAACCATGACTCCCGATGCCCGAATACGAAGGGAGGAGTCCAACATGGACTCACTCTTCCGGCGCCTCTCGTCGGAGCGGGTTCCGGTTCGGGTCCACGACATAGTCATCAAAGGCAACAAAAAGACGAAGGATTATGTGATCGAGGCCGAGGTGGAGCCTCTGTTCAGGGACGCCAACAGCTTCCAACAGCTGCTACGCGCCGCCGCCGTCGCCAGAGGGCGGCTGCACGGCCTCGGTATTTTCGATTCGGTTAGTATTACGCTCGACGCCGGCCCGCCGGAGCTTCCGGGGACGGCCAACGTCGTCATTGATGTTACCGAGGGCGGTTTGCTATCTGGAGATTTCGGCGTTTATTCCAAACCTGAGGTATTATTATTGGATTATTGGTGCTGATTATTTTGAAATCCTTTGATTGATTATTTTGTTATTGTTTCGAATTTGGGATTGGATATCGATGTTGCAACCGCTTGAATTTTCTAGAGTTATTTGTTGCTTGGAATGTAGACATGCAGTTGAAGAGTTACTGACTTAGATTGGCGGTTTTTGGGATTTATGAATTGCTATGTATTAGGATTTATTTTGTCTCGGCGTTTTAACATAAATGGTTTGCAAAGACTATCTTGAATTGGCTTACAGGCCTACTGGCAAAGAAACCAGTATGTTTAATCGGTAAGTAATGATGATTGAACTTATATTCTTCCAAACTAATTTGTAGTAATCAAATTTGTCACTCAATTCAGTACTATTCATACTTGTAGAATGTGAAATTTGTTTTATTACTTGTTCGAATGCTGTACTTCTTAATGGATAGGCTGGAAAAAGGATAGTCATTAACATACTAACTGAAGATAAGGGATGTAAAGAAAATGGGGTATTGTAATACTAGTACAGACTTAAAACATGTTACTTTGATTCAGGTGTCTTGCGTTTTATGGAATAGTCAAATTTTCATCTATGGAAGATTATTGGAATGCTTTTTTCCTTGGCTTACATCTTCAGTTGTATGGATGAGTTGATGGTCCTCTATCTTAATTTTTTGATATTCTAAAGTGCTTCTTTAGGCTAGATCTTGGTCTCTAGAAGCGGCAGCAAGACTGAAAAATTTATTGGGATATGGAGATTTATGGGATGGTTCACTGGCTTATGGTTGGGGTCAGTCGATGGAAATTAGCTCAGGAGTGTCTTTACCCAGATTCAGATCAATTTCTACTCCATTGTCTGCGAGAATATCTCTGCTTTCCCAGGATTGGTTGAAGTTCTCTTCCTATAAAGAACGAGCTCTTGGGCTCTCAGTCAGTCTTTTGTCAACGGTGAATCATGACCTATCTTACAATCTCTCTTGGCGCACTTTAACAGATCCATCTCAAATGTCTTCCCACACAGTGAGGAGGCAGCTTGGACATAATCTGTTATCAGCATTGAAGTACACGTTTAAAATTGACCGGAGAGATTCACCAATGAGGCCAACTAGAGGGCATGCTTTTGTTTCAACTACACATTTTGGTGGTCTTTTTCCTGATCTACGGAGCATGCGCTTTTTTCGTCAGGTATTGTGCTCCTCTTTTAATGTTTTATTTCTTACACTTCAACTAGAGGGTAAGCAATTGCACCTTCCCAATGTATTTGTTTGGCCAATCCATATTGACCGCAGCACTGTTGCTGTTGACTTCTTGTGGTGTCATCTCCTATTCTTTTGGCATGTTAATGTAGCTTTGATTTTGATAATGAACTTTTGCAGTTATACTTTGGATTCTTATGTATTTTTTTTTATGACTTGCGCTTAGAAACAGATGTTACTTTTTTGTGTTTTACTGAAACTTATGTAACATAGTTGGACGTGAAGCATTTTGTTGGGTGAATGTCTTGCTGGACCTTTTATTTGTTCAATCGTTTCTGTATGGAACATATATTGCCTTGGCTGTAGAATTTGTCATCAATTGGTTGGGTGACTTGCAGTATTGTTGGAGGAATGCTAAGTTTACTTATAAATTTAACACCCTTCTGTAACTATTGACTTACATGCTAATGCGCTAGTTAAAATAATTTTTTGTATTTGCTTCTGATATTTTCAAATAATTTCTTGTATTTGCATCTGATATTTGCTCTTTCCTGAACAGGAATTTGATCTTCGTTATGCTGTCCCCCTTGGCTTCTACCGTGCTGCATTGAACTTTGGGATATCTGGTGGTGTTGTGTTTCCATGGGGGAGGGGATCTTATAATACTCCCACTTATTTGCCTGAGAGGTTCTTCATGGGTGGTAATACTTCACCAATTTGCTCCTTGGTAGGGCCGACATCTATTTTAGGTTTCAAGGCAAGGGGGCTGGGTCCTGCTGAACCTAGAAGAGTTACCAGTGATGATTCAAATGGTGGGAACTCTGATGATTCTGGAATAGATCATGTTGGCGGAGATCTTGCTCTCACTGCCTTTGCAGACCTTTCTTTTGATCTACCTTTGAAGGTTCTTAGGGATGCTGGTATCCATGGGCATGCCTTCGCTTGCACTGGCAGTCTAAATAAATTAACAGAGAATTCATACAAGGAATTTTCTCTTCAGAAATTTAAGGATTCTTTCCGAAGCTCTGTGGGAATTGGAGTTGTTGTGCCCACTCAACTATTTCGCATGGAGGTAAAGTTATTCTGCTTCTGATCATCATTTATTAATTTATGTCATCTGATTTTCCCCTCTCGTGCTGACTTTTCTTTAACAAAAAGAGGCACGTAGATTGAATATGGCTTAGATTCATACAATTTCCACTGCACACAAAAGATTTTCCCCGAAAGGAATCCATGTTTTACTGCAGTTTAAGTGTCCATACAGTGAAAAGTATGATAATCGATCACTTTGTTAGTTGTACTTATAATATTTGCAGTCCCTCAATTTCTTGCCTGTAAGAGTAACTGAATATTATTGCAGTTTTGTAGGATGTAAACTTTGGGTTCAAATTTGTAGATTCTAACAGTTACTAAAACAAAATTTCCCATGCTAAAAAAGATAAACTGTAGTGTTGAGCACTTGAGCTAATGGCTTATGGATTACTTGATAAAGATTTGGATAAAGTAATTAGGATTACTAGAAATATTAGGATAAAGTAATTAGGAGAATTTCCTATTAATGTTGACCTACAATCACTCAGAAGGATTTGTCTAATAAGATCTGCCCGAGCCATTAACATGTACTTTGCTTTTTGCCGGAAAAAAGGGTATCTTTTACATTATGATGCCATAACAAAATTCTGGTCAGGGAAGGGGAAGGGGAAGAAAGCCACGAGAGGAATGGAGGAATATAACTTAATTAATGTCTTATGTAAGATGGAACGGTGCAGAATGCTTTGAAATAATCTCTGCAATGCTCAAGCAAAGTGATTTCTAAAATTTGTTCGTGTGCATTCTTTGTTTCGAAAGTGTTATTGCTGATGGCTCGACATGATCATCAGGTGAACTACTGCCATATTCTGAAGAAACAGGAGCATGACAAAGGGAAGACTGGTGTACAGTTTAGCTTTGCTTCTCCACATTGATTTCATGTGGTTGCATTTGTTCACGTTTTGATATCTGGCGGCTTTTGGTTTCACTTGTTCTTTTCTTATTGGAGATAGAAATTGAGGAATTTTCACTTCTACATATCTTCATATCCAAATATAGACAGCTCCAAAGTTCTGTAATATCAGAATCTGAACTATTTGTGGATGCAGCTCAAGAGAAAAATAAGATTTAATTCACAACTTTTGACTTTGGAAAAGTTTTAATATTTTTGTCATGTAGATCAATCTGTAATATCTCTCTTTTTGATCATTTACGAAATGCTAAATGTCCTCTTTTTTTTGGTTTATTCTTCTTGAATGATCAAACAAGAGAACATTTGATATTGCTTAATCTTGCTGTTTATTTAAAATGTACATGTATAGACTGATAATTTTTTGGGTGAATAGGGGTTTGTGTATGGTTTGTTGAAAATGCTTGGATGGTGAATGTGACAGTTAATATTTTGCTTAAATGAGACGGAATTCGACAAATTTGAACTTCCATTTTAGACGACTTGAAAGAGCATGCAGTAGTGTTATAATCTGGACTGTTTCACTTTCACCTAATTAATTAATTTCTACATATAAATATTCGACCTTTTCGTATCCAACAAAGATCGACTTGCTTGTATTTCTTGTGTCGACTGTCGTGTTGAATAATAAGGCAATGTAATAGTACTGTTACACTTGCAGAATATAAAAAGAAAATAAACTACGTCCAAAATATACTCTCTTTTTTTTTTTTTTTTTTTACCTGGAGAAATAATCGAATACATATTAAATGTTTTAATCTGTATTTAAATTTCATCATGTAATGAATTGATATATGAAAATATTTGATGTTATTATTATTATTATTATTATTATTATTATTATTATTATTATTATTATTATTATTATTATTATTATTATTATTATTATTATTATTATTATTATTATTATTATTATTATTATTATTATTATTATTATTATTATTATTATTATTATTATTATTATTATTATTATTATTATTATTATTTTCTCTCTTACTTACCAACACAGATCATTTATATACTGTGCTGGCTCTTAAATTCAACATCTCTAGTGTCGAATTCTAAATTTTACCATGCAAGCAAGAAGGGGGTATTATGGTTTTCCTCCCCATCGTAGACATTAGTTCCAACAATGAATTTTTACAAATTTTTATTTAATTAAATATGCTAATTAATTAGTGAAATATATCATTAATTATTTAATTTAGACATGAATGCATTAAAAGTACAAAATGGCTCTAACTAATGTTAAATTAGCTATATAATGCTACAATTATTTGGAGGATAACTTGGGAATTAATAATAAAATAAAGAATACTACTTCCTAGAATACATAAATTTTATATTATATCCATGGCTAACACAGAAAATATAGAAACGTACACAACAACAACAACAACAACAACAACAACAACAACAACAATAAGAAGAAGAAGAAGAAGAAGAAGAAGAAGAAGAAGAATAATAATAATAATAATAATAATAATAATAATAATAATAATAATAATAATAATAATAATAATAATAATAATAATAATAATAATAATAATTCATGAGAGAGATAAAATATATATACGTAGACCTAACCATGACCCATCCATGGAATCTCTTGCTTGCTTAAATAGGGAAGCTAAGCAGTATTATCAAATAATTTAATTCGAAGTGGTTATGTCCAAAAAGGTCACAATATTACTTAGAATTAATGCCAAATCTATGAATATCTTTGTTGAAAGGGTAGTCTTTGGAATGGTCAATTTCTTGTGTCGACCATCAATATTCTCTATATCATCAATTAATACATGCAAGCTACGTACGTATATTAAATACACTATACTATACTGTTATAGATGATGTGAATACGCAATAAATAAATATTTAAAGTATATTAATAAACTAAAACATATGAAAATATATATCACTGAGAGAAACCGATTGTCACAATCACACCACAAACATTTGTTACTTGTAAGTAAAGAGAGAAAAAGAAAATTGCTTAGAATTTAAGAAAAATACGCCACACATGAATTCCGTGATTCCCTCGTGTGTACATATCATGCAATTCATGAGCAGAGATAAAGTAGCATTCAGATCGATAATTCTTAAAAATATAACATAGCTAGCTAGCTTAATATATAGTATAATTTTGTATATATTATAGTATAAATTAAATATTGATCGAGATCAAATTAATCACTAATTAAGTTTAATATAATAGTGCTAGAGTTGAAGAAGTCGATTGATGACTCCAATTTGCTTTGGATTCATAAACTTAATTGGCCTACTACGCACGACTAGTTTGTGAGAAGATCGTTCAGTTTTTTAGGATATACGGTCACACCTGTATATATATATATGATGCTTAAGTTGGATGAGAAATTAAATATCTGGGATAAAATATAGAAAAAAAAATCTGAGAGCCGAATAAATATATATAGAGATGGTACGTACAAAATGAATATTAAAACTTATACTATTTCGATGACATTGGATCTTATACATGCATGGTCACTTAATATAATCACATGTGAGAGAAATAATATTAGAAAAATTACGTGTGGCATGCCAGATTTATAAAACGTTACTTATATTCAAACTTGAAATATTAGACTATAATTAAGTTGCCCAATTTACTAATAGGTAGTGCTGTCAATTCGTGCATGTTAGATAGACACGATAAGGATACGACAAGATAAGATCAAATACGAACACGATCTGTTAAGGATTTACTCGACAGACGAACGCGAACATGTACGTATCCATTTTGTACAAATACTGCACGCGCACAATTTTTATTGTGCCGATATGACACAATAACAAAATCATATGATAAAAACCCAATTTGCATGAACAAGATACCCATTTTCGATAAAAAAAAATTGAATAAATATGTTAAATTATTAATTAATGATAATATTAATAATCGATATATTATATAATATTATCTTATTATACTAATCTAACATGAACACAATAAGAGCATACACTAACCCATTAATTTCGTACGTGTTCTCATACATCTTGCTATCGTGTCATGTCAAAAATTGTCAGCTAGCCCTACTAATAGGCCTTCCAATGGGGTAATAATAATATTATTGGTAAATTATTGTTTATATCCCAAACTATCTCTATTTTTTCAAATCTATATATCTTAAACTAACACATTTGTCAATAATGAGACCACGTGTGTTTTCCATCACCGTATAAATGGTCTCGAAACATTTTTGAAAAATTAAAATGTTGGGCATCAAAATGATATATATATATTCAAACATTTATCAAAGTTCCCTTAAACATCCGGACATTATATATATCATTCACCCACAATAGTTTACTCTAATATTATTATTGATTGGCTTAATTATATATGCATTTGTACATGCAATTGAGTACATTTTCTATGTGGGTTAAACCCATAAGGTCATATCCAGGTTAGGGTAATTTGTTAATCAATAATAACACCATCTTGCATACAAACATAGAAAATTAAAGGTTTTTTTTTTTTTTATGTTCATATCATAGTTGCATTGTGATAAAATTTATGCCTTGGGCATATATAAACCCAAAATGGTTAAATTAATATGGCAAACATCCACATATATTATTATTATTTTGGAATTGGCTAGTCTCATAAAATTTATATCTAGTACTGCTGGTTAAACTTGATCGCTCTATCATTAGTTTTACATAATACACAATATATAATAGGTTTGCTGCACTGAAAGATATGCAGCATCAAAGTAATTATAATGTATAGATACTATATAACCTAATTATATAGTTGATGATTTAATTAGATTCTCGGGATATGATGTTGCCCGATCAATTTGAATATTTTCTTGTTAAATTTCTGTATCTTGAAAGAATTTGGGTTATGGTTGACTAGGTATCCAGTCATGATCATCTTTCAATTCCTACATTATATTCCATCTCGTATTTCAATTATTGAATTTCGCTATGTGTATTTAAAAAAACTAACAACTATCCACTAAAATATGTAAATGCAAATATAGAAGAAGTCTAATGTTTTTAATATGAAATGAATATGAGGTTGAAATAGAAGATCTTATCCGCCTTGTCTCTATGTGGAGTTTGAGCATTCAATTATCATCTAAGATTTGTAACACTCCTTTTAAATTTATTCAGATTTTGGACTTTAATTTATTGAGATTAGTGTTTATTAATTTTGATTTTATCCCCCTCTGTACAATTGTGGTTTGATTTGCATGTTGCATTATATATTCATGTTTCCCTATAAAATTAATGATTTAACATAATGATTATTATAAAATAAAATTAATTATAACATAAGGGATCATATTCAATATGTATTAACAAAAAAAAATTAAATTTGAAAAATTTAAATACTAATTAATTATGAGTAAATCAACACTAATGATCAATCCATCCGTCAATCTATCTATCTATCTATTCATACATACATACATACATATACATACATTAAAGCAAAATCGTAGGGATAAAATTATTATTTAAAAAAGTGAGTATAAATTTGATTTAATATAACATGTTTGCTGAAACTTTTCAGTAAATTAGTAGTGGTTCAGCGGTTCTACGGCAATATCAAAATTGTGTTTGGCCTTTGATCGAACTCTTATCACACCCATTATTAAGATATTATCTAATTTTTTATTTTTTTTTAGTTTTTTCCCTAACCCCACTTTTTATTTTCCTTTTTTTTTTTCTTTTACTTTCCTTTGGATCTTTACTCTAATATTTTGTAAATACACGATCTTTTCCAATTTTTTCTTCTACTACTTAATATTTCTTAAGTACGATCGTGCCCACCATTTATTTTGATAATTAACATTAATTATTTTTAATTTTTTTTCACTTTTCTCTTTTTGAGTTTTTTCCTTTTTATTCATTTTTCATTTTATTTTTCTTTCCGATCTTTTATTTTATTTCTACCCTTTTCTAATTTTTTTTTATTACTTAATATTTTTATAAGGTACAAGATCATGCCTACCATTTATTTTCATTATTAACATTAATTCTATTTAGTTAATATTGTAACTTTGTTATTTCTTTCTTTAATTTCTTTAACATGGAATAAAAAAGTATTATTTTAATATCCAAAAATGTTAAATATTTGAATACTGACAATTACATGATTTTTTTAGGAGAACAATTTCATGAATTAGTAGATAATAATATGGAACAAAAATTGTTATTTCAAAATTTAAAGAAAATCTATATGATGTTGCACAAAAAAAATAACAATTTTATATATTATGTTAACAAAAACTTGATTATGATTATTAGATTAAAAAAATAATCATAGATATAAAACAATACAATAAAATTATATTAGGCCTAATTATTTTTTACAACTCAAGTTATGTATTTTGTTCAATTAGTATTTTATTTTTTATTTTTGTACTTTGAAAAATTAATAAAAGGATACCAATAATAATGGTTGCTAATTTCCTATTTTTTAGCTAATTGATGTTGTAATTATTAGGATATTTGAAGAAGGTGTCTAACTGGTGCGTCGTTTTACACCAAAAATAAAATGTTCCGACTGGTCTGTCGGTATGCCCTTACTGCAGAGTACAGCGGCGAGCAGGATCGTCTCCCAAAGGACCGGCGAGTTTCACTTTTATTTTCCAATCTGTATAACCAACTTTAACAAGGGAAATTCGAATTTTATGAACTGACTTGAACAGCAAAATAAAAAGAACTAGATTAAGTAAAATAATTAGGCAATAAACGAAATTGACAATTATGAAGACAATATCCCGGACTGCAAATAACTCCACTCTAGCTAACAAACCGATCACAGATGCAGAGATGAATTCAAATAAATCATGCAACCAGTTATGAACGCCGAAGACACTTACTGACACGTCCTTATTTCTCCGTATTTTATCGTTAACCAGGAAGACACTTCACCGATTAATTCCCTAATCGACTGACAAACGTAAAGAGACACTCTTATGGTTTTAATGAGTCGACAGCCTTGTGATCGAGAGAAACCCGATTCTAATCTACCCAACTCTGACACAGGAAGGATAAAATTAGACTGCTAATCCCCTAGTTTCAAGAACCGTTTTACCACAGATTAAACTTAAACCACGTTTACTTATGGTCGGTTTAATTGGTTACTAATTAATCTCGCGTTCCTAAATATTTGCAACTACTTAGAAAACACGAAACAATTAACAACAATAAAAACGAGATATAGCAGACACATGCATTCAAAAGAATTATGGAGCAGTTCGATCTCACAGTTAGTCGCTAGAGTTTCGTTGATTCGCGTCCGAGATATGCTCGTAGATTAGCTAGACTTCATGTAGCAGTATGATCGCGTAAAGTTGTAAAAGTCGAACACGATGAATCGAAAATAAACTGAAATAAACTTTGAATAATGTTGCGTTTCTGCTCTGTTGCAGCGGCGTTACTGTTCACGATCTTCTGTTCACGTCTTTGAAAATTAGAATAAATCCTAATATATCTAGTTACCAAAATAGAGTTCTACTCCAACTAGGAAACAAATATTAAAATCTTATCTAAACTAGGTAATTAACAAAAATAGAATCCTTGTTGTATTTGGACACTTTTAAACCGCCTCCAGCTCTTCAAAGGTAGATAAATCTCGCTGGGCCCGCTGGAGACTTCAAAACATGGGCTCAATCCATCAAAAACACTTCTCGGCCCATTTGATCTGTCCAGCAGAAACTCGGTTTCACTGGTATGCCCTTACCACCGATCCATAACTTTGCAAAATGCACATCTTTTCCTTTAATTGAGACTAACTACCTGCACAAACTCAAGGAACAAATCTATCCACAAAATATATCCAATTGGTAGTTAGTCTAGCACAATATATACTAAAAATTACCCTTAAAACATAGAGGATTTAGGACCAATCAAACTACCCCACACTTGAACGTTGCTCGTCCTCGAGCACATGCAAAAACAACTCAAACACACAACTTTCGAAAACACAAAAACTTGCAAATATTGACTGTTCAATCTTGAGCGTAAAAGTGAGTAAAGGCTGTCATGTTCCATTCCACAGATCACAACCCATTTTGCTTCATAATCATGCATGTATTCATCATTCGAGTTAAGAAAGTGCATTTCAATCCAGCCTCACTGGAGATCACTCAAATTCACTTGAAAACAAATGGGAATAGGAAGAATTCTCTCAGTCAAGATGGTGCGCTTTCAATCATAGAATTGACTTTCTTGTCACAGTTGCATTTATCATTCAAACCATGTGTGAATCAAAAGGTCTTTTAATCAGGGTTGTAACGGGGCTAGGGTGAAAGGTAGGATAATTATGGCTTAAGTAGGCAAAATGAGGGAAATCATGCAAGTGCTTTCGCTTCATAGCTAGCTGCAACTGTTAAAAACTGTCCAAAAACCGGTGCTCAGGTTTCATCAACAATCTGCTTGTTTCTTCTTTTCTTTCTTCCCCCTCCTGTCCTACAAATTCTTCTCTTTATTATATTTTTTTTCCTTTTTTTTTTTTTCTTTTTCTGAAGCTTTGCTTCGTTTTTCTTCCCCTTTTTGTTTCTCTTTTTTTTTTTTTTGGAAATAGGACAGAGGTTTCAATTTTTTTCTTCATGCACTGAACAAATGCTTCGTACAGCTTCAACAGATAACACTTACATGTTTCCCTTAGGTGTACAAAACTGGTTCGTAGAATGAAAGGAGTATGGTCGAGTGTTTCTTGGTTTGCATGAAAAGAATGAAGGTAGAATGGCTCAAATGGGTTCACTAGGGGAAAATGCACAGGTTGGTCAATTTAGGGAGCAAAAACAGAGGTTAAACCTAAATGCCTTTATCATGTTTCAACATAATTCAAAGATAGGCAACCGTGGCAATTAGGCAATTCAAAATATCCAACACAACAATCTTTCACTCTTAATCAAAGAAAACGAGCTTCCTTAATGTAAAATGTTACTGCTCAGGCTCAAAACTCACATATATGTGGCATAGAAAATGTGATCAAAATGCACATTCCATCATCCTCGAATTCATGCAAAAACAGCATATTCTATTCCACAAAACAACAACACAACCAATCCATCAATCCTCATAACAGCCCATACTTCTTCTATCTCTAGTGTCAAACAGTCATATTTGCAAACAGATTTCAAAAACAAACATACACACACAACAAAATCATGAAAACAACTACACAATCATAAACCAAGGATGGGAATTCTTGGGTTTTCCCACCCCACACTTAGAAGATGACCGTGTCCTCACAGGTCAAAGGAAAAGAAAACAAACAGAAAACTGAAAAAAAAAATGCATAAAGCAAAAACAAAGTAGGGGTAGAAGAGTGGACCAAAATCGCAAAGCTCAAGGGTGGGATGCAAGGTGTCGGACCGCCTGCTCCAGGGCTGCAATCCGTGTATCAATATTGCGCGGGAGGCGAAAGGGCTGTAAAAACTTGAAAAAAGGAAAGAGTAAAAAAAACGTAAGTTTAGGATTAGAGTAAAAAGGCAGAAAAATTAGGGCTAAGTGTAAAAAAAAGGAAATCCCCAAATTAAATATGGGTATATTGCAAGTAAGCCCTTCCCAGAAATAAATTGCCCAAAAACCCTTTTGCCCTTAAACCGTAAACAAAAACCTGTAAAGCAGCAAGATGGCTCTATACGTAGAGAAATTCGACCCCAACACACACCTCATCAAAATAATGTTTTTTTTTTTTTTTTTTTTTTGTTTTTTTTTTTTGTGTTGTAACCGATAGGAAAAGAAAAAAGAAAGCAAATACTAAAAAGCAAAATAAAACAAGAAAACGTCGGGTTGCCTCCCGAGAAGCGCCGTTAGTTAACGTCGTGGGCTCGACGTAATTTTCAGTCGAATTACTGCGATAAATCTGGGGTGACCAACGCGACCCCGTCAAACTGCGTCGATTCCAATCCAGCAAGATATGGTTTCAACAATTGGCCATTAACTGTAAGAGGGCGATCCATGGATGAGCTTTGAATCGTGACAGCACCAAAGGGGCTAACATGCACCACTTCATAAGGGCCAGTCCAACGAGACTTTAACTTGCCCGGCATAAGTCGGAGACGGGCATTAAACAGGAGTACTTTTTGGCCAACTTCAAAACTTTTCCTCCGAATGTGCTTATCATGCAAGAATTTTGTGCGCTCCTTGTAAGAACGAGCAGAATCAAAAGCTTCCAACCGAATTTCTTCCAATTCTTGCAATTGATATTTTCGTTCGAGCCCAGCTAATTTCGGATCCATGCAACATTGCTTTACAGCCCAGAACGCTCGATGTTCGAGCTCCACAGGAAGATGGCACTGCTTGCCAAAAATCAATCGGTATGGGGACATACCAATAGGCGACTTGTATGTTGTGCGGTATGCCCATACCGCGTCGTCCAGGCGCAGACTCCAGTCTTTCCGGTTTGGACTCACAGTCTTCTCCAGAATATTCGTGATCTCTCGGTTAGAGACTTCGGCCTGGCCGTTGGACTGAGGATGGTAGGCTGTCGAAACATGATGATGAACTCCATATTTCTTGAAAAGGGCGTCCAAGGTTCGATTGCAGAAGTGTGTACCTTGGTCACTGATTATAGCTCGAGGAATACCAAATCGTTGGAAGATTTGTGTTTTTAGAAACTTTGTGACGACCTTGGAGTCATTTGCCGGTGTAGCCTTCACTTCAACCCATTTAGAGACGTAGTCCACAGCAAGAAGAATATATGAATTTCCAAACGAGCTTGGAAACGGTCCCATAAAATCCATGCCCCACACATCGAAGATTTCACACACCAAAATCGGCATCTGGGGCATTTCATCTCGAGCAGAAATATTGCCAAGTCGTTGGCATCGATCACAATTCTTGCAAAAAGAATAGGCATCTTTGAAAAGTGTTTCCCAATAGAAACCACAGTCGAGAACCTTGCGAGCTGTTCTCCGAGGACCGAAGTGTCCCCCACAAGCATGAGCATGACAAAATTCCAAAACGGGCGGAATCTCTTCATTCGGAATACAACGTTGAATGACTTGGTCAGAGCAAGTCTTCCACAAATAAGGATCGTCCCAGATGAAGTACTTAGCTTGGCTCTTCAGTTTATTCTTCTTGGCTGTCTCGGCTCCCTTGGGGAACATTCCAGTGGTGAGAAAATTAACCAAATCCGCATACCAAGGAACTGTACTGGCTGCAGCCAGTAAGAGCTCGTCTGGGAAATCGTCCGGTATGGGCATACCGTCGGATGGTATCAGCAGTCTGCTCAGATGATCAGCAACATTGTTTTCAGCACCTTTCTTATCTTTAATGTCCAGATCAAATTCTTGTAGTAGCAGTATCCAGCGAATTAGGCGAGGCTTGGACTCCTTCTTGGAAAGTAGATACTTCAAAGCAGCATGGTCCGTATACACTACAACCTTCGATCCAACGAGATAAGATCGAAACTTTTCACAAGCAAAAACCACAGCGAGTAACTCCTTCTCGGTTGTAGTGTAATTACATTGAGCGGGATTAAGTGTCTTCGAAGCATAGTAAATGACATGACTAAGCTTCTCCACTTTTTGTCCGAGAACAGCTCCAACAGCATAGTCGCTTGCATCACACATGATCTCAAAAGGGAGGCCCCACTTTGGTGGTTGAATCACTGGGGCAGAAGTGAGTGAGTGCTTTAGCAGATCAAACGCCTCCTTGCATTTATCATCAAACAGGAACGGAGCATCCTTTTGTAGCAACTTGGTCATCGGCTGGGCGATTTTGGAGAAGTCTTGAATGAAGCGCCGGTAGAATCCGGCATGCCCTAGAAAAGCACGTATCTCTTTCTCATTAGAAGGGTAAGGAAGCTTCACGATTAAATCAACTTTTGCTCGATCGACTTCGATTCCCTTTGCAGAAATGACATGGCCAAGCACGATGCCCTGTTGCACCATAAAATGACATTTCTCGAAATTCAACACCAAATCAGTCTCGACACACCTTTGAAGGACCTTATCCAGGTGCTCGATGCATTGCTCGAAAGAATCTCCATGAACTGTAAAATCATCCATAAAAATCTCGATGCAGCTCTCGATCAAGTCGGAAAAAATGCTCATCATGCACCGTTGGAAGGTGCCGGGAGCATTACACAATCCGAATGGCATCTTGCGACAGGCAAACGTTCCAAAGGGACAGGTAAAAGTCGTCTTTTCTTGGTCTTCTTGGGCTACATAAATCTGAAAGTAGCCAGAGTACCCGTCCAGGAAGCAGAAGTATGATTTCCCAGCTAGTCTCTCGAGCATCTCATCGATAAATGGCAAGGGGAAGTGGTCCTTGCGTGTAGCATCGTTCAACTTGCGAAAGTCGATGCACATGCGCCAACCAGTCTGTAGCCTCATCGGAATCAACTCATTGTTGTCATTCTTAACCAACTGGAACCCTGACTTCTTGGGTACGACGTGTACTGGGCTCACCCATACACTATCAGAAATCGGGTAAATGATGCCCAATTTCAACAGTTTCAAAATTTCCTTCAAAACAACTTCTTTCATGACTGGATTGAGCTTCCGCTGTGGATCTCTTGATGGTTTGTGGTCAGGCTCAAGCAGAATGCGGTGCATGCAAATGTCTGGACTAATCCCCTTTATGTCCGCCAAAGTCCAACCGATAGCTCCTTGGTGCTTTTTCAAGATGGTGACCAATCGGAGCTCTTGATCGGCTGTGAGGTCCTTGCTGATGATGACCGGCAGCGTGTTCTCCTCCCCCAAGTACGCATACTTGAGATGTTCAGGTAGAACCTTCAATTCCAGAACTGGGGCTTTCACGTGGGAAGGCAATATCGGCTCTGTATCCACTGGTAAGGGCATACGGCCTGACATGTTTCTCGGCTGGAACTCCTCGGTGGCATACAGCTGCTGGATAATTTCTCGAATTGCTTCTTCTTCTGCGGAATCTGCAGTTGTGCCAGTCATTCCTCCAAACAGTACCTGCTCAAGCTTATCTTCCCTGAAATTACGCTCAAAAAATTCATCAACTACAGTATCAACAATATCAACCATATAGATAACTTCTGGATCCTCAACATGTTTCATTGCTTCAAAGATATTAAAAGTAACTATGTCACCATCAAACTCAAAACTCAACATGCCTTTATCTACATCAATTTTAGTTCGTGCAGTTTTCATGAATGGTCGACCCAAAAGAATCAAAGATCGGTGAGCAGAATATGCATCGTTCATGTCAACGATATAAAAATCCACAGGAAAAATTAAATCATTGACCTTGACAAGAACATCCTCTACAACACCTTGTGGATAAGAATTAGACCTATCGGCTAACTGTATCACAACTCGGGTTTCTTTCATGGGGCCTAACTGTAAGTCTTTATACGTAGAAAGAGGCATAACATTTATAGAGGCACCTAAATCAAGCATTACCTTTTCCACCTTCTTACTTCCAATGATGCAAGGAATGGTGAACATACCTGGGTCACGGCACTTTTGAGGTAATTTGCGTTGAATGACTGCAGACACATTTTCACCAACTTTGATCCTAGCATCTTTCCCATACCTGATCTTCTTAGAGCACAATTCTTTCAAAAACTTTGCGTATCTAGGCACCTGCTTGATGGCATCAATCAGTGGAAGATTGATCTCCACCTTCTTGAACAATTCAAAAATCTCCTTCTCCTCATCGTCTTTCTTGTGCTTAATCAACCTGGAAGGGAAGGGAGCTGCATTAATGGGGTTAGAAACCTTAAGATCATTTTTTACCTCAGTTTGGGCTTTTGGAGCAACAGGCTGCTCAGTTTCATCGTCAGCCCTTTCTGCATTCTCCGCAGTATGCCCTTCCTGCGGGGTTGTCTTCTTTGGCACCATTTCTGCAAGTTCTTTGCCACTCCGGAGTGTCACTGCACTGACGTTTCCTCTAGGATTCTGTTCCGTCTGAGATGGGAGCTTCCCTGGGTTGCCTTGCATCCTATTCATCTGTGTAGCAAGTTGAGTAATTTGTGTTCCCATGCTACCTAAAGCCGCTTGAGTCTCTTGTTGGAATGCTTTCTGACTCTGTGCCAAATTATTCACCAAAGTACTGCTTTGCTCTAGGCACTTCATAATTTCGCTCATACTGGGAACAGACTTTTCAGTATGGGCATACTGAGGCTTGTCAGTATGGGCATACTGACCATCTCTCGCAGGCTTCGGGAGAAAATCCCCTTGGGCAGGTGGGTCTCCAGGCTGTTTCCATCGAAAATTGGGATGATCCCTCCAACCCGGATTATAGCTGTTGGAAAAAGGATCATAATTCCGTTTCCTCCGGAAATTATCTCCTCGTCCCGAGCCATCATAGTAAATTCCCCTGTGTGCATCTTGTTGCGCATCACCCGATCCATAGCAAGCTTGTTCAGGTGGGGGCTCTTGCATCGTTGGACATGCATCAGTAAAGTGTCCAACCTCAGTGCAAATACCACAACGAGATCCTTTTGTCTGGGCTACAGCCAATCCACGAACGAGAGAAGTTAGAGCCTCAATTTTCTCATTCACATCGGATGACTCGGCTCTCTCTATGTTTTTCACAGGTCGGTAGCGACCTTCATCCTCATCTTCATATTGTTGCCCACCAGATACCATGTCCATTATCAGCTGCTTTGCATCGGCAAGAGTTTTATTTGTAAGCGAACCTCCACTGGCAGCGTCAACAATTTTCCTATCGAAAATGGACATGCCTCGATAGAAATAACTGATGAATAATTGAAACTCTGTGAATCCATGATCTGGACACTTTCGGCACAATTGCTGAAATCTCGACCAATATTCTCCCAAACTCTCATTTTGCTTCTGCTTGATACTAGATATCGCCATACGAAGGTTTGCTGCTTGAGTCTCTGGAAAAAATTTCCGAAGAAATTGCTCTTCCATCTCGTCCCAGGTGGAAATCGAAGCTGGGGGAAGGTCAAATAACCATTCTCTGGCTCGGCCTTGCAGTGTATGAGAGAATGTAAGTAAGCGCAGATTGTCATCAGTAAAGCCTTGGGGGCGCAGAGTGGAGCAGACCCAATCAAACTCGGCCAAGTGTGTGTGTGCACTCTCTCCTGGTGCATCACTGAACTTAGGAAGAACTTGGATAAAAGCCGGCCTGATCTCTGCATTTCGAGCAATGGTTGGCAGCACCACACAGATAGGTCGATTGTTTCGATGGCGACCAAGCTCTCGAATCAACGGTGCGGGTGCCTCTGCTGGTACATTGGCTAGAGCACGATTCTGCCCTTGAGCCGCGGGTGGGTCTTCATTATTCCGATTGTTCGGGTTGTCACGACCCTCCATGTTGTCAGCCATTTCGGGTCGCTGCTGAGAACTCGAACCCTGCTGTTCAGATGTAAACAGCTTCTTAGGCTTCTTTGCAGCTTTCTTCAATTTGTGCAAAGTCCGCTCCGGCTCCGAATAATATCCCAAATCCTTTTCTGCAGAAGAACGGGTCATGCACCAAAGAAAAACAAGAAAGAAAAATAAAAAAAAAAAGTAAAATAACAAATTGGAAATTAAAAGTAAGCACTGCTTGAAACCGATCCCCGGCAACGGCGCCAAAATTTGGTGCGTCGTTTTACACCAAAAATAAAATGTTCCGACTGGTCTGTCGGTATGCCCTTACTGCAGAGTACAGCGGCGAGCAGGATCGTCTCCCAAAGGACCGGCGAGTTTCACTTTTATTTTCCAATCTGTATAACCAACTTTAACAAGGGAAATTCGAATTTTATGAACTGACTTGAACAGCAAAATAAAAAGAACTAGATTAAGTAAAATAATTAGGCAATAAACGAAATTGACAATTATGAAGACAATATCCCGGACTGCAAATAACTCCACTCTAGCTAACGAACCGATCACAGATGCAGAGATGAATTCAAATAAATCATGCAACCAGTTATGAACGCCGAAGACACTTACTGACACGTCCTTATTTCTCCGTATTTTATCGTTAACCAGGAAGACACTTCACCGATTAATTCCCTAATCGACTGACAAACGTAAAGAGACACTCTTATGGTTTTAATGAGTCGACAGCCTTGTGATCGAGAGAAACCCGATTCTAATCTACCCAACTCTGACACAGGAAGGATAAAATTAGACTGCTAATCCCCTGGTTTCAAGAACCGTTTTACCACAGATTAAACTTAAACCACGTTTACTTATGGTCGGTTTAATTGGCTACTAATTAATCTCGCGTTCCTAAATATTTGCAACTACTTAGAAAACACGAAACAATTAACAACAATAAAAACGAGATATAGCAGACACATGCATTCAAAAGAATTATGGAGCAGTTCGATCTCACAGTTAGTCGCTAGAGTTTCGTTGATTCGCGTCCGAGATATGCTCGTAGATTAGCTAGACTTCATGTAGCAGTATGATCGCGTAAAGTTGTAAAAGTCGAACACGATGAATCGAAAATAAACTGAAATAAACTTTGAATAATGTTGCGTTTCTGCTCTGTTGCAGCGGCGTTACTGTTCACGATCTTCTGTTCAGGTCTTTGAAAATTAGAATAAATCCTAATATATCTAGTTACCAAAATAGAGTTCTACTCCAACTAGGAAACAAATATTAAAATCTTATCTAAACTAGGTAATTAACAAAAATAGAATCCTTGTTGTATTTGGACACTTTTAAACCGCCTCCAGCTCTTCAAAGGTAGATAAATCTCGCTGGGCCCGCTGGAGACTTCAAAACATGGGCTCAATCCATCAAAAACACTTCTCGGCCCATTTGATCTGTCCAGCAGAAACTCGGTTTCACTGGTATGCCCTTACCACCGATCCATAACTTTGCAAAATGCACATCTTTTCCTTTAATTGAGACTAACTACCTGCACAAACTCAAGGAACAAATCTATCCACAAAATATATCCAATTGGTAGTTAGTCTAGCACAATATATACTAAAAATTACCCTTAAAACATAGAGGATTTAGGACCAATCACTAACCAACTATATAATATTCGTGTAATTACATAGAAATATTCTGAGTACATTTGAGACTCACAATATTTTCTCATTCAATTACAATGTGGATGTGCTCAAAATTTAAAATATTAATTTATAAACATTTAAATCAAAGTGCAACGTATGGTAGAAATACTAGTTATTAACTATAAATTAAAAATTAAATATTAAAAATAATTATGCACCCTAATTAGGTGCAATTAAATAAACTCTAATTAATAATAAAAAATTAAACTAAATTAAGAACAATAAATTAAAAATGAAAAAGAAAAGGAATTGAAGAAAATTAATAAATTGATAGAGAAACACTACTTGATCAGTAACATATAAATCCGTGTGTTACAATTGTTTACTGAAAGTTGGTTTAATTTTGATTAGTGAAGGAGATCGATTGTATGAGACAAGTGTGTACGTACGTAAGCTTAATTTTCTATATTAATTACATATATCTTCATTGCCTCACAAAAGTTATTTGCTCACTAGCCCAAATATTCCACCGTCTTTGATCTTAATATGTATCAAGTGGTTACAATTAATTAATTAATTAGTGGCAATCCTAAATAGTAAATAATTAATTATATATACAATTTCAAATCCAAACTTAATCTACCCAAAACCTTTTCACTCGCAACGCAGAACTCAATCTTTAATTGTGAAGAAAGCGAGAGCACAATCAAATTGAATCGATCAATCCCAATAGTTTAATTGAAAACAGAAATGAAGCAACAATCTTTAATTTTAGAGCAAGTAGGAAATATTAGGCTAGGATAGATGGTGAGATGTCACTCACGTGGGACAAAGAGACATGTGACAAAGAGACGAAAAATACCTTTGTATTACAATTATTGAACGAAAGAGAAGTAAATATTATTCTTCTTCCACAACATGCATACGTATATGTGTGTGTATATATATATATATTCATGGGATTAGGTTTGCAAAATAATATTTTGTTACTTAATATTGTACGTTAGATGCATGCAAGCATAAATATGTATATAAAATTGGGTTTCATGCAGGAAAATCCACCGTTGATTTTCAACAAACCCCCTGCCTAATCGACGATCAACGATCTTAATTCGATCATGTCGACCAGTGACCTTAAATTTATTTTTGTCGTAAGATGTGACACTTAGAATTAGTGGGGAATATTACAATTTATTTCTTAATTGTGGTGGTTGCGACTATATTCTTAGAGTTTGATTAGGAATTAAGAAAACTATATAATTCTCCCAATTTTTGTTGATATTGTTTTAAAATTTTCATTTATAATGAGCATGCAAGAAAGCTATATATAGCAGAAAAATTATATATATTACATTTCCATATTGTAACAGAAAAAATGTCAATATATCTTATTGACTTTTAATTGATCAAGTTTGATGAGTTCCATATGATAACCAAAAAAATATAAATACATCTTAATTATCGGGGCCAGATTTATATTTAATGGATTATCATGAGTTGTTGTGAATATATATGTACGTTACTGATAATAATTTGACATAAAAAATGCAAAAAAAAAGTAAAATAATATTTAATATAGGAAGCGTATCAAGTAATTCACAACGAACATGATTAATTTATTATTAACACTAGTCTTCCATTTTTTTATGACCTATATATTTAGATAAAAAGATTTCCTTACCTATTCTCACTAATATATGTTGTGGCATATTTTTTTTTTTTGAGACAATGTTTTGGCATAATTAATTACACATATTTATGGGTCATTGTCCGCCTATTATATAATTTGTGATGATTTTGGTGCATCAAACAAAATCTATATATAAATAACGAAGGGCAGACATACTGTTGTAATTTCTGAATTCTCATAGATCCGCATTAATAGCTTCACGACTTCCAAAAATGAATTATTTTTATTTTTTTTTTGCTAAATAGACAGTAGAAAAACACAGGTATTGTTGGGGGTTGACTTTACAGCTTGGGCTCTTCCAAATGAATCTTGCTCAAACTATCCTTTTCCCATTTTTTATTTTATTTTATTTTTGCCTCAAATATAATATTCTGGGATTTAAAATATTGACAACTCACAAGCACCACCACCTAATTATCCTAATTAGTTTTCATGCCGTATAAGACAAATTATTAGGTACATTTTTTTAAGGAATTTTGTTTTCTATTGATGGATAAATCTGAAGCGTTTTTCAGAATAATTATGATTGTATTAATTAATCAGAACTTTTACAAGCTACTTGACATTGATGATTAATAATTCCTCTATTTTTCTTTTAATTTGTATATTCCATGAATATATATGTGATCCTAAGAGCGATTTCGTGAAACAATTTCCCTTTCGACAATGAAGAAAATTAAGTTTCCAACCATTTAAGTATGAGGCTCCCAAAAGACAAGTCAAATTTTCTGTTGCACTTCTTCGCATTTCACTCGTTGTTTCACTATTAAATTTATAATTTTAATAATATTTATTATAAAATAAAAATTAATTATAACATAAATAATTATAGTCAATATTTTTCAATAAAAAATGAATTAAAAATAATAAAATTAAGAATAATTAACCATAATAATGAATTATTAATTTAAAACTATTAAAAATAATTATATATCCTATATATTTGGGTGGAGTGAACCGTAAAAAAAAAATCTTAAAATTAAACTAAATCACAAAAAAATGAAGAAAAAATTTAAGAAAAACTCATAATTTGAAAATGAAATACGGAGTATAACACAGAGAGTGCAGCATGAAATCTCATGTGCCCAAACGGCCGAATTCTATATTTGTTTTTTATGCCACTTTCCAATTTATTTATAGACAATTAATTAATCTATTTGGATCATTGCATATTATATATATATATATATATATATATATATATGTTTTGGTTCTGGTGAAAAGTATTTTTTAGTGTGAGAAATGAGAAAATATTTTTCTTATTGTAATTTACTGCTTAATAGGTATAATATCATGTAGGGAGATGTCGGTCATGGATCGGAATTAATTAACATTTTTATGGGCATTGTTTGTGCGGAATGACATTTGATTCTCTAGTCCCAATCTTGAGTGTGCCAACCGTATACCAAACTTCAAAATTATTATATTTTCTTTCATTTTTATCTTTAATTTTAATTTCTTTAGATTTAGTATAATTTTACAATTTTATCTAGGGTTTATTCCACCCAATTAGAGTTTATAATTATTTTTTAATATTTAATTTGTATTTTTTAGTTAATATAATTGATTTTTGGGGTTGATTATTCCAAACTTAATGTATATAATTTTTTAAAATTTTAATTTTTAGCAATAAATATTAATTATGATTAGTTATAATATAATAAATTTTATTTTTACAAAAAAAATTATTACAAATATATAATTTTAATATTGACACACGGTTGACATACAAAGTTGGGATTAGAGGATCTCAACTCGTGGAATGGGCAGATGAGATCCTCTAGTTCCAAATTGTGTGTACCAACTGTGTAAAGTTCTGATTAATTAGAACCGAATTAGAAAGCCGAACCGAACCAAATTAGTTTGGTTTTTTCGATTCGGTTCTTTTCAAAATTATGTTTGGTTTGGTTCGTTTTCTAGTAAAAATTCAGTTTTCGGTTCAGGTTCTGTCTAGAGAAAAAAATACTCGAACCGAAAAAATTGAATTTATATATATTAGTAATAAAAATACTCAGTTTTGTAGGACTTTATAGTTTGTTTGGCTTTTCTTTGTTGGAGTTTACCCATTTTTTGACTTTATTCAATTGTTTATTGGTATTTTTTGAACTTGAATCTTCATAATTAGCTATTTCATATTTATACATATTTAATTATATCGAATAAGGAGAATTTAAAGTAAAAATTAAATAAATAAATCAGAGAATTAAAAAAATAATTCGGTTCAAAACCGAACCGAATCGAATTTCCAATCATGAATTCGGTTCAGTTTGGTTCTATTTTTAAAAAATTCAATTTTCTTCGGTTTTAATATTTTCGAGATCGAACCGAACCGAAAAATCGAATGCTCACCCCTAACCAAACATTAAAATTTTTATTACCTTTTCTTTCATTTTATTCTTCAATTTTAATTTCTTTTGGTGTAGTATAATTTTACATTATTATTTAGGGTTTATAATTATTTTTTAGTTCTAATTTTCATTTTTTAATTAATATAATTAATTTTTGGGGTTGATTATTCCAAACTTAGGGTATATAATTTTTAAAAATTTCAATATTTAGCAATAAATATTAATTAAGATGAGTTATAATATAATAAAATTTATTTTAATGATAAACATTATTAACACTATACGATTTTGATGTTGGCACACAATTAATGCACACAACTTGGGACTAGAGGATCTCACGCATCCGGAAAATGGGCATGCATGCAAACTCATCCCCTTTTTTTGTACACAATTAATGTCACAAGGGAAAAAAGGGCCATATTTTTGAGTTGGCTTTTGGTGGGAGGGTTGTGAAATATGGGCAAGATGCATGTGATCAATAATGAAAAAAAGGATTGTTTCTACATAAAAATTAGTTGAAGATTTACAACTTTTGTGCTGCTATTCACAGTCCAATTAATCCAATTGACAATACACACGAGCGTAGAATATTGAGCTCTAATTTCCTGCAACAAATTTAAATAAAGGCCAACACACACACATGAATCTCATAAATGGTAGAACATTGACAGATAAAAAACAAATGACGAGGTATTACCATATATGTTGGTTTAGCTATAACAACTTTTTTTCTTCCTTTTTTCAAAAAAAGAAGGTAACATCGTTTTCAATCTTTAATAGTGTTATGTTACATCTCCTAATATTAATATAGATGCACAATATCATTTGCAATAGAAGAATATGATCTCTAAATTAAATAATCATATTACATATATATATATATAAGGATTTCTGTAAAATTAAAATAATTGTATTACATAATTAGGAGACATGAGATAGTTGACTTATAAGCTGACAACAGTAGCTAGATGCTCTCCCACAAAACCATATGGCCCAATGAAATAAAAAGAAAAAGGAAATATATATACTGTCACTTAATTTAACGTGGTGCATTTTTGCAATATACATTCTATAATTAATAGCCATTCACTATATATTAACTAACATGACAAATTAAGCTAGAAGAATCTGATTGAAGCTAGGAATTTAAGCACCCTAATTATTGACTTTTTACAGACATTCCACAAGCCGAAAACATAAAAAAAAAGGTTGGGGGTGGTCAAATAATCAGGTAAGATATGATCTAGCATTTCTTGTTTATATTTAGAATCTAGCACAGTTTTTTATTTTTTATTTTTGTTTATTACTTGTTGACAACAAGCACTGCTATAAGTCTAGCTCAACTTCAAGAAGAGACAGTTTTCTTGATTCTAGTCTGAAGAACTTTTGTCTCTTTGAGATCTCACTGATATATATATATATATATATATATATATATATATATATATTATATATGTGTGTAGTATTGTCAGTCCTCATCCTCTCTGTTACTCCTACTCATATATGTGCATGGATTCATTTGGCACATGCATCAAAACTCATAGGCCATCTGATCTTGAAAAGTGTGGGTACACGTTATATCTAATTAATTGATGTTATCAAATATAAACTAGCTATGCATATCTTATATATCGCACACATTCTGATGTGTGTGCAAAATAAATAAATAATGCGGTGTATTATATTCTCAGTGCACATTATTATTGAGTGTATCGTTTTAATTTCACTAATACGAAATGGTGCTCTATCTATATTAATGTATATATGCATAAATATTTGGTAATTTTCTACATTGTAGAGCTTAGCATAGGCCACTTACAGCCTGTCTAGTTGAAAATATGAAATGTGAAACCTTATAATATTTTGGATTAGATTAACCAACTGAGTTGGATTTGATAGACAAGGTAAATCCACACACACACACACACAAGCAAATTAATTAAGAAATTAAATTTGAGTGCTTGACAATATTATGATATACTGCTGAGTAGTTTCGGTCGGGTGATCCTAATTTTGACTAATAGTCATCCATAGAAGAAACATTCCGAATCAACGATAATATTCCAGTCAATTTATATATATACAAGTTCCTACTCCTTTATTTAACCATTTAATTATTTCCCATTTTTTCTTTTTAAATTTCATGACAGCATATCTTTGCAAATATATATTAATTTGCATAAATTAAAATCTATACCACCACATCATGATCATGATCATGATCATCATCTTCTATAGATCCATATAAAGACAACATGCATCTAGAAAAGTAAAACTATGGTGGGGGAGAGAGAGAGAGAGAGAGAGAGAGAGAGAGAGAGAGAGAGAGAGAGAGAGAGAGAGAAGGAATTCTTCTTTATATTCCTAAACAAGGATTTTTCATTCCCAATTCTAACAACTTTCCCTACTCCTTCATCTACTCTCCTCCCATCACAAAATAAAGAAAAAAAGGATACACAAAAATAGAAAGAGTAGATCAGATCATAATCATAGACAAAGGAGCTTAAATCTTAACTGCAGATTAATTCTCTTAACATGCAAAGAGCTACTACAAACTCAGAAATTGAAGATATGGAGAATTCCAGAACCAGTAGCCCCCCTAATCAGATTGATCAAGGAGAAGGAGAAGAATACGAGAGAGACGAAAACGACAACAACAACAATAACAACAACAGCAGCAGCAAACAGATGAATGGAAACAGCTCAAGCAATAGCACAGTTGAAGAAAACAATGGGAAAAAGACCAGCTCTGGATCTGTCAGGCAGTATATCCGCTCCAAGACTCCCCGTCTTCGATGGACACCGGAGCTCCACCTCTGCTTCGTTCACGCGGTTGAGAGACTAGGTGGAGAAGAAAGTGAGCCCTCAAAACTTCTTTTTATTTCCCTTTTCTCTGATTTTGATGGAGTAACTCATGATTCATCATGCCTCATCATGAATAAATATAATTATTCTTTTTTGCAGAGGCAACCCCCAAATTAGTGCTTCAATTAATGAACGTTAAAGGGCTTAGTATTGCTCATGTCAAGAGCCATCTTCAGGTAAGTGTAATTAAAATTCTGTAGTTGCAAAATAGTAATTTGAATTTCTTTTTTCCCATTTTTCATTCTGCTTTAATTTAATTACTTACTTTCAGTATATGTTCTTCATTTTTCAATTTAGATTTTCGAATTTAACAAAGTTCATGTGTCAATTAATCAGATGTACAGGAGCAAGAAGATTGATGATCCCAGTGAAGGTACTACTAGTCTACTACTACACATAAATATATATTGCAAAAATTAGGGTTTGTGTTTCAATTTCAATAATTGGCCTGGGGTTCTAATTTGAGGAAATGAATTATTACAGTCATTTCACAACAAAGACTTCTCCTTGATACTGGAGATCGACATATCTACAACCTCAGCCAACTTCCAATGCTACAAAGTTTCAATCAAACACCAATTTCTAGCTTGAGGTATATATGGGACAAATAAATTAAATGCTTAATTTAAAATTATAAAAATTTAGTATACAATTAATTTTCTTTCTTGATGAACTTGTATTTTTTTTACCCTAATTCCACACCTTTTTATTTCATTTCATTTTTGCAGATATAGAGATGCAATTCTGGGTAGCCCTGGAAGTTTCATAAACAGCCCTCACAGCAGCTGGGCGGCATCAAACATGACCAGAAATGGTCTACACGATCCATCTCATCATGAGATCAATAATGGATACATATCAAGGGCTTCTTGGAAATTTCTTGAAAATGATGATAAAAATTTGATGAACCAAAGATTTTGGCAAACTCATCAAACTGCAACAAGCTCCACAAATCACTATGAAGCAACAAAAGCTCAAGAAAGAGGCCGAGAACACGCGACAACTCATTCGTTGCATAGCCCTCTTCTTCATGATCCACCTATATTGCCCACATTGAAAAGAAAGCTCTCTTCGGAGGTGGATCTCGATCTCAGCCTATCTCTAAAAACGACGACAACGCAAGCAAATGAGAAGAAGATGAAGACAATAGAGCATATTCATCAAGAGGTCGATAGTAACCTATCTCTATCGTTGTTTACGCCCTCTAAAGAATTAATTAATGGCGTTGTTAGGAAGAATCGAGATCATGAGATGGGAAGTAATAGTTTAGATCTGAGTTTGTGAATGGGACAAATCATTTCTGAGTGAGATTTTACTTGTCAATGCCAATGCACAGATCATATTGTCAAGGTAATTTGTCAATACTCAATGCTTCTTTCTTTTGTTTTTTTGTCATATAAATAACTATTTTAATGCACAGATTAATTGTTCTCATCTAGATCGAGGAACAATATATATTCAACTACATATATTAATGAAATCAATATGAATCTTTGCATTGAGGGATGCAACAAATTAAAATTAAAGAATTTGAGCAATGCAGATCTTTGTCTCCAGAATTTTTGTTTTTTATTTGTAGAAATTTAAGATCTATTTACAATTAGGAACTGGCCGGACCTAGCTTTTAGTGAATATATACATTCATTTTTAGTGAATGGTGCAGTGTGTGTACAGAAAGCATAATCGACAATATTTTATATCAGAAAATTTCTGATATCATTTTAATGAAGTAATATATATTATACAGTATGCAATGCATTTCTGGTTGAAAACTTGAAATAGTATATAAATAGTTCTTTGTACCTGGAATGCCAAGAGTGTGAGAAACCAAGCATGGTTTGATCACAGTTTGTAAAGTGGAAAAATAAATTTTCTACGGGGAATAATTCAATTGTCTATTCCAAATTAATTAAACATAATTTTGTTATAATATCTTGGACCTATTAACACAAGTATATATCAGAAGTGCAATGCCAATATACAGTAATGTTTTAATTCATTGATTATAAATATGCATGTACCATTGATGGAATAACAACAAAATATACTAAAAATAAAAGATGGTTTACCATCTGAATTTTGAAGTCCTGCAAGAAAAATAAGCTTAAAAAGAATTATTTCCTCAACGAGTATAATACAGATTGAGGTTGCTTAAGGGAAAATATTCTTAGCACGAGACATGAGAATATAATTCTTTAAACACCACACCAATAAAATAATATATATATATATATATATATAGTTTTGTATATATGGGCACCGCCTGTGTGACAGCCACATCACCGGTTTTTATTAATATTTTTTTACTTTTATTGTGGTTTAGTTTTTAATTTTACAACTATTAACTAGGGTTTATTTCACCCAATTAGAATTTATAATTAATTTCTAAATTTAATTTTCATATTTTTAATTAATAATTGATTTTAGGGTTAATTACTCCATAATTGGGATATATAATTTTTTAAATTTTCAATTCTTAGCCATAAATATTAATTGGGAATTGTTAAATTATAATATTTTTTATTTATATGATAAAAACTGATGAAATGACTATCACATAAGCGGTGACCATATGGGGTGTCCATAATCGTAGTATTAATTTTAGTTTTTCGATTGCACGTAAGTATTAATTTTCTTACTCACTAAAGTTGTGTGTATATAGGTAAAATCCAAATGCTACATTACTTCAGCATATATAGAATTGAACTTGTTTCCCCATATATATATATATATATATATATATATATCCAAAAGCAAGGAAAAAAAAAAGGTTATGAATATTGCACATTTCGGTACATATATATGTGTGCCCATGAAAGTAAATTATCTTAACCTTAATGAAAGTTGGTTAGTTTTTCATACTTAATTCCATCAACACACGCTATCCATGCATGTATGGTATTTAATACATGTGATGTGTGCATTGAAAATAATAAAACACGGTCACAAAAATTTATAGAAAATTTCACGACCTTGCACTTTTGCTTAGCCGGCCTTCAGCAAATTAAAACAAATTAAAGTTATGTTTTTTTGTTTTTTTTTTTCCGAAAAAATGCAAATATATATATATATATATATATATATGGGGAAACAAGTTCAATTCTATATATGCTGAAGTAATGTAGCATTTGGATTTTACCTATATTGTAAATATATACGAGCTTTTCATTATAGTAAGTACCATAAATTGATAGTAATAATAATAATAATTTAATTAACAGTACGTATATAGGTTGATGGCCGTATTTGGAAATGAAAAGCTCGTATATATTTACAATATGTGTTCCCAGTTCATATGATAAATTAAACTTAGAAATATGTAATTTGTATGTCTAAAATATATATATTAAAGAAAATATGACATACACTTGTCATTATTTAAAAAATATTTATTTAAGAATTAAATAATAATATTGAATACAACATAAAATATAACTATATCTTTGTTATTTATATATAGAATAAATAAATCCTTATAAAAATATATCTTACATAAAATATATTCATATTTAAAAAATATTCAAAAAAACTAATATTAGTATATTGGAATAATTATAGGGAAAAATATCATTAAATTTGTCAAAAGAATTAGATATTACTAATTTTCTACTTACTATGAGATTGATGTTCACACACACACACACACATGTAAGGTATGAATAAAATTAAATAAAAGAAAAGAAAAAAGAAGAGTACAAAATCTAACACCCTAAATGTCCAAGGAAAACATTAAGGAGCGAACCTCGTTAAAACCTACCAGAATAAAACCCCAAAGAGGAAACATTTGCATAGGAAAAAGAGTATCTGCTCTGTTATAACAAAAACAAAAAGTAACCAAACTACCAAAAGTAAAAAAAAAAACAAAAAGATAAGAAGTAAAAACAATTTTAGAATAAAAATGACCAGACACATCTAATCTAACCAAATTCAAAATGCTAGCAATCAGATCATACCACCAATCCGTCTCATGAGATTGACTAGCTAATTGAGATGGTGACTGAATTCCCCTCTCTATAAATGTGCGAAATTCTAAAATTTATAATCTCTAAGAACGTCCTCAAATATAACCATCGAGCTCTTAAGCTTCTGTGGAGGCAATAATTAGTAGAGGGTCTGCCCATCTAAATAAATGTTAATTATATTTACACATTTTCCCCTTCTAAATTAACGTAGTGAGCTTTTCCTCAAAAAAATAAAATAAAAAAGCTGAGGCCTGAGCCAGCTAGTTATTGCTCTATTGTCCAGATTTAAAACCAAAATTAGAAAAATGAATTTGGACTATGAACCTGGCTGATGAAGATTCATTTTCGTGCTTTTTTCTTTATCTTTTTACACCCTTTATAAGTGTTTAGTATAGAGTCTAGTCTAGTTTTGGGGGTAAAGCTGATTATAGGAGGATGAGGGCACAAAACCACCACAACAGGCACAGACAGGTGCTATTTATGCTGAGGGTACAAAGGACTAATTTTCCTGCCGAGGACCCAGTCAAAGTTGTTGCGAGAATTACGCAACAGAATCACGGGACAGCTTCTAAATGCATGTGGAGGTGATGTGGTGGTCAGTTCCGAGTCTTGGGGAGGTCCAAACACGTTGGGAAGGAAGTGGAGACATCAGGAAGTTACTGGAGGCGCTAGGGTTTGTTGCTATCACTCCTAAAATCAAGGAAGAACATGGAGCATGAAGGTGATGAAGTGGAAGAGTGCAAGAGCCCCTGCGTGGGTGAAATCTGGGCTGCTTGAAGCCTTAATTCATTTTGCTATAAATACTTTTATCTGTTTTCATATTAGGGACAACGTTTTTACAACACGAAGATAGAATTTCCTGTTTTCGCACTTAGTTTATTTTCTGGATATTCTGTCTGCCTGAAGCTGGCGGTTTGCCCGCATAAAGGTAGTTCAGTTATTTTGTTGGCAAAACTGGGGTTGGGCCCAGAAGTTAATCCAGTTATTTCCTTTCCAAGTAAGATGTCTTTTATCATTTCTTTTACTTTCGTTTCTATGTTTAGTGGCTAAGTATCCACTGTTCAAGTCAAAGTAATAGTCTAAGGGTAGAATATGTGCATGAGGTAATCGGACTTTAACGCCTTAAGGGTTCACAATCTTAACTTGTTTTTCACTTAGACATAGGTAAAGGGTGATTGGAGATGAAAGCGCGCATTTCTAATTAACTGGTACTAGTGTTAGTTACGTGGTAGTGTATAGGTGATCATGCCTCGATACCCGCATAGTAACAAGTCCGGGGGTGACAGCCTTGGTAGTTAAGATTGAGTAGTATATGCAGGCACAAGACCGTGTCAAACCTACTAGAATCGGGTCACTTTTGCCCTTAAAGCTGCTATACTTGCAAAACCTTTGTGTGATTCTCTCCTTAGGTTCCTGTATAGTTAGGTCCCTAGGTGCCGATCGTATCATCTAGACGATATAATGTAAGAAGTGATTGGGGAGTGGCCGATCGTATCCATTTCCTATAACCGGTTAATCCTCAAAGTGATAATTACCCATATTTGGCCATAGGGATTCGGTTTTTGACCTTTCTGCTAGTGTGGGCACAACGAGTAGTAGTGGTAATTATATATGTGTTACCCGGGATTGCGCATACCTACCGAATGGCTCGATGCTTTGACTTGAACACTTTTATTACTGATATTTTCTCTTGTGATTTCCTTTTCAGCATTTAGTTAGTTTAAGTTTATTAGCAAGGTTTTTAGAGTGACACTGAAGACCCAAACCAAAACTAAGAAAAGACAGAAGGTTATGAACACTCCTCGTGGGATCGACATCCGTCTTCACCAGCTATACTAGCCGTTGAGGGTAGATTAAGCATTTGTGGACTATTTGCCCGCAAGTGTATTTTGCACACCAAAACGACGGTGTGCCAAAATTGGCGCCGTTTCCGGGGAGTGTAAGCGCACTTTTCTGTCTATTTACTATTTTACCTTAGTATATGCATCGTTCTAACCACGCAGGAGATTTACTCTACGATTCGGAGATAGAGAGGTCAGCGAAAGCAAGAAGGGCACAAGCTAGGGCATTTTTGAAAAGGCTGCAGGAGGAGAATCAAACTGAAGGATCCAGTGACGATTTGACCTCATGGGGAGAAAGTCAGGCAAGCAACGAACAAGCTAAGACAAGCAACGTCAATTCACTCTATTCCGAAGAAGAGATGGAGGACGATCAGATATCAAACCACGAGGAAGAAGAACAACAAAGACCACCACCGCGCACCCTTACTTTGAGGCAGCTGAGTTTCCCTCAAACCATGAACATGCGTCCCACGGGCATCGTTTTACCCACAACTACTGGTAACTGGGAGCTGAGGGCAAACTTCATCTCGATTTTGCCCAAATTCCATGACCATTCAGGGAAGGATCCACAACGACATCTACAAGATTTTGAGATGGCATGTAAGATGCAACGCACACGAGCTAATGGGACAGGCGAATACATTCGCTTGGTTTCTTTTCCTTTCACCTTGCAGGACGGAGCTAGAGAATGGTTATACACTATTCCTCCCAAGAGTGTAACCAACTGGAGTCAACTCCAACAAAAGTTTCTGGAGAAGTACTTCCCCACATCAATAGTGCAGAGCATGAGAAAGAAGATCTCAACCGCAAAGGCTGGTCCCCACGAGAGCTTTTATGACTACTGGGAGCGTTTCAAGCAATTGCTCTCGAAATGCCCACATCACCAAATTCCAGATCATGACCTGGTGAACTATTTTGTCTCGGGGTTGAGAAGCGAAAACCGAGCCCTACTGAATGCAGCATGCGGAGGATCTATCCTGAACAAGAGGGCAGCTGAAGCTCTAATACTTATTGGAGAAATGGCCGAGGAGAACAGAGACAATTCATATGAAAGAACAAGTGTTGCCGCTGCGGGCAAAACTATCTCTGTGCCTGAAACTGATGACCGAATCGAACAACTCTGCAACAAGATGGAGAAGATGATCACCATGTTTTCCGCTAATACCTTGCGAATTTATGGGGTATGTGAATTGATGGGGCACCACTCTGACCAGTGTCCACAAGTGAAGGAGAAGGAAGAAACGGTCAACGCTATTGATAGAGGGCAAAGGAGGAGGCATAATCACCTTGCCCCCAACTACAGTCAGAGGCAGACAGCACAATACTATCCTGCGCCCGCAGCAGGACCGTCTTTATCAGACATGGTTCACAAGATTGTGAATGAAACAGTGGAGGTACAAAAGAAATCAGAAGCCTTCGAGCAAGAGACAAGGAATGGACTGAGCTATTTGGGAGGACAAATATCCCAAATTAGTGATGCAATCGCAAGGATGGAGAAAGCTAAAGGAATTATGCCCTCACAGACAGAACCACAAAAAAAGGCTGGGGTAAATGCAATAACACTGAAGAGTGGAAGACAACTGCCTGCACCATATACAGAGACTGCAGAGGATGATGCCCACAGCGATGATGAACCCACAAAGGGGGAACCAGAGTTGAGGGCAAATGATGAACCAGAAGCAGTTGTGCCCAAACCCATCTTGAAGAGTAATATTCCAAAAGAGATCGAGGTGCCTTTACCATTTCCAGGAAGGATGAAGCAGAACAAGAAAGAAGCAGAGGATAGGGATCTAATGCACATCTTCAAGAAAGTGGAAATCAATGTTCCCCTACTGGACGCAATCAGGCAGGTGCCCCGATATGCCCGTTTCCTGAAGGACTTATGTACAAAGAAAGTGAGATTCACGGAGGAGGCACAAGTGGTTGTGAATGAAAATGTGTCAGCATTATTGCAGAAGAAGCTGCCTGAAAAGTGTGGAGACCCAGGGATGTTCTTTATACCCTGTGAAATTTGAGGACTTCGAGTTGAGAGAGCTATGCTGGACTTAGGGGCATCGATCAATGTTATGCCCTTAAGCATTTTTGAAGAGCTGACCTTAGGACCGCTCAAGGATACAAGGACAATTATTCAATTGGCTGACCGTTCCAGTGTCTACCCCGAGGGAGTGCTTGAAGATGTCCTAATCAGAGTGGAGAGTCTGATTTTCCCAGCAGACTTCTATGTGCTGGATATGGGCAAAACCAATCCAAAGGCTGTCTGTATACTTTTGGGCAGACCATTCATGAAGACGGAACATACGAAGATTGATGTTGATAAGGGCATATTGACGTGCGAGTTCGATGGAGACAGAGTTACCTTCAACATCATGGAAGCAATGAAGTACCCCAATGACACTGAGGGTATACATATGATCGACATTTTTGAGCCGATGATCCAAGAAGAAATGCCAAGGCTGCTGGCAAAGGATCCACTTGATTGGGTACTTTAGAACAGTAAGATCGATTGGGATGCTGAAGAGGAACGAGATAAGCAAATCAAAGAGGCAATTCTACAATTGAATCACATCGAAGCCAGTTTTTCAAGGGATAAACGTCTGCCTTTGCCCACAACAAGGCAGGGTAATAAACTGGTACGGTCTATCATCAAGCCACCCAAGCTGGAGTTGAAGGAGTTGCCCGATCACCTCAAATATGCCTATTTGGGTGAAGAAGAGAATTTGCCAGTTATAATCAGTTCATCGTTGACCATGAAGCAGGAAGTCAAGTTGATAGCACTATTAAAGATGCACAAGGAAGCAATTGGATGGACCTTGGCCGACATCAAGGGCATAAGTTCCACCATTTACATGCATCGGATCCAGTTGGAAGAAGGGGCAAAACTAGTGCAAGATCCCCAAAGGAAGCTAAATCCTTTGATGAAAGAAGTTATATTAAAGGAGATTCTAAAGCTGCTCGATATGGACATTATCTTCCCTGTGCCCGACAGTGAGTGGGTGAGTCCTATTCACATTGTGCCCAAAAAGTCTGGAATCCAGGTGGTGGAGAATGAAAACAAAGAACTTATTCAGGTAAGACTGCAGACCGGATGGAGAGTTTGCATTGACTACCGCAAGTTGAATGCAGTCACAAAGAAGGATCATTTCCCTTTGCCTTTCATCGATCAAATTTTGGAGAGACTTGCGGGAAAATCGTACTTCTGTTTTCTGGATGGGTATTCTGGTTATATGCAGATCGTGGTGTCCCAAGACGATCAAGGCAAAATGATATTCACTTGCCCCTTTGGCACATTTGCCTACAGAAGGATGCCTTTTGGCCTTTGCAACGCTCCAGACACATTCCAACGGTGCATGATGAGTATATTTTCTGATATGCTTGAAACTTGTATTGAGATCTTTATGGACGACTTCACGGTTTATGGAGATAGCTTTGATCAATGCCTTGATCATTTGAGCAAGGTACTTAGCCACTGTGTGGAAAAAGACTTGGTGTTGAATTATGAGAAGTGTCACTTTATGGTGAGAGAAGGAATCGTGCTGGGACATGTAGTATCCGAGCGAGAAATTGAGGTGGACAGGGCAAAAGTGGAGGTCATTTCCAAATTGCCCTATCCTATCAATGTTAAGCAGATTCGGGCATTTCTAGGCCATGCGGGTTTCTATCGTCGATTTATTAAGGACTTCGCAAAGATTGCTCAACCACTCACAAACCTACTACAACTGGAGGTAAAATTTGACTTTGATGATGACTGCAAGAAAGCTTTTCATACATTGCAGAATATGTTAGTGTCTTCCCCTATTATCCAACCTCCGGATTGGGGAATGCCATTTGAGGTGATGTGTGATGCCAGTGGATTTGCCGTGGGAGCAGTTTTGGGCCAGAAAAGAGGCAAAGAGAGCTATGTTATATATTATGCCTCCAAGACATTAAATGCCGCGCAACGCAACTATACCACCACAGAGAAGGAGCTGTTAGCAATAGTGTTCGCTTTTGAGAAGTTCCGTTCCTATCTGCTGGGGGCACAAGTGATTGTTTACACGGATCACGCAGCTCTGAAGTACCTACTGTCTAAGAAGGAGTCAAAGCCGAGACTCATAAGGTGGATATTGCTCTTACAAGAGTTCGATGTGCAGATCAAAGACAAGACTGGGGCAGAAAACCTAGTTGCAGACCATCTCAGCCGTCTGATGGTTGAGAGCAAAGAGGAAATCACTGAAAATTTTCCAGATGAGCACTTGTATGAGGTTGCGGGCAAAACAGCAAAGGAGCCATGGTTTGCCGACATAGTGAACTACCTGGTCGCAAGGCAGTTTCCAGTTTGTTTGAGTGACTATCAAAAGAATAAGATGAAGCGTGAGTGCAGGTTCTATCTCTGGGAAACACCAACTCTTTGGAAAATTGGAACTGATCAAGTCATAAGAAGGTGCGTCAGTGATGATGAGGTCTTAAACATCTTGAAGTTCTGCCATAACAATGCATGTGGAGGTCATTTTGGCCCACGTAGAACAGCAAGGAATGTATTAGATGGAGGATTTTACTGGCCTACATTATTCAGGGATGCTTATATATTTGTGAAGAAGTGCAAGAATTGTCAGATGACTGGGAATATTTCTATTCGGGAGGCCATGCCACAAACACCTATCATGCCCGTGGAAGTCTTCGACATATGGGGCATAGATTTCATGGGACCATTTCCCAAGTCAGGTAATAATCTCTACATTATCCTGGCTGTAGATTATGTGTCCAAGTGGGTGGAGGTAAAAGCCACTCCAACGAACGATTCAAATACAGTGGTGAAGTTCCTGAGGGCAAATGTGTTCTGTCGTTTCGGAATGCCCAAAGTCCTGATCAGTGATCAAGGGACTCATTTCTGCAACTCAGTTATAAAGAAGATGATGGTAAAATATGGGGTCACACACAAGGTTACTACTGCATATCACCCCCAGACTAATGGACAAGCAGAAGTCTCAAACAGGGAGATCAAAAATATTCTGGAGAAAGTTGTTGGACCAAGGTGCAAAGACTGGAGCAATCACTTGGAAGATGCTCTGTGGGCATATCGCACAGCCTATAAGACACCTATTCGGATGTCTCCTTATATGCTGGTTTTTGGAAAGTATTGCAATTTGCCCGTGGGAATGGAGCATAAAGCATTTTGGGCAATCAAGAAGTTGAATTTCAATAATGAAAGTGCTGGAATTGAGAGGAAGTTGCAGATCCAAGAATTGGAAGAGTTGAGGTCCGAGGCCTATGATAATGCTGTGATGTATAAGGAAAGGACCAAGAGATACCACGATGCACTCGCAAGGGGCAAACAGTTGCTCTGTGGGCAAAATGTACTCGTGTTTAACTCAAAGCTCAAATTGCATGCGGGCAAATTAAAGTCAAAATCGATGGGCCCCTATCTGGTGCAACATCAACACCCAAGTGGAGCAATTGATCTGGTGAACCCAAAAGATGGGTGCGAATTTCGAGTCAATGGCCAGAGGGTGAAACCATATTTCGAGCAAGAGAAGGAAACTTGGGCAGAAACCCAAGTTTTGAGTAGTTCTGAGTACTACTGAAGGCACAACACGGTCGAGCCAAAGACCTTAAACAAAGGCTCTGGACGGGAGGCAACCCGATTTGTTTACTTGCTTTAATTTCAATTATGTTTGTTATTTGTATTTTGTTTGTGAATTAACGCTGCAGGAAGGCAAAGACTGGAAACGCATCACTGTGGGCAAAGTAATATGCAGGGCACAACAAGGTTTAAGTGTGTGGGTGGGTACTGTAGCAGATTTGACTGATTGGACACGGACAACAGCTGCAGAGACGGTTGGTTTTCCCCATGTAGTGTTGATAATCGTTGAAAATTGAGGCCGAAAAAAGGGGAGTGAGGGAGAGATGATATATCCAGATAATTATTTTAAATTATAAACATATTTCCCTCCCCAATTCAAAATCCCCCAAATCTCTCAAAATTAGCCACAATCGTTCCTTAAATTCTCGGCCACGATCTCTCTGCACAAACCCACCACCCTCATAACACCCCACTTCCCCTGAAGCATTCAAATACGCCCCCACTCTCGGTTTCTCACAAATCGAGCAAAGCAAACCCTATCTCCCCAAATTCCCTAACTCCTTGTCAAGAAAAAAATGGTGAATGCGAAGAAAACCGGAGACACCACCAAACGAGGCACACGTCACAGTGCCCGCAACGCCGGCGAATCATCGCAAGAGACAACTCAGACCACCCAGTCAACCCAGATAGAGCAGCCGACACAAAACACCGAACCTGTTCTAAACCCCTCACCGATCCAGACCATTCTACCACAACACCCACCGCTCCCGCCGCCGCAAGCAGAGAAAAAGAAACAAGCACCGCCAAAGACTAAGGGCGGCGTGTCGAAGAAGAAGAAGGTTGAGGCTGATAAGGGCAAACCTCAGAGCCCGCCGCAAGCTGGGCAAAACCCTGACCCAACGCCCGCACCTGAGAAGCCACCAACTCCTGAGAAGCTGCCGACACCCCAACCCAGCGAAGAATCAAACGATTCTGAGCCTGAAAAGGAACCAGAGAAAGACGGGGAGGACGATGGTGGACCAGAGAAAGAAGATGAGGCGGAGGAAGAAAAATAAAATGGCAGCGGCGATGAAGAAGAAGGCGACGATGAATCTGAAGGTGAGAGTATGGAAGAAGACGACAAAGAGGAGGAGAAACTAGAGCAAGAGGAGAAGGAGAAAGAACCAGAACCGGAAAAAGAGAAAGAGGAATCATTGGAGGACGACAAAGTGACCTCAGAGGGATCTACCTCTGAGAATGCCCACAGCCAGTCTGAGCAACCAAAACAGGCACAACCTGATCCACCCGTAGAGAAGAAAAAGTCAAAGAAGGCAAAACCACAGGAGGTCTCGAAGGAGGCACAGAGGGAACCAAGTCAAAGCAAGGGTCCCGATGTGCCCGAAAAGTCTAAAAGCGAGTCAAAGGGAACCAAGTCAACCAGCAAAGAGTCAAGGAAGCCAGTCAGCAAGGAGTCGAAGAAACAAGAAAAGCTACCCACCAAGAGAAGGCTAGATGTGGAGCAGTCCAACAATGAAGAGGAAGAGAAGTCGGTGCACAGTGAGGAAGTGGAACCGGAAATCCAAATCATCCCAGCTCCTGTTCAATCCTATGTGCCCGCAAAGGTGAAAAAGGGAACAAAAAGCAGGGTGCCACTCAGAACCCTCCCCCGCCGCTTGGCGAAGGAGGAGAAAGAGGATCCAAGCAGCTCAAGACAAGGAATTGTCGAGAGATTGAACAAGAAGAAGCATCTGCCCTTGTACGTTCTTCATGACAGCACGCTAAATACACTTGGAGTCATGGACCAAGTGTATGAATACTTTGCCAACATCGGTTGGGAGCAAGTACTCGGCTGGAGAAACACGGTACACCCTTCTTTAACCATTGAATTCCTTTTCTCGTATGAGTTCAAACCAGTGTAGGGATTTGGTCTAGAGACACCCGGAGTTGTGAACTTCTATATAGCTGGAGAAAGCCATAGCATGTCAATCTCAGGATTGAATCTGTTGATGGACTTCATTCAACCAAAAGATGTGCATGCAAAGTGGTACAAAGAAGCAGCAACCAGCGTCGACGACGACTGGAGTTCAAACATTCAGCAACGATGGGAGGAGATTGGAGGCAAAGGCTTCTATCTTTCGGGCTCAAGCAAGGACAAGCACCTCTCTGACCACGCCCTCCAGATTTGCCATAGATGGATGGCATTCAACCTTTATGGGCGCAAGGATGGCACAGGCCAAGTGACACAGCAGGAGGTATTTCTATTATGGAACATGGTGCACAAGCGGAAGGTCAACCTCGGCTACATTCTGGCGGTCCAATTGCAGGCTCAGACCAGCAACACCAGAGCAACTATTGTAGCTTTGGGCATGTTCGTGGCTAGACTGTTTGAAGGTTTGAAAGATGGCGACCTCGACGACGTCTTTGAGGGGTACCCAGAGCTTGACGAAGGGACAGAGTATCTCGATGCCTAGAAGCTGGAGCGGATGCAGCTAGTTAGGTTCACTGAAGAGAACACCCCATACTTCCTCCCTTTTGACGAACCAACATACTTTGACAAGAGAAAGGCACCCAAGGCACAAGAAGGATCACCCAGGGCATAAGAAGGACCAAGCAGGGCACAGAGCAGTGCAGATTCAAAAAAGCTTGAAAGAGTTGAGAAAGCCCTGCAGAGCATTTGTGTTCATCTCGGGTTAGACTACCCCTCCTCTCCTTAAGTCATGTTTTATCCCCATTAGTTTAGGATTTGTTTGTTTTTATTTTTGTTTGTGTGTACTGTCTATTTTTTTTGTATATTTGCGTCTGTGTATATAAAGTCTGTTTTGGGCATATCTAGACCACATTACTGCTTGTGCCCGCAAGGGTACTTTGCATAGCAAGTGTGTGGGAGGAATATGCCTAGGTCGTTGTGTTTGTATGTTTTGTTTTTATTTTGTGTGTGCATGTTGAGTCTATAGCATATGAGTCATAGATTGACATTGGGCATATATGGACATAAATTTATTGTTAGGCAGATGGAATTAATCAATCGCATGTGAAAGCAATATATAACTACCCAGTGAGCTTTGAGCCCAAATTAACATTTGCGACTTCTTTCTGAGTGTTTAAATTCCACCACCTCATTTGATGCTTACTTGCTTGTGCCCTGTCAAACTTGATTTCATGTATGCTTAGATGATTAAGGCATTTTCTTTCATCGTTATTTGGCCATATTATTCACTGATAAATGCTTCCCATTGCTGCCATTATTTGAGCCTGCTTAATTGTTCATGACCTACGTTCTGAAAATCTCTCTTTAAAGAGTATCTTATGACTGGGAATGAAACATTTATGCTCGTATTGATAGTATGTTTAAGCCAAATAGTGACAAGATGCCAGAAATGGGCACAAAGAAAGAAAAATAAAATAAAATAAAAAAATAATAATAAAAAAATAAAAAGTGTTTGAATTTTTATTCTCCCAGGTTGTTATGTGGGCACAAAGCTGCCAGTGCTGATTTTGCCCGAATACTATTGAAGGTAGCCAGTTCCTAAATATTTCCAACCTTGATCCACATGCCCCATTACAACCCTCACAAGACCTTTTGATATGCATGCATGTGAATAACATAAATTGTTTATACAGGGTGTTTGCAAGTTTGTTGATGATAATTTGGTGGAATTGTTGAGAGTAAACACTTAACCTAAACACTCGAGAAAAAGGCGAGCTGAGTGTACACTACAATAGTAGCCTGAGTTTGATTGATTCGATTTGCCTGCATCATCATGTTTAACTGTTATGCCCTTTATCAACTTATGATTCATATGTTGTATTGTCTTGTTTTGAGTCATTTGAGTCTTCGGTTTGTTGTTGTTTCGAGTAAAATTACATTCATACTTGAGGACAAGTATAGTCTAAGTGTGTGGGTGTGATGAAGACTCATTTTCATGCTTTTTTCTTTATCTTTTTACACCCTTTATAAGTGTTTAGTATAGAGTCTAGTCTAGTTTTGGGGGTAAATCTAATTACAGGAGGATGAGGGCATAAAACAACCACAACAGGCACAAACAGGTGCTATTTATGCTAAGGGCACAAAGGACTAATTTGCCTGCCGAGGACCCAGTCAAAGTTGTTGCGAGAATTACGCAACAGAATCGCGGGACAACTCCTATATGCACGTGGAGGTGATGTGGCGGTCAGTTCCGAGTCTTGGGGAGGTCCAAACACGTTGGGAAGGAAGTGGAGACATCAGGAAGTTACTGGAGGCGCTAGGGTTTGTTGCTATCACTCCTAAAATCAAGGAAGAACATGGAGCATGAAGGTGATGAAGTGGAGGAGTGCAAGAGCCCCTGCGTGGGTGAAATTTGGGCTGCTTGAAGCCTTAATTCATTTTGCTATAAATACTTTTATCTGTTTTCATATTAGGGACGACGTTTTTACAGCACGAAGATACAATTTCCTGTTTTCGCACTTAGTTTATTTTCTGAATATTCTGTCTGCCTGAAGCTGGCGGTTTGCCCGCATAAAGGTAGTTCAGTTATTTTGTTGGCAAAACTGGGGTTGGGCCCAGAAGTTAATCCAGTTATTTCCTTTCCAAGTAAGATGTCTTTTATCATTTCTTTTACTTTCGTTTCTATGTTTAGTGGCTAAGTATCCACTGTTCAAGTCAAAGTAATAGTCTAAGGGTAGAATATGTGCATGAGGTAATCGGACTTTAACGCCTTAAGGGTTCACAATCTTAACTTGTTTTTCACTTAGACATAGGTAAAGGGTGATTGGAGATGAAAGCGCGCATTTCTAATTAACTGGTACTAGTGTTAGTTACGTGGGAGTGTATAGGTGATCATGCCTCGATACCCGCATAGTAACAAGTCCGGGGGTGACAGCCTTGGTAGTTAAGATTGAGTAGTATATGCAGGCACAAGACCGTGTCAAACCTACTAGAATCGGGTCATTTTTGCCCTCAAAGCTGCTATACTTGCAAAACCTTTGTGTGATTCTCTCCTTAGGTTCATGTATAGTTAGGTCCCTAGGTGCCGATCGTATCATCTAGACGATATAATGTAAGAAGTGATTGGGGAGTGGCCGATCGTATCCATTTCCTATAACCGGTTAATCCTCAAAGTGACAATTACCCATATTTGGCCATAGGGATTCGGTTTTTGACCTTTCTGCTAGTGTGGGCACAACGGGTAGTAGTGGTAATTACATATGTGTTACCCGGGATTGCGCATACCTACCGAATGACTCGATGCTTTGACTTGAACATTTTTATTACTGATATTTTCTCTTGTGATTTTCTTTTCAGCATTTAGTTAGTTTAAGTTTATTAGCAAGGTTTTTAGAGTGACACTGAAGACCCAAACCAAAACTAAGAAAAGACAGAAGGTTATGAACACTCCTCGTGGGATCGACATCCGTCTTCACCAGCTATACTAGCCGTTGAGGGTAGATTAAGCATTTGTGGACTATTTGCCCGCAAGTATATTTTGCACACCAAAACGACGGTGTGCCACTGGCCCAATCGATAACCATACCAATAAAATAATAATAATAATAATTTCATGCTTCTTGTTTCCTAAAAAACAAGAATTTCATGTTTTGTGTCCGACTATCAAAACCTTCGTTGTTCAATCAATGTCTTAGATTGAGCTACTCATACTTATACATAGTGACTGAAAATAATTCTTGGAAAAAAAAAAAGAAAATCACGTTTCGCATCTATGTTAACATGTGGCATCATTGATAGTGTTTATATTCCTTAGTAATTTGTTTCTTATATAATAAGTATCAATTTTATAACTAAAAATGTCATTTTACTATACCGTGTGCTGCTTTAATTTTAAAATAAAAAAGTAGTTAATTTACTAATTAAATTTGGCATTTTGTCTCAACCCATGGACGACTTCAAAAGAAGATTTGTGAATAAAGTATATATGCATGTATTTAAATATGTCCAAAGAGTATTAACCCTGTTTCAATTAATTAATGGAGCAATGCCAAAATTAAATGTCATGTGTGCATGCATATTCTAACAAATTAATCAGCTGCAAAATAAATCAACCTAGCTAATTTGATCATAAGTACATAAAAGTAGACAAATGCTAAGGGTCAACAACGTAACATTCATTAATATAATATAATTTGTGAATAAAAAGACTGAAGATGAACAAATTAATTAAAATTATTGGGTAAGACAAACTATAAGTAGCTAGCTAGACTAATTAAAAATAAATATATAGATGATTTAAGACAAAAGAGTAGAAAGCAGACGGTCTTCAAAGCTTTTGGTAAGAATCTTATATGTTGCTTGGGTTGGATGAGCAGCATCCCAAAACAAATACTTTGATGGATCTGGGCATGTGTGAGAAAATATACTACACAAAGGTCCCAACTCAAGCGACCCACAGCATCCCTCAAGTGTGTGCTCCAACCCTAATAAAGAAATACAGTACGTATATCTTATAATTAAGATGATTGAGATGATAATAATTATTAAATAATGATGAAATTGTAGCTGACCAAATTGCTTAGGGTTGTTAACCATGCTCATAATAGGATTATAGATGTTAACGTAAACAAGTTTGGATCTTGGCATGTCTACAAGCAAGTGTTTGATGAGGTCTTGGAGCTTCACGTTGTATGCTTCAGCTTCTGAGTTGTGCGCTTTTACGCACTCACGCTTTGCCTCGTTTAAGGTCACGTCCATCGGTAGGCACCCCAACGGCGGCATCCCGATTATCGCAAACCTTCTTGCACCTCTCTCTTGCAATTTCTGCATCAATACATATTACATATATACACGTCTACTTATACTTATATATATATATATAGGTTAATTTCTTTGCATTCTCTGAAACGCATTCTGGAAAGACTTGTACTGTCGGTCCATGCCCATCACTCCCACCTCCATCGCGGTGAGCTCGTCCAAGCCCGAGCAGGAGCAGGCGAAGCTCACGCCAGTGTGCAGCTCGTCGTCCGTCAGGGCTGGGTCCAAGTAGGCCGGCAAGAATGTCTTGATGCCCAGATACGAAATCAGAATGTCTGCGGGCAGCACGCCGTCGGTGAACCTGCCGGAGGCTATTTTGCCGGGGAAGTCAATGCCGTAGGGTTGGTGATTGGAGCGGCAGATGGTCGGGAGCATGTTGTTGTTGCCGGCGTCAAATATGGCGTCGCCGAATGCATATATGGCACTTACATTCGCAGTTGCGGCGGTGGGGGAGGCAGCTGCAATTATGATTGTGAGGAGGAGGAAGAGGTATTTGTTGTACTCCATTTTGTAAAGGCTACTTAGTTTTTTTAATTATTTTTTTGAGTACAAATATGATCAGACAATGATAATGTAAACAGACATACATTGGGGGAAGAAAATGGGTGTGTATATATATACATATAGAGAGAGAAAGAGAAGGAGAGAGATCCGTGTGAGGTTAGAGTTTGAAGTGCCGATATTAGTGTTGTTTATATTTGATTATTGACTTTGTACGTGATTGTAGTGAAATTCATGGATTTTTTGTTGGTTAGCTTCATTGAATTCGTACACAATGGAATGTTTCAAACAGGGGGAAGTTTATTAAAGCTTGGATCAATCGTGTCTCGAGGTGGACAAGATCCTCTAATTCAAAGATATGGTGAATTTCATTTTTTATTTTAGCCGTTGATATAACATAATTGTCTAATATTTTAAATATCTCATAACTACTAATTAAATATGAGTAGCACAATATCAAGAAACTTTTAAAATACACGTGGTGATAATCCAACAATTGTAATAGAGTGGTGAATTGAAACATCTTTTTCGAATAGAGAAGATTTCTGTTGTCTTAAAGGTGCATTTGAAATAATATTAGATTTGGAGAAATTAGGAAATTTTCAATCCCAATTCTATTGTAAAGGTGTAGATGGAATCTATATTTTTAATACTGTTGTCATGTTCAAATTCATAGATCTGCGGAATCTCTGTTCACACGTTTTTTTTCTCTTTATAACCTTTAAAATTTTATAAATTATATATACATATTAATTAGATAGTCACTTTACACACTTTAACCCCATCACTTAAAAGCATAATACATCACTTTTAACCTCTAGCACAGAGGAGGCCGCCATAGCCCTCTACTTATACCCCCACCCTTCTCCATGAATGTATAATTAGATAAAAGATCACTTGTTCTAATATTGAAAGTCTCAAGTTAGAATCTCACCAACCTCCCATCCTTCTCCATGCATAATTAGAAAAAAGAAAATTTATTTCCTTGGAGATGGCCTAGCTAGTGGTGGAGTGTTGTGTAAGCTTAAGACTGAAAGTATCAAATTTGAATTCATATGTGTGGGAAAGATACAAGAACATAAAAGAATAAATGAGTAAAAACGCACGAGATGGTAACCCAATTCGATTCAAACAACCTACTCTGGGGGGATTGCTCCCAAACTTGAAGTTTCGACTGTTACTACTTCGAAGAGTGTATTAGGGTTCTTACACATACAAGCCTCCCACCTTATGTTGCTCGTTCTTCTCCACGAACTCTTTCGCTAGCCAAAAGCTGTAAGATCCCCTCACAACCGTGACACTAGACTCCCTCTAACTACCCACAACTTCAACTTACAATCTCTCCCGAGATTGCGTACAAAACAGGTATAAAAATCCCCTCACGTGTTTCACTCGAAAACACTCAAAACTAGTCTACCACATTGAACTGTTTAATGAACAACTACTAGTTACAAGGACTATAAACGAACTGACTCTCAAACAATCTATCAAGAGAATCTAAACAATATATGAGTGGTACCGATTGCTCCTCAATTCGGCCTTCATATAGTCGTCACTTCAGCTTGGCGTCGATCTCCTTCTTCCGCCAACTAGGTAAGTGAATGAATGGTTTGTGATCTTCCCAAACGTGTGTAGATGATTTTCATGTGTAGTAGGGTTAATTCAGTACGGAATCTATACCACAAGGCAGTTAAACGAATATATCTTGACCTTCCAAACTGGTTTGGCGCAAGATCTTTCCAACATGGAAACTGCCATAAATAGAGTGTCCCTGGTTCTGTGTGGGACATAATCTGGAACAGTTCACCAACTGTTCTTCTTTTCTTGCACAGCGGACAACAAGTCTTCTTGGGACATACCCGGACACACATTGTCGAACATATCTCGCCAATACAACACAAATACTTAGTGCATAATGGTGGCACTAACAGATTATATATACATATATATATGTATAATATGTACAAGAACTTAGAAAAAAATAGTCCATATAAATGGGGAGGTCGTGTGTTGGTGCTTACTTTGAACACCCTCATAGACGGCCCTAAGCACCAATATGGTCAAAATCTTATAAATGATTATTTTTTTGTCAATATATAGAAGTACATGGATATTTTCTTAATAAATTATACATGTCACTATATTATATTATTCTTTATCTTTAAATAAAATGTATTATAGAGATATAATACGCAAACTAAAATTTACTTAAAACTCTTTTTATATAGTAGATTATATATATTTATCAATAATAGATTATATTTCTAACTCATATAATTATCTATTATATTTTGATATTATTAAAAATTAATAAATGATGTAAATAAAGTACAAGCTCCTTGTTTTGTCTATCAATATATGCGTTGAATGTCTTGGTTTTTAATTTTTAAGAATATTATAGCATTTTATGAATTTTATTTGATGGATCACTTATTTTATTAATTAAGAATATGAAATATTTTATATAAAAATTATAGCAAATTATAAATATATTGATATTTTATCTTTTTAATTTGGTAAACAATTAATCACGCCTTTAAAGTTAAACAAGATTTTAATTAGGATTTTCTTTTGATTGACTTGTGGTTTATAATGTTTAGTATTCACACGAGTTTGCTATTAATTTGTAAAAATAAAATGAACTTTAAAAATTATGGGTTGTTTCGAAATTATTAAGTGATATGATTCTGAAAGTTTGTTTAGCCCTTTTTTATCTTAAATATGTACAAAATTATTAATTTTAATAATATATTTGAATTTAAATTAATTATTTTAATAATTATGCTATTTTTGATAGGTTCTTAACGAATTAGAATTTTTAGAGTTAGAATATTAGAATGTTAACCATAGATTAGTTATTAGAATAAAAATAATAATAAAATATTAAATATATAAGATGATTACATTATTACCCTTAGATGAAATTTAAAATAAAATTATAATAGGTAAACTAAAAATTATAAAATAATAATACTACAAATAATAAAAAAATATTAATTAATATTAGATGATTACATTATTGCCCTTAGTTAAAATATAAAGTAAGGTTATAATAGATAAACCCAAAATTATAAGATAACACACTTTTTATATTCGTATAGACTAGCATAGATAATTTGTATGATTTACTAAATAATAATATGATATGTACATTTAACATGTATAATTAATGTTTATTATAATTATAAATATCAAATTTAGAATAAGAATATACTAACCATATTAATTAAAATAAGTAATTTTATATAAAAATAAGTGATAAGTAATCCATCTTTGTGTTAAATTTCATGTTGAATTATGTATCTTACCAAGTACAAATTCTTAATACATACGTGAAATATATTTTAAATTTGCATAAAACAAGAAAAAACTTAAATTTATTGTTAATAATTAGAATATGAGATGTAATACAAAATTGAAATAGATTGTCTCATCATCTTGGCGGAAGAGAAGTCATAAATAAAAAAATATACGTTTTTTAAATTAGATAATAAATAAAATGATCAATGACGAGAATAGAATCATGATCCGTGAAGATAAAAAATCAAAGAAATGAGCCGCGTGTTGCACTAACTAGACTCTGCAAGCTAAGACAAAATTATTTCCGTGGGAAGAGCAGTAGTTGATATGGAACCAGAAATCTCTCCCTTTCATGGATGTAAATTATTTGAGTAGAGTAGGAAGCACGTTGTACTTAAACTTCTGCAAAAGAACCTGATAAGTAGCCTGTGTTGGATGAGCTTCATCCCAAAATAAATACTTGGATGGATTTTCACAAGTCCGAGCTAATATAGTGCAAAAAGGTCCCAATTCCAATGAACCAGTTCCACAACATCCCTCCAGGGTGGTATTCAATCCTAAAATTAATTAACAAATAATAATTAATTATTTGGAAGAAAGTGATAATTAATTATATCGAAAAATATATAGCCAGCTCACCAAATAAGTTTGGATTCCTAATCATCTGCATCATAGGATTGTAAATATCCATATAAGCAATTTTGATTCCTGGCATTTCTACCAACATCTTAGTGACAAAGGCACGAAGCTTTGAGTTGTAAGATTGGGCCTCTAAATTGTGTTGTCTTTTGCACCTACGCTTATTTAATTTGTCACTGCTGTTGAAGCTTTCAATTGTCACATCCACCGGTAGACACCCCAATGGTGGCATACCAATCACTGCCAACCTTTTTGCACCCCTGTTCGTCAATTTCTGCATCCATAATATATATTTCATTTTCAAACTTAATACAAAATGCATCTGAACTATTTAAAACCTAATCAAATCTAATATATCAAATGTGTATGTTAATCGAGGCTCGATCGATTGCTCTTATTGCTTATTAAATTGACAACGATGTGCATGTTGATGTCCGGATCGAATTAAATTGATGTTAATTTGTGTTGAAGATGAGAACAAAGTGTGGAGATGACTGATGTGCATGGGGTAATGAAGAGCTGAAAAATACATCCGATATTTGAATTGATTAACATTTTAATTTAGTTTGGGTATGTATTTGATAGAGAAATTAAGTGAAATATATAGGTAGTAGGTACCTGAATAAAAGTGTGGAGATTTGAGAGCAAAATATCATGGTAGACAGAGACAGAATAGATCCTCCTGAGCGGCAGTGCGTAGTAATTATCCATCATATCATTAGCTCCGCCGGAAACCAAGAACAACGCATTCTGAACGGCCTGACCCGCCTTTTGAAGCCCGAACTTCCCTTCCATTTCCTTAAACGCTTTCTCGAAATTGCTAAACTGCGCCTCCATGCTCAGCACGCCCACCATCCCCGCGGACGTCACGCCGGTGAGGATGTCGCTGGCCGTCACTGCTGGGTCTAAGTAGGCCGGCAGGAAATCTTTAATACCCAAATCCTTGATCAGCATATCCGCGGGCAGCTTTCCGTTGGTAAACCTGCCGGAGGGGATCTTTCCCGGGAAGTTGATGCCGTAAGGCTCGTGGTTTGCGAGGCAGAGCGTCGGCAGCTTATTGTTGTTGCCGGCGTCGAAAACGGAGTCTCCGAATGCATATATGGCGCTTAGATTTGTGGCTGCATTGCTTCGGAAGGCTAGAAAGTGGAGAGTTACGACGGAGAGGAGGAGGAGGAGGTGGAGATACCTATTATTGTGCTCCATTTTGTGACAATTAATTAATTACTTTGTCTTTGTTTCAACGAATTACACATTAATTATGTATGAAAAGGTGCATATTTATAATTCTATACACGCACATACAGAGAGAGAGAGAGAGAGAGAGAGAGAGAGAGAGAGAAGCAGGGGGAGGAGGAGGGGGAGATGCATGTATGCGTGGTAGAACCTGAAGTTCCGAGAGTTGTTGATGAATTGGTTACTGAATGTACGTGTACCGAGTGTGGATTACTTATAGTTAATTAATGGTAGGTAATTAAGGTTAACCTTATACAATTTGTACACAATTGAAACTTTCAAACAATATATGCACAATTTCACAGCTGAAATTATTTATTGCATATATTTAGTGTTACATTCTCTATTACACACTCGATTATTTTATTTTTTTTCAATTTTTTTATTCAATTTCGATTTATTATACTTTAGTTTCATTTTACACTTATTATTTAGGATTCATCATATCTAATAAGAATGCATTATATTTTTTTTTGTATTTAATTTTTAATTATAAATTGATTATTTGAAAAATTAAATACTAAAAAAATATATTAAATTCTAATTGGGTAGGATAGACCCTAAATAATATAAGTGTAAAATTAAACTAAAGTATAATAAATAAAAATCAAAGAAAAAAATTTGAAAAAATAAAATAAAAAAATCAAGTGTGTAATATGGAATGCAACACCAAATAACTGAGGTCATGTGGATTATGGAGATGATCATCTAGTCTACTTTCTATGTCTCACTGATCGTATATCTCTTTTTAATAATGTTTATTATTCAAATAAAAATTACTATAATATATTTAATATTCCCAATGAACATTTATTGATTAGAATTAAATTTTAAAATAATTATGTACCCTAATTATTAGGGAATAATAATTAAAGTCTTAAAGAGAAAAATAAAAATTAAACATTTAAAAATATATAATTATAAACCCTTGGTAGATGGACTATATCTTAATTAATAATTGTAAAATTAAAATAAACAATAAGAAATTGAAATAGAAAAAGAAATAAAAAAAAAACCTAATAAAATTCAAAATGAAAGGGTAATATAATTGGTAATTTGAACCTTACAATCACACGCAATTTGCATCATACACCATATATTGTAACGAGCTAGTGAGATCTCTACTCCAGATTTAGTGTTTTAACGCATGGTTTACGATCAAATTTATGATATTTTCTTCCATTTTTTTCGTCACTTTAATATAATATATTTTAGTTCAATTTTATGATTATTTTTAGGGCTCACTCCACTCAATTAGGGTTTATAATTATTTTTTAATATTTAATTTTCAAAGAAATGATTATTATGGTTGTTTATTTTAAAAATATGATTTATACTTTTTAAAATTTCAATCTTTTATTAATAGATGAACTAGGTTCATTATGTTATAATTAATTTTTATTTTTATAATATCTATTATTAAACTAGTGAATTCGATTTTAGAATACGGGTTGAAACACTTAATGTGAAATAGAGGATCTCATCTCATATAATTGTAAGGTGTACGTACCAGATCCTATATTAAAATGCTAAATTAACGCTACAACTGCAAGAGGAACATATTGGTTAATTAATTAATTTAATATATTTCTAACATTATTATTAATATTATATTTTTTCCCCGATTTTTTATTTCGTTAACTCCATACTGCTTTCTTCCTCCATCTTCCATTGCCCCATCAATTCAAATATTTATTGTCCAGTATCTATTTACTAAATATCAAAATTAAACTGTATACATATACTGTATATATGGAAATTAAATTATATTTACTACCTCAACGTTAATTCACACTTTTTCATAGTAATACTTTAACACATACAACAATGGAAGTACAAAGAGTTTTGTTAATTATCACCATCGGTGGAAACCGCAATGGATAATAAAGGGGATCTGGTGACTGAGTTTAACTTTCAGTTTCCAAAAATTTTAACAGAATTGTAATAAAAATAAATTTTTGGAGGTCACATTACTATATATTAACTACAAGTTAGGGTATTATCGTGAAAAAAGTCATACCCTTGAATATATTATTTAGCACTAATCACTAATATTATTATCACTTAATTTATTGAATTTTTCTTAGTATCAGAATTAAATAATTAAAAAATTATGCAGTAGTTTAATTAAACACCTTTGATTACATTTTCATCATCTATGGCAAAGATAATGGTCTACAATATTGAAAATTTTGAAAAACAATTATAAGATTGATGGAAAACCCTAATATTTACTTTAATGTAATTAATTGCATTTTACGAATTTTTCTAGGTAATATCTTTCAATTTGTTTAGGATTTACTAGCTTGTTTAATATATGATCAATGTTTCTTTTAATAATTCACTCTTTTTTTTATATATAATTATTTATTTCAAATTTTAAACTCAAAATTTTGACCAAAATGTCCTTGTTGGATATAATTGATAGGGTCAACATTTTTAATGGAAGAATTCATTACATTTTGGCGGAAGGTGCAATATTAACTAGAAATGAACACCCTATTACAAGTTTTACAATCGTTTGAAATGCCATTTTATTATTATTATTATTATTATTATTATTATTATTATTATTATTATTATTATTATTATTATTATTATTGGGTGTTAGTGCAAGTCAAACATATTTTGAGGGTGAAACTTATCAATAATCTCGTAAAGTGCAGTGATCTTATTTGGATAATATATATGTCTGTTTTTAGAATTTAGTTTGTTTTTTCTTTAATTTTGTTTGTTATGCCCATAGAAAGCTTCACTTTAGTTCGTCGTACCTTAAAAAAAAAAAAAAAATCATTTTGATATAAAAAAATTTCGAAAGTAAGATTAACCAATAAAGCTTAGTATTATAAATTGGGATTGTACAATTATAAATTTTATTTTTCGTATTTTAAAATTATAAACATTATTTATAATACGAAAAAAAATATTCTCTACTTGAATAATTTTAATTAAATAATGAAACATGAATCCTGATAATTTTCTTAATTATCATGCTCCAAATACAGGATTATGAACTTGCTAGTACTTATTTTCCTCAAAATAATAATCCCATGATATCTTATTTCCAGACAAATTTACCTACCTACCGACTAAAAAACTGTGAAAGGTAAGTAAGATGTGTTTTGTAGAGTGAGGAGAGGAGTTCATACGACTCTCTCTCTCTTTCATTTTTTTTTTTTTTTGGATGACGTGATGTAGAACCGCAACAGCTATTTCACATATGGTACATTTTTTTTTTTAACTCACACACCCGACCTGTGGTATTGAGGAGATTCGAACTCGTAACCTTTAATCTCCAAACAACCTCACTGCACCACTATGATACATTTAAGGTACGTAAACTATGTTATTGTGTAGTAGGTCGAAAATCACATGTAAAGCATACATCGCACTACGAATAGAGCAAATAATTAATAAAGTATGGAACATACCAAATAATGATATATAGTTTATTAAGTAGGAGATGTGAAGAACACGAACAGTGAGGAAGGCCTACCACAAAAGGCGGAGGCTCAACCCAATAACAAGAGTTGTGAAGTTATTAAGATAACAAATCGGGAAGCGCCTTGTGTTTAATGTATTTAGCAAGAAGCATATTAGTTGCTTTAGATGGATGAACTGCATCCCAGAAAACGTATTTTGATGGATTTTTGCATACGTTGGAATGTTGATTGCATAGAGGCCCCATCTCCACCAAACCAGTTCCACAGCATCCTTCAATGGTCTTTTCCATCCCAAATTTTTTGGGGTTGTTGATGATGTCCATCATGGGAGTGTAGATATCAACATAAACAATTTTGGTTCCGGATAGGGAGACCTGCAAGGATTGTGTGAGGGCTTTAAGCTGGCTGTTGTAGTCTTGGGCGTCCGAGTTATGCTGACTCACGCAAGCACGCTTAACTCCGATGCTGTTCGATGTCACGTCCACTGGTATGCACCCGATCGGCGGCATCCCCATCACTCCTATTCTCATGCCACCCATGCTGTGTATTCTCTGCAATCCATGCATCATATATCATCCTACCTATTTAATTAGGGATCCAGAATTAATGTACAAGTCAAATATTAATTCATTAATTAATTACCTTAATAAGAACCTCAACATTTCCGAGCATCAAGCTAAGGAAGTGAGGGAGAGATACTAATTTCTTGCTGGGCAGCATGTAAAAGTTATTGAGCATATCGTGAGTTCCACCGGAGACGAAGAACAAGGCGTCATGGAGGACCTGCGCTGCAGCCTTCTCCCCTACTTTCCGCTGCATTCTCTCCACCGCCTTCTTGAAATACTCGAACTGCTTCGTCAAGCATGGCACGCTGGCTTGCCTGGCCGTCAAATCATCGAGGCCGGAGCAGGAGAAGGCGAAGGTGGCGCCAGTCAGCAAATCTTCGTCAGTCAGGCCTGGATCCAAGTAAGCCGGCAGTTGTTTCTTGATTCCCAAACCCGAGATCAGAATGTCTGCCGTCAGCTCGCCGTCCGTGGGCCTGCCGGAGGCTACGTTTCCCGGGAGGTTGAGGCCGTAGGGCTTGTGATCGCTGCGGCAGATGGTAATGAACTGATTGTTGTTGCCGGAGTCCAAGTAGCAATCGCCGAATGCAAATACGGCGCTTGGTTTGTCGCATGATTCGCTGAGGGCCGCTACAAAATGGAGGGATATGGCGGCGAGGAAGAGGAGGGAGCTCATGTTCTTCATTCTTTTTTATATTTTATATGGCTAGCTAGTCACACTTCTTTGGCACACACTGACACTACCTACTTAAGTCTCTATATATAGAGTAATGAGAGAGAGAGAGAGAGAGAGAGAGAGAGAGAGAGAGAGAGAGAGAGAGAGAGAGAGAGAGAGAGAGAGAGAGAGAGAGAGAGAGAGCTTGAAGTGCCAAGAGTTTCGTTGATTAATTGGCCAGTGACTTAGTATATGATTGAAGTGGTCATTCAATCTGCAAGCTGTGGAATGTTTCAAGCATGGGATATTTCTACTATTAATTCAAACAAAAACAAAAAAAAACAATGGATGTTTTAATTGTTGATGTGTGGATCGTGTTTATTGTATTTGAAATTTTGTTGGATTCAACCATTATATATGAATTTTAAATTTAATTTAATAATTTGAAGATTCAAACTCATCGTATCAATGCAATATCCTTTTTGCATATATATACAGAAAAAAAAAACATTAAGATAAATTTAATTTCCCGTGAAATGTTAATAAAAAGTATTTCGTCTTTATTATGCTTTCTATATAAATATTATGAGCAATATATATAATATATAAACACAATTTAAAATTTTATTTTGTGCTCATTTTAATCCTCTCAGTTTTCTCAATTCTATGAATGAATCCTATTATTAAGCATATTCATTTAGGAGAGAACTGAGAAGGGTAATTAATTAAATGCTTAACTAGAGTTTGTAAGGACACAAATTGATATGGAAATGAAGGCCCAAACTATTTCATGACGGGCTGGACTTAACCACCACGCTACAGTAATACGGGTCCAGGTCAATTCACATCTTTAAATTGGTACACCGTTAAATAATACTACCTCCGTTTCAAAATGTTTGTTGTTTAAGGTTTTTTTTTAGATTCAAAATGTTTGTTGTTTTATATAATTTGACATCCTCTCTCCCAATTTTAACCCTCTCAAATCCTACAAGATTTTTTGATTCTAACTTACCTATAATATATGAAGAGAGAAAAATATATGGAGAGAGAAAATATTGTTATTTTTTAGGAAAATATAGATGAATTAGATTTTATGGCATATATAAGGGATGAGTATATTTGTCCACGAAATTAATTCTTAATTCCAGATAAAAAAAACAAAACAACAAACATTTTAAAACGGAGGTAGTAATTTACGGAGTCTCTCCTTTCACTCGTTGCAACCTTAATAGTAACTGTAAGACTGACAATTCAAGGCACTAACACGTTGTAAGGTTTCCACTATAGCTTATTGTGTTGGCAAACACTCCCTCCCATACACCTTTCAAGCCCAAAATCAAGCCAATCAGATTTTCAGACCCAATTCCATCCGCCCGCAGCTCGCTCTGGGAAAAAAATTACGTCCGAAATGTATCACTCATTGCACTAAAAGTATCAGTAATAATCTTAAAAGTATAAGACTACTACTTTAATTATATGAGTTTATTGTATCTCAATTACACATCAAATCTCCTATGTCATTCTCTATCACATCTCTTGTATCAAACATTTTTTTTTCAATTTATTATGATTTAATTTAATTTAAAATTTTTATTTAGAGTTCATCCTTCTCAATTTACGGTATAGCTACATGCCGGAGACTGTAAGTATGAGAGATCGACCCAGTTGAGGTATTCGTGTCTAGCAAGCCACTGTTACCAGATTCAGCTCCTGTTTTCTATATAATTTGAAAAGTATAACCTCAAGTTATATAGTGAGTTTCCCTTCAAGAAGAAGGAAGAGAGGACGTAGAAGTTTTAGCTTCGAACATCTATAAAATCCTTGTGTGTTGTAGCTCGCTTTAATCTATTTACTTTCGCTTGCATACAACCACATCACTACATCGTGCACAAATTGCATTTCTCAACTGTCTTAAGCACAAACTTGTTATCTATCAAAACGAGTCAGGGCCCTTATTCATTCCGTATCATTAAGTATTTTTTGAAAAGACTTTATTCAACCCCCCTTTTAAACTCTATTAGAATTGTCTAGGACCAACAACATCTCATTTCTTCATGTGTTAAAGTCACTGCATATGCATACTGACATGAGACATTTCTAAAATATATATGAATGATTGCCAAGAATGAAACTACATACACTAGCATATTGAGTAAAAGAGTTGATCATTGGGCACGATCTCAATCTCTCATACGCCGTTATGGTTTCATGAATTCTAATGTGGTTGAATCTTTCAATGTGTGATTGTTATGTGCTAGAAGGTTGCCCATATGTTTACTTATTGAGGTCACGGAAAGTGTAACCGAGAGGTAGCTTGATCAGAGAAAGGAGTTGACAGTGTCAAGAGATCACATGATTAGAAGAGGCTTTCAGAAAGCTCTCCAAACAAGTTGAAAAGGTCATCACTTTATTGTTCATCAAACCACTGTATATCTATATAAAGTAGTAGATGAAGATAGGAGTTTAGTGGTGGACCTTCAACATTATACATGTGACTGTGGAGAATTTCAACTGAATCAGATGTCTTGCTCTCATTCAACAAAAGCTATACGGTACCTTTAAAACAACTTTAATGTTTCATCATAGTTTGTTGATGATTATTAATTTCCTTTAACTATTGTAACATGAGTGTTATATAGAACATGTATGATTATGTTGAGTACTATTACAAACAAGTCAATATGTATCTTAAATACCATGAACATGTATGTTTAGTGTCACACCATGACGAATGGGCTGTGCCATTCTAGCAAGCATCTTTCAAGATCCTCCCTCCTATATCAATTCCCCAATCAGGACGACCACCAAAAGAATAACAATGTCGTTCATCAATTGAAAGTTCAAGCTCAAGAACTAGAAGGCAACAAATGTGTTCAAAATGTGGAGGTATTGAACATAACAAGTCAAGTGTACAACCCCACCAACCATCGGATCATCTAAAGCAAATACGGCCTAAGGACAATGTCAACCCAGAAGATGTGAGATTTGTGGAGAAACGGGTCACTCCAAGAAAACTTGCCCATTGAGAGCTAGTGAAAATCCATATTTGGATTTATTTAGTAATGATTTAGATTTCTTTGAGTTTGGTGATGATTTGGATTTGGTTGAATGATATTTAGTTTGGTGATGATTTGCGTGTGCATGTGGTGTGCGTTTGCGTGTCTTTGTGAGTGTGCGCGTAAGTGTGCATGCGAATCTGATATAAAAAAAAAAGTCACATATTAACTTTTTCAAACTTTCATTAGGGGTAAATGAGACATTTGTAATATCCTTTGGTTATAAAAGAATGGATCCAAATTCTTGGTTAAAAAAGAATTTTTACTTTTAACTTTTGGTTATTTTAATTTATCTTCCTATATTTTTTTGGGAAAAAACTAGAAAAAAAATGCTGAAAAAAAGTAAAAAAAAAAAAAGTATTAAAGCATGAGCGCGCTGTTTTTTTTTTATTTTTTTCTTAGTTTTGGGCTTGGGTCCATCGGACTAGTGTACTAAAATGTTGCTCTATTGTGTTTGTATCAAATGGACAAGAATTGTTAAAAAAATTGGTGTTGTTTTCAAAGAACACATTGTTTGATTGGAATGCAATCTAGATTTGGAAATATTCTTATTCTTTTTTCTAAAAATTTTATGTTTGATTCAACAAGAATGAATATGCATGAAAAGAAATAATATATACATATAACTTGACCGGGTTTTCATGTGAATTATTAGCCCAGAAATCGAGCGGACTAGGTTGGGCCTTTCTGTCTAAGTGTTAATTTTTGGGGCCGGCCCAGCCCAGCCTAAACCCGTAGGGCTTTTTTATAATAGGCCAGGCCAGGTAGATCTATGCTTGTCCATGTGCCAAATCATCTTTTTATATATAATTTTCGCAATGAATTGACAATTCAATCAAATAACTATAATTTTGTTAATGATTAATATCTTTTGATATCTTTTTGTAGTAAAATAGACTCTACTAGCTTCTCAACTGTATGTGGCTCATGCGTATATAAAATGATATTGATGAGAAAATTTAGAAATTGTATAATCATTTTGTTATTTAATTGATCGATCCTCTCATATTATCAATCCCAATCCATTGGATTAGCAGCTAATTTATACCGATACTGATGTGATTATTGATTTGATTAAAACAAACATATGGTTGAATCTTGGGGCAAGATACAGTGGATTCACTAACAAACTTCCAAAGCCTGCGAAAAATCAAGTCACTCACTACCGAAGTGGGGTTGCTCCCATTCATTTCATATCAATTGTGGGCCTCTCCGTATATACCTCTGCTAATTACTCTCTCAAATATTCACATATTTCTTATGTCTCTTCACGCTATCAAAAAACCATACCGTAAATCTCATAAAGACTAGAATTTTGACTATAAATTACTTGATTTTATAGTAGATTATTCATTATTTATATTGATTAAACCATTTTCATAAAACTTAGATATTTTATGCAATTTATTTATTTATTTTGCGTGAAAATGGATATGCAAACAAATTGAATAATAATTTCCCTCTACAATTTTTTTTTTCTTTTTTTCTTTTTTTGTGATGTGTGAACTTGAAGAAAAATACTATGTCGTGGATAATAGTTGTATTGAAAACTTTCTATTTCTAATGAGATCTCCGATTTTTTCCTTTACTAGTTTTGCGACCCGTGCAGTACGTGCAATGATAATTGCTAAAAATAAAATATGTATTTATATAGAAATTAAACTGACTTGAACATGGGATTAATATTCGATGCTTCGTAGGAATTAGATTAATTAAATTAAGTTTCCAAATTATAACCTAATTACCCTCCCTCCCTATCTAATTCTTGGACAACTATTTTGAGAGCCATGGATTAGACGGCAAATGGCCTACATACATTTCACACAGTTTACTTCTGACAATATATAGAAAAAATACAAAAGGAGCATTATACAATTTTTAATGAATTGGAGAATAATGGCGCCAAAAGAAAACAAAAAAAGAATCGAAGATTAATAATGTACCTGTATGGGTACATTTATGCATTCATGTGGAGGAAATTAAACCGTACTAAATTTGTGCATATTTACATTAACAAGAGGCTTTTCTGTTATTCGAAATTAAAATTATATGATCAAGTAACGAGAAATTATACTAACATACGCATTCGGATAGTACCTAACACTGCACGCCCACATCATGCTACATCAACAATGGTTTTGGGGTCCATTAGGGGTGATCTAGTGGTGCAGTGGTATTATCTTGAGGTCAAATGACTCAAGTTCGAATCCCACCACCAACATCACTAGGTGTGAGTCTGTCATACCTGCCTTGCCAAGTGTGAATAACCTCCCATTTGTGGTTTACAGGCTATTACACAAGAATAGAGTTTACCCAGTGCGCATCTTGGTACGTAGTGGCTGCGGGTTACAATTGACAACTAAACAATAGTTTTTGATATTATCCGAAGAGGTATGGTGGAATTTCGTTCCCGATCATGATCCTTCGAAATTAATACTAACGCAGACAATATCTTATTGTTAGAAATTTATTTATTTTAGTTATGAATAACATATTTTATCTCAAAGTAACCAGTAATGTTACAATCTTTAATACATTACAACGTTTTAATAGTTCTATCTTCCGGGCTTATTTTTTTACGTCAGAATTATGACATGGATAGTGGGATATTTAAGTGTTATTCCAACACAATTTAAAAAAGAAAAAGATGAAAAATAACACATCACCATTTTTCTGGCACCAGAATTTTGCTCCGGGAGTATAATTGTTAAAAATCGAATGGTCAAATATTAAATTATATTTTATTGAATGTTGGGACATTATTAAAAAAATAATGATAGAGTCATATATATAACACAACCTAGCAATTTATTTAAAAATAGACAATCCATTTTTTTTCGGTGAGCAAAAACTGATCACAAGAGTATGAATTGAAATATTGGAAAATTGTATGTTCATAACATAATTATAATTTGATTTTTTTTAACTAACACAATATAAATCACTATGAAATATCGTGTTCTTTGCAATGTTGTGTCTATTTTACAATAAAATATAAAATTATGTTATAATTTCAACATTTTAAAATTTGTGTCAAAATTAGAAATAATGTAAGAATTGAAATATATTGTTTTTGTAATCATCCCTCTATATACACAGTGTGTGTGTGTGTGGTAGGAGGTGACACGGGCTGGGGAGTGGTGGCCTCCGTTTGTTGTTTGTTGGAAAGGGAAACGACAATGATTATGGCAACTCACTTTGATCCCCTCTCTCTCTCTCTCTCTCTCTCTCTCTCTCTCTCTCTCAAGTGGGCGTTTGCATTATCTTTTTCTTTTGCTTTTCTACGTCTTCCCGTCTTGTTGAAGTGACCATTTTTCCCGTTCCGTTTTTTATTTTGCTCCAACTTTTTTCTTTTGTCTTTTTTAGGTAAATCTATTAAAATTCCCTTTGTTCTTTTTCATTTGTTCTCTGCTACCACTAGTATCTTGCTAATTCTCCCTTCTTCTTTTTTTAATCTTGGGATGGGAATGGGATTACTTAAAATCCAAGAAATATGTAAGTAAAAAAAATTCGATGCTTATATATATAACACATTTCTCGAAAATTATATATACGAGATACAAATCATAATAGCTATTTCGAATACGTACCTCAATAATATCATCATGAATCAATTCTTTTTCGAATTTAGACATTATAATTTTAAAATAAAAAATCGATTTGATTACCCTCTACATAGTTGTGGGACTAAGGAATGCAATTTCCCCACTCTTTAAATAGTTAATTCATTCAGAGATATAAATATCTTTAAATCAATCTTGTCAATATATATATATATATATATATATAAAATATTGTGAATCACCCATACATGTAAACCACTGATCAGACCTTGATATTGAGACTCAAGTTAAAAGACGAAGATTCTAGGGTTTACTTGTTATTTTTCCAAATTTTGAGGATATTTCTGAGATTTTCAGCTTGTAATCATAGTTAAATTGCTATACTACTACCGTTTACTCTAAATTAGCTAGTAATTTGCTTCTTTAAAAAAAAACATAATATTTCCTCTCATCATCATTTTGCCCTTTTCTTTTTTCTTTTTAAATTCTGAATACAAATAAAATAAAATAAAAATGATTTCAGTGAATATTACATGAAAAAAGATAGAGTACTCGTGGATTGTCCATATTATCGTGCTCCTAGATTTGATACACAATATTATACAAGCCTACGCAGCATAGGCCTTTTGTTTGATTTAAATGAATCGCTTTTCCAGTTTGTACTTTCTTTTCAACGGATAAATCCCTATATATCTCGTCCACAAAAATGATTTTTATTCATTTCCGATAAAATACTTGAGAAAAATAATATTTAAAATCAAAGTGGCATGCAGTTTTGAGAGAATTAAAAAACTTGAGATGACATAATTATTAATTTACAAAGAAGTCAATGATCCAATGATATATTATCATTAACCCTTCGACATATCGAATGAGCTATATATACTGAAATAATTAATAATAGAGATGAATGTACGTGTCATGTATACTTAGGTAAATTTTGAATCTAGCTTCCCCAACATTGTTAGGCTTCAATTAAATTGTAGTGAGGCATTGATAGAGATATATGTCAAAGGCTCTAGAATTTCTATTGGCCAGATTGGAGGATTGACTAATTTTAATGAATTTGTGACTCAAAATTTGGTGAAGCAATTTGGGTGGTAGAAAACAAGTTTTTGTTGAGATATGAGGATAATTTAATTAATTCCCAAAATGGTTTGTAACCCACGAAAATGGGGGGTGGGAGAGAGGAAAATCGCCGCACAAACTTTACAAGAAGTTGAAAATATGGATGTATAATATTAATGACATTAATTGTACACACAGTTAATTACAAGAAAATTAAGCGACTTATTTAATTATTTTCTATTTCAAGGCGTTTGCAAATAACAAATAAAAGTCTAGAAATGTCCATATAATAATTAATGTTAGTCCCATTATACATAAATAGGAAAATCGAAAGTGAGAAAGGACATACTAATGTTTCGGAGATATCTTTGAATCGGTACACATTAATTGAAGGGTGATGAGATAGATTGCTTCTCCATTTCTATAATTGAATGGAGCTCAATTGAAAGCCTTATAGCAGATATATAGTGTGTGTGTGTGTGTGTGTGTGTGTAGCCTTGAGGTTTCCAAGCTTGTTGATGAATCAAAAATTGAACTAGGGTTTCTTTTCATGAGAAATCACTTTTTTCTTGAATTAATAGATATGTGAAACATCTCATCTAACTTTGTTGATGAGTCCATATAGGCCCCATATATTCTCATGAAGCCACAATTGTTTCCTCTACTTTGTTGTTGAACTATCATATCCCATCATACCTGATTTAGACATTTTTCATCATTCACTCACTATGTACATGTGTAGCTAGGTGCAACTTAATTAATTTACATAATTAGATGATATATAGATATGATTTTTAGTGATATATATATTTATAATTAATCAATTCAATCATCTATCCCCCTTAAATTAAACAACAAGATTAGCGTACGTGCTTAATTTTAAGGTTAACTATGGTTCATAGATCTAGCAAACTTATAATTTTTAAAAAGTACCATCAAATTGAAATTTCATATATGCTTAAGACCATGAACGAACCAATCAAATTAATATCTAATTCACCATCAAACTAAATTTCATGAAAACAACTCCAAATCTAAAACCTCAGAAAAAAATATATACACAATATATAATATGTTTCACACACACGCACACATATATATATATAATAAGATATATATAAAGCTCTCTTTCATGAATAAAAATAAACATTGTAACACGTTTTCAAGCTGTCCCAGTTAATTCATATATTGGGATGAGGCTAGCTATAAATGTAGAGCTCACAAATTAAAGAAGAGCAAGCATCATATAAAATTTGAAAGAGAAAATTAGAAGCAATATATTACTATATATTAATAATTATGAAGAGTCAAGAACCTCGATCAAGCTCTTCGTGCGCAGCCTGCAAATTCTTGAAGAGGAGATGCAGCCCAAATTGCCAATTCGCCCCATATTTCCGGTCGGACGAGCCGAAGAAATTTGCCAAGGTGCACAAAGTGTTCGGAGCCAGCAACGTTAGCAAGATCTTGAATGAGGTGCCGGAGGATCAGCGTGAGGACACCGTTAACTCACTCGTGTTCGAGGCCGAGGTGCGGTTGCAGGACCCCGTCTACGGTTGCATTGGCGCCATCGCTTCCTTGCAACATAAGATGGTGGAGCTACAACATGATCTGATCCTAGCCCGTGCTCGCCTCGCTGCTTGCTACGTGGATCAACACCAGCCCTCCTCATTTTTCGATGATCATCATCTCAATTTCCCTCCTCTTTTAGACATCCCTGAGCCTAGCACACCTGCCATGCTCGAAATTTTCGACCATGCCCATGCCACCACCCTCCCCTTGGACCAATTTACCCCATTCCAATTCCCTTAATTGATCGAATCCACCACCACTACCGCCACAACTCTCTCTCTCTCTCTCTCTCTCTCTCTCTCTCTCTCTCTCTCTCTCTCTCATCCTATATACATTAATTTATGTATGATCCACATATATATGATCATGATCATATATATTGTGCTTGTTTATAAGGGTTTTAATTAGCTAATTGATCGAGGAAGAAGCTGATCATTTGTTGATCAAGAATGTTTCTGTTTGTTTGAGCATTTGAGCTTCAAATTGAAGTAATTAAAAAAAAAAATAGAGTAAGCTATCATTTTCATTGATACGGACATGTGAATTGAAAAAGATCTAGCTATAGCTACGTCGTATTATATTTCCGAATAGTTATTGTCTAGACCAAATTAAATGTCCGATCCGAGTTCTATATATTTGCATATATATGTAAAATGCAATGTGGATATATGTGTTTTGTAATTCATTTAATTTTTATGTGTTTTTACCATGTGCTTCTCTATCTTTTCGGATTAATTTGGCTGGGTTTTGGACCTTTCAACCAACTCGTTGTTTTCATCGAAGAAATTTGCACCTATATATGCATGAAAACTTAATTTGCGGGACACCTACAACCTACTAGTTAATGTTTAGTCCTCTACTTCTCTTTTCTTTTTATTTTTCATTTTAATGTAATTGTACATGTGGTATCAAATATACACAATATAGCTTATAGATTGTATATATTACCTTAATTAATTCTATCTCATCTGTCACTTTGTCATTATGTGCACAAAATATGACACTCACTACTCGATCATAGTATATATCATACATCATCAGCTAGTACTGATAATTAATAAAAATTGATATAATGTGATTTATGGTAACTTATATAGATATATATATATATATTATATGTATAAAAGATCACCCGATGTAAAATGAGGTTGCAATTCTTATTTCAATGTAGTATTACTGCACCTAATTAACTAATAAAGTATATATATTGAATATATAGTAATAAAATAAAAGTCCTATTAACAAAGCAAGCTATATATATCATTGTCGTGCTCGTTTGGAGGAGTTTAGCTTGTTTGGATTCGGAGGTAGTGGGCTGTGATTATTTATTTTATTTTTATATTTTTATTTTAGTGTTTGGTTGTGACTTATGAGGGAACGTAACGAGAGAGCAAAACGGGATAAATCATTTATTTTCTACCGTACGTGTATGTACAGACGCATTCAATCAATATCCCATCCATTCGTTCAGGATCGGACTCAAATACATATAATTAGAAAATTAAATAAATGAAATAGAGCTAGACAAATACTTAAATGAAATGAAAAAAAATTGGCCGTCTAGCTTTGTGTCTCACTTTTTTGGTCAACTTTGAATGTTAATAATTGAATTGGCATCAAAAATTTCAAGCATGATTAAAAAAGTTAAAAAGTTAACGTATTTGAGTTTTAGGAACCCATAATGGAGTTTCTTTCCTTCCAATGTGCTACATTAACGGCCACCTTATGTAATAACCTTAATTATTGCTTAAATTTTGCCATAATAACTTGGTATCTTGTGGCTATTGGTCTTTACCGTGTTGTAGGCTCATCATTCATAAAAACTTAGATCTATTTTAATTATTGCTTATAAATAGGTCAATAATGATGGAAACGGATATTATTATTTTTTTACTTTTTATTTTTTCGGAATCTCCATCCTTCGGTTATGTTTTATAATTAAGGATCAAAGATGAATTATAACTAATGAACAACGAACTCCACATACAATACAATATAGTTATAGCGTGTTATTTAATTTGTTTGTGCTCAAGTTACTAGAATAAAAAATTGAATTTGACATATTACGTGGCAAAAATAATTCACGTAGAATTTCTTGTTACATTATATGTGTTACACTTCGTGTTATATTTTTAAATTATGCATTTTTTTTCTTTTGTTTTTTTCTTCAATTTTAATTTATTTTCTTATGATTTAGTTTAATTTTATAATTGTGTTTAGGGTTCACTCTACCTAATTAGAGTTTATAATTATTTTTTTAATATTTAATTTTCAATTAATAAATCATTATTATGGTTGATTTTTTCAAAATTATTTTTTATAATTTTTTTTGTGTTGATAAATATTGATTATGATTTTAATTTTTATTTTATAATAAATATTATTAAAATTTTAAATTTGATAATGAAATACAAAGTAAAATATGATAAAGTGTAATAAGAAATTTCAACCCAAAATAATTTGGCTCTGACTGTGGTTCTCGATATTGACCACAAATTATATTTTGCTTGCTCTCTTGCTGGGGTGGCTCATCCTAAAAAGCTATGCTTTTTACGAGCTACTTGGATCCCAACTCAATAAATTAAAAGTTCATTGGAAACCAGATCCTTCTCATGAGGGTGCATTGGACCCAAGTTGAAAATGTTGGTCAAATTCATTCCGACTATATGTGCGAATGTTTTGAATTTCAAGATTTTCGATTTTTGTGGAAGATTAAATAATATTCATAGGCCATGTTAAATTATAAATTATTACTTTCTGTCAACTTAATTTCGGTTTGTTTTATTTTTCTGTTTTTAGGCGTGGTACTAGATTTTTTTTTTAATGTGTTTTTGTACTTAATTGTTGGGCTCAGCATTCTGCAGCTTCATCGTGCATGTCTAGAGTTTCTAGGTCAGCCCAGTTGAGCAGTATTGCTTCACCAAATTTAGGATTGTGTACAATTGTTTATATATTTATTTTCCCTTATCTTCAATTAAAATTTGATCTCATTTTGCTTAGCTTCATTGCTCTCATTTGATTTAAAACCACAAATTGTGGCAAGTGCTTCAATCCTTTGTAAAATACTTAGCTTGCTCATCCGCCAGTTCTAATGAGGCAATTTCATTTTGATAGTAATAAACTAATAATGATTCCCACAAATTTAATAAGAAAAATGTAATATAATGATTACATATTGATACCGAATTGTACTATCTAATCTGTGTGGTATTGTCACTGAAAGAGTAAGCCCAAACGAAATCTATAGTTATACAGTTGTATTTTTGTCGGAATGTGGTAGTTGTCTGAATTAGGTTGGCACATTCATAATCTTTTGCAACTTTTATCACAAGTCAACCATTTGTTTAATAACGTTTTATCCACTATCTATAGATTGAGACGACACAGTCGTGAAGTAATATAAATTTAAGGATAAATATTTCAAGTTCGAATTAAAATAATGCCGTTAGATATTTATTTACCATGCACACTTAGTTTTCCAAATTTAATTTACCGTAATTACTGTTACCCTCAATATTAAAAATAAAATAAAATTATGAAACATGCACCTAATCTATATTCTATATTATATCTAAAAATAAGATAGTCACTATAAATAGTAATACTAAATTTTCCCGCCTAAATACACTTTTGATAATTAAAAGTATAATATTTATTAATTAATTAATATTTATATTATATAGTCATTTAATACCAGAATTTCAACATTATAATTTTTTTATTTTGCAAAAATACTATTTTTTTATCAAAAATTATTTTGTTCATTCAATGGAAAAAAATTATGTGGCCTTTAAATTGTTGATTTATATGTGAATTTTCTAAACACCTAATTTTTCTTTACAATGGACCATAAATTTATATTAATTATCATTCTTTTAAGTGTTGTGAGTGAATGTTCTAATATATTAATTTAAAATATTTTAAAATTTTAAGTTGATTAAAATATATTAAAATAATTCAAAATTCACATCAAAATTTCAATTAAATATAGTTAAATTTTCAAATTAAATGTAATAATCAAGATACACATCGAGAATTTTAAATTAAATCTACTTAAGTTTTTGAATTAAATGTATTAATAGAACTTGATAATTAATTGTTAAATATATTTATGTCATGAATTATATATATATATATAAATTAAATAGTTAAAGCTTATAGTGTTAGTTTTTCAAACAAAAATCATCATACATCAAAAAAACTTACAAATATGGTTATGCATGAACAAATTATAAATGAGGAAAAAGTTTATATAGATAATTTATTCTCAAAATTAATTTAGTTGGGCAAGTTTTAAGGGTGTAGGAGTTATATGGGCAATTTGTACTACATTGACCAACAAAATCTGAATATTCTCTTACTTTTATGAAAAGTGTCTTACACACACTTGTACTTTCCATGCAAAAAGAATAAAATATGTTTTGGAATAAAATCTCTTGGATATTACAAGAGATATCCAAACTCAATGTAAGTTTGAAAAAACGATTCAGCTTGTGAATCTTATCATTTAATATTGCATTAAATCTGTAACTACCCTCTCGATCTCTACTCTCTCTCTCTCTCCCAATTTTTTTTCCCTATTCTTCTCGGCTGTATTAGCCTCTTTCTCTCTCGCTGCCGCTGAAACCCAGTGAAAAAAAATTGATTCTATCGTCGGGCTCGTGTTGGAATCACCAGATGGAGGAATGACGTGAAGATGTAGGCCGACCGTCGGGAGAGGTTAGACTTACTATTTATTTTAGTTAACGGTATCGTTGTGTAACTATAGGTTAGTTGTAGATCTAAACGTTTGTTGATTCATGTATAACGATAGTTCATAGATAAATATCCCCAAGTTGAAATATAGGCCTGATCTTCCATAACGATAGAGCTATAACGATGTTGAATTTATCCATAACGATTTTTCATAAATAATGGAAATCAACGATTTATCCATAACGATAGTTTATTAAGAAGTTTCGTTATGATTTTTTTGAATATTTGATCAATCGTTATGCTTGTTAGAAGTATTGCTATGCTCTTTTGAATAGTTTCGTTATGGTTTATTTGAATAGTGATTAATCGTTATGCTTGTTAGGTGTTTCGTTATGCTTATTTGAATAGTTTTGTTATGGTTTATTTGACTAGATGATCAATCATTATGGTTATTAGTAGTGTCGTTATACTTTTTTTAATTGTTTATCAATCGTTAGATGTTTTTAGAAGTTATCGTTATGCTAATTTTAATTTTCATTATTCCTATTGTTATGATATAATCGTTATATTAATTTCGTTATGGCCTTATTAATGTCGTTATGCCTATTCATTATCGTTATGCCCTAATTTAATTTAAGTACATAACATTATCATTACGATGTAAGTATAATTTAATTTAACGATAATATTATCGTTATGCACTCTAATTTAATGTAATTACATTAAATCATGAATGATAACCATAATCGTTATAATTTAATTTAACAAAGTATTATGTCTATCGTTATTCCTATCGATATGTCTATCATTATGATTTGATTATAATATAATCATTATTCCTATCGTTATATTAATCCTATCATTAAAGTAAGTGATTATAAATTATAAACTAATCGTTATGCCTATCTTTAATTCGTTATGCCTATCTTTAACAATATTTCAATTTTAAGAATAACGATAATTTAATTTACACAATAACGAAAATTTAATTTTAACATAACGAAAAATTTATTTTCACATAACGAATATTAAAATTAAACAATAACGAAAATTTAATTTTCAATAACGAAAGTTAATTTTAAACATAACCAAAATTAAAATTCAACTATAACAAAAATTAAAATTTAACAATAATAATAATATTAGTCTAAATTAGTAAAAAAATAAAAATTATTGGTAGAGTTACAAATAATTATAATTGTAGCGCCCCGGTCCCGAAAGACCGTGAAAATGGACGCCACGGGGGTTGGACTTAAGAAGCGGGAAAAAGAAAGGGGAATAATTTGATTAACCAAATCTCAAAAGAAGACTCACAATAACCAAACATGCTTTTTAATACATATATTTATTCAAAACACAAAGATCAGGGTTATTAACGTTTAACAAAAGAGTAGCATAAGTGCGGAAGCTTAATTCCCAATAGAATATTAATAAAAAGAGATAATGGGAAATAAGTAAATAATAACAGCCCATATCTCAGCCTCGTCACCTCCACGCTCCAGCCCACTGACCTGAAAATATTTGAAAAGATTTGGGCTGAGTACTAATGCACTCAGTGGGTAAGTTTTCACAATTCAAGTTATGCAAATCATTTTGTTAAAGTAATCTATCTGTGTCCATGCAGGTAGTGAAACTTAGGAGGTTTTAAAGTTGAAAGCAACCTAAGTTCACCAAAATATTTTATCATGAAGCGCTTAAGAGTATAACCCGTCGCTGCTCGCAATCCGAACTACATCACCAGCGCGTAAAGTTGAGTATGGCTATAGAATACCCAATGAGTATAACCAATAAGTGTAACCAATGAGTGTAACCAAAGAGTGTAACCAATAAGTGTTTCATTTTAGTCTCACCGACAAGGAGTAGGGCAGGACAAATAATGCATGCGTACTGTAGTTACTCACATTGACACAGCGCTGGTTTATGAGACTCCGACAACATACAGTAGCACGTAAATATTTAACACAGATAGTCACATATGCAATTTTAACAAAGCAGAGCTTAATAACTCGAAAGATATAATTTGCAAAGATAGTATAGTAGCCCACCTTATAGATACAAATATCCTAACAAGGATCCAAATTCGATCACAGTACTGGAGATAGAGCAAAGGTCCGGAGTTCCTTCCAAGGTTTCCCTAGGACTCAACTGCTTTAATCATCTCGAGATTCAATCATTCACCTTTCCCGTAAGTCAAGCAAGTCCTACAAGGATCAATCTTGCTTTAGGATCAATAACTACTTCCGGAATTAATCTAATATTGGCTTTAATTTAATTGGAGATTTATTAATTTTATTTCGACTAGAAATGCGCATTACTCGGGTTTTAAACCCAACACGAATCGATAATAGGGTCTTACGATACTCTTCAATTAACTTTAAACAAATTCGACGTAAAATGGAGCAACTTAAAACAGGGCAACAACTTTGAAAAATCATAGAAAATTCGATTCAAATCTGATCGAGGCATGGTCAGTGGCCAAACGTTCGTCACGATGAGATCTAAAATAGATCAGAAGGAGTCGGAGACAAATTCCGATCACCCTGGCTTGAAATCGGCCGGAAAGGTACTATTTATTGTTCCCGGAACAAATTTTTCGTCAAAAAGTTTAAGGCCCAAACGAGCTCGATACTCAACGGATTTTCGCTCAAAAATACAATTTTTGATACTAGAGGAAACAAAGATTTCAATGTAGCAACCGGAATTAGATTTTATAATGTATAACGACTGTAAATGAGCATGAAATTCAGCATTATTAACATAAGATATAATCTGCCGGAAACAAGTTGGTTTTCGGGAAACTTACGACTCGATTTCGGAAGAACAAATGACATCGGATCATGAATTGGAAAATATGTCTGGAAAGCTAGATATGAAAAGATTGTGCAGTCCAAAAATTAAGTCAAGAGGATGGAGGAATCGACGGGAAATAGCCTCCGAAGTTGCACTCGCAATACAACGATTTCTGCAGCAGATTTGATATGTCGAATTGCGACATATCTTTGATAGACCAAATGATATCACATCGATGAACCGAGACCTATTCTGGAAACCTTGAAGAGTTAAGTTTATAATGATGTAGATCTCATAGAAAGATAATGGCTGGATCTATGGAAAAATATGTTGGAAATGACTTTGGTGAGTTACGAAAATTAAACCACCAAGAAAATATTCGAGCTTTGTTTAGGAGTTTAAGAGACCCAAATTGAGAAATTCTTGAGCCTAAAATCAACTACATAATTAGAGGAAAAACATACTAAAATTTCAGAATTTATGGATGAGATTTAAGGGATGAAAATGGTAAAATACGACTGCTACACTAATGATAAAACTTACAGCTAGAAACCCCAGTTTGCATGCCTTCGTTTCTGGCTTTCCGGACACCAAATCGAGCGATTCCAGTGGCTAACATCAACTACGTAAAGAGAGGAATAACATATCCAAATTTGAGCTATGTTGGTGGAGATTTGAGGGTCAAAATATACAGAATACAATCATTGCTGCAGCTTGGCCGAAAACAGCAACCACTGAAATGTTTGCCTTCGTTCTCGACCATATGAGAACCAAATTGGATGATTTCTTCTGCTAACATCATCTACATCAAAGTGGAAATCTCTATGTAAAATTTCATAATTGTTGGTTAAGTTTAAAGGGTCGAAATTGGAAGGGAAAGAAAGGTTGCTGCTGGGAGGGAAGAGAAAAAAAACTAATGGAGAAAAGAATTTGGGAGAAAATAGACTCTTGCTCATTTTCCCCTATTTGATTTATCCAATAACTATGGATAACATGTGTAGGACATGCATTAAACTATGTGAAATAAATGGTGACACATGGAGTACCCTTGTCATGCATGGTGACACTTGGAGCAATGCAAGGTGACACTTGGAACAAGGTAAGGTTGACACTTGGAACATTACATGGTTGAATGGTGGAAATCAATTTATGATGTATTTTAATATATGGTATTGGGTTGAAATAAAGAATGAATAAAATTCGGTTGGAAGGTCAAATGAGCTCCATTTTTTTTAATGAAATTAACGACCACATGATTATGAAAAGATTTGTAACTCCTAGTCAAAGACGAAACAAATTTTCGAAGTTAGACATAAAGTGGTAGAATTTTATTTTCGTGATGAAAATACGGTCTATCAATAATTTGGACACGCAAGATTACGAATGAAAAATACTCATGGAAATATCTCGTCACGAGGAACAAGATATGTGATCGAGAAAGATTTAGAGGACAATATGATTTTAAGAATATAATTGAGCCAACTTTGGGAGTCATTTTCTCTATATTTGGGATTTTCTAAAATCATTTCAAAGAATCATATAATCAACACATGATTCTTATACGGTTGAAGTAATTAATAGATTTATTTTGGGACGGGGTGTTACAATAATCGTTATGTATTATCATTTTAATTGTGCGTAAATTTATAGATAAATAATAATAATGGTGTAATTAATACTTTTCATAAGGAAAAAAAAATTAAAGAAACTATTAATATAAATAATAAAAATTTTGTATGAATATGATATATTTTAATTAAAACATTGTAATTTAAACAATAGATTAATAATAAGAATAATACTAATAATAATAACACAAAATTTAAAATTTTAACAACAATGTAGCTTTAAATTTAAATTTAAGATTAAATGTAAAATAAACATAATGATAATTTAATACTAAAACTTTAATAATCATCTAATTGTGTATTGTAAATTAAATTTTAGATTCAGTGGATTAGACGCCCCTTCCAGAGGTTGAAACCGAATATTTTGATGTACATGAAAATAGATTTAATAGAGAAGATTAGGGAGGTCTTACAGCATTTCGGTGGTTAGTGACCTAAAACAGAAATCATCCGATGACATCATGATCAGCTCCTCCACACTATCTACGTATTGAGCTATCTCCCATTGGCCACTATGTCATACAATAATACGACGTCTAACCATCCGCCATGAATGATAATTCAAAAGTAAGCATAACGATACATAACGACCGTTTAACTTAAACATAACGAAAGTTATTTTTAAACTTAACGAAAATTTAATTTTAACAATAACGAATAATTAATTTATACATAATGAAATTAAATTTAACATAACGAAAGTTTCATTTCATTAATAACGAAAATTTATTTTTGAACATAACGAAATTTAAATTTAACAATAACGAAAATTTAATTTATACATAACAAAATTAAAAATTAAACATAATGAAAGTTTAATTTCAACAATAACGAAAATTTAATTTTTAACCTAACGAAATTTAAATTCAACAATAACTAAAATTTAATTTTGAACATAACGAAAATTTAATTTTAAAAATAACGAATATTTAATTTATACATAACGAATGTTTTATTTCAACAATAACGAAAATTTAATTTATAGATAACGAAAGTTTAAATTCAACAATAACGAAAATTTATTTTTTACATAACGAAATTAAGTTTAACCATAACGAAATTGAAATTTCAAATATAACTTTTGCATAACGATAACTCTATTTAAACATATCGAAATTTAATTTAAAACTATAACTAACCATAATGATAATTCAATTTGACCATTTCAATATAACCATAATGAAAATTAAATTAAAACTCAAACTAACCATAACGATATTTCATTTTAACAATAACGAAAATTAAATTAAAACTATCATTATACTTTAATGATAATTGGAACTAACGATAACAATATTTAAATTAAAGCCTAGAAAATTTTTCTAAGTTAGCAACGTAACAAAATAACAAAACTTGAAATAACAAAACTTGAAACGTAGCTTTCAAAATTGGGGAATTTTTCTGCGTAATTTCACGATGTTGTTTTGTTGATGAAGAAAATGATGCTTTCTTGATTAATCTTCTGGCACTCCAGGATAAAACTCTCAATATATTTCTCTTTTTTATAAGGGAATTCACCGCTTTTCCTTCTTCATCAAACTCTCAAACTATTTTTCTCTTTGGTGTGGTTTGAATTAGTGTATCGATGTAGTGTAAATATACATACAATAAAACCTCTATACAGTAATATTGTTGGAACCAGAGAAAAATATTACTATAGGGAAGTTATTCTTATATAGAGTTTACATATAAAAATCATTATTTTTTTTAAAAATTAATATATATTATACAACACTTCGAAACGTCCCTTCATATTTAAAAACATGAATTTAAAAGATATATAAGATTCATTCATGTGCTCTAACCGAAGAATACATCATATAGGAATCAACGCAAGATACACATGGTGATAATCTAGAGAATGATAATGTAGAAATAGAAAAAGTATTGTGTCAATAAGCTTCAAACATGTTGGACAAGCTAGAAATATTTTAGATTCAACAAGAAAGTGATCGTGTTGACTAATTACTTCGAACGTGCAAGTTAAATGGTGTGATATTAACCCAAAAAAATTAACGCACTGCCACAAATAACTTTAGATAAGTATTTCATACAATCTTAAGTTTAATGTAACATATGTAGTTAAAATAGTTCTAGACATTTTATATAGATATTTAAATATATATGAAATTTAATGTCACTTTATTACTATATGGAGGTAAATTTCTTAAGGATGGTCCTAAAAAAATACCGGAATATTACAATGTAGAGGTTATTCTTATTTATAACTGGTCCCGAGTTGGGACTACAACTTTTTATTACTATAAGGAGGTTATTCTTATATAGAGTATTCTTATATATAGATTTTACTGTACATTATACCAACCTCTCTTACAAAAAATTAAATTCATTAAATTTCATTTAATTTGGGCCAACTAATACCTACCTATACAAATATAAATATTCATGCATTTTACCTACCTCATTCTGACCCACACAGAAAGACAAAATAATGCGTTGATGTTCATTTAATGCCATAACGATTAAGATACACTAACAAATTCGTTATGCATAAAATCATGATTTACTAATATTTTCGTTAGGGGTTTAAATCATATCCAAAATTTTCATACAAATTCGTTATGCATAAAATTCGTTATGGGTTTATGTATAACGAAAATTTTCAAAAAAATTCGTTATAAAATTTGTTATGGGTTTATGTATAACGAAAATTTTCAAAAAAATTTGTTATACATAAAGAATAATAACGTTAGTTTAACTAAAATTCGTTATACATATAAAATAATAACATAATATTTTATAAAATTTTCGTTATGATTTCAGCCCTTAACGAAAGTAATAAAAAAATTTCATTACGGGCAATCGTTATTTAATCTCAGTTTCGTTAGGTGAAATTTGGGTAGGGATCCATCATTTTTTAAGTTTTATATGTTAGATGTGAGTGTATTTATTGTTCAGTTATTAAAAAAATGTAAAAGGTACATCTATTCAATGATTGGGTTGTGGGGTCAAGTGTGTCATAAGGGTATTCAAGACATTTTAACTCCAAATTGCCCATGAAACTACTATGGCCTTATATTCTGCTTTTTATTCACGATTTCAATTTTATTTTGTCTATTTTTATAGATTTACACATTATAAATTGTGAGTCTCAACAATGATATTTCCACATTTGTTGATCTCTAAGTTGAGATCAAATGTAATATTTAGATATTTGATATTATCATTTTTATTTTAACTTTATAGATTTGAATTGAATTATATATATTAAATAGTTCAAATGAAATGTTTTAAAATATTGATTTAAATTATCTACTCTTTAATTGATTGAGGGTGTTTCTAAATACACCACCATTTTTTTGGTTTATACACCACATTTATTTCATACACTACACATCTTTTTCATATTTTCACATTTTTTCTTTACAAACCACAATACAAGTCATTCCTATCCTTTCACTATGAAAATAAAAAAAAATCCAAAAGAAATTAAAAAAAATATTATCCACCCTCACTCTCTCTCCTCGATCCATACTACATACATACCGTCCTCCCTTGCCGTCACCTTTCTTCCTGACCTACCGTCTTCGCTTTTCTTTTCCAGTAATTATTTTTTTTTTCAAAATAAAATAGAGAAGGACGTAGTTGCCATCAACATTGTGTTCCAACTCTGACAAAACCTTTTTTTAGATTTATAAAATATTCCGACAAATCCTTCAATGTCACCAGATTTTAAAGTAAAATCATCAACACTGTGTTCCAAATTTCAACCCCTCAATCAGATATATGTATTTCTCCAAATATTTATGCGATAAATCCTATAATTGGAGAAGTTAACAAAATCAATTTTTTATCCCCAAAAATATACGATATCAATACACATATTTGATTTCATAGACAATTCTTACAAAGAAAATAAATGGAGGATGAGGAGAGAAATGAAGATTAGCATAAATGGGGGGAAAGGAGAGAGCAATTGTGGGGACAATGTGGCGGGTGCGGTCACTGGGTGGGAAGGATGGGATTTTTTATTTATATTTTATTTCTTTTTTAAGTAATTTTTAAAATTTAAAATGATATTTATGTAACTTAATAATTATTTATTTTTGAATTAAATTTAATAGTGATTTATAAAGAAAATTTAGTGGTGTATTTAGAAATGCCCATTGATTAAATATATTTTGAAAAATCAAGATCGACATACAAAATTTTAAATTAAATATATTTAAATTTTGAATGGTCGAAACTCGAAATGTATTAATTGATCTTATAATTTCAATGTTAGATAATTTTAAGATTTTCAAGTTATCATATTTAAGTTTTCAACTTTAAATATGCTTTAAATAGTTAAAACTCATATATTTTAATTTTAAACCAAAATTTATCCCACATTGAACAACAAAGAAATAATATTTTATATGAACAAACTATGAATTGTGAGGCCCAACAATGATCTCTGCAAATTAAGATCAAGTATAATATTTGATATTTGATTTTATCAATTTAATACGATACATTTTAAATTTTTAGAAAGTAAATATTTTTGAATTAAAATTGAATTAAATATATTAAACAAATATAATAAAATATTTTAACTATATTAATTTAAAATATTTTTAATTTTTTAAGTTAATTAAATATATTAAAAAATTCAACATCCACATTCAAAATTTTTTAATGAGTTAAAATCTTTAAAGATAATGTATTTGATTTTTTCAATAATATATATATATATATATATATATATATATATATATTATTCCTCATTCGTGTGTGCGCGTGTGTGTGTAGATTTGTCAAGTTCTAAAGTTACATATCAATCATCAGAACTATGATGTTTTGTTTCTCCATAAGTGGGTTCATAAAGTTACATATAAAATCCATTTAAATTATCTTCGCCTAAGCATTTTTATTTTGTTATAATATATTATTACATATTGCTATTTACATATTAAATTTCACTTACCCTACATCTCACATCGGTTGTAGATTGAAATATTGAGATGTAGGTTCTATAAAAGAGTGGGTAATCTTAAATCGAAACCTCAAATTAGTTCCACAATATTTTCTAATTTTCCTACATCCCACATTGGCTGTAGATTGAAACATTGGGATGTAGGTTGTTGTATAAAAGGGTGGAAAACCTCAAAATTTTTATTTAATCATATTTTGAACAAAAATATTTAAAAAAATTGAAAAAAAAATATTCGTGCCTAATTGGCCGATTAATCGCTGTCGAGACCAACTAGGTAGTTAGGACTCTGCCTTCTCGATTTTACAATCAACTTGCGTGTTTCTAGCATGACTAGAGCCGCCAAAACTGATTTCTCCAATGATGAAAAATACATAAGTAATTTATAATTCAAACGATATAATTCATATATTTATATGCGAAATTCATGATTAAATATAATTTTATTATTGTACATAAATATTTTTTTAATAACATCCCTTGTGCATCGCACATGTGATATAATAGTAAGATAATAGTCCCGGTGGGGATGGTCTAGTGGTGGAGTGAGGTTGCTTGGAGACCAAAGGTCACAAGTTCGAATCTCCTCAAGACCACAGGTCGGGTGTGTAAGTAAAAAAAAAAAAACTAATAAAGATGAACAACGGTGCTGTGATTTGACCTCAACAAAATCAAATCAGCGAAATCAAGATGATGCCAAATCCTATATTCGGATTTCGGCCCAGCTTTTAATTTTTTGTTTTTACAAACATTTGTAAACTTTTTATATCTAATATTGAGATTCTGATTTTAAAAAGTGGCATAATATGTGGAGCAGCGAAACGGGGAAGAGATTAACAAAAAAGTAACTTTGTTCATGAAAGTTATCACTTTCCACCTTTGCCTTGCAATATTTTGCACCTGTTTTCTCCCTCTCTCTCTCTCTTTAAGGAAAAATGATCTTTGCACTACCCTATATTTGATCTTTTATTCATTTTGATATTTTACGTATTATTTCTGTTAAAACAATACACTAATAATACTTATTTTAATCATTTTAATCCTAATTACTTGGAATAGCAGGTTAATGGGTCATTTGGATCATTTTTAATTACAATTTTTTAGAGTTGAAGAACCAAAATTGAAATTAAAAAAAAGATATAATTTTAATTTTTTAATTTTTTAAAAATATGTACTCCCCCGTCCCAATTATATAGTTCCTATTACTATTTTGAGGTGTTCAAATTATATAGTCTCATAACTATAAATAGTATTAAATTTCATAATAATGTACAAATTAAATATACTCCTTTTTTTAGGGAAAAATAAACTACTAATTAATAAAAAACGTTCATCTGAAAGGATGACAATGAAAATAACATTCGGTAGTGAACCAGTATAGAAATGAAAATTTACATTATTAAGAGCAAGTTTTGCCAACTGATGAGCCATGCAGTTTGCCTCCCTTCTAGCCCAGCTGAAAAGAACATCTTCAAAATGTTCTGCTTCCCTGCGAATGGAGGATATAAGCTCTCCTTTGTATGACCAGTCTTCACCATCCGATTTGAGGGATTGCTGTATACCCAAACAATCAGTTTCAAGGATTAACCTCCTACCGCCTATCCTCCATGCTAGTTTCAAACCTTCTTGGCATGCAAGAGCCTCAGCCACATCTGCCTCAAAGAAACCAAACTTCTTCTTATAATGTGAGATAAGAACGTGCCCTCCCGAGTCATGAATAGCCACCCCAATGCCAATATGCCCTTCTGCCGACTGTGCTGCATCCACATTCACCTTCCACGCAGGCTTAGTAGGAGGTTTCCACTTCACCCTCTTTTTTTCCGAATTTGCTCGTGAAGATAAGGTCGCAGCCTCTTAAAATTCATGAAAAAGCTGACAGGCCATGTCAATGCAATCTTTCTGGGAGAAATTCAAATTTTGAAACACCAATTTATTCCTTCATTTCCACAGCCCCAAGCATGCAACGCGAAAAGTTGTTGGTAGCTAGCGTAATTTTTTAGTGTCATTCATTTTAAATAAGGGTAATTTTTGAAGTTAAACTTAAATATCTTGTTTTCATATATATTTTTAATATACGTGCAAGGAGAAACTGAACTATATAATTGGGACGTAGATAGTAATTTTAACTTATAAAACTTATATACTTTCTAAAATTTTCAATTTTAGTCTCTAAATTTTAAAAAATTGTACAAATAACTCAAATGGTCAATAAACATGTTATTCCTGGTAATTATGACCAAATGGTTAAAATAAATATTGTTAGGGTACCATTTTTGCTGAAACAATACATATTGTACCAAAATTATTAAGAGGTTAATCATAAGGTACCAAAAATGTCATTCCCCCCTTTTTTATATCTAGATCCTTTTTTTTTTTTTTTCATTTTTGAGATTGTAGAAACAATGTAAGTTACTAGATAAACTAACATATTATTAATATAAAATTGAAAATACTAGCACAAAGTTTGAACAAAATACACAAGCTTTTGTTGGAATTCCAAATTATCCTAATAAATTCGAATCCCAATTCCACTATCTAATTTGTGCTTGTACGTATTCCATGATCATAATATATATGGCTCAACAAAGTTTCCGCGTGCTAATATAGCCAATTAGATGTCTTAATTCTCCCATTAATTAATCGTTGAAAATCACATTAAAGAATATCTGCACAGTTTCTTATGTAGGGGAGGAGCAGCAATTTTTATGTCGTTATCTCCCACTAAATTAAAGTTGCTTAAATTTTGATAAATGGCCGAACATCAATCAAGCGTTCAACTGAAAAATGAAGTGATACTAAAAGATTTAACATAAATTTCATTATGACTAAATCTCACATCAACATGAGAGACAATTTATATATGGGAAATTAAATGCGAATTGACACAAATTGATCCCAATTACAAAAAATAATGATAAATTACTATTCTATTCTTATTAGACTATTTATAATGGGTTAATTGCCTTAAAATACATAAACTTTGGAGTGTTTTTAATTTTTCACACATTTTTTAAAATGTAGTTTTAATAGCATCAACTTAGCCTTTATTTGAATTTTAACATATTTTCAAATTCCGGCCAATTAAATTTGACGTGGTAGTTGGAGACTGCCACATGTATATATACGTGGACACCAAATTACCTTAAAATACATAAATTTTGGGCTGATTTTATTTTTTCAATTTATCGTAAATTCAAAATCGTGTGAAAAATCAAACAAATGTTAAATTTATGTTATTAAAACTATATTTTTTAAAGCGTGTGAAAAATAAAAAAAAAATCCTAAAATTTATGTATTATAAGATAATTAACTCATTTATAACCTGAAAAGAATTCAAAATTTAACAATTTTTCTCTTTCCATTAATTTATGCGGTTATCTCTCTCCATTAATGGATTCATTAATAGAATAATGCTAGCCAGAATCTAATTTTTTGATGATTAATAAAACTGTATTATTAATAAATTAATTATGTTAATTATTAAATATTATGTTTTTACTATATTATCCTTCTGTCATGAAATTAGTGATTTGTAATTAATTATTAAAATCACTCCAGAAGCGGATCGGAAAAAAGGGGCGCAGCTTCATCTTCTTTCTTTTCTTCACTTCTTTATTTTTTTTTCCATCTTCGATTTCTTCTGAATTGAAGCGCATATAGAGTTGCCCTAATTATTATGAAGGGCATCAATGTAAATTTATTGAATAATTAGTGTTTTATTAATTATTAAAAATAATAAAAGATTCTGACTAGCCAGAATTTGGCTGAAAATCACTACTCTAATTAATAATATATGAATCATTGCATAATTTATCTCCAAAATGATGAAGTTCAAAAGTCTAACCAAACGGTTGCTGACGTATCAAATTCAAATTCGCCAAATTCTGACCAAAAACTAGATTGACATTTGACTTGTTATTAACGGTTGGATGTAACAAGATTAATAGTAGAGATTGATTCCTTCATTCAAATTAATTGTTGATGCAATTATCGTATGGAAGTCAAATTTGTAATTTGAGGTTAAGGAATCCATAGGAATCGTTCATTCCTTTTATAATCTGATATTTATTTGGTAGATTTCATATTATAATATTCATTTCTAATCTAATATGATTTATGGGTTTTTTTTCTTATCTTTTGTTTTTTCCGTTCCTCATAATTTTTAGATTCATAATTTTTCGTATGTCTCTCGATTTATTCCCTCCATCGACGGTCCATAAATAGATCAACTTAAAATGAATATTTGCATACATATATCGGGTCGTAGATGGAGAATACATATTAGATCTCTCTCTCTCAAAGTTTTCCACATGATTATTACATAAAATTAAATGTTTAAATATTATGAACTTGTTAGATATAACATCTAATGTGCATTTTAGTAACTAAATACACACAAGAAAAAAAAAAAAAAACTAAATACACACAAGAGGTGAAAGCATGCAATGTTTAAAGGAGTTTGCTTCACATGTCATAATTATATGAAACTGAAACATATATATGACAATAATTAATTTAAAATCAAATAACATGTATTGTTTGTTGGCATTCATTTATATAGATTGCTTAATGTAGGTTATTGTATTGCTAACTTGTGTTCCAATCATTGCTTCTTTTAATACATAACTAGTGCATTACCTGTGCGTTGCATGCCGATTATATAATTTTAATTAATTTTTAAATGACAATTTATTTGCGATAGTGATTGTATTGGGGCTCTATTAATTGTCATTGCATATGGGACAATATAATGACTGCTAAAAAGCACCCCACTTCAGACAATGAGAGAAGATTATAAGTTTGACCATCTATCTCCTCCTCATCCACAATAATCTTCCTTTTGGCCATTCTAAACGATCCTAAATTTTCTTGAGATTGTAATTAGATAATAATAAATCAACTCTTATATTGTACATAGATGCAAAGAATGACTTATAATCTATTATCTTGTTTTGAATCACCATCTCAAATCAAGCCAAATGGAATTGCGAGTATTTTCAACCTGAAAGTGGGATTATTAGATTAAGTAAGGTGAGATTTTTGTTCAGCCATTAATAACTTGCACAAAGCGTCAAAACACACAAAAAAAACACAATTAACCCATCCCATCATTTCACATATAAAATGAATTAAACTCACCCATTTTGCATCACATCCAATATAATGCTAAAATATCTAAAAAAAAAAAAAATCCACTCAAAATCATAAGATAAAAAGAAATCTTCCAAAGCAAGAAACAATTAAGGAAATCAAAACACAATATATAAACTCATCCCATCAAGTCACATGAAGGGAATTTTGTGTTGAAGTAGTTTGATACTTTATGCATGTTGCATTTTATACATAGGATAATTGAAGAAAGTATAATTTTTTTTAAAAAAATACAAAAAATAGCAAACTAATAAAATTGCATTATTAGTTGTAGAGGCCCTATTTCTGCATAGGTCCAAAGGCCAGACCCATGGCCATTTGAAGGTCTAAAGAGCTGAAGAGGTTGACACATCGTGATTGATATCTCGAGGTCGACACATCGAGGTTGACGCCTCAGTAGACAAGGTCCAGAGGTCTAAAGAAAGAGTCTCGATTGAGCGAACTCCTGAAAGAGACTAGGTCAAAGTATCCGTTGAGGATAAGTAAGGCCCCGTCAAAAATCCTAAAAGGGATAGAAATGATCCCTTAAAAATCGGGAGTCGGTTAAGCTCACCAACATATATATTCACACTCTTGATAATACAAGCAGACATGGAAAATTAACAGTCACTCACGCAACACTTATTTCTGACTCATTCACGAGCTATCATCGAACGAGAGACCATCATTCGTGCAAAACACTGGAATTTATACAACATTCCCATACAGTAGAAACTCTCGATACTCTTAGCCCATCTTCACACGATCCATCAGTCGGCATCCTAACATTCTATAACGCCAAGAACTAAGCTCTTTTATCCTTACTTATTATTTTCTTTTCAGTTTCGTATTGTTATTATTTCACTAAATTTGATTCTGACTTGAGCATCGGAGTCCATTCAATCGTCAACCCCTCGACGGTCCTTCGGCTTCACGTGTGTTTTCTTTATCATGTAGATAGCCAGAGCCCGAACTCGAAGAACGATCAATTGTAGAGTTTTTGACCTCTACAGTTTGGCGCCCACCGTGAGAGTCCGATCGATCACTTCAAGATGACGAACAACAGCCGTAAGGACGCAAAAACCATCCCTCAGGAAGCCCGAAAAGATGGGGCAACTGCGACCCCCTCACATGAAGGTGATGGTGATGTTGCATGACTTCTGCATTCGATCTAGCGTCAATTGGATACCACCACAGTCGAACTCGCAACAATCCGAACTGAGAACTCGGCCTTAAAGGCTAGGGTTGAAGCTATTTTAGAACCAAGTATTTATCCGAATGGATCTACTCGAACTCAACTGTCCCCGCTCTCATGAACCTGAACGTCAAACTAACTCCGAGAGCAGGTACTTCTGAACTCGACTCATGAATTAACTAATCATCTCACCTCAGGTACAAACAAGGAACTCGTACTCAAGGATAAAGAAAATGATGATTTTCCCATAGGACTCCCTCCTAGGTTTGAAGACTACGAGCCTGGATCAGAATCTGAGGTTGAAAAGAAGATCCAGCGATTGGAAGATATATTAACCCGAATCCCAGGGGTTCCCGCTCCCATTTGAAATACTGCACTTACGAGCTTTGCAGATTTCTCATTCACCGACGAGATCAGCCTCATGGATATGCCTCCGAAGTTCACCTTCTTGAGCATGAAGCTGTTTGATGGCGTATCCGATCCTAATGACCATGTTGCCCAATACAAACAAAGAATGTTCACTAACACGATACTTCGACATGCCCGAGAAGCCAACATATGTAAAGGCTTCGGATCCAGCCTCGTTGGCCCAGCACTCCAATGGTTCATCAACTTCCCCAATTTAACGATTTCGTCATTTTCCCAGCTCAATGATCTCTTCGTCGAACAGTTCGCCAGTAGCCGCAAGATTGAAAAATGTGCAGACAACCTCTACACAGTCGTACAAAGATCAGAAGAACCTCTACGAAGCTTCGTGAGAAGATTCAACAGAGAAAAAGTATCGGTTCCCAACTGCAACATCGATACTGTGATTTCAGCCTTCAGAAAAGGCCTCAAGAGAGACTCTGACCTCTACAAGGAGTTAACCAAATATCCCTGCAGGACAATGGAAGATGTGTTTGCCAAATCCTGGGCCCAAATCAAATGGGAAGAAGATGAAGCAAACTCATCTAGATCTCACACCAGGAATGAACATCCAAGGAAAGAACAAAGAAATAATATGACAGAAAGATTTATAATGGACCCCTATCCACGAAACCCGTGGTTCGACTCACGAAATAGGCGACCTCAAGAACCCCAAGGTGACAGAAGACTCCCAGAGTACAGCCTCTGCATATCACCATCGGAAGCAGTTCTAGCCCTCAAGGGACTTGGCCAGAATGTGAAATAGCCCGTAAAAATGAAAGCCTCGGACAACGAACGTGATAGGAGCAAGTTCTGCGAGTTCCACAATGATCATGGACACAAGATAGACGAATACATCACCTTGAGACTCGAAGTTGTGGAACTCTTAAAGCGAGGATATCTCTGTTGGGGTTTTTTTGAATTAAACCACCGCAGGATCATTTGGTTGTTCATTAATCCATGTTCATGCAAATCATATTTTTTATGTCACATGCATGTTTATCACGCCAAGCACAAAACCATGCAAAACGAAGCTAACGAAGTGGAATACATAGATCTGAATTACTCACAATTGTCAGATGGTCTGAGGACAAGATTAAAGATCTAATCTTGCTATTGAATGAACACAGTAGGCGCCCCTTTTTCTACAGAAAAATCAGCCACTTCACAATTCTACTCCAAGATCTTCTGTTGTATTCCCGTACTGTATCTAGATTCAGAGTGGGTTGAAATCTACTAGATAGGGTTGTGGAATCTGTGGATAACTTTGAGAGACAAAGAGGGGCTGAATAATAATTCTCCAAATTTTCGAACCCACCTCCTCTATATAGAGGAGGTGGCCGAAAATTGGTCTCTAACCCTACTGGGTTTGGGCCTCTATCTCAAGTTAAATATCCAGTCTACTATCATTCTATTGGGCTACAACAGGGATCTAGAAGAATATTAAATTGGCCCACTAATTTATTTAATATCCAATATCCAATAAACTTAGGATATAATTAAATAAATTAAGTTTTACTTTTATTCCACTAAAGAAGTAAAACTGTCCTACCAATTTAATACATATTTACGAATATGCTTTCTCCTTTAGTCCAGCCATTTTCCGTGTTTAAGATATAATGTTCATTAATTAATTATGTTAGCCTCTGACAGCTATAATTAATTAACATCTAAAACCTTGAGTAGTACCACACAAGCTTTACTCATGTACGGAATAAATTCCACCTGCAGGGTTTCAACATGAACTTGTGTTTCCTCAAGAGAATATCATCAACCTGGCGCACCAGGACACGGTGCTCATGCATACTGCTAGAGACATCATGTTTACATTGTTATTACCCAAAATATCGAATTCGATCTACGAAAAGATCTCATCCATTGATAAATCAAAGTAACAAACAATGCACACATATGTTCGCCAATATGACATGAGTTCAGAACCCGAACTCTGTGGATCTTTATTCTTTCAGTAACTGGGTCAGAGATAGAGAATAGTATCCTATCGCGATCCTCCTCAATACACTAATGAGTGTACTAGAATAATTAGTTAGTCAAGATAAACTAACTTATCAGATTATTCTACGGTGTACTGATGGCGTGTTCAGGACCATCTAAGCTGTGAGCTCTTTAATACATTACAAGGTTCTAATGATATGATCTTACCATGTGACTTCCCACACCATATCATCTACAATGTAAGTATATGGAACATTGTATAAAACAATTATAGAACATAATCTAAATGCAAACAGTGACTGCAATAACTTTCATTTCATATCATCAGAAAAGTATACAAAGACAAGTCTTCTAGTATACAAAACTAACAATCTCCCACTTATACTTGAAGCATGTCTTTCAAGCATAATAACTAACTGGCTAACTCTCTAATCAAAACTATCAACTCAAACTGCGCCACCAGGTCTACATCTCACTTCCATTTTCTCCACGTGACCATCAAAGGTCTTAGCCGGCAGGCTCTTCATGAATGGATCAACCAGGTTGTCCTCCGATGCAATCTTGACCACCGCTACGTCTCATCTCTTAACGATTTCTCGTATAAGATGGTACTTTCTTTCTATGTGTTTACTTGCCTTGTGGGCTCTGGGTTCCTTTGAATTTGCCACTGCACCAGAGTTATCACAGTATATAGTGATAGTCTTAGGAAAATCAGAAACCACGCCCAAGCCCACTACGAACCTGCGGAGCCAGACAGCCTCTTTTGCAATCTCAGAGGCAGCTACATACTCGGCTTCCATGGTGGAATCCGCAATGCATTTCTTCTTAATGCTCCTCCATGCGATGGCTCTACCTCCTAATGTAAACACATAGCCCAAGGTAGACTTACTCTGATCTTTGTCGGATTGAAAATCTGAGTCCGTGTAATCCAAAGGTACTAGACTATCAGAGCGGAAAACCAACATGTAATCTCGAGTCCTTTTAAGGTACTTGAGAATGTTTTTGACCACAGTCCAGTGACTTTGTCCAGGGTTAGACTGCTATCTGCTTACTATGCCAACGGCATAACATATATCAGGCCTAGTGCATAGCATAACATACATTAAACTTCCCACAGCTGAAGCATATGGTACTTTCTTCATTTCCTCTATCTCAGACTATGTTTGGGGATACATTTCCTTGGATAGATGAATTCCATACCTGTAAGGTATAAAACCTTTCTTGGAATCTTGCATGCCAAACCTAGCTAGCACTGTATCGATATAAGTTGCCTGGGACAGACATAACATCATTTTCTGGCGATCTCGAATGATCTTGATGCCAAGGACATGTCCGGCTTCACCCAGATCCTTCATATTGAACTGCTTGGACAGTCACACCCTAATGTTCGACAATACCTTCTTATTATTTCCAATAAGCAAGATGTCATCAACATAAAGTACGAGGAATGCCACCATGTTTCTGTCACATTTCTTGTACACACAACTCTCATCCAGACTTTGCACGATGTCTGCTTAAGTCCATAAATGGATCTCTTAAGCTTACACACCAAGTGCTCTTGGCCCTTAGCAATGAATCCCTATCTGATTGCTTCATGTGAATGTTTTCCTCAAGACTTCCGTTCAGGAAAGCTGTCTTGACATTCATCTGCCAAATCTCATAATCCAAATAAGCGACAATAGATAAGAGAATCTGGATTAACTTAAGCATGGCTACCGACGAAAAGGTTTCTTTATAATCGATCCCTTCTTTCTGAGTATACCCTTTCGCCACCAATCTTGCCTTGAAGGTTTCAACCTTCCCGTCAGATCCTCTCTTGCACTTGTAGACCCACTTACAGCCAATGGGTTTTACCCCATCTTGTGGTTCTACAAGTTCCCAGACTTGATTGTGATCCATAGATCCAATCTCAGACTCCATTGCAGTTTTCCAAGAATCCACATCTTTATCTCGAATTTCCCCGTCATAGGTCTTAGGATCCAATTCATTCAGACCCTCTGGGAAATCTGAAGCCCCTCTTAGACCAATGAATCTATCAGGTTGGTGTACAACCCTCCCACTGCGACGAGGCAGTTCCTGTACTTCTGTGACACGTTGTGCAGTATTTGGTGGTTCCTCTTCTTGTACAATTGGTGTAGGATTCGATCCTCCCCTTAACTCCTCAAGGATGATTTGACTCCTTGGTTTGTGGTTTATAACATAGTCTTCTTCTAAGAATCGAGCATTGGTGCTAACAATGATCTTCTGATCCTTAGGACTATAAAATAAACCACCTTTCATTCATCTAGGATATCCAACAAACAGCCTTACATCAGTACGAGGAGCCAGCTTATCAGCTTCCTTGTCCAACACATGTGTTGGGCTACCCCAAATCCGAATATGGTTCAAACTGGGCTTTCGTCCAGTCCATAATTTTGTGGGTGTAGCAGGAACTGATTTCGATGGAACCAAGTTAAGAATATAAGATGCCATTTCCAGAGCATATCCCTCGAACGAAATGAGAAACTCAGAATAACTCATCATCGATCTAACCATCTCTAACAGTGTAAGATTCCTTCTTTCCGCCACGCCATTCTGTTGTGGCGTTCTAGGTGCAGTCAACTAGGATATAATCCCATTCTCTGCCATGTAATCCCAAAATTCGCTTGAGAGGTTCTAGCCACCACGATCAGAATGTAGTGACTTGATACTTTTGCCTATTCGTTTCTCCGCTTCCGCTTTAAACTCTTTGAATTTCTTAAAGCATTCAGACTTGCGACGTAACAGGTAGATATAACCGTATCTAGAGTAATCATCAATTAGAGTGATGAAATACTCGAACTCTTCGAGCTTGAACTAACATAGGGCCACACAGGTCAGAGTGAATCAAATCTAATAGCCCTTCGAATCTATTTCCTTTTGACTGGAAGGGACGCTTGGTCATTTTACCTTCCAAACAGGATTCACACAAAGGAAATGATTCCAGTACCAAAGAAGACAATGGTCCATCATTTACAAGCCTTTGTATCCTCTTAAGGTTAATATGACCTAGCCTTAGATGCCAAAGATAGGTTTGATTCAATTTTGAAGGTTCTTTTCTCTTGTTAGGGTTTATGATCGATGTATTTAACAGTTGTCTTTGCGTAGTGTTTTCAATTGGTTTAAGAAAGTATAAGTGTCCATCCAATGTGCCAGAACAGATAAAATGTTTACCATTAAAGAAAACTACTTTGTTATCAAAAGAAACAGAATATCCATCCATAATCAATTTAGAAACTGAAACCAAATTTCGCCTAAAACCAGGCACATAAAGACAATATTTCAAAACCAAAGTTCTATCACTACTGAAAGGTAAAACAACGTCTCCCACTGCAACAGCCGCCACTCTCGTAGCATTGCCCATGTAGATGGTGATCTTATCCTCACTCAGCTGTCTTTTTACCAAGAACCCCTGTAAAGACATGCAAACATGATCAGTAGCTCCAGTATCTACTACCCATGACTGGGTAGAACAAGTTGCTAAACATGTTTCCACAATTAGAGTATGAGATGTACCTCTCTTCTTCTTCTTGTTAGGACACGCCGCCTTCCAGTGACTTGGTTGGCCGCACCTGAAGCACTTATTCTTCGACTTGAACTCCTAAGGAAGAATCTTTGCCTTAGGCGCCTCATTTGCAGCCTTCTTAGGTGCGTTTCTCTTCTTCCTTTTTCCACTAGAAAAAGATGCACCTCTTTCAGCTATGTGGGCCTAAGGATCACTCTTTTGGAGCAATTCAGCCGCCTGAAGATCTATGAGTAGTTCAGTCAGGCTGACATCCCTTTTAATCATGTTAAAATTCGAGGACAAGTTATGAAGAACAATGTTGATTTGAGAATCGCCATCTAGCTCTCCACCCAAGGTCTCGATCTCAGATAAATACCCCATCATCATAAGAATGTGATCCCTAACAGGTGTGGAGTCAGACATTCTCACATCCATTAGCTTCTTCATTGCCAAATAGCGTGCCGAACGGTTCTGATGACCGAATAGCTGCCTAAGGTTGTACATGATATCATTAGCGGTTTTCATAAGTTCATGCTGATGTTGCAACACTTGACATAGATGCCAAGATGTAAAAGCGTGCTATCTCATTAGACCTAACCCACTTATCATATGCAACCTTTTGGGCTTCGTCAGAACCCTCATCTGGCTGTGGAGGACAAACCTCATCAAGCACAAACTTGTGTCCCTCAGCAACAAGAACTAAGTTAAGGTTACGAAGCCAGTCATTGTAGTTTTCACCGACAAGTTTGTTTTCTTTGAGGATTGATGACAGATTGGAGAGTGCCATTGATGATATAAAATAATTGAAATTAAAACATGTAGTACAGTCACAAAACACGTTTAGGATAAACAGTATATAATTGAAAACCTCACAAAAATTATATACTTTTCCACCGACACTTTAAAAATGTTTTTTATAAGCCACGATAGTGTGGACGTTTATAAAATTCATTTTTAAATAGGTTAAACCTTTAATTTGCCTCCAGTTGAGTTTTCTTACAACAAGCAAATTAATAGCCGGATAATAAACACGGTCATGTAATCGTCTAATTGATAAGCCACGATCGTGTGGACGTTTATCAATAAATTACATCTAAGTGTGCACACCATTATCTTCGCACTAAGATCACTACTCGAATTTAACCACTCCAGATGTAGGAGTCAGTTAGTCCTAATAGTGTTCTACAACTATCCATTTAGGAGATTTAATTTCTAGAGAAATCTGTGACATGACACATCTGATATGGAGGAAGACCGATGTCAACGTGCATGCCCATCACTTCTCAATTAAACCAGATTTAATGGAGACCGTATGAGATTTCTACATACTTTGGTATGAATCTCTCCCACTTAGTTATTTATGTTTGAGGTTTCATTTTATCCCATTATCGAACATGCAAACATCACATAAAATGATAAACATCCATTGCATGCTTCAACATAATAAACAACAATAATATTCCAACTATCATGGCTTATATCTCATGTTGATTGATGAGATAAAACTGGAAAGTCAGCTCCGAAAACAGGGCTGGATCGCCGCCCCCTTCACCGCGCCTCGCCGAAAATCCTAGCTCCATTTAGGGTTTCGGGACGTGAACTGGTGAACCTTCCTTTCTTGGTGCTGAACCACTTTTTTTCCTTTTAGTTGATCTCCGATCTTTATTCAATACAGACTATCTATTCCGAAAGGAAAAATCTAATATTGCTAGAATAAAAAAATACAACTCAAAAACTCGTTTTAACAGCTTTATATCTATTACATTAAAACAATGTAAAATAAAATCTAGACCTAATCCATGGATTTTCTCATGGATTAAAATCACGTAGCCAAACCGGCATACAACCAACATTCATTCAACATAAACATACATCACATAAAATAAAGGAGCCATGATAGTTGGTAAACCTGCAAACAAACACAGTCTACAAAACCAACAATCATATATTATATGATCCACATAAAATAACATATAATATCTATGCATGAATATTAAAATATCGAATTTAACAATTAATTAAATTAATTAATTCGATATTATCCACAAGATAAAAATTGGAAATTAAAATAATTATCCACCAATTTATAACTTGTATATTTCGAAAATAATTACAAAATAAATATGAAAATTAATTAAAATTATCCACCAAATTTATTTAATATTTTCAAACCACCCTAATTAAATAATACTTGGATATATTAATATAAATCAAAAATCTAATCCAAATATTATCCATAAGAATCTAAATCTTTAAGGATAAGGTTTGAAGATTTGATCCACTTCAAAATCTTCCAAAACCTATCCAAAATTAAATTCTTATCACAATTGGATTTTGATAATTTTTTGTATATATCCAAAAAATACCTTATCCAATTTTAATCCAAGATTTTCAAAAATATACCAAATAATAAATCTGAAAATTTGATCCACTTCAAATTCTTTCAAATTTAAAATTCTATTTTCAAATCTATCTAGATTAAAATTAGGTAAATTAAGATATACATCAAATAATATCAAATCTTAATCCAATAGCTCAAATTTTCGATCCACTTAATAAATAAATCTGAAAATTTAATTTTCATCAAAATCTTATCCAAATTAATTTATTAAAATTTTGAAAATTACACTATATTTCACATTTGGAAATTTTGACATTAATAAAAAAACTATTCCAAATAATATAGCTAGGTTTCGAAAATTACAAGAATTAAAATCTGAAAATTTCGATCCACTTCAAAAATTACTAAATTTAAAATTCTAATTTCAAACCTATCTAGATTAGAATTAGGCATCTTTTGATATACACCAAAAATTACATAATCTCATTCTAATCTATCAAAATTTTCGAACCACACTAAAATAAATCTGAAAATTTTGATGTTGATCAAAACCCATCCAAATTTAATTTTCATAGTGCCGAAAATTTTAAGACAAAATTAGGGAATTTTAATATATTAAATTTCGAAAAATTTGATCTCCAAATTTTCGAACAATATGAAATAAAATCTGGAAATTTGAAGATTATCAAATATCATCCCCAATCCTTATTCCAAAGTGGACGAAAATTCTACACAACTCAAAACTAGAATTTTCGAATTCAATCAAAAATTTTTCCAAGTTTTGAATACCATAAAAATCGAAACACATGACAATTAAATCTAAAAATTTAAACACCATAAATTTATCATCAAATTTAATATGTAATTCGAAATTTATGCCCGGATTAATCCTAAAAGAGTGCCAAAACTCGCTCTGATACCAGTTGTTGGGGTTTTTTCAAATTAAACCACTGCAGGATCATTTGGTTGTTTATTAATCCATGTTCATGCAAATCATATTTTTTATGTCACATGCATGTTTATCACGCCAAACACAAAACCATGCAAAATGAATCTAACGAAGTGGAATACATAGATCCGAATTACTTACAATTGTCAGACGGTCTGAGGACAAGATTAATGATCTAATCTTGCTGTTGAATGAACACAGTAGACGCCCTTTTTTCTACAGAAAAATCGGCCACTTCACAATTCTACTCCAAGATCTTCTGTTGTATTCCCGAACTGTATCTAGATTCAGAGTGGGCTGAAATCTACTAGATAGGGTTGTGGAATCTATGGATAACTTTGAGAGACAAAGAGGGGCTGAACAATAATTCTCCAAATTTTCAAACCCACCTCCTCTATATAGGGGAGGTGGCCGAAAATTGTTCTCTAACCCTACTGGGTTTGGGCCTCTATCTCAAGTTTAATATCCAGTCCACTATCAGTCTATTGGGCTACAGCAGGGATCTAGAAAAATATTAAATTGGTCCACTAATTTATTTAATATCCAATATCCAATAAACTTAGGATATAATTAAATAAATTAAATTTTACTTTTATTCCACTAAAGAAGTAAAACTGACCTACCAATTTAATACATATTTATGAATATGCTTTCTCCTTTAGTCCAGCCATTTTCCATGTTTAAGATATAATGATCATTAATTAATTATGTCAACCTCTAACAGCTATAATTAATTAACATCTAAAACCTTGAGTAGTATCACACAAGCTTTACTCATGTACGGAATAAATTCCACCTGCATGGTTTCAACATGAACTTGTGTTTCCTCAAGAGAACATCATAAACCTGGCACACCAGGACACGGTGCTCATGCATACTGCTCGAGACATCATGTATACATTGTTATTACCCAAGATATCAAATTCGATCTACGAAAAGATCTCATCCATTAATAAATCAAAGTAACAAACAATGCATACATATGTTCGCCAATATCACATGATTTCAGAACCCGAACTCTGTGGATCTTTATTCTCTTAGTAACTAGGTCAGAGATAGAGAATAGTATCCTATCGCGATCCTCCTCAATACATTAACGAGTGTACTATAGAATAATCAGTGAGTCAAGATAAACTAACTTATCAGATTATTCTATGGTGTACCGATGGCGTGTTCAGGACCATCTAAGCTGTGAGCTCTTTAATACATTACAAGGTTCTAATGATATGATCTTACCATGTGACTTCCCACACCATATCATCTACAATGTAAGTATATGGAACATTGCATAAAATAATTATAGAACATAATCTAAATGCAAACAGTGACTGCAATAACTTTCATTTCATATCATCATATCATCAGAAAAGTATACAAAGACAAGTCTTCCAGTATACAAAACTAACAATCTCACCGACCTTCTAACCTCCAAAGGGAAACAGGCCTAGTCGCGAAGAGAAAATGAAAAGAAATCACAGCCGCCTGAATCCCTGAGGGTCGATTGCATTTTGAACTATATAATAGGAGGTTCAAAAATGAGCAGGATCTCAGAGTCTTCAGCAAAGATACACTGCCGCTATATAAAGTACAATAGAAACATCCCTAAATAAGAGAAACAAGATGACCTTGTCACCCTTGACTTCACCAATAGAGAAGCTTTTGACCTCCCACACCCTCACCACGATGCACTTGTCATTTCCTTTTTAATTTTTAATTATCTGATTAAGCGCATCTTTATTGACAATGGGAGCTCTTCTAACGTGATTTCTTTTAGTACCTTGAAAGGGATGCAGGTAAAAGAAACCGAAATCATTAAAAGGTCAACCACCTTAATCGGTTTCAGCGGAGAACACAAAGCCATAATGGGGGAAATCACACTTTCTACCTATATCGAGGGGATGAATATCTTCACCAAATTCCAAGTAATTGACGCCCCTCAGCCTACAATATTATAATGTGAAGACATTGGATCCACGAACTCCAGGCGGTACCATCAACCTATCACCAGCTCATGAAATTCCCTACACTCTGGGAAGTTCGTGAAGTTCGAGGTGAACAAATCACAGCTCGAGAATGTTACGTCTCCACCTTCAAACATAAAGGAGCTATGAAAATCAATCAAATCAAAGTCGGATCATCTTCAACTAGTGCCAAAAATCATAGCTACGAAGAACTCGAAGTAGAAGACCTCGACAAAGTCCAAATACATCATGACTTCCCTGACCATAAGGTGCCGATCGGGTCGAGATTTACTGCAGAAATACGAGAGCAATTGATAAGATTCCTCATCGAGAACCACGATTGCTTCGCATGGTCATTCGAAGACATGACATGTATCGACCCTTCAGTTATAACACATAAATTGTAGGTTGATCCAGACAAGACTCTAGTGAAGTAAAAAAAGGCAAAAATTTACCTCCGAACGAAACAAGATCGTGGATGAAGAGGTCAATAAGCTACTCAAGCATGGACACATAAGAGAGGTTCAGTACCCTGAATGGCTAGCTAACGTGGTGGTAGTAAAGAAAAAGAATGGAAAAAACAGGCTCTGCATAGACTTCACCGACCTCAACCAAGCCTGCCCTAAGAACTCGTTCCCCTTACCTCATATCAACACGCTAGTAGATGCGACAGCTGGAACACACTACATTTAAAACAGTATCATTTCTAGAACTCCCAATATCATTTTTATTATTTAATTTAATTTTATTTACTGACTTGAGCGTCGGAGTAACTAATAGAACCCCAAGCACAGGGGTCCCGACCCTCAAGAAAATAATGAGACCTGAATCATGAATTCATCTTCTCGACCAAGGGAGTAATGTATTCATCCGTTTAATTTTTAAATTTTTATTTAAGATGTTTATGTACTGACTTGAGCGTCGAAGTAACTAACAGAACCCCTAGCATAGGGGGTCCAGTCCTCGGAGTTCAAAAAAGCCCGGACTTTGAGAACCACGAACTCAAATTCGAATTCGAAGCATAAAACTCGACCTCCAGGATCAAATCATGGGGGCCCTAACACTCAAGCTAATAAATTCAGAATTTAAGAACGAATTCCGAATCCCAACTACGACCCCAAAAGGTATTCTCAAGATTATTGTTATTTATTTTGTCTAACTTCTATTCTACGCATATGTGCCAACGCTTGCAGATCACATCATTTCAAAGACATCAAGTTAAAGCAAAATACATAATAAGAGCACACACAAAATGAGAAGATCAAAGCATCAGAATTAAAATTGGCAAAAAAGTGAAGTTGTCCATCACATTTGCCTTCACGTAAGGCAAATACAAAAAATGTACAGACAATTGTTTGTTTAAAAAAGCATAATGTTTAGAGAAAAGTGTGTGTTCATGAAAAGATCAAATTTAGGCCTCATCCCCAGCCTTAGCACCATCCTCAGCAGACACGATGCCTTTATCGTGAACCTCCGCCTCTCTTCCGACCTCGACATTAGCTTCGTCAGCGCGGCCATCCTCTTGTGTCTCGACCTCTCCCTCTACTTTAAGGAAAGATAAGCCGAGATCTGGTATTTTAGCTCTAATATCCTTGACCACCGCTGCTCCACCCTCCTGGTAGAAGGCCTCTTTGTAAAGTTCGAACTTCACAGAGTCGACCCATCTGTCGAAGTCAGTGGCGTCATCAGCCACTGCCTCAGCTCTGAGCGACGTCTCAAGCTCCTTCACCTTCACCTCAGAGACCGCCAGCTTCGCTAGAAGCTCCTGCTTGGTCCTCATCTGAAGGTCAAGGCTCTTTTCTAGCTGCACTTGGGCCCGCACCACCATCGCCGGTGCCGTGTCCCTCTTGATCCGTAGAGAAGACTCTCAAACCGCTATGTTTCACCTCTCCTCGGTGATCTTCTTGAGCTCCTTAGTCAGATCGGCAACCCTCTTCTCAAGGTCCTCTTCGTGGCGGGCTAGGCACTCTCGCAGCAGGAACTGGCTATAGAGGACCTAAAATTGGGAGTCAAGCAGTTTTTTTAAAAAAAACTTTTCGAGAATAAAAAGCCCGAGAAAGCTACCCGTGACATCTGATCGAAGGATAAATAAGCCTATTGTTCAAGGCTTTTCTTCTCATAGTCTTTCAGTGTGCCTTGGCCTGCAATGGATTTTTGAACCTCCATTACGAAGGGCCGAAGAAGGACCCCTTTCAAGCTCAGGCCGGCAGAGGTCTGGTGAGAGGAGCGGACAGCTTCCACATCAACGATGTCCCAGGAAATAGAAGGCTGAGGTACCACCGTAAGAGTAGAGGTATGGCCATTCGACTTCTTAGAAGGGGGCGGACTTTGGGGCCTCTCCTTTGAAGGCCTTTTGATGCCTGAAGGCGAAGACTCTCTTTTCTTAGCAGCCGCAAGGCCTTGACCTTGGCATTCGAGGGCTTAATCTTCAACTTCGCCATTCTGTCAAACAAAACTCTACCACCACGGACCGTCTCGAACTCTCGAGCTTCGTCAGGAAGGAGGAAAGCTTTCTCAATATGAACGACTTTAGTACCAGAAGGGTCACGACGCGTAGGAAAGCTTGCACAAGATAAGAAAATTCGTAAGCTTTGAATAAGAATAAAAACATGAGAATTTAGCTCGGAAATCAACGGGCATCACAGAACTCGGCATGCACAATCTCATAAGAAGAAGTTCGAGCTGGCACAAAAACAAACTTTAGCTTCCAGTCTCCTGAGGAAGAGGGCAGGTTTGTTATCAAAGGGGGTCGATCCCCCACCCACTTTGTAAAGTAGTAGAAGCCAGGCTGCCCAGCGATCGCCACCAAGCGGTAAGCCGCGTGCCATTTTCCCATGGTAGGCTCAGGAAACCCTAACTCCTCCCACAAGTAATACATACCCAGCATGTGGAACCACCCTATCAGGGTGATCTAGGCAGGAGCTATGCCATAGAAGTGGGATATCTTTGCAAAAAAGGGGTATATGGGGAGACCGAGCCCCTTCTCTACCACCGGCGCGTAAAAAGTAGTGAAGCCCGGTGGAGGTCGATGAGCCCGATTAGAAGGGCCGAGAGACTGGACCTCTACCCCCACTCCCGATACCGATAATAGTGAGGTCAACTTTTTTAAGAGCTCTTCAATCACCTTCAGAGCGACCTAGGAGGATTTGAAACTCCCTTCTAACATCTTGGCCTCCCGAATTTGTAGTTTCTGACCAACGGGTAGTTTTCCCGTACCACCACCGCTTTATGCTTACTAATCACCACCTGACCGATTGACTGAGGATAAACGACTGACAGCCTCCTATTCTTCCCCTTTTTCATGACCTTAACAATCACGGGAGAGTCGGAACTCCCCGACTGCTCCAATCCAGAACACTGTTCAACCTCATCACCACCATAGCTTCTGACTTCCTCAGTGTTTGAATCTCCATTCGCACTCATTATAACCAAAAGAACCAGAAATACAACAAGTAATCCAAACCATAATCCAGCCTAAAACCAAGAACACTATCGAAATCCTAACCGTCTCCCTCATGAAATACCCTAAATCAACTGAAAAAAACCCACCGGAAAATATAAGCAAACCCTAAAATAACCTCAAAAGCCCTCTAAGTATAGCCCAGAAATCAAAATAAATCCAGAAAACTCAATAAGCCACTGTGGTTCTAACAAATATCCAAAAAACATCTCAAATATTCCAGAAAACCAAATAAGAAATCTCAAAACAACATATCTACGATGCAAATATTAAAAAGAGGGAGGTAAAAAGATAACCTGAGAATTGCGACGTAAGTAGCCAATGAATTTTCATAGCAGAGTCTCCGAGTAGTTCCGAGCATGAGAAAAGTGGAGGCGGTTAGTGAAAAATAAAGAATGAGATTTGTCTGAAGATTCTTGAGGTGGATAAGGTTTATCGAAAGAAATTTGATTGAAATTGAGAAGACTTTTGAGATTCTGGAAAAAAGGCGGGGAGGGAACTGTTCCCCTCGATATTTGAAATATGGGGAGGAGGGATAGCGTGTTCTGAGCCCATGTGTTTTGATCCAACGGCAAGCGTTGTCCTAGTGAACGGGAAAACTAAAATCCGTATCTTAGGTCTGGAGTTCCGTGAGGTCTACTCTCATGACCTCACAAGCTCTCCCAGGACCTGTCTTTAGGTCTGGAGCTCCATGAGGTCTTCTTTCACGAACTCAGAAGCTCCCCTAGGATCTGCATTCAGTCCGGAGCTCTACGAGGTCTACTCTTACGACCTCAGAAGCTTCCCCAGGACTTGCCTTCAGGTCTGGAGCCCGGCGAGGTCTACTCTCATGACCTCAGAAGCTCTCCCAGGCAGGTCTGGAGCTCCGCGAGGTCTGCTCTCATGACCTCAGAAGCTCCCCTAGGACCTGCCTTCAGGTTTGGAGCTCACGAAAGTGGATTCCATGATTCAAGATCCTTCTAGAAATTGGTCTCTAAGCATTGCTCGAAAGCCAATAAAAATTCAGTATCTAAACATAGAACTGAATTGAGATAATTGCTAAATAAAACGCCGACATTCATTGCCCGATCCTCGAAATACAAGAATCAAGTAATGAGGAGCTAACTGTAGAGGTCCTATTTCTGCATAGGCCCAAAGACCAGGCCCATGGCTATTTGAAGGTCTAAAGAGTTGAAGAGGTTGACACCTCGTGATCGATATCTCGAGGTCGACACCTCGAGGTTGACGCCTCAGTAGACAAGGTCCAGAGGTCTAAAGAAAGAGTCCTCAATCGAGCAGACTCCCGAAAGAAACCAGGTCAAAGTATCCATTGAGGATAAGTAAGACCTCATCAAAAATCCTAAAAGGGATAGAAATGATCCCTTAAAAATCGGGAGTCGGTTAAGCTCACCAACATATATATTCACACTCTTCATAATACAAGTAGATATAGAAAATTAACTATAACTCATGCAACACTCATTTCTGACTCATTCACGAGCTATCATCGAACGAGAGACCATCATTCGTGTAAAACACTGAAATTTATACAACATTCCCATATAGTAGAAATTCTCGATACTCTTAGCCCATCTTCACACGATCCATCAGTCAGTATCCTAACGTTCTATAACGCCAAGAACTAAGCTCTTTTATCCTTATTTATTATTTCCTTTTCGGTTTTGTATTGTTATTATTTCACTAAATTTGATTATGACTTATGCATCAGAGTCTGTTCGATCGTCAACCCCCCGACGGTCCTTTGGCTTCACATGTGTTTTCTTTATCTTGTAGATCACCAGAGCCCGAACTCAAAGAACGATCAATTGTAGAGTTTTTGACCTCTACATTAGTAAATGGAGATTCATTTGATCGTGTGTTAATGAATTTTCTCAATACTATATACATTGGATTTAGGGACATATCAGGGAGGATTGAGATACCCTGACTCCCAAACTTTTTTTTTTCTATATGTTCTATTAGTGCTATACTTTGCACTAATGTGTTTATCAAGTATTGTAATTTGCACTTGCAGAAGTAAATCAACACTGATGGACACACCTGAGCATCGAAACGCGAGAGAGGCCGAAGAAGAGGAGGCTGAGGAAGAAGAAGCTAGAGCAGCCATTGAAGAGGGAGAAGAGCCCGATATGCCACCACCACCCTCGAGAAACATGAGGCCACGCCCACATCATCACAGCCAAGAGCAAGAAGACCGTCTTGAGTCTTTCCACAAGAGTGCGAGTACCTTCCAGGTGCCATCTGAGCTGTAGTTTGGTGAGATGCAGCACGACATCCAGATTTTTCGAGGAGACATGGACCTAATGCATCGAGATATCTCTTATATCGCGGGCTAGGTGGAGTCTCAGAGCACGAGCATGGCCAAGTTGATGGTGATGATGCAAAGCTGGAACTCCCACTTCTATGATCCTCGATTCCAGTATCCACCTCCAGGGCCTCAGTGATTTATAAGGTAGTCTATCTTAACCCTTCCACTCTGCAAACTTATTCTGACTGAAGTTTTGAATAAGTTTGGGGGGATGTGAGGTGGTTAAGATAGATTTATTTTTATCTGTGGCCTGTAGTTTATCATGATATTTTCTCTGCACTAGTTTTATTTATTCATACTTATTCGATATGGTTGTATGTATAATTTGATATTTTCTCTGACTCTTGTACTATTTTTATTTTTATTTGTTTCTTTACATTACTTGAGCGGCTTTTCATCTTCGACTCTTTCGTTGTTGCGACATTTTGACTGACGAGAAGAGATGGAATTGGTAAGATTATGATTTGATGAGATCGAAATTGTCAATGAGGATTCATGGTTTTTGAGGTATCAAAAATTTTCTTCCCATTTTTTTTTTCAATTTTTGATGTACTATTTGAGCATGGTTGATTGTTGATGGTGGGAATCAGTAGCATGGATTGATGATTTTTTTTTGGAATTATGCATATAAGCCTGTGAGATTTTTGAGCCTTGATTGCTATATTATATTTTAGCATGGTTTATTATTTTGAATGTTTTAGATTATGCAGTTAATCCCTGGAATTTGCTCTGGTTTCTATCTCGAAATTACATGTTTACTTGAATTGAAAAAAAAATGATTTTAGGCCGTCTTTGTTACTCGTATTTTCACCTATATTTTTACCTATCTCAGAAAGATTCCCTAGTCAGCCCGTTTGAGCCTATTTCAAGCTTATTCTTTTGATAGCTGGGGGAACTGAGGAATTCCATGTTCGGATGATTGGTGAGTTTTTGGTGAGAATTTTTGGGGTAATATGTGCTATCATGCTTTGTATATTTAAAGTGTTGTGGGCATTTTGAAATAAATCTTATAAGCTCTAAAAAAAGAGAGAAAAGAAATATGTGTATAATATGTATATATATATATTCAAAAAAAAGGAAGAGAGCATAAAAGATTTACCCAACATATGTTCTTATATCTATGATTTTAGCATGATCTGTTGGTGTTCATAATTGAAATTGGAAAGGGAAAATGGAACTAAATAAATATTAGTTCTACTGAGAATTGTCGAATTGCCATGATTTCTGGGGGATGATTGAGAGTAGCTAACTCAAGAATTTTTGGGGTAAGTCACTGTGCCATATTTTGCTTCCTATCCAAAGAGCTGACATTACATCCAACACAAGTCCTAATTGATTTTTGATTCAAGTACACGCAGTTTAGTAATAAAGAGATAGATGATTTGCAAACATATGGTAGATTGCTATATTTTTCTGATTCATGAGAGTTCCCTCATACACTGAGTGTTGAGCGAAATTTTCTATTACCTTTCGAGAGGGTGTAATTCCAATGATTCTGATTTTCGTGCTATTAATTTTATCTATCTAATCTTTCCATGTTCAGCTTAGTACATTAGAGGACGAATCCGAGACAAGTATCCTGATCATCACTTCATATCTTTCCTTTTCTTTTCTTTTTCGTTGATCGGGACTAGCAATATCTTAAGTTTGGGCGTTTGATAGCTGTGTATTTTACATAACTTTCAGATATGAATTGATGCTCTTTGTTATATAAAGTTGTGTGTTTTATATAGTTTTAGTGCTTATATTGTTATCTTTTAGAGTTTTTATATGTTTGCTAGTTTTGCAGCAATAGTTGTGTTTTGACCGCATTTTTGGAGCAAAATGAGCAAATATGGTCAAAAGGAGTTAAAGAGGTGTTTAATTGGGCTCTTGAGCTTAATTGAATGCTAATTTGGAGTTAATGGACTAGATTAAATAATTGAAGCCTGAAGAATTCTGAAGCCCAACGAGAAAAGAGACCAGGTCGACCCGAAAAGTGTCGGTCGACTGGTCCCAGTACAATTTTTACAGAGGTGGGTCGACCTGACCTTTGGGTCAACCCCATGCAAAAAAACTCCTCTAGGTCGACCTACTGAGCTGAGTTAACCCAAGTGAGCGGGTCCGCAGGAATCAATTTTATCCACTCTAACTTAGGGTTTTTGACCTAAATATAAAAGTCCCACTTGATACACACAAAAAAAGGAGGAGATAGATCATCATTCAACTCCAAGACCTTCGAAAATACATCAGAGAAGGGACGAAAAATACATCTCGGAGAGAAGAAGAAGAAGAAGGAGACGCACTAGACCTCGATTGAGTTGACAAGGTTGATAGAGATGAAGTGCCATTGCAGCGAAGTCAAGACTAATGGATTACTTCATGTTTTTTAATTTTATTATCTTTGTTGTCATGAGCACTTATACTCTAGATTCGTTTGTTTATTTATTTATGTCTAGCTAGGTTTTAGGGTGTGGAATATTATGGATTTTCATATATGGCTCATTTACTTTTCTTTCTGTTATCTCTTGGGATTTGATTTTTGTGTTTTATTTAATATCTTGTGAAGTTACATAAACTGTGCAGTCATGTTCAACATCATGTACATGTACATTATAGTGAACATGCAAGGTCAGAAAAATAAACTGAAAGCAAGTAAATGGCACGAGGTTGATAACAATGTTCGATCAACTGATCTACGTCAGGGGGGCTTCACAAGTCCGTGAGAAACAATCTACTACTCCATTACAAGGTTACAAAAGCTATTACATGATGACCTCACATCACTCGATCCCTTTCCTACGCACTACAACCTCTTTCGATGGACTGAATTGTAAGATCTCCTTACAACCTAGACTCCCTCTAGTTCCCACAGGAAATCCCTCTCCGAGACTCCTTTAAGTGTGTATGAAAGAATTTTAAACACAGACTAGACACACAATGATCACAAGGATCAAATCTAGTCTACCCGAATACTATATGTTTCAAAGATGAAGTCTTTTAGACTCTCTACCCTTTGTGTATTCGTAAACTCTTGTCCCCTAAACTAGTCTGATCCCTAGACTATTTATAAACACAAGACATAGCCTAAACAAGGTAATCAGATTGTCCTAATTTGAGTCAAACTCTATAAGGAAACTTTTCTTGTTTAAATCAGACAACTCCTAGTTTAGAATCCTTCCTTGAATAGAACTCACCTCTTTCCTTCTTGATCTTCATCTTCGAACAAGGCAGCTTGTATTTTGAAACGTCCATCTTGAAAAGGCAGCTTCAACTCCTTCAAATCAGCTTAGCACATCTCTTGGAAACTCTCTGGACAATGATGTACATGATCATGCTCACGAACATACTCAAGTACATTCTTCAATCTTTAATCAGATTAGCAGCGGAATGTTCATATCATAATGTCCAGAACATGGTTCTCAAACTTGAAAAATCAAAACCTTTGTGTTCTTTGAATTGCCATAAAGATCATGACAATCTCAAACACTTTAGTGCAGATGGCACTAACATCTTGTATGAATGCTTGATCACCATTTATGCATGCTAGTTATTAATTTGAAGTAATGACTAGAGAAGGATTAATGATAGAAAGATAGAAATCATTTTATGTGTGCTTGGAAGGACTGACCAAGTGAACAAGTATTGCATAGGGTTGAATAGATCTCTGTGTGCGTGATTAGAAGTAGCAACATGTGTGAAAAACCGACCATAGTAAAGCATGTGATTGTTATGTCTATGTTATGGTATATGCCATTATAAGCAGCCTGATAACATCCTAGTGATCCCCCACCATTGATAAATTAAAGACAAGAAGTCGGGTTGAAAGAGTCAATGATTATATAATCTGATATAATAAATCCACTATCCCTAAAACCTAGGTTTCTCAATTCAGTTGTTTATCTACATATTTTCAATATTTGCTATCTTATTTTATGTTGTTTATTTTGTTTACTTTTTATGTGATTATTAGTGTCAAGATATTAAATGAGTACTAGTGGGGGAGTTAGTCTATTCGGTCTCCGTGGGATACGATACTCTTGCTCACCTAGGTATTACAATAGCACCGTGCACTTGCAGAACGTGTTATTTTGTTAATAAATAACGTGTCACTTTGCAAGGAATCTGATAATATAATCTTTTACCGTGTGTATACCCACACTATATTATCTACAATGTAAGTATATGGAACTGTCAGATAAATATAATAATAAATAAATACACACAGTGACTGCAATAATTATTCAATCTATACCGTGAAATAAAATATTTTAGAATGTATACAAAGACAAGTTTTCTAGTATACAAGACTACCATGACCATCTCATTCAACATAATCAAGTTGAGTATGGGCAAAAAGTCCTGTTATATAATTCCAGATTTAAGCTCATGGGAGGAGGGCTCAAATCAAAGTGGTCTGTCCATATAAGATTCATGTCATGTGCCTAAATGGAGTAGTGGAATTAACTGAATAGAAATTTCACATAAGTGTTATTGAGTTTTTAAATATATTGCTTCCATGGTAGAGTCAGCTATGCATTTTTGTTTGATGCTTCTCCATATAATGGCTCCGTCTCCCAAGATAAACACATAGCCTGAGATAGATTTACTCTAATCTTTATTAGATTGAAAAAATGAGTCCGTATAACCTAAAGGTATGAGACTATCAGCGCAGTATACCAACATGTAATCTCGAGTCATCTTCATGTACTTGAGAATATTCTTTACTGCAGTCCAGTGCCCTTGTCCAAAGTTAGACTGATATTTGCTTACCATACCAACAACATAGCAAATATCAGTTTACCACTAGTACTCAGCCCTAATCCTTTCTAAATATTTTCAAGTTGAGAGGCAAGCTAGAAGATGACGGAGCTGAGGCAACGCCTGGCTTTTTGTTATATGCTTGCTATTTTTGTGTTGTTTAGAGATTCTAGATACTCTAAAACAATGAAGTAGGTTGATATAATTTGCTTAAGTTTAATAAAGATGCTCTGCGCTTGTTCCGCTTACTCTGATATAGCTTGTCTTCAAATGTTTGAATCATATTATGATTTGTGCTTATTGTTGAGATGTGTCTTTGCAATTGATTGGTGGGATAAGTTCCCTTTGATGATTGGTAATTTATTTAAGTTCCTTCTGAGCGCCTTAGTACGTGGTTCTATTACAGTTATAGAGATTATGCTGCCTAAATGATTGAGGCACTAACCCTGCTTATATAATTGTCTTTATGCAACAACCCCTTTCTCCTTCATTTTTCCCCAATAGTGCACCGGTCCCTTATCACTATTCTTCTGGGACTGGGATGTTATAACTTATATGATCCAAGTTGGAAGCTAAGCCAACCGAATTGAGGTATAGACAAATCCAACTGAAGGCTAAATCAACCAGAATTAAGGGTTTGACTACTAAACTGATAGCCAAGTTAGTCGAACTGAAGATCAAAGTTAAGCCAACTGATGAGCAAAACTTGAGGTAGCCGAACTGATGATTAAAAGTACTCCACTGATGGCCAAAATCAAAATCAGCCAAACTGAAGTTCAAAGAGAACTATGGTGAAATGAAGCTCCCAGAGAATTATTTGGCTCTCTCAAAGCTCATGAGTACAGCCTAAACCGGATGAAGAAAGCATCAACTTCATCAGTTCAAGATGCAGCCTTCTATGGTGAAAGGAACCGATTTTGAGACACTCGAGGAAGAAACAACTTCCGACCGAGAACCTCACCAGTTAGAGAAAACCAAGGTGGGTCAGCAACTGATCGAAGATGAGACACAACTGAGAAAAAAGAGAACCTGACTGAAGACATCAATGAGCAAATTCAGTCAGTGATAAAGTTGCTGGAGAAACTAAAGAGAATCAGAGACAAGCATCCAGTTCAACTCAAACTTGAAAAGTCTCCAAGAGTTGAAAGAATCTAGCAACAAGCTGAACGATCAGCTGAACTAGCCAAAGAAAGCAACTAAGGCCTAGGGAAATGCTTTCACTGTCACAAGCAAGGACATTATAGGTATGAATGTCTCGATCTACTAGAAGATAAAAAGGCCAAGGTGAGAAAAAGCTTTTTCAAAAGAAAAGTAATGATGGGAAACTTTAAGAATGTTATGTTAGACGACTCAGACTGTTAGTGCCATCTGCGTTTAAGTGTTCGAGATTGTCATAATCTGTATAGAAATATGGCAATATTAAAAGAACACAAAAGATTTTGGTTATTCATGTTCGAATAACATGTTCTGGACATTACTGTGAACATTCCGCTGCCAATCTGATTGAAGATCAAGACATGTACTTCATCATGTTCAGAGACATGATCTTGTACATGGTTGTCTAGAGAGTTTACAAGAGACGTATCATGCTGAAATTAAAGAGCTAGTGTTGCAGATTCAAGATGGATGTTTTAGAATAGAAGTTGCCTTGTTCTTGATGAAGATCAATGAAGGAAAGGTGGAGTTCTATTCAAGGAAGACATCTAAACTAAGAAAGTCCGATTTAAATAAGAAAAAGTTTCCTTGTTGAATTCTAGTCAAAAGATGACTTTTGATTACCTTGTTTAGGCTATATCTGTTGTTTATAAAACTCAATTTCATACACACTTAGAGGAGTCTCGGGAGAGATTTCCTATGGGAACTAGAGGGATTCTAGGTTGTGACGGGATCTCGTAACTCAGTTCAATGAAAGAGGTTGTCTAGGGTAGGAAAGGGGTCGAGTGACGGGAGTCTTCATGTAATAGCCTTTATAACCATTCAACGGAGTAGTGAACTGTTTCTCACGAACTTGAAAAGTCCCCCTGACGTAGATCAGTTGATCAAATAGGGTTACCAATCTCGTGTTCTTTACTTGCTTTCAATTTATATATTCTGACCTTGAATGTTCGCAATAATGTACATGTACATGACCGCACAATTTATGTAACTTCAATTGGTATTAGAGCGGGTTGTCTTTAGTGTTTGTGCAAAAAGAGTCCTGAAAAGTACATAACTGCGTGAAGGTTTTGGTTGTAATTCAGTCATGAGTGTAATCAAAGAAGAAGGATCTACGGTCAGACCACCATTGCTAAAAGGCAACGATTATATTTACTGGAAAGTAAGGATGAGGGCATTTCTGAGATCGATTGATGAACTCACATGGAAGAGTGTCACTGAAAGATGGGAAAATCCAACTGTTGCCAAGGAAATCATGTGGAGATTGAAAAAGGAGAGTGGACTGTGCCGCAGAAGAACTGGTACAATGTCAACTCTAAAACTCTCAATGTAATATTCTCTACAGTGGATCTTGAGACATTCAGTCTAATCTCAAATTGTGAGACTGCAAAAGCTGCATGGGATATTCTAAAAACCACCTTTGAAGAAACCAGTTTTGTGAGGCTGTCAAGACTTCAGAATCTGACTTCAAAATTTGAAATTCTCAGAATGGAAGACTCTGAATCCATTAGTGAGTTTAATGCTAGACTGAGAAGCATATCAAATGAGAATTTTGCCCTTGGAGAGCCTATTAGCAATGAGAAGCTTGTAAGGAAGGTTCTCAGATCTCTTCTAAGGAAGTTTGTCTACAAAGTTGCTGCAATTGAATAATCAAAGGACATTAAGAGTATGAGGCTTGATGAACTGATGGGGTTGTTGAGCCTAGTTGGAGATCTAAAATACTTTCCAGGAGTTCAGATAAAGCAGTCAGAAGAAGGGATATTCATCTCTCAATCCAAGTATGCCAGAAACTTGGTTAAAAAGTTTGAGCTTGAAAATTCTAAGCACAAAACAACTCCTATCAACACTATAGTCAAGATTTGAAAAGATGATGCAGGAGCTGAAGTTGATCAAACTCTATATAGAAGCATGATTGGGAGTCTTCTTTATCTCACTGCAAGTAGACTAGATATAGCATACAGTGTGGGAGTGTGTGCGAGATATCAATCTTTTCCTAAGGAGAGTCGCATGAAGGCTGTTAAGAATATCATCATGTACATCAATGGAACTGCAGACTACGGATTGTGGTATACTTCTAATACAAATACAAGTATTATTGCATACTGTGATGCTGATTGGGCAGGATCTCTAGATGATAGAAAAAGTACATCAGGTGCTTGTTTCTTTTTAGGAAACAATATTGTTTCCTGGTTCAGTAAGAAGTAGAACTACATCTTCTTATCCAGTAGAAGCTGAATACATTACAGCAGGGAACAACTCTACTCAGATCATCTGGATGATGTAGATGATAAAGGACTATGAATTCAGTCATGATACACCTATTCTGTATTGTGACAATATAAGTGCTATCAATATCTCCACGAATTCAGTCCAACATTCAAGGACAAAGCACAAAGACATTAGACATCACTTCATTAGAGAGCTAGTTGAAGAAGAAGTGCTAAAGATTGAACACATGAAGATAGAAGATCAATTAGCTGATTTATTCACCAAAGGATTAGATACTGCTCCATTTGAGAAACTTAGAGCATCCCTTGGGGTGTGCTTGGTTCAGTAAAACCAAGAAGAGGGGTATAAGTGTCTCTACTTCACACTCAGCAGAAAAGAACCATTCCTGCACAAAAGGGTCTGAACATTCCCATAAATGTTCTTCAGGATATACGTGATCATTTTTCAAAATCCAGCATACATCTTTGTCAACAGCTAGTTCTGTCGTGCAATCGTCATCTCTGATTTTCCAGGATTTCTCTCTGGGTTCTTAGTCTAACAGAAATCTGAGCCTATTCTATAAACGGAATACCCTCTTATATATATGTTTAGCCATTAAGAGAGATTGATCATTTTTCAAATTTCTGAAATTCCAAACCCTTCTCTCTTCTATAAATTTTCTAAGTTCTCTGAAATAATACCCTTGTTTGCCATTATTTTTCTTACTGATCATCCTTATCAATCACCCATATATTATCAATGGCACCTAAACGCAAACTCGTTCATCCCAAGAAGGTCGTGAAACCCAGAATGAGGTATAGAAAGGTTAGATATTCCAAGCCTCAAGATCAATTTTACGAGAAGGATGAGTTGGACAGACAGGTTCAAGGTGAATCATCCTACAAGAAGCCTATATAAAGGACACTCTGTGATGAATCTTTGAGCAAAGATACTGAAGAGTTTATTGAAATGTTTCACGGAGATAAAGAAGAAGAAGACTTGGAAGCAGAAGAATAAGAAATTGCCTCTTCTGCAAAGAAATCAAAGACTTAAAGTCTTACAATCCAAGATCTCTTAAAGGAAGCTGCTCGATCATATGACATAAACAAGAAGGCTACTGCAAAGAAGACAAGAACAAAGGGAACTGCAGTCAAGAAATCAAAGAAGACTACATCCCCTTCTGCGAAGAAAAACATCACAACACCTGCTATCCAAGCCCTTCAGAAAGAGAAGGGATCTGTTGTTGATGATCCAGTTGTGCCTAAGGATGTGCCTGAACATGTCGAGGAACATGTTGCAGAGAAGAGCACTACAGAGACATCTACTCCAGCCAGTGTTGTGCAGAAGTCGTCTACTCAACCTTCTACTACTGAAGGTGATGCGGAAGATAGGGAAGATGATACTCCCTTAAGTTTGAAGATGAAAGCTATTGCTGCTGCTATAGCAAAAGGAAAAAAGAAGGTTATTAAGAGACCTTTAGTTGCAGAACCAACATAGAAGGAAGACATTCAGAGTTCATCCTCTGAATCTGCTGAGAAGACTCCTGTTCCACAACAATAGAAAATTGCTTGAGTTTACTCAATATGATCTATTTGCCAGATTACCGGTCAAGAAGAAAACTCCCAGAAAGAAGGCATCTACTGCTGTAGTGCAGTTGGTCCCAAGAACTCCTGTAACCCGAAGTCGAGCATTTGCCACTCCACCATCCACTGCTGTGTCTACTAAGAAAAGAAAAGCTGTTGAACCCGCTGGTCCTTCTAAGAAGGCCAAAAAAGCTGCTCAGCTGAAAGATGTTTCTGAAGATGTTCACTTACAGTCAAGTGAACATGAGTCTGACATTCACAAACAAGTCGTGCCAAGTACTTCTAAACAAGCTATCTTTCATTCTTCCAAGCATGCTGAATTATGGGAGAAAGTGAAACAGAGGTCCATGATCTCTGAGAAAAAGATGGACAAGGATACACTGTTGGATACTGGTGTGTATACTTTGTTGGAGGAAGCTGGGTTACTAGGAATAGTGCTAAAGGTGCAAGAGTTTGTTACCAAGGTTGTTACTGAGTTCTACTGCAACTTGACCAAAGAAATTGATGATCCTGAGTCTGAAGACTTTCAGAAAGTCTTTGTTAGAGGCGAGATGCTGTAGTTTTCCTGTGATCTCATTAATGAGTTTCTGGGTTGTTCATCTGAGGGGGAGTACAAGGATATAGATGATTAGAGAATAGTTGCTGAGGAACTGACCCAAGGCATCTATGATAAATGGCCATCTCATCCGCAGACTATCCATACATCAAAGCCGATTCAAAAATATGGCGCTCTGTTCAGAATCTTGATCTACAGTTGGCTATCAACTAAGCACAGAGCTGCAATGACTCAAGCTTAGGATAGGTTCTTATATTACCTAGGAACTGGAAAGCAGTTCAATTTTGGTGAATTTATGTTCGACAAGATCATCAGTAGTGCAGAATCTACAGTGGTTAAGAGACCACGATGTTATCCATCATTAATCTACAACATCATTAAGCAGCAGAAAAAGAATGTCTCTTCTAAAAATGACAAGGCCATCCCACCAAAGAAGCCTCTAGTTATCAAGGTTGCTCCTGAGATAGGAGATCCTCATCTTTGCCTCTTCTTCAAGCAGTTCATGTCATCCAAGAAAGGAGTGGATGCTACTGTTGAAGAGTCCTCACCAAAGAGTACTGTGCTGAAGATTCTAGAGAGAAGCATGGAGTTTCACGCTCGTCTGATTTATGAGCATACTTCTGAGAAGATGAAGATTTAAGCAATGATTGCTGATCTTTCATCAGGAGAAGGATTTGATTCCCCAGCAACAGATGTTCCTAAACATGTTCGTAACTTGCACGAGCTTGTAAGTACTTCCGAAGCTGCTACTCAGAAGGATACCTCTCCAGCTCAAAAGAAAGATGAAGCATAGACTGCAGCACAAGCAAATGACACTGAAGCTGTCTAAGAAGGAACTGCAGAGAAGAATCAGGAGGCTCATGAAGAAGAGCAGGAGGTTGCTGAAGAAGAGATTGCTGAAGAAGAGGAAGCTGAAGAAGAAGAAGAAGAAGAGGCTGATAAGGGGGAAGAGACAGAGTATGATGATGCTGAAGATGGCTCTGACGAAGAAGGTTCTGAAGAAGAAGAATCTGAAGATGAAGATGATAAGCAAGACCCTGACAAATCTGAGTAGTTTCTGAGATTACTCCCTTACCTTTCTCGGTGGCAAATACGGAGAGTAATGTAATATAAGTTTTTTTTTTGTGTTCTTTCTGTTCTACTTATCTTGCATCCTATTTTACAAGATCTTTTTGTTTTTGCCCTGAATAGCGTGTAATAGCTATTTTTGTTATAGAACAGATTGACTTTCTTCCCCATATGATTCATATCTGCTAAAAAATTGAAACTGCTATCAAAAGATAAAAAAGCAAAATAAGTAAAAATATAATATAGCAGAGCAGATATAAGCTGATAAGAAAGTAAAAAACATCTGAATCATATGATGTTCATAGGAACATTCAAGTACGTTTTAAGGTACATGATCCTACAGTTCAAGAGTTGTGTTCTTTTAAAATAAAGAGCTGATTTTCCACCAGATAAAGAAAAAGGGGGAGATTGTTAGTGTCATCTGCACTTAAGTGTTCGAGATTGTCATAATCTGTATGGCAATATGGCAATATCAATAGAACACAAAAGATTTTGGTTATTCATGTTCGAATAACATGTTCTGGACATTACTGTTTACATTCTGCTGCCAATATGATTGAAGATCAAGACATGTACTTCATCATGTTCAGAGACATGATCTTGTACATGGTTGTCCAGAGAGTTTACAAGAGACGTATCATGCTGGAATTAAAGAGCTGGTGCTGCAGATTCAAGATGGATATTTCAGAATAGAAGTTACCTTATTCGTGATGAAGATCGAAGAAGGAAAGGTGGAGTTCTAATCAAGGAAGACATCTAAACTAGGAAAGTCCGATTTAAATAAGGAAAAGTTTCCTTGTTGAATTCTAGTCAAAATAGGACTTCTGATTACCTTGTTTAGGCTATATTTGTTGTTTATAAATAGCCTGGGATTCAGACTAGTTTAGGTGACACGAGTTTTATGAATACACAAAGGGTAGAGAGTCCAAAAGACTTCATATTCAAAGTATATAGTATTCAGGTAGACTGGTTTGATCTGTTTAATCATTACGTTTCTAGTCTGTGTTTGAAACTCAATTTCATACATACTTAGAGGAATCTCGGGAGAGATTTTCTATGGGAACTAGAGGAATTCTAGGTTGTGAGGGAAGCTCGCAATTCAGTTTAACAAAAGAGGTTGTCTAGGGTAGCAAAGGGGTCGTGTGACGGGATTCTTCGTGTAATAGCCTTTGTAACCATTCAACAGAGTAGTGAACTGTTTCTCACGGACTTGAGAAGTCCCCCTAACGTAGATCAGTTAATCGAATAGGGTTACCAACCTCGTGTTCTTTACTTGTTTTTAATATATATATATTCTGACCTTGAATGTTCACAATAATGTACACGTACATGATAATGAACATGACCGCACAATTTATGTAACTTCAATTGGTACCAGAGTGGGTCGCCTTTAGTGTTTGTGTGAAAAGAGTCCTGAAAACTACATAACTGTGTGAAGTTGCTAGAGACATCAATGAGCATATTCAGTCAGTGATAAAGTTGCTGGAGAAACTGAAGAGAATCAAAGACAACCAACCAGTTCAACTCCAACGTGAAAAGTCTCCAAGAGTTGAAAGAATCCAGAAACAAGCTGAACGATTAGCTGAACCAGCCAGAGAAAGAAACCAAGGCCTAGGCGAATGCTTTCGCTGTCACAAGCAAGGACATTATAGATATGAATGTCTCGATCTCCTAGAAGATAAAAGGGCCAAGGTGAGAAGAAGCTTTTTCAAAAGAAAAGTAATAATGAGAAACTTCAAGAATGTTATGCTAGACGACTCAGACTGTTAGTACCATATGCACTTAAATGTTCGAGATTGTCATAATCTGTATAGTAATATGGCAATATCAAAAGAACACAAAAGGTTTTGATTATTAATGTTCGAGATTGTCATAATCTGTATAGTAATATGGCAATATCAAAAGAACACAAAAGGTTTTGGTTATTAATGTTCGAATAACATGTTCTGGACATTACTGTGAACATTCCTCTGCCAATCTGATTGAAGATCAAGACATGTACTTCATTTATTTCAGAGACATGATCTTGTACATGGTTGTCCAGAGAGTTTACAAGAGACGTATCATGCTAGAATCAAAGAGTTGGTGCTGCAGATTCAAGATGGACGTTTCAGAATAGAAGTTGCCTTGTTCATGATGAAGATCAAAGAAGAAAAGGTGGAGTTGTATTCAAGGAAGACATCTAAACTAGGAAAGTTCGATTTAAATAAGAAAAAGTTTCATTGTTGAATTTTAGTCAAAATAGGACTTCTGATTACCTTGTTTAGGTTATATCTGTTGTTTATAAATAGCCTGGGATTCAGACTAGTTTAGGTGACACAAGTTTTACAAATACACAAAGATAGAGAGTCCAAAAGACTTTATATTCGAAGCATATAGTATTAGGGTAGATTAGGTTTGATCCGTGTGATCATTGTGTTTCTAGTCTGTGTTTGAAACTCAATTTCACACACACTTAGAGGAGTCTCGGGAGAGATTTTCTATGAGAACTAGATGGATTCTGTTGGTCCCAAGCGAGTCGATATCAGTTTAGAGGGGGGGTGGTGAATAAACTGATTCAAAAACTTTTACTTTAGATGCGGAAAACAGAGCCCTATGACTTGCTTGATGAAACTTATCTATGCACAAATTTGATAGTCAGTTGAGACAGTTTAAGTGCAGCTTGTGTGATGTTGTGTGCAGTTAGAGATATGCAATGAACAATATAGTACAACACATAATAGATTTATAGAGGTTCGAAGTCTCAAACTTCTACATCCTCTCTTCCTTCCGCAGAAGGGAAACTTCACTATATAACTTGAGTTTCTTTACAAATTATACAATGAAGGACAGTTGGCTGAACCTGGTAACTGCTCGCTAGGAAGGTAGGTGCTATTGTCATCTTTACAAGGTTTTAGATCTCTTTCGATCTTCAAGAGGTTTGTCTTGAACAAGGAGGTATCAACTAATGTGCTCCTTTGATTGAGCTGACTAGTTGATCGTTGAATAGCTGGAACTGAGAAGGTTGCCCTGGCTGGATCGTCAACAGCTGGCTGGATGTATTGATTTAGTGAATTCTTCTTCTCAGTTTGACTTTCGTAGTTTCTATCAAACGTTGCACTTGAGCTTGAGTGGGAGGGAGAAAGAAAAGCTCAAAGGTTAGCAAGGTGTTATGGTTGCAACGAGTATGCAAAAAGTATATGCGAAAAGTATATGGAACTCTGATTCACCCGTCTTTTAAAGAGGAGTGATTTTATGACCATTGAGCTCCATTGTCCATTTTATCAGAGGCTCTGTTGGCTCATCAATGACAGGTGGTCATTAATGATCGCTTGGATCATTTGGTTGAAGTAGTCGTTACTCTGCCACTCGATCTTCATTAAATTCCAGGATCCTTGAAGGAGCATTTATTCCAAGATACGCTGATTTAAGCAATATACTCTAGGAGTCTTCTGGCTTCAGCTCTCTTGGCAGTTCGGAACTTCAGCTGGCAGTTGGATTTCTCAGCTTAGTAACATTATCGTCCCAGCTGGCAGTTCTGAGCTTTGTCAGCTAAATCTGGCTATCGCTCTAGTTGGCAGTTCTGGGCTTGTCAGCTGAGATTGGCCATCGCTCCAGTTGACAGTTCTGGGCTTGTCAGCTGATATTGGTCATTGCTCCAGTTGGCAGTTCTGGGCTTGTCAGCTGAGATTGGCCATCGCTCCAGTTGGCTACTGGCAGTCTCTGGTATAAACTGACATTTTATCAGTTTCTTCAGTTTTTGGTCAACTCCTTTCTCCCTCAGTTCAGCTGACTCGGTTGTCAGCTTGCTTTGACTGGTATAATTCCTTATCCAAGTTGAACCTTAAGCTAGATGACGTGTCTCTCAATTTGGGTCATCCTTCAGATCGGTTGACTTTGACTCTTCTAGAGTTGTTCTTTGATGATGCCCTCCCGGGCTTGTCAGCTTCGATCTGCAGCTTGAGCTTTGGTCAGTTTTTCACAAATAGTTTTCACATCTCATCAAAACTTGATCTAGGGGTTCTTTGATATCTTTTCCTAACAATTTCCCCCTTTTTGATGATGTCAAAACTTTGTTGATGATGATGATGGAAAAACTTCAAATGTAGCGAATGCTTTAAATAGAGTCTTCCAGTCAGTGCACATTCATAGCATATTGAGACAAATTGGCTCATGATTTTCACTCAGTTATTAGAGCATTTGTCATTCATGCTTGTATTTCAAATATCAGAGCATGTCATATTCATAGCATATTGTGACACATTGACTCATGATTTTCATTCAATTATTGGTGCAATTTTCATTCATGCTTATCATTCATATATCAGAGCATGTCAATTTTGAGAGCAATTTCGGGCTTATTCATGCTTATTTTTCAAATATCAGAGCATGGCTGGGGTATTAGAGCATGAAGAATCATGTCAACGCATTCAAGCTTGAAGTAAAATCATGATCAAGACTTGTATTATATATTCATTTTATTGGCATGATTTCAAGAGATTCAAGAGGTAGTAGTTAAGACTACTAGTCTACTTCCTGAATGTTGCTTCGATTGCTCTTTTTCCTTCTGCTTGATTTTCCTTCTTTTTGGACTCCTTGTAGTGTCCATGCTTCCCCCTGAAGCTGATCTTCCCCCTCAATGATGAGTTCTCTTTGAATTTGATCCCAAAGAGTCATGCAGCCATTATACTGTTCATCATCATTCTGTCCATCTTTCTCCTTTTTAGCATCATCCAAAAGGTGAAGAGGATCATATGAGGGTAATGACCAATTTGGCAGAAAAGTGAAGGCGGTTGCCAAATTGTCATCATGAGCTATAGGAACTGAAGGGATTTGCATGGGCGGAGAAAGCCATGCATAGGCATCTTCAGTTGACATAAACTGACCTGGATCAGAGATGTCTTTCTCTCTGAAGCTCATGAGGCCCAAGCTGGTGAAGATCTCATCAGCTGAAGGAAGTGGTGGATCATCAACGAAGGGTGTGCAGGAGGAGTTGGCTGGTTCATTGTCTGGGAGAGGGGCATCAGCGGATATACCAAGCTGGAGTCTCTTGATCATTGAATCCATGATCTCCGAGAGCGTTGGAGGCGATGAGAGTGGATGATTCATCCAGTTTCGACTCCATGTGCCCTCGCTGATCCAGAAGGCTGAGCCACGGGTATGGATGAGGTGAAACATAGTCAACTCATCCAGTTGAAATCGCCAGATATGGTACTGCAAGTACCGCCGCAGTTGCATGAAGAGGGAGTAGTCGATGTCCTCGATGAGACCAAAGCAGTTTCGGAGCTGGTGGTCTAGAACCGCTTCAAAGTCAACCTCAATATAGTCGCTTTGGTCTAAAGGTGGAGGTTGGGAGCTGGCTGATATTGTAGGCTGATAACTCAACCGTAAAAGAGATGCATTCTCCAGCAGCAACTCTCGTTCGTCAGTGGAGCTAACGGTGGCCTCCAAAGGCGCCTTTCCATTATCTGAGCTGGAAGGCCCTTGTGGGTGTGCACGCTTTGAGGACGGATGGCAGTATATTATGGGGAGCATGTCCCGTGTTCCAAGTAGTTCGCCAGTTGGTATGATCTCGTCAAACTGGCTTTGTATGATGTGGCTTAGTCTCATAAAGCCATCTTTTTCTCGGAATGTGCCAGTTGACGGATCAAACGTCGCTCGCTCGACATTGGCTCTCAGTTGTGCCAGAATGTAGGAAGCCCAGTCAGCTTGACATCCAAAGTAGAGGGCGGCTGTGATATGAGTCTTGATCTCGGAGAGATGAACGATCTCGAAGTTGCCATGGACAATATGGCTGGTGATATCCAGAAGTTGGATGATATCACTTTGCAAGCGCTCTTTTAATCTGTGCGAACTGTCATTGTGGAGCACATGAGGAAGCTTCCAGATTTTCCATAACTTATGTTTAGATGGCAGATTAAGGTTCATCACGTCTGGTCCGCTGCCGGGAAGGTGTAAAGTGGACATCATCGTGTCCTTTGTGACTATGATCACTTGATTCTTTACAGTGGAGATGATGTTGTCATCGTTGATAGTTGCATTGTAGTAGAACTGGGCAACATAGTCAGGTATGTTCCTGACCGACAACTGTGTGAAGAAAAGAAGCAGTCCAGTCGCTGCCAATGGTTAATAAATCTATTAAAAGACATCTGGGCCAAGATGTGCATTTAGCTTCTCTAGATTTAGAGACTTTTCCTTTCTCATTTTGCGTGTAAGAACTTCAATATCCACCTGTGAAAATGGAGGCTTCATTTCTGCAAAGATATGAAATTCAGTTTTAGAAATGTAAGAATTTTGATGAGTGAGAAAAGGCTTAGTGAACGATCAAATAATTAAGAGAGATGTTCAGATGATCAGAACCTTCATCTCTGTACTCATATTTATGCATCTTGTGCATGCAAGAATCGAGAGTACTTTATTGCTTTTCTTGACTGATCAGCCATCCGATTTGATGGTTGATTAGCTGAATTAATGATGTATAAATCTCAGTCGTTTATTAGCAAATTACTTTATGATCAAATGGCTGAGATGAGATCATTTTGAAAAAGGGGTAGTTTCCATAAATAGCGAAATATTTTCTGCAGATCTTTCTATTAATAACGCAATAAAATATATTTTCTTCATCCGTTTGAAGAGTAGGTTTTAAGATCCATGCAGAGATATTAATGACAACTTTGAGATATAGAGCCCCATTTTCAAATTTTAACCGTTGACATATAATATAAGATATTTCATAATCACAACGGTAACAATATAATTAAGATAAGCTTTTGAAAAATGAAGACTTATCCTGAGTCAGTTGGGATACAGTCCAACTGATTGATGATGTGGCGGTCGGTTGAGCAGTTGAGTTTGCACACTCATTTGTCACGGCTGCGCTGGCCGATGTCGAGACTGCAACTGAATTGATCAGCCTGTTTGTTTAGTTGCTCGGCTTTTCTGTAGACAATTTTTGCTTCTTGAATGGCCTAGCTGGACTGGCGGCATTGCTTGCTTTAGATGCAGTTTCATGCGTTGATGGTCCAGGTCTTTCCGTCTTTTTGGCTTTGCGAAGATGAGCTGGATCTCAACTGACGAGCTCTTCATCCTTTGACTAAGGGAGTGTGGGATTCCCTTTGGTGATGACCGAAACTGATCATGTTTCTTGGTCAACTGCGCATCTTTTGAGCATGACGTAAGTAGTGGAGTCACATAGTCTTTGGATAGGAGATTTGGTGACATGGCAGTATCTTCATTGTCACTGTCTCTTGCATCATTGTGCCTTATTTTCCTTTGAGAGGCTATGACTTCAGTGTGGGATAGGTGGAGTTCTATCCTTTGAACAGCAGGTGGAGTTCATCGAGATGGCTCAGCTGACTGACTTGATAGATTATCAAAGTTCAGCTGTCGACAAAGTGAGTTCGTTGGGCAGTTGACTGGATGACCTGCAGTTCGAACTGCTTGAAACATGAATCTTGATTTGTATTCGGCCAGTAAGGCGGTCGCTGGAATCTTGTTCACCATCTGGTGATTCATAATTTGCTGAACTTGCACAATGGTTGGAGGGAATAGATTTGATGATCCTATCCATTTGATGCTCCAGATTTCTTCTCTTTGCCAGAAGCTCATGCCATGAAAGGCAGTTAGCAAGAAGTGAGACTGGATCGACATAGAATGTCTCCAGTTGTACCAACAAAAATGTCGGTGAAGTTGTTTGTACAACTCTTGATCTCGTTGTACAACAACTGTGAAGTGCGTGAGGAGGAGATTGCTCACTTCCTTTCGTGCACTTTTGACTGCATATTCACTATTATAGAAAGTACGAATATTCTCTTCAGTCAGCTGGAGCGGAGGGCATGTGCCTCTAAAGTAGTCTGCTCCATAGTTTGGATGGGGTATTCCAATGAATGGAATAATCTCATCTGGATAAGAGCAAACCTGGAAATCAACTGGGGATCCGTTCTTTGATTTTGGAGAGTGAACGACATTGGCAGTTGATTGGCTTGAACTTTGGTTGCTCATCTTGGCCTTTCCTTTTCTCTTCCTCTTCAGGGACTATAGATGAGCAGTTCCTTTCTTGGGGATCCAGTCGGAGATCAGAACTGGTAGTGATTCATCACTTGTGAGCTTCAGCAGGTCTTCAAGCATTTTGCTCATCCTTAGAACAAGTTCGACCTTGGACTCAAATTTGCCAGACTTCTTTGAGTCTGCAGCTTTGATGACTTGATGCTTGAATTGTTGAAAGACAAATTCGGCCCAGATTGTTTGTCTTCCTTCAGCAAGGTGAATCATGACTCTGTATCTCTCTTGGGTGAGTTGGCTTAGACTTCCAATTGCCCCGAACATCATCTTGTTCGTTATGTCGAGTAGAACTCCAAACTCATGCTTGAGATCAGTTTTAGCTGTGGTAAAACTGAATTGCTTGTTGCAGGTTGAGGCTTTCCAGTTTCTCCAGTGCGACTCTGCAGATTCCTTTAGATCTTGAATGGTTAAGCCTTCTTGTGGGAGTTGGAATACTTCAGCAATTGATTTCTAATTGATGTGTATCATCCTTCCTTGAGCCACTGAAGATATCATCTTCCTATGTGCAGATAATTTTGCTTGAAGCAAAAAATCACTCACCAAATTTTGTCTAAAGAATTTTGGTGGTGTTTCCAGGTAGTGAAGAACTCCTGTTTTGTGAAGATTTGACAGAAGGGTTGAATTCTTTGATTTATCAAGAATTAATTGAAATTTTTGTCTGTCAAGGAATTTATCTCTCATAAGTTGGTTTTTGAAGAAGTTTGAAGATCTGGATAATTCGGCCATCTTTGAGGTTGGCTGAAATTTTTGACAATTCAAGATTGTTTGAGAGAGAGAGAGATTTTGAGATCTTTTTTGGAGGAGGAGGCTTTTTGAGAGATTTGAGAGAGAGAGAGAGAGGCTTTTATGAGTTTTGGGACAAGCTCATAGATATGATGGTTGGAATGGTACTAGCCTCTGATTTCTTTTGGTCGTTGGCAATTAATGACCTTGACACGTGTCATTGTTTTGCAACGGTCAAAATTTCAAAATAAATGTGAAGCTTGAAATTTATTTGATATAAAAGGAAATAATCTTTTATTATCAAAAGATAATTACAACTGATTAACAAGAAGTGTACTTAAGGCTTTTCTAATCATGTTTAAGAGTGATCAGCCTCTAGTCCTTCTTGTGATCAGTTTTTTTTCTCTTGGCCAACGGCTCGGTGGGCTCCTCATTTTCACCCTCGGTGCTGCTATCTGACTCAGTTTTAGCAAACTGAAGTCCTTGTTGGGCTTCCAGCTGCTTGATTTTCTCAGTGTGCAGTTTAACCTGTTGCTGCAGGGAATTAATCAGTTCCACATAATGTGGAGGGAGCTGGACCATGGAACTGCTGGGTTGAGCCATGAACTGGACCGCTCTTGAGTCCGCTTCCTCTCCTTTTTCAGTTCCAACAAGTTTCTCACAAGGAACTGTGTGGGAAATGTCTTCTGTCTCCATACTGCGTTGGCAGACAGCCTGGTTATTTTGAGCTGACTGATCAGTTGATTGATCAGTCTTATCCATCACTGGATCAGTTGGAGGAATAGGTGAGGCAATTCCCTTCTTAGCAGTTGGCTCTTGTGTCGTGACTGTTTGGGGCTCAGCTGTCTTATCAAACTGACGAGTTTGATCAGCTGACTCTTCTGATTCTTCTGAAATGATGTTAATTTCAACTTCAGCTGCTTGAGTGGTCTTTTTAGCGCGAATTTCATGAATTACTTCGTTAAAGAGATCACCCTCTGGAATGAGTGTTTGATCTCGTACTGCAGTTGATGGCTGTTCAGTTTGGTGAGTTTGTGATTTCTTCAGTAACTCATTGAATAGCCATTTATGTTGAACATGAGGATGCAACCATCTTTCTTGTTCCATTTCTGTAGTGATAACTGGCAGCTTTAATCCTTGAATTCTGCACAGTTCATCAAACACATATCTCATCGATCCTTCAGCTGGATTTGAGCATTCTTTCCTCAGCTGTAGCTGCCTCATGAGTTATTTGCCTTTAGTGATACTGGCATTCTCACTGTCTGTCCACCATAGGCTCCATTCTTCTTCTCGCCTCCAGAAACTCATTCCATGAAATGCTAGTAATGATAGAAATTGTTCTGACTGGTATACATGTCTCCATAAAAACCAGTAGATGTACCTGGTTAAGGTGTGGAAGAGCTCCTCATGGCCAGTTAGCTTATGGGCAAAATGTTGAGCCCTGTGCTTCTGCGTGGTTTCATCAGCCCATTTCTTCACGGACTCTCCTTGGGAGTAGGCTCTTATATTTCATTTGACTTGAGCCATTGGTGGGCAGGTCAGTTGAAAGTAATCAGCTTCGGCTCCATTGTAAGGGATCCCTCTTACAGGGATGATATCTTCTGGATTGTCGCATAGAGCTGTATCTTCAATAGTTAAGTTTGGTGGAATTGTTGGATCTGGTATAGGACTTGATCGTTTTCTCCTTCTGGACTGAGAAGGTAATATTCTTCTCTTTCGTAGTTGATCAGCTGGCTTCTTCCTTGTAGCTGATCTAACAGCAGCTGGCCTAGCTGACTGTCTGATTAAGTCAGGCCTGGTAGCAACTAAACTGTGTTGCCTGAATCTCTGAGCTATTGGAATTTCGTCATCAGAGTCAGCAGTAGATGGCTTCTTTCCCTTGCCTTCAGCTGCAGGCTTCTTTCTTCTTGACTGGTCAGTTTGTTCAGGTTCAATCTCAACAATTCTGAGAGGTGTCGAGATGAAGTCATTACTGACTATTGTTTTGAATTCCTTCTCCTTAGCTATCCGTGGGAACTGCTTCTCCAGAATCATGCTGACCTGGCTGATATATCCAATCTTTTGAGGAAATTTCTTATCGTTCCAGCTTCACTCAATGGTATCAACATACCTTTTCAGTTGTTCGAAGAAGTACTGTGCCCAGTTGATTTCCATTCTGTTGTAGATGGCAGCACAGATTTTATATTTTGTTGCTGTCATTTCCGATTGGCTGCCAGTTGTTCCAACCATGATTTTTGAAGCAATAGCAGCGCGTACCTGGAATTCTTCTTGAAACTTTGAGATAAGATGATTGCTCTTATATGGTTGTAGCTCTCCCTCCTTTTTCCAGAAATCATAAGCTTCCTTGAAATTTACTTGAACGTCCTCCAGCTTGAGTCCGTTGTTGGGTAGTTCAAATATGTTGCTCAGGGACTCAGCTGTTACGATAATAACGTGTCCTCTTACTTCCGATCTAATTTTCCTGGAATTCGAGGATCCGTCTAAATTTAAGTAAAATTTAGCAACTGGTTCGATGTAGATTCGTTCTGGAAACACCTCCAGAAACTTCTTCAGCTTTGCCTGAGAAAGCTTTTCGACGATCATTCTACTGAGCAGAAAAGCGTTGCAAGCTTGAAGAAATCCGGTTGGATTGAAAAACTTGTCTCTATCTAGCTTATCACAGAAAGCTTTAGAGTCTTCTCCGGATTGATGAAAATTGAATCTTCTACGTGATGGATTTTGAGCCATGATTCTTCGAGAAAGATTGACTTGTGAAGCTGAGGAATTGATCTTTCAAGTTTGAACAAGTTTTTGACGAGAAATAGATAGAAGGCCAGTAGCTTTTGTGGTAACTTTTGAGAGTTCTTCAGAACAGTTTCAAGAATTAAGGAATCAAAGATGCTTGAATTCTTTACTGCACTTTGAGGATGATAAAGGTTAAAATGAAAATTCAGCCATTCCTTTTATAGAGTATGAGAGGGTTCATCCAATGGTTGTGACGCTTGGTCTCCCCAATTTCAACAGTCGGATTAGATTAATCGACCCATCGATTGGCTTTTCAATTCTATCCGTTGGGAAGTGAAGAGGAGAGAGAAAGATGATTCAACGGTAATATTTGGATGATACGTGTTTTTACCGTTTCCACTAATGAGATTTTTGAAGTTATCTCTTCTCTTCAGCAGTTTCTCCTTGGCTTGAGAACTGATTACGTCATCAGTTGGGTATGACCGTAACTGATGGTTTTCCTGTTGATCAGTTCCAACTGGGATATCTTCTCATCAGTTCCTGACTGATCTTAACTGCTCAGATCTTCATTCAGCTGCTTCTCAGTTCAGCTGCTCCTTGAACTGATATCTCATTTTGAGTTTACTTCAGTTCCTATGACTTCTTCGTCAGTTTGATCAATTTGCAACTTGTAAGTTCTGCATAACTGACTGGATCATCAGTATGAGCGACTGAACTGATGATTCAATTGAGCTGAAGTGGTAAACTGATCATTTCAGTTTGCTTATTTCTCAGCAGCTTCTTGCGTATACTTCAAACTGATGGATTAAGTGGCGAACTGATCAGTTTTTCGTCTTTTTGACTCAGTTTCTCTCTTCAGCTGGAGTGCTTCCTTGGCCTTTTTCTTCCAGTTTATCATCTTCATCCTGTGATGCTAGCTCCAGTAGTCCCAACTATATGCATAGCTCCATAAACCTTGCTTCAGGCAACGGTTTGGTGAAGATGTCGGCTATCTGCTTTTCAGTATTGACATATTTGATGCATATGTCTTTCTTCTCGATGTGATCTCTGATAAAGTGGTGCCTTATGTCAATGTGCTTAGTTCTTGAATGTAGAACTGGATTCTGAGATATCGCAATTGCACTATTATTGTCACAGAAGATAGACACTTCTTCAGTTTCAACTTTGTAATCCTTCAACTGTTGCTTCATCCAGAGTATTTGAGCACAACAACTTCCAGCAGCTACATACTCTGCTTCAGTTGTTGTCGTGGCAACTGAGTGCTGCTTCTTGCTAAACCAGAATATCAGTTTGCTTCCAAGAAACTGACATATTCCACTGGTGCTTTTTCTGTCAATCTTGCATCCACCAAAGTCTGAGTCTGAATACCCAACTAAACTCAAACTATCATCTCTGGGATACCATAATCAAAGATTTATGGTTCCTTTGAGATATTTGATAATTCTCTTAGCTGCTTTAAGATGACTTTTCTTTGGATTGGCTTGAAACCGTGCACATAGACCGACTGAATATGAGATGTCCGGCCGGCTGGCTGTTAAGTAAAATAAGGACCCAACGATTCCTCTGTAGTAAGTTTGGCAAACTGATTCTCTTTTTGCATCAAGAGTTTGCTGAACTGATGTGTTCATTGGAACCTTGAGAGTTTTTCCTTTACTTACTCCAAACTTCTTGACTAGTTCCTTGGTGTACTTCGCCTGGCTGATATGAATTCTATCTTTTAGCTGCTTCACTTGAAGTCCTAGGAAGAATGTCATTTCTCCCATCATGCTCATCTCGAATTCGCTTTGCATCAGTTGAGCGAACCGTGTGCATAGATCTTTGCATCAGTTTGAAGACTTGATCACAAATTTCAAAGCCTGGCGGTTGCTCTACATATACATCTTCCTTGAGCATTCCTTGAAGAAAAGCACTCTTGACATCCATTTGGTAGACTGTGAAGTTAAAGTGAGCTGCATAGGCTAGGAACAGTCTGATGGCTTTCAATTTTGCAACTGGCGCAAATGTCTCATCAAAGTCGATCCCTTCACTTTGTGAGTAACCTTTGGCTACCAATCTAGCCTTGTTTTTTGTGATCACTCCTTGTTCATCCAGCTTGTTGCGAAAAACCCATTTTGTGCCAATGACCTTCTGGGTTTTCGGCCTGTCAACAAGAAACCATTCGTCATTTCGTGTGAACTGATTCAGTTCTTCCTGCATAGCTATGATCCAGTCTGAATCTTCTAAGGATTCCTTGACATTTGCTGGTTCAGTTTGAGAGATAAAGCATGTGAATAAGGCATGCTCGGTTGATCCTCTGGTTCGAACTCAACTTCTTGGATCACCAACTATCTTGTCAGTTGGATGGCTTCGGAGCCACATGGGCAACATGGCTTCAGCTGAGTCTCCAGCTGGCTCTTATGTGATGACATCGTCAGTTGCTTGTTCATCAGTAGGTTTGGTATTCTCATCATTTCTTCTCCCTGGTTCATTTATGGGGTTTGCGGTCTCAGCACGATTTGTGTCTTCATTGACCAAGTTATTCTCAACTGGCTTAGTACCAGTTTCATTGCCTTCTTCTAATGAAACTTCAAATCGTTCTGGAACAATGTGATCTACGTAGTCCTGCGAATTTTCAGTTTCACTAGGTAGTACTTGGACTGATGTGTCTATAGTTTCTTTGTTCCTGTACTCATTAACAAATTCATCAAATGCCACATGACATGTTATTTCCACAACAAGAGTTCATTTATTGAATACTCTATAAGCTTGTGCATGAGGAGAGTTATACCCAAGAAATATACCCTCATCAGCTTTAGCACTAAAAGCTTTCAATTGAGTCTTGCCATTGTTGTGAATATAACATTTACATCCAAATATTTTAAAATATGAGATAGAACGCTTACGACCCTTGTACAGTTCATAAGGTGTCTTGTCATGGGCTGCTACAATGGCACTTCGATTTTGAGTATGGCAAGCTGTGTTGACTGCTTCAGCCCAGTACCCTTCAGCTATGTTGGCATCAGCTATCATCGCTCGAGCTGCTTCCTTTAGTGTTCGGTTGCACCTTTCAGCTACACCGTTTTGTTGTGGAGTTCTTGCAACTGAATGTTCATGAGTAATCCCAAGCTGGTTGAGGAAGCTGATCATGTGTTGATTCACAAATTCAGTTCCATTGTCGGAACGAATCGTTTCAACTGATCTTTCCTTTTCAGTTTGTAGTCTTCTGATCAGCGCCGTGAGCTTGTCATATGTTTCATCTTTGCTCCTTAAAAATTCCACCCATGTATATCTTGAGTAATCATCAACTACTACAAGAGTGAATCTTTTGCCTTTTGGAGTTTGAGGTCTGACTGGACTAAACAAATCCATGTGCAGTAGTTGAAGACAGTCAGTTGTTCCTGGAGGATGATTCTTATTCTTGAAGGATGACTTCACTTGCTTCCCTTTTTGACATGGTCCGCATACACCTGTTTTCTTGAATATCTCCTTGAGAAGCCCCTCAACTAGCTCTTTCTTTGCTAGATAGTTGATTGTTTTGAAGTTAAGGTGGTTCAGTCGTCGATGCCATAGCCAGCTTGCTTCAGTTGATCCTTTTGATAGAAAGCAAGCTTCTGAGTAACCGGTTGACCAGTCAATAATGTACATGTTGCCTCTCCTGATGCTGGTTAGCAAGATTACTCCAGTTGACTTGTCTTTTATGTTGCAGGAGTTTTTGGTGAAATCAATTGAGTAGCCATTGTCGCACAACTGGCTGATGCTGGGTAATTTGTGCTTTAGTCCATCCACGTGGGAGACTCCATTCACTACTACTTTTCCTTTGACAATGAACCCTTCTCTAATGGTTCAACTTTTGGAATTGTCTCCAAATGTGACGAGTGGACCTTTGATTTCTTCATAACCGTCAAGATCTTCTCTATCTTCGGTCATGTGCTTGGAGCACCCGCTATCTAAATACCAAATGTCTTTGGTTTTCTTCATAGATAGGATGCTCTTGTCTTGCAGAGAAAAAGATTAGCATTTAGGGACCCGTTTCATATCGGGTCCTTTTTGATACATTAAGTCTTTTGGAATCCAGACTTGCCAAACTTTTGGCTTCTTATCATTCAAAGAGTCAACTGATTTGGATCGTTTCATCAGTTTTGACTCTCTTTTAACTCTCCTTGAGTCGGTTGAATGGTATCTACGTTGACAGTTAGTGGGATAAAATAATTCAACTAGCACACAATTATTTTGAGATTTTTGAGCTCTTCTATCAGGCCAATGCCTTGTGTGTTTCCAGTTTATTGGAATGAACTTTCTTGGCTCATTTCTGGAATCTAGATAATCATTATAATGGTGATAAGGTTCAAATTGGTTTATTTGATCTCTCCTATAGGTGTTCTGATTGAACTTCTTAGCAGGGTAGTCTTGAGATCTAAACTGGTCTTTCTTTTCATAGTGGACTGATCTGCCAGATTGCCTTGAGGGCTTTTTATACTGAACTGGTGGCCTTTGCTGGACTGGAGGCTTTGGACGAGTGGATTGACTTGAGTGAATTGAAGGTCTTGACTGGGAACTAGACTTTAGCTGATCGGGTGTTTTAGATTGGTAGAACTGACTAAACTTTTTAGGCTGGGTCTGGGGATTTTTCAATATTCCATTTCCTTTGTTTGACTCAGATGGTTGATCCTGAGATCTCGTGAACCCTTTTAGGATACCCTTGTCACTAGGTTGAGCAACTGCTTCTCCCTTTTCCAGGGCAGTGAACTTGCTATATCCTAGCCCTGAGCTGCCAGTTCCAGTTCTTTGATGACTAAGTATTTCATCTAGAGTCTGAGATCCCTTTTTGAACTTTAGGTTTACCTTTTCTTTTTCAAGGATCTCTTGCTTGAGTTTTTGATTTTCTTCCTCTAGATCAGCAGTTCTCAGTTTTAATTTTTCAAATTCTTCAAACTGAGATTCAAGATAATTTAATCTTCATGATCAATGCTCAGTTTCCTGACTTTGTTCCTCAGTTCATCATTTTTATCTTTCAGTTCAACATACAAACAGGAGATTGAAGCTAATTGGTCTTCTAGCATCATAAGTTGCATATCAAGTTCATTACTAGAGACAGTTGCTTCATTTATATGATAAAAGGAGGTTTGAGAATCAGCTGTACTAACCTCTTCATCATTGTCGGCCATGAGGCAGAATAGTACTTCATCATCTGAGCTGTAGCCGTCAGAATCGATTCCGGATGGGTAGTCTGAATCTTCCAGCACAACATTCTCAAGATTTGCAACCATTGCTTTTCTTTTGAAGAAGCTTCTCCTCACTTTGGCTTTCTTGTCTTCAGGAAGTTCTGGACATTCAAATCTGTAATGTCCTTGTTTATGACAATGAAAACATTCTCCAAGATTGCGATTGCCACTCCTGAATGGTTCAGCTGGTTGGTAGGTTTTTTCAACTTTTGGGACTTCATCAGTTTGAGGTGAAACTGATTGTTTATCCCGAGCTCTCTTCAACTTTTCTAACAACTTGGTAACTGATTGGATCTGATCATTGATGTCATCAGTTAGATTCTCCTTCTTTTCAGTTGCCTCCCTTTTTCGTTTAGTTGAAGATCCGCCTTGGTTTTCTTTGGTTAGTGAGCTCCTAGGTCGGAAGTTTTTTCTTCCTCGAGCGTCTCTAAACCTGGTCCTTTAACCATAGAAAGCTGCGTCTTGAGCTGACTATGTGGATGCTTCTCTTTTTCAGTTTAGACTGTACTCATGAGCTTTAAGAGAACCAAATAATTCCCTTGGAGTGATGTTGTTTAGGTTTCTTGACTCCTTAGTAGCGATCACTTTCATATCCCATTCGTCAGTGAGATTATCCAGTATTTTGGAATTTATCTCTGAATTGGTATAACTTCTTCCGAGGTTGTTCATCTCACTGATGATGCCTAGAAATCTAGTTTCAAGGCTTGAGATGGACTCTTCTGCCTGCATTTTGAATGATTCATACCTGTCAACTGCCAATTGGAACTTGTTTACTTTTATGGCTTCGGACTCTCTGCAAAGATCTGCAAGTAGGTCCCATATCTCTTTGGCAGTTGTGCAATTCTTGGTATCCTTCATACGATCTTCATCTAGAGTTTGGAATAATTCAGCTTGAGCAATGAACTCTAGATTCTTCAACTTGTTCTCTTCACTTGTGAGAAGATTAGTTGGCTTCGGGATCCTTACCGGTTGATTGATATCTACTATGTGAGCATCATTGTCCATCATGATGATGATTGGGCCTTCTTCAATGACTTCCCATATATTCTCATGAATTGAGCAGAGATGCGCCTTCATTCTCCTGCTCCAATTATCATAGTTCTCAACTGAAAATATAGGTAGCTTATGGTTTCCCATAGTTGGAATGTTAGAACAGATAAGTAGATCTGATTCAGTTGATCTGTAGAAATGGTTGATCTTTAGAATCAACTGCTCTCATACCACTTGTTGGTCCCGGGCGAGTCAATATCAGTTTAGAGGGGAGGAGAATAAACTGATTCAAAAACTTTTACTTTAGATGCGGAAAACAGGGCCCTATGACTCGCTTGATGAAACTTATCTATGCACAAATTTGATAGTCAGTTGAGACAGTTAAGTGCAGCTTGTGTGATGTTGTGTGTAGTTAGAGATATGCAATGAACAATATAGTATAGCACACAATAGATTTATAGAGGTTAGAAGTCTCAAACTTGTACGTCCTCTCTTCCTTCCGCAGAAGGGCAACTTCACTATATAACTTGAGTTTCTTTACAAATTATACAATGAAGGACAGTTGGCTGAACCTGGTAACTGCTCGCTACCTCAGCTGGTCGATGGCTCACACTTGAAGTCCCTAACTGCTTGCTAGGAAGGTAGGTGCTATTGTCATCTTTACAAGGTTTTAGATCTCTTTCGATCGTCAAGAGGTTAGTCTTAAACAAAGGGGTATCAACTGATGTGCTCCTTTGATTGAGCTGAGTAGTTGATCGTTGAATAGCTGGAACTGAGAAGGTTACCCTGGCTGGATCGTCAACAGCTGGCTGGATGTATTGATTCAGTGAATTCTTCTTCTCAGTTTGACTTTCGCAGTTTCTATCAAACGTTGCACTTGAGCTTGAGTGGGAGGGAGAAATAAAAGCTCGACGGTTGGCAAGGTGTTATGGTTGCAACGAGTATGCGAAAAGTATATGTGAAAAGTATATGGAACTCTGATTCACCCGTCTTTTATAGAGGAGTGATTTTATGACCGTTGAGCTCCATTGTCCATTTGATCAGAGGCTCTGTTGGCTCATCAATGGCAGGTGGTCATTAATGATCGCTTGGATCATTTGGTTGAAGTAGCCGTTACTCTGCCACTCGATCTTCATTAAATTCCAGGATCCTTGAAGGAGCATTTATTTCTCAGCTAAATCTGGCTATTGCTCCAGTTGGCAATTCTGGGCTTGTCAGCTGAGATTGGTCATCGCTCCAGTTGGTAGTTCTGGGCTTGTCAGCTGATATTGGTCATTACTCCAGTTGGCAGTTCTAGGCTTGTCAGCTGAGATTGGCCATCGCTCCAGTTGGCTACTGGCAGTCTCTGATATAAACTGACATTCTATCAGTTTCTTCAGTTTTTGGTCAACTCCTTTCTCCCTCAGTTCAGCTGACTCGGTTGTCAGTTTGCTTTGACTGATATTATTCCTTAGCCAAGTTGAACCTTAAGCTAGATGACGTGTCTCGCAATTTGGGTCATCCTTCAGATCGATTGACTTTGACTCTTCTATAGTTCTTCTTTGATGATGCCCTCCTGGGCTTGTCAGCTTCGATCTGTAGCTTGAGCTTTGGTCAGTTTATCACAAATAGTTTTGACATCTCATCAAAACCTGATCTAGGGGTTCTTTGATAGTTTTTCCTAACAGATTCTAGGTTGTGAAGGGAGCTCGCAATTCAGTTGAATGAAAGAGGTTGTCTAGGATAGGAAAAAGGTTGAGTGACGGGAGTCTTCGTATAATAGCCTTTGTAACCATTCAATGGAGTAGTGAACTGTTTCTCACGGACTTGAGAAGTCCTTCTGATATAGATTAGTTGATCGAACAGGGTTACCAACCTCGTGTTCTTTACTTGCTTTCAATTTATATATTCTGAACTTGAATGTTCACAACAGTGTATACGTACATGATAATGAACATGACCGCACAGTTTATGTAACTTCATAATCTAAATTCTTTTTGTGTGAACTTTACTAATTTGGAGCATTCTGATCCTTTTGATGAGAATTTTATGCTGCAGGATATTCCAAAGAAGAAAGGTGTTGGTCCCGGATGAGTAGATATCAGTTTAGATGGGGGAGTGAATAAACGAATTAAAACTTTTTTACTTTAAGTGCGGAATAACAGGGCCCTTTGACTCGCTTAATGAAACTTATCTATGCACAAACTTATTGAATAGTTAAGGCAGTTTAAGTGCAGCTTGTGTGAGATTGTGTGCAGTTCAAAGATATGCAATAACCAAAATAGTACAGCACACAAGCAATTTATAGAGGTTTGAAGTCTCAAACTACTACATCCTCTCTTCCTTCCGCAGAAGGGAAACTTCACTATATAACTTGAGTTTCTTTACAAATTATACAATGAAGGACAGTTGACTGAACCTGGTAACTGCTTGCTACCTCAGCGGGTTGATGGCTCACACTTGAAGTCCCTAACTGCTCGCTAGGAAGGTAAGTGCTATTGTCGTCTTTACAAGGTTTTAGATCTCTTTCAATCTTCAAGAGGTTAGTCTTGAACATGGGTTATCAACTGATGTGCTCCTTCAATTGAGTTGAGTAATTGATCGTTGTGTAGCTAAAACTGAGAAGACTGCCCTGGCTGGATTGTCAACAGCTGGCTGATTATCTTGACTCTGTGAATTTCTTCTTCTTAGTTGAACTCTCGCAATTTCTATCAAACGCTGAACTTGAGCTTGAGTGGGAGAGAGAAAGAAAAGCTCTTGCTTGTATATGCGAAAGTTGTGTAGGCGAAGGATTCTTCTGGGTTCTGCTTGAGAGAGTTGAGAGTTCTTAGCGTTCAGTATTTTTAAACTCTGATTCACTCGCCTTTTATAGAGGAGTGATTTTATGACCATTGAGTTCCATTGTCCATTGATCGGTGGCCCTGTTGGCTCATCAATGGAGAATTATCGCTTGGAGCTTTTGGTTTGAAGTAGCCGTTACTCTGCCAATCGATCTTCATTAGATATTTAATTCTAGGATCTTTGTTGAAGCATTTATTCCAAGATTCGGCAGTTTGAGCAATAACCTCCAAGGTTCTCTGGCTTCAATTTGCATGGCAGCTTTGAGTTCTAGTTGACAGTTCTGGACTTGTCAGCTGAGTTTGACTATTGCTCCAATTGGCAGTTTTGAGCTCGTTAGCTTAGTTTGGCTGTTGCTCCAGTTGGCAGTTTTGAGCTCATCAGCTGAGTTTGGCTATTGCTCTAGTTGGCAGTTTAGATACTTCCTGTCTTCAGTCTAAACTGATCTCTTATCAGTTCCCTTAGTTGACTCTTTTCTCCCTCAGCTTATGTAACATCCCAAACTACTCCGTTTGGCCACGTCACTTAACATACTATTTACTTATTTATTTTAGTCTGCTTATTTTTAATATGAGCGGAAGTTAAGGTCAAAACATGATAATAGCATGATGAGGTAAGACATCTAACCTATCGGGCTCATAGATAAGGCACTATAATTTTCAATATAATTTTTTTCGCAATTAGGCATGCAATCTATCATATCTATTTTGTCACACAACATGGATTTAAGTAAAAGCATCTAACCTATCGGGCTCATAGGTCTTACTCAACCCGCCCGTCTAACATCCTAAATTTTAACATACATAATACAGAGTTCAACAACATAATTCATACATAAAAGGCTCCAAGGTCGAACGACCCGCCTTTAAATTATTTTGCATAATATCAAGTTATATATATCATAACCTACAAAAGATCGGGCTATTCCCATCTCCAATAATCATTTATTATAAAGCAAAATGAGTGATCAATGTAATAATAATAATAATAATATGAGTGTTTCAAAAGAAGAGCATGCAAAAGATAAACACAAGCTTGTGGGGTTCTCTTGTGTTCACAACGCTCTTACCCAGGCCTCGACTCCTCAATCTAAAATTCATTGAATGAATGGGGTGAGTATTTAACAACATACTCAGTGGGGAACACTGTAAACAGTTATAGCCAATTGCACAAGTGAAAATATAACATATGGATACTTCTTTTCTTTTGTGGAGACTAGTCTCAACCCCGTAGGGTCCAACATCTTGATGCCCCCGTTAATGAAAATCTTTATCCTTGTAAGGATGCCCGCAGACATACTACCCCCCAGGGAGGACATTAACGAGTCTATTATCGATCCCGAAGGATCTCTTTATCGATCCCGAAGGATCTCTTTCATTTCACCGGTCCGAAGACCCTTCACACTTATACAATCAAAGCACAACAATAACTATAACCTTACATGTGTTCAAAGTTTAGAGTTACCCCACCTCACAAGACACTTTTGAAATCCTCAACCTTTGAAATACTACTTTACCGTCCACAAGTTATCCATCTCGAGCCACAACACGTCACCTAGCTCCTTTTAATCCTCTTTTCATTTTAGACATCGAGTTATATAATTAAATCATAATTTAGACCAAACTCATGCTATACTTTTCTTTAAGGTCTTCGAACATATCCATATACACAATCATGGATATACAAACTCATATCATGATTTTGGACTCCAAAATACACATTAAAACTCTTTGAAACATTTAATCGAACACTATATGTGCACCCATTTAAACTACATGCTCATGACTCATTTTAAGTCCTTCAGACCCAACATTTCAAATACAAACACCTTCATCCTAGGGCTCTAAAATACATGAAAATCAACCCTAAACAACCATCACAACACCTCCAAACAATAATCAACAAAACAAGGCCAAATTAGGGCAAACATCCAAACCCTGGCAACAATGAACCATAGGAATTCGATATAACTTCACATATAGCTTCAAGGAGGTAAATAAACCATATGTTTGAGATATCAAAGAAAGAGGATCAATAAAATCGAAAACCCTAATTTTTGGATATCAAACCCTAGGTTTGATTCAACAATAAATGAGTGTTTAATCCCCAAGAAGAAGAGGTGTAGAGGTTACCTTAGTTGATGGATGATGGTGGAAGAATCTGCTCCAAAAGATGAAGAGTTTCTTGAGAGGAAGATGGAAGAAAAAATCACCCAAGAAGAGAAAAGAAATGAAGATGAAATGAATAAGTGTAGTATTTATAGGTAGAAGTCCGGCCCAGCCCGCGCGACCGCGCGAGGGGGCTCTCAGCCCAGGCTCGCCACGACCGCGCAGCCCCGTGCCGGCGCGGGCCTCTCGCCCGTCCCGCAGGCGCGCACGGCCCCTCGGGCGCGCGACGCTCAATTCAACTCCCCTATTTAATTCGACTCCCGGACATTTCCAACTCCATTTAACACGACTTAGATTTTCAAAACACTTTTAAGTTAGGGTGTTCAAGTTATGGCAAACACACTATTAAATACAAGCACATTCATTCATTTTCATATAACTCGACACCTTAGTATTAAAATTTAAACTGTGTTATAGACTCAGTATAACATCACTGTGCTATGACGTATCGGCTCGAGTGAGACAACCTGTAATAAAACAACGGCATAATACATACATCATAATTAATATTCAACAATATTAATTCAAAATCATTTACAAAATTATGATTTATAATTTAGCAAAAGGATCGGGGTATCACATTCTCCCCAACTTTTAAAAATTTCGTCCTTGAAATTAGCCTAACATTTCTGTTACATTTGGATATCGAGCTATGATATCAACTTCTTTCTCCCAAGTGGCCTCTTCAGGTCCATGCCTACTCCATTGAACTTTTATTAAAGGAACCTCACGGGTTTGAAGAGTATGAACTCTTCTATCTAACACAGCAACTAGGACTTCTTCGATGTCAAGTCCTTGGAGACTTGCATCGTGCCATATGAAATAACATGACTAGGGTCAGACACATATCGTGTTAGCAACGACACATGGAATACATCATGCACACCCGCCAAATCCGGAGGTAGTGCTAGGCGATAAACAACATCACCTATTTTCTCTAGAATCTCGAACGGTCCCACATAACGTGGCTGCAACTTACCTTTCTTCCCAAATCTAACCACTCCTCTCATTGGTGCAATCTTCAAGAATACCTTGTCACCAATCTCAAAGCTCACATCTCTTCTCTTTGCGTCGGCATAAGATTTCTGACGATCTTGAGCTATCTTGATTCTTCTTCTTATCTTCTCAATTATTTCCACCGTCTTCTCAACGATCTCAGGGCCTAAGAGTCGACGCTCTCCCACTTCATCCCAATGAATAAGAGATCTGCACTTTCTCCCGTACAATGCCTCATACGGGGCCATTCCAATAGACGCTTGGAAACTATTATTGTAAGCAAACTCCACAAGTGGCAAGTGGCTCTCCCAACTTCCACCAAAATTGAGAACACATGCACGGAGCATGTCCTCCAACGTCTGAATGGTCCGCTCGGATTGACCATCGGATTGAGGATGATACGCAGTGCTAAACTTCAAATGAGTCCCCATAGCTTCTTGCAAGCTTCGCTAAAATTTGGACGTAAACCTTGTGTCACGATCTGATACTATCGACACAGGAATGCCGTGAAGACGTACTATCTCATCGATATATACCTGAGCTAATCGATCCATGCTAAACGTCATTTTCATCGGAAGAAAATGAGCAGACTTGGTCAACCTATCGACAACAACCTAAATTGCATGATGACCTCTGACTGACGGAGGTAATCCTACCACGAAGTCCGATCCATTGCAATGTGCTCCCACTTCCACTCGGGAATCTCAAGTGGATTTAACAATCCAGAAGGGCGTTGATGCTTGGCTTTCACTTGTTGACAAGTGATACACTTCGATACGAATTGGCCAATCGACCTCTTCATATTTCTCCACCAGAAAAGCATCTTCAAGTCTTTGAACATCTTCGTGCCTCCTGGGTGCACAGAATACGGGGTATTATGTGCTTCTTCAAGAATCTCCCTTCTGAGCTCTTCATTCTTCGGCACACACAACCTTCCCTCGAAGAGTAGCGTGCCATCACTTGGAATGGCAAATCCCTGAATGGAACCCTCTAATGCTCTTTTCTTCATTTTTACATAAGAAAAGATCGTTGACTTGCGCTTCACGAACTCGATCACGAATTAGTGGTCGAACCACTAAGGCTGCTAAAATCCCTTGAATGAATTTCTCTTTGGTCGAACCACTAAGGCTGCTAAAATCACTAAAGTATTAAAGCATTTAAGATATGCATGAAATTCAAGTATTAGAGCAATTAGACTTCAAGTTTCAGAGCATTTTCACATTCTTTTACTTGGGGCATGCTTTCATTCCAATATTAGAGCATTTTTCATTCAAGCATCAGAGTATTCAACCATTTTTCATTCAAGTAACAGAGCATTATCAGAGTATTTAAGTTAATCATACTTGAAGTAACAAAGCATGAGCATTATAAGCATGGTCGAAATGTATATTATATTTATTCACTTTAAAGCATGTTGTATTTTCAAGAGTAGTTAAAACTATTAATCTACTCCTTGAAAATTGTTTATTTGCTCCTTTTCTTTCTGCTTGACTCTCCTTTTCCTTGAGCTCCTTGCATCCTCCATGCTTCCACCTAAAGCTGATCTTCCTCCTCATGATGAATTTATCTTTGAATTTGATCCCAAAGAGTTAAGCATCCATCATCTATCTATTCTTCTTCCCCCTTTTTGGCATCATCCAAAAGGTGGAATGGGTTGCATGATGGTAGTGACAAGTTTGGCAAGAAGGTGAACGCAGTTGCCATATTGTCATCATGAATTGAGGGAACAAAAGGAATTTGCATGGGTGAGGAGAGCCATGCATATGCTTTTTCAGTTGTCATGAACTGACCTGGAGCAGAGGTGAAAGAGACTGCTTGCTCTCTGAAGTTCATCGAGGCCAAGTTGTTGAAGATCTCATCTGTTGAAGGGATGAGTGGATCGTCAACGAAGGGTGTGCATGAGGAGTTGGCCGGTTCATTGTCAGGGAGAGGAGCATCGACTGGTATGCTCTGCTGGATTCACTTGATCATTGAATCCATTATCTTGGAAAGCGTAGGTGGCGAGGAGAGTGGATGATTCATCCAGTTTTTACTACATGTTCCTTCGTTGATCCAGAAGGTGGAGCCATGGGTGTGGATGAGGTGGAACATTGTTGACTCATCCAGTTGATATCGCCATATGTGGTACTGCAGATACCTCTGCAGTTGGTCGAACAGAGAGGAGTCTGTGTCTTCAACAAGACCGAAATAACTTCTCAACTGATGGTCTAGAACTGCTTCAAACTCAACCTCAATAGAGTCACGTTGGACTAACGATAGAGATTGGGAGCTGGCTAATATTGTAGGCCGATCACTCAGCCTTGAAACAGGTTCGCTCTCAATCATCAGCTCCCTTTCATCAGAGGAGCTGACGGGTGCCTCCAAAGGTGCCTTTCCACGATCTGAGTTGGAAGGCCCTTGTCGACGTGAACGCTTCGGGATCGGATGGCCATAGATAGTGGGGAGCATGTCCCTTCTTTTGAGCGGTTCACCATTTGGGATGACCTCATCAAACTGGCTTTGAATGATATGGCTTATGCGACTCATAAACCTGATCTTTTCGCGAAATGAGCCAGTGGATGGGTTATAGACCGTTCGCTCTACATTAGCTCACAGTTGAGCAAGGATAAAAAAGGCCCAGTTGGCTTTACATCCGTAGTATAGAGCGGCTGTGAGATGGGCTTTGATGTCCGAGAAGTGGATTGTCTCAAAGTTGCCATGTAGGATATGGCCGGTGATATCTAGGAGTTAGAGGATATCATTTGGCATACTCTCCTTTAGCCTGTGTGAACAGTCATAGTGATTGATGTGAGGAAGCTTCCAAGCATCCCATAGTGTGTATTTGCAGGGCAATTACAGGGTCATAACATCTGGACCGTCGCCTGGAAGGTGAAGAGTAGACATCATCATCTCTTTCGTCACTGTGATCGTCTTGCTCCGGACGGTAGAAACGATATTGTCACCAGAGATAGTTGCATTGTAGTAGAATTCCACAACATGAGAAGGTAAGTTCTTGAGTGGCACGATCGTAAAAAATGGCAGCAGCCCAGTTTCCTCTAGTGGCCTATAAATCCTTCGAAAGTTTTCTGAGCCGAGGTGTGCATTTAGATACTCTAGACTTAGAGTTTTATCTTTCTTCAACTTCTTAAGGAGTAGATTGGCGTTGACCGTCTGAAATGGGGGCTTCATATCTGTAAAAAGATGTTGTTTTAGTTTAGAGAGCAAGTATTTAGGAGATAGAAGACTTAGCAGATGATCAAAGCAAGAGAGAGATGAGATTTGCAGATGATCGGAGCCTTCATCTCTGTGCACATATTTATTTAGCTTTGCATGCAGGAATCAAGGATACTCGATTACTTTTCTTAGCTGATCAGTCATCCGATTTGATGGAGGATTAGCTGAATTAATGAGGATTATATCTCAGCCATTTGATAAAGAAGTAACTTTATGATCTTGTGGCTGAGAAGTAGCTTCTCTGAGAATGGGGTAGTTGCCATAAATAGCAAAATATTTTCTGCAGGTCTTGCTATTTATATCTCAGTAAGAGAGTATTTTCTTTTTCAAGTTTGAAGAGTTGATTTAATATCAACACAGAGATATTAATTGCAGCATTGTGAGATAGAACCCTATTTTCAAATTGTAACCGTTTGAGTATAATATAAGAAATTTTATAATCGCAACGATAATAATGTAATTATGATAAGCTTTGAAAAATAAAAACTTATCCTGATTCAGTTGGGATACAGTCCAACTGATTTGACGGCTTTGGCGGTTGAATGATCAGTTGAGTCTTGCTTCTCAGTTGTCGCTGAAGAACTGGCTGAAGTGGAAGCTGTATTTGAACTGAAGTGATCAGTTGCTTGGCTCTCAGTAGATAGTTTCCGCTTCTTGAAGGGCCTAGCTGGACTGGCTGCACTGTTTCCTTGGGATGTAGTTGTGGTCTTTGGCAGTTCAGGCCTTGCAGTTCTCCGGGCTTGGTGAAGATGAAGCTGGATGGCAACTGACGACTTTTTCATCCTTTGACTAAGGGATTGGGAAGTTCCCTTTGATGATGATCGAAACTGATCATTTTTCATAGGCAGTTGCATGCCTTTTGAGCTAGATGTGAGCAGTGGAGTGACATAGCTTTTGGATAGGAGGCTTGGTGATGTGGCAGTGTCTTCTTCATCACTATCGCTCTCGTCAGCACGCCTTGGATTCTTCTGGGTAGCCACAGCTTCAGTTTGTGATAGATGTGGTTCTATCCTTTCAACGACCGGTGGAGTTTGTTGGGATGGCTCAGCTGACTGACTTGATAGATTATCAAAGTTTAGTTTTCGATAAAGCGAGCCAGTTGGGCAGTTGACTAGTTGATCTGTAGTTCAAACTGCTTGAGGTACGATGTTGATCTTGATTTCTGCTAATAAGGTAGTGGCTGGAATCTTGTTGACAATCCGGTGACTCATGATGTGCTGGACTTGCACAATGGCTGGAGGAAATGGATTTGATGAACCTATCCATTTGATGCTCCAAGTCTCTTCTCGCTGCCAATAGCTCATGCCGTGAAAAGAAGTTAGTAGAAAATGAGACTGGATGGACATAGAATGTCTCCAGTTATACCAATAGAAATATCGGTGGAGTTGCTTGAACAACTCTTGGTCACGATGTGCAACAAAGGCAAAGTGATTGAGAAGGAGATTGGTCACTTCCTTTGGTGCACCGTTGACTGCATATTCACCACTATAAAAAGTGCGAATATTCTCTTCAGTCAGCTGGAGAAGAGGGCATGTACTTCTGAAGTAGTCCTCTCCATAGTTTGGATGAGGGATTCCAATGAATGGAATAAACTCATCTGGATCAGAGCAAACCTGGAAATCAAGTGGTGATCTATTCTTTGATTTTGGAGACTGAACGGCGTTGGCAGTTGAGTTGCTTGATGTGTGGTTGCCTGTCTTGGCTTTGGCTTTTCTCTTTTTCTTTAGCGACTGAAGATGAGCAGTTCATTTCTTAGGAATCCAGTCAGAGATAAGAACTGGCAGTGTCTCATCATTTGGAAGCTTCAGCAGGTCTTCAAGCATTTTACTCATTCTTAGAACAAGTCCAACCTTGGACTCAAATTTACTAGAGTTCTTTGAGTTAGAGGCCTTGATGACTTGATGCTTGAATTGTTGGGAGACAAATTCTGCCTAGTTCGTTTGTCGTCCTTCAGCAAGGTGAATCATAACCTTGTATCTCTCTTGGGTGAGTTGACTCAGGCTTTCAATGGCCCCGAATATCATCTTGTTCATTATGTCGAGTAGAACTCCATACTCGGGCTTCAGGTCAGTTTTAGCGGTTGTAAAACTGAATTGCTTGTCGCAGGTTGAAGCTTTCCATTTTCGCCAGTACAATTCTGCAGATTCCTTTAGATCTTGAACGGATGAACCTTTCTGTGGGAGTTGGAACACTTCGGCGATTGTTCTTTCAGTGATTTGAAGTGGTCATCCTTGAATCACTGATGACACTGTCTTTCCATCTGCAGATAATTTTGCTTGAAGCAAAAATTCACTCACCAAATATTGTCTAAAGAACTTTGGTGGTGTTTCCAGGTAGTGAAGAATTTCTGTCTTGTGAAGATTGGACAGAAGGAGTGGGTTATTTGATTTATTTAGAATCAATTGAAATTTCTTCCTATCAAGAAATTTATCTCTCATAAGTTGTTCTTTGAAGGAATTTGAAGATCTGGATAATTCGGTCATCTTTGAAGTTGGCTGAGATTTTGGGAATTTAAGATCTTTTGGGAGAGAGTTTTAGAGATTGTAGAAGGAGGGGGCTTTTTGAGAGGTTTGAAAGAGAGAGGCTGTTTATGAGTGTTGGGACAGGCTTATAGATCTGTTGGTTAGAATGGTACTAGCCTCTGGTCTCTTTTGGTCGTTGGCAATTAATGACTTTCACACGTGTCATTATTTTGCAACGGTCAAAATTTCAAAATAAATGTGAGGCTTAACATTTATTTAAAATAAAAAGAACTTTTATAAATATATCAAAAGATATAATTACAAACTGATTAACAAGAAGTACACTTAGGGCTTTTCTAATCAGGTTTTAACTTGATCAGCCACTTAGTCCTTCTTGTGATCAGTTTTCCTTTTCTTAGCCAGCGGTTCAGGGAGATCCTCTTCTCCATCCTCATCACTGCTTTATGACTCCGTCTTAGCTGACTGGAGCCTTGGATTGGCTTGCAGCTGCTTGATCTGCTCAGTGTGCAGTTTAACTTGTTGCTGCAGGGATTGGATCAGCTCTTCATAATACGGAGGGAGCTGGACTATTGAACTACTTGGCTGAGCGATGAACTCTACTGCTCTAGAGTCCACTTTCTCTCATGCTTCAGTTCCAACAAGTTCCTCGCAAGGAACTGTGTGGGATATTTCTTCTGCTTCCACACTTGTTTGGTAGACAAGTTGTTCATTTATTTGACTTGTCTGATCAGCTGATTTGTCTGTAAGAGCTGGCTCTGGATCAGCTGGAGGAATGGATGATGTGATTTCTCACTCAGCAGTTGGATCTTGTGAGGTAGTTGTCTCGGTTTCAGCTACCTTTTCAAATTGATGAATCTTCTCAACTGAGTCTTCAGACTCGCCAGGAATCATGTTAATTTCAACTTCAGCTCCATGAGAAGGTTTCTCAGGGTGAAGTTCTCTCATTACCTCATTAATGATATCCTCCTCTGAGTTGTATATTGATCATCCACGGTAGTTGATGGCTGTCCAGTTTGATGGCTTTGTGACTTCTTCATTAATTGATTGAATAGCCATTTGTGTTGAACATGGGGGTGCGACTATCTTTCTCGTTCCATTTCTGTAGTGATGACTGACAGTGTTAAGCTTTGAGTCTTGCACAGTTCATCAAATACGTCCTTCATCGATCATTCAGCTGGGTTTGAGCATTCTTTCCTCAGTTGTAGCTGCCTCATAAGGTGTTTGCCTTTAGTGATACCTGCGTTCTCACTGTCCGTCCACCATAGGCTCCATTCTTCCTCTCACCTCTAAAAGCTCATCCCATGGAATGCGAGCAATGAGAGGAAAAGCTCTGACTGATACACATGTCTCCATAAGAACCAATATATGTACCTGGTCAAGATGTGATAGAGCTCCTCATGGCCAGTTAGTTCCTGGGCAAAGTGTTAAGCCATATGCTTTTGTGTGGTTTCATCAGCCCATTTCTTCACAGACTCTCCTTGTGAGTAGGCTCTTATATTTCCTTCAACTTGGGCCATTGGTGGGCACGTCATTTGGAAGTAATCAGCTCCAGCCCCTTTATGAGGAATCCCTCTTGCAGGGATGATATCTTCTGGATTTTCACACGGAGTTGTATCTTCAACAGTTAAATTTGCTGGGATTGTTGAATCTTGTATAGGGCTTGATTCCTTTCTCCTTCTTGATTGAGAAAGCAAGATTTTTCTCCTTTTTGGTTGACCAGCTTGTTTCTTATTTGGAGCTGATCTGACAGCTGCTTGCCTAGATGATTGCCTGATGATATCAGTTCTGGTGGCAATTGAGCTTTGTTGCCTGAATTTTTGAGCTATAGGTATGTCATCATCAGAGTCATCAGTAACTGGCTTCTTTCCCTTGCCTTCAGCTGCAAGCTTCTTTCTCCTTTGCTGATCAGTTTGTTCAGGATCGATTTCCACAATTTTGAGAGGTTTCCAAACGAAGTCATTACTGACTATAGATTTAAACTTTGTTTCTTCAGCCATCTGAGGAAACTGCTTCTCCAATATAAAGCTGACTCGACTGATGTATCCAATTCGTTGAGGGAATTTCTCATCATTTCAGCTTTCTCATTGATATCAACATATCTCTTCAGTTGTTCAAAGAAGTATTGTGCCCAGTTGATCTCCATTCGGTTGTAGATGGCGGCGTAGATTTTGTACTTTGTTGCTGACATTTCGGACTGACTGCCAGTTGTTCCTACCATTATCTTTGAAGTGATGGCAGCGAGCACCTGAAATTCATCTTGCAGTTTTGAGATAAGATGATTGCTCTTATATGGTTGAGTTTCGCCTTCCTTTTTTCAAAAATCATAAGCTTCCTGGAAATTGACTTGAACATCTTCCAGCTTGAGTCCGTTGTTGGGTAGATCGAACATGGTACTTAGAGACTCAGGTGTCACTATAATGACTTGTCCTCTTACTTTCGATCTGATTTCTTTGGGATTTGAAGATCCATTTGAATTTAGATAAAATTCAGCAACTGGTTCTGTGTAAATCCGTTCTGGAAATACCTCCAGGAACTTCTTCATCTTGGCCTGGGAAAGCTTTTTCGACGATCATTCTGCTGAGAGGGGAAGCTTTACAGGCTTGAATGAATCCGGCTGGATTGAAAAACTTGTCTTTGTCGAGTTTTTCGCAGAATACTGTAGAATCTTCTCCAGACTGTTGGAAATTGAATCTTCTGCGAATTTGGTTTTGAGCCATAATCCTTTGAGGAGAGAGTAATTTGAGAGACTGAGAAATTGATCTTTCAGAGCTGAAGAGTTTTTGTTTATGATGAGATACAGAGAGAAAATGATAGATCTTCAGTAAAAATCAGAAGCTTATCTCGAGTATTCAGCCGCCTTATTTATAGAGAAATTGGGCTTCATCCAACGGTTGTGATGCTTGGTATGCCCAATATTCAACGGTCGGATTATCTCAATTGACCCGTTGATTGGCCTTTCAATTCTGTCCATTGGGGATAAATGAAGGAGGAGAGAGAAAGTTCAATGGTAATATTTGAGTGACACGTGTTTTTACCATTTCTAATATTGAAATTTGAACTTATCTTTTCTCTCTAGCAGCTTCTCCTTGGCTTGAAACTGATTACGTCATCAGTTGGCTTCCACTATAACTGATGATCCTTTTGTTGATCAGTTTCAACTGAGATGTCTTTTCATCAGTTCAGAATTGGTCTTGACCGCTTAGACCTTTATTCAGCTGCTTCCCAGTTCAGCTGTTCTCCTTCAGTCGGTCTTTGAACTGACATCTCCTTTTGATTTGACTTCAGTTCCTAGTACTCCTTCATCAGTTTCATCAATTTACAGCTTGTGTGTTCTGCATAACTACCTGGATCATCAGTTTGAGCGACTGAACTGATGATTTAGTTGAACTGATGGAGTAAACTGATCATCTCCAGTATACTTTTCTCTTAGCAGCTTCTTGTCTTTACTTCAAACTGATGGCTTTTGTGGCCAACTGATCAGTTTCTTGCCCTTTTTAATTCAGTTTCTCTCTTCAGCTGGAGTGGTCCCTTGGCTTTTTTCCTCCAATTTATCATCTTCATCTTGTGATACTAGCTCCAGCAGTCCCAACTGTATGCATAGCTCCATAAACCTTACTTCAGGTAATGGTTTGATGAAGATGTCAGCTATCTGCTTCTCAGTGTTGACATATTTGATGCATATGTCTTTCTTCTCGATGTAATCTCTGATGAAGTGATGTCTTATGTCAATGTGCTTGGTTCTTGAATGCAGAACTGGATTCTGAGATATCGCAATTGCACTATTATTGTCACAGTAGATAGGCACTTCTTCAGTTTCAACTTTGTAGTCCTTCAACTGTTGCTTCATCCAGAGTATTTGAGCACAGCAACTTCCAGCAGCTACATATTCTGCTTCAGTTGTTAACATGGCAACTGAGTGCTACTTCTTGCTAAACCGGGATATCAGTTTGCTTCCCAGAAACTGACATGTTCCACTGGTACTTTTTCTGTCGATTTTGCATCCACCAAAGTCTGAGCCTGAATAACCAATTAGGCTCAAACTGTCATCTCTGGGATACCATAGTCCAAGATTTATGGTTCCTTTGAGATATTTGATAATCCTCTTAGCTGCTTCGAGGTGGCTCTTCTTTGGATTAGCTTGAAACCGTACGCATAGACCGACTAAATAAGAGATGTCTGGCCGGCTAGCTATTAAGTAAAGTAGCGATCCAAGGATTCCTCTATAATATGTTTGGCTAACTGACTCTCCTTCTTCGTCGAGAGTTAGCTGAACTGATGTGTTCATAGGAATCTTGAGAGTATTTCCTTTGCTTACTCCAAACTTTTTGACTAGCTCCTTGGTGTACTTCGCCTGGCTGATAAAGATTTCATCTTTCAGCTGCTTCACTTGGAGTCCTAGGAAGAATATCATTTCTCCCATCATACTAATCTCAAATTCGCTTTGCATCAGTTGAGCGAATCGTGTGCATAGATCTTTGCTTTTTTATCCAAAAATTATATCATCCACATAAATTTGAACCATTAAGATCTTAGTTGATCGTTCTATTCGGAATAGAGTTCGATCAATGACTCCCTTTTGAAACCCATTTTTCAGCAAAAATGTTGTTAGAGTTTCATACCACGCTTTAGGAGCTTGCTTTAGTCCATATAGGGCTTTCTTCAGTTTGAAGACTTGATCACAAATTTCAAACCATGGCAGTTGCTCGACATATACGTCCTCCTTGAGCATTCTTTGAAGAAAAGCACTCTTGATATCCATCTGGTAGACTGTGAAGTTGAAGTGCGCTGCATAGGCTAGGAACAGTCTGATAGCTTCTAATCTTGCAACTGGCGCGAATGTCTCATCAAAGTTGATCCCTTCACTTTGTGAGTATCCTTTGGCTACCAGTCTAGCCTTGTTCCTTGTGATCACTCCTTGTTCATCCAGTTTGTTGCGAAAGACCCATTTTATACCAATGACCTTTGAGGTTTTTGGCCTATCAACAAGAAACCATACGTCATTTCTTGTGAATTTGTTCAATTCTTCTTGCATAGTCATGATCTAGTCCGAGTCTTCTAAGGCTTCTTTGACATTTGCTGGTTCAGTTTGAGATATGAAGCATGTGAATAATGTATGCTCAGTTGAACTTCTGGTCTGAACCCTACTTCTTGGATCACCAACTATCTTCTCAGTTGGGTAGCTTCGGAGACATTTGGGCAGGTTGCTTCAGCTGGGTCCTCAGCTGGCTCTTCTGTGGTGACGTCATCAGTCACCCTTTCATCAGCTGGTTCAGCATTTTCATCAGTTCTTCTCCCTGTTTCAGTTGTGGGATTTGTGGTCTCAGCACGATTTGTGTCTTCATTGACCAAGTTGTTCTCAACTGGTTTTGTGCCAGTTTCATTGCCTTCTTCTAGTAAAACTTCAAACTGCTCTGGAACAATGTGATCTACATAGTCCTGCGAGTTCTCAGTTTCACTAGGTAGTACTTGAACTGATGTGTCTATTCTTTCTTTGTTCCTGTACTCATTAGCAAATTCATCAAATACCACATGACATGTTATTTCCATAACAAGAGTTCATTTATTGAACACTCTGTAGGCTTGTGCATGAGGTGAGTTATACCCAAGAAATATACCCTCATCAGCTTTAGCACTAAAAGCTTTCAATTGAGTCTTGCCATTGTTGTGAATATAACATTTACAGCCAAATATTTTAAAGTATGAGATAGAAGGCTTACGACCCTTGTACAGTTCATAAGGTGTCTTGTCATGGGCTGCTACAATGGCACTTCGATTTTGAGTGTGGCAAGTTGTGTTGACTGCTTCAGTCTAGTAACCTTCAGCTATATTGGCATCAGCTATCATTGCTCGAGTTGCTTCTTTGAGTGTCCGGTTACACCGTTCGGCTACACCGTTTTGTTGTGGAGTTCTTTCAGCTGAGTGTTCATGAATGATTCTAAGCTGGTTGAGAAAGCTGATCATGTGTTGATTCACAAATTTAGTTCCATTATCGAAACGAATCCTTTGAACTTATTTTTCCTTCTCAGTTTGTAGCCTTCTGATCAGTGCCGTTAGCTTGTCATAAGTTTTATCTTTGCTCCTCAAGAATTCCACCCATGTATATCTTGAGAAATCATCAACTACTACGAGAGTGAATCTTTTGCCCTTTGGAGTTTGTGGTCTAACTGGACCAAACAAATCCACATGTAGCAGTTGAACACAATCAGTTGTTCCTGGTGGGTAACTCTTATTCTTGAAGGGTGACTTCACCTGCTTCCCTTTTTGACATGGTCCACATATACCTGTCTTCTTGTATATTTTCTTGGGAAGCCCCTCAACTAAATCTTTCTTGGCTAGGTAGTTGATTGTTTTGAAGATGAGGTGATTCAGTCGTCGATGCCATAGCCAGCTTGCTTCAGTTGATCCTTTTGAAAGGAAGCAAGCTTCTGAGTAGCTGGTTGACCAGTCAACAATGTACATGTTGTCTCTCCTGATGCCAGTTAGCAGAATTACTCCAGTTGACTTGTCTCTTATATTGCAGGAGTTTTTGGTGAAGTCAACTGAGTAGCCATTATCACACAGCTGGCTGATGCGTAGTAGTTTGTGTTTCAGTCCATCCACGTGGGAGACTCCATTCAATACTTCTCCAATGGTTCAGCTCTTGGAATTGTCTCCAAATGTGACAAGTGGACCTTTGATTTCTTCATAACCGTCGAGATCTTCTCTGTTTCCGGTCATGTGCTTGGAGCACCCGCTATCTAGATACCAAATGTCTTTGGCTTTCTTCGTAGATAGGATGCTCTTGTTCTGCAAGGAAAGGATTAGCATTTAGGGACCCGTTTTATATCGGGTCCTTGTTGATTCATCAAGCCTTTTGGAATCCAAACTCGCCAAACTTTTGGCTTCTTATCATTCAGAGATCCAACTGACTTGGACCGCCTGATCTATTTATATTTTTTCTCAACTCTTCTATTCTTATTTGAATCAGTTGAGTGATACCTGCGTTGAGAGTTAGTTGGATAAAATAATTCAACTAAAACACTTTGGTCTTGAGACCTTTGAGTTCTGTGATCAGACCAGTGTTTTGTATGTTTCTAGTTTATTGGAATGAACCTTTTTTGCTCATTTTTGGAATCTAGGTAATCATTATAATGGTGGTAGGGTTCAAACTGGTTTCTTTGATCTCTCCTATAGGTGTTCTGATTGAACTTCTTGGTAGGATAGGCTTGAGATCCAAACTGATCTTTCTTTCTAAAGAGGGCTGATCTATCAGTTTGTCTTGGGGACATTATTTGTTAGTATGATGATCTTTGTTGAACTGGAGGCTTTGAACGAGTAGATTGGCTTGAGTGAACTGATGATCTTGGCTGGAAATTGGGCTTCAGTTGGCCTGGTGTTTTTGTTTGGTAAAACTGACCAAATTATCTAGGCTGAGTTTGAGGACTTTTCAATATTCCTTTTCCTTTGGTTGACTCAGCTAGCCGATCATGAGATCTAGTGAACCCTTTTAGGATTCCCTTATCACTGGGTTGGGCAACTGTTTTTCCTTTTTCTAAAGCAGTGAATTTGCTATATCCTAGCCCTGAGCTGCCAGTTCCAGTTCTTTGATGGCTTAGTATTTTATCTAGAGTTTGAGATCCCTTTCTGAACTTCAGATTTACCTTTTCTTTTTCAAGGATCTCTTGCTTGAGTTTTTGGTTTTCAGCCTCTAGATCAGCATTTCTCAGTTTTAATTTCTCAAATTCTATAAGCTGAGATTCAAGATAATTTAATCTTTCATGATCAATGCTCAGTTTCCTAACCTTATTCCTCAGTTCATCATTTTCATCTTTCAATTCAACATGCAAACATGAGATTGAAGCTAATTGGTCTTCTAGCATCATAAGTTTCATATCAAGTTCATTACTAGAGACAGTTGCTTCATTTATATGATAAAAAGAGGTTTGAGAATCAGCTGTACTAACCTCTTCATCATTGTCAGCCATAAGGTAAAATAGCGCTTCATCATCTGAGCTGTAGCCGTCAGAATCGATTCCAGAAGGATAGTCTGAATCATCCAGCACGGCATTCTCGAGATTTGGGACCATTGCTTTTCTTTTGAAGAAGCTTCTTTTTACCTTGGCTTTTTTATCTTCTGGGAGTTCTGGACATTCAAACATGTAATGTCCTTGTTTATGGCAATGAAAACATTCTCCAAGATTTCGGTTGCCACTTCTGAATGGTTCAGTTGGTTGGTAAGTTTTCTCAACTTTTGGGATTTCATCATTTCGAGGTGGAACTGACTGTTTATCCCGAACTCTCTTCAACTTTTCTAGCAACCTGGCAACTGATTGGATTTGATCATTGATGTCATCAGTTAGGTTCTCATTCTTTTCTGTTGCTTCTCCTTTTCGTTCAGTTGAAGATCTGCCTTGGTTTTCTTTAGCTGGTGAGCTCCTAGGTCGGAAGTTGTTTCTTCCTCGAGTGTCTCTAAACCTGGTCCTTTCACCGTAGAAAGCTGCGTCTTGAGCAAACGATGTCGATGCTTCCTTTTTCCGGTTTAGACTGTACTCATGAGCTTTAAGAGAACCAAATAGTTCCCTTGGAGTGATGCTATTTAGATTTCTTGATTCCTTTATAGCTATCACTTTCATATCCCATTCTTCAGTAAGATTATCCAATATCTTGGAATTCATCTCAGAATTGGGATAAATCCTCCCGAGGTTGTTCATCTCACTGATGATGCCTAGAAATCTAGTTTCAAGGCTTGAGATGCACTCTTCTGCCTGCATTTTGAAAGATTCATACCTGTCAACTGCCAGTTGGAGTTTGTTTCCTTTTATGGCTTCGGACTCTCTGCAAAGATCTGCTAGTAGATCCCATATTTCCTTGGCAGTTATGCAGTTCTTTGTATCCTTCATACGATCTTCATCTAGAGTTTGAAATAGTGCAGCTTGAGCAATGGACTCTAGATTTTTTAACTTCTTCTCTTCACTGGTGAGAAGATTAGTTGTCTTTGGAATCCTTACCGGTTGATTGATATCAACTATGTGAGCGTCATTGTCCATCATGATGATGATTGGACCGTCTTTGATGACTTCTCACATATTTTCATGAATTGAGCAAAGATGCGCCTTCATTCTCCTGCTCCAGTTATCATAATTTTCAATTGAAAACAAAGGTAGCTTATGGTTTCCCATAGCTGAAATGTTAGCACAGATAAGTAGATCTGAATTAGTTGATCTGCAGAAACGGCTGATTCCTAGAATCAACCTCTTTGATACCACTTGTTGGTCCCGGGCGAGTAGATATCAATTTAGAGGGGGGGTGAATAAACTAATTAAAACTTTTTACTTTAAGTGCGGAATAACAGGGCCCTTTGACTCGCTTAATGAAACTTATCTATGCACAAACTTATTGAACAGTTAAGACAGTTTAAGTGCAGTTTATGTGAGATTGTGTGCAGTTCAAAGATATGCAATAACCAAAATAGTACAGCATATAAGCAATTTATAGAGGTTCGAAGTCTCAAACTTCTACGTCCTCTCTTCTTTTCGCAGAAGGGAAACTTCACTATATAACTTGAGTTTCTTTACAAATTATACAATGAAGGACAGTTGGCTGAACCTGGTAACTGCTCGCTACCTCAGCAGGTCGATGACTCACCCTTGAAGTCCCTAACTGCTCGCTAGGAAGATAGGTGCTATTGTCGTCTTTACAAGGTTTTAGATCTCTTTCGATCTTCAAGAGGTTAGTCTTGAACAGGGGTTATCAACTGATGTGCTCCTTCAATTGAGCTGAGTAGTTGATCGTTGTGTAGCTGAAACTGAGAAGACTGCCCTGGTTGGATTGTCAACAACTGGCTGATTATCTTGACTCTGTGAATTTCTTCTTCTCAGTTGAACTCTCGCAGTTTCTATCAAACGCTGAACTTGAGCTTGAGTGGAAGAGAGAAAGAAAAGCTCTTGCTTGTATATGCAAAAGTTGTTTAGGCGAAGGATTCTTCTGGGTTCTGCTTGAGAGAGTTGAGAGTTCTTAGCGTTCAGTATTTTTAAACTCTGATTCACTCACCTTTTATAGAGGAGTGATTTTATGACCGTTGAGTTCCATTGTCCATTGATCGGTGGCCTTGTTGGCTCATCAATGGAGAATGATCGCTTGGAGCTTTTGGTTTGAAGTAGCCATTACTCTGTCAATCGATCTTCATTGGATATTTAATTCCAGGATCTTTGATGAAGCATTTATTCCAAGATTCGGCAATTTGAGCAATAACCTCCAAGGTTCTCTGGCTTCAATTTTCTTGGCAGCTTTGAGTTCCAGTTGACAGTTCTGGACTTGTCAGCTGAGTTTGACTATTGCTCCAGTTGGCAGTTTTGAGCTCGTCAGCTGAGTTTGGCTGTTACTCCAGTTGGCAGTTTTGAGCTCATCAGCTGAGTTTGGCTATTGCTCTAGTTGGCAGTTTAGATACTTCCTGTCTTCAGTCTAAACTGATCTCTTATCAGTTCCCTTAGTTGACTCTTTTCTCCCTCAGCTTAGCTGACTTAGTTGTCAGTTTGTTTCAACTGTTCAACTTCTTGACTTCTCAGTTCAGTTGACTTCTGACATATCCTTCAGCTTGCTGACCATACTCTTGATTGGTTGACTTTGACTTTGCTTGATATCCTTTTTGATGATACCCTGGATTAATCAGCTCCGATCTGCAGCTTGAATTTTAGTCAGTTTTTCACGAATAATTTTGACATCTGATCAAAACCTAATCTAGGGGTTCCTTGATAGTTTTTCCTAAGAAAAGGTGCATTTTACCCATGGAGAGATGAGAAAGAAAAGGAGGTGACGATGGTTAGCTAAAGGAAAGTGCATTCTAGCTCTGAGTACCAGAAGAAAATGGCCGTCATCCAATTGGCGGATCCGTGATTTAAAAGAGGTTGTCTGGCTAAAGATGATAAAATAAGCGCTTGTTGGGAGGCAACCCAATATTTTATTTTTCACTTTCATTTTATTTTATTTTATGTTTTTGAGTATGCAGTAGGTCCACGGATCGTGATTAAGAGTGGCAGTCTGTAGGATTTTCGACTCTCTTCTTCACCCTTCGTTGTTGTTGTAGCACTGTGAGTTGTTTTAAGATAAATTGTTATGCTTTCTTACAAACTTATTCTTCTCCTGAGTATTGAATAAGTTTGGGGGGAGGTTATGCACAATTCGCCTTGTTTTTTATTTATTTTCAACCTGGAATTTTATTTTATTTTTAAATTTCTTGCTTGCTAAATTTTTTGTTGGAATTTAGAGTTAAATTGATAGCACGCTAGATAGTTCATACTATATGTGTAATGATGATGAGGTTTGAGGATTGAAATTTCATAAGAGAAGCATGATTTGATTTATTGCAGTATTTTATGATGGATTTGACAATTCTTTACTTTAAAGTGTTGATTGAGCCTGTGAGTTTTGAGCCTAAGACTTTTCAAATCTTGTTTTTCTGGTGTGATTGGTCAGATTTTGTTGATTATCTCTAGAACTTGCACATAGGTCTGTGTTGAGACCGCGTTTTGTTAGCCAAATTTTGCACATACACTTTGTTGAAAATTTCCAATTATTTTGTGCATGATGTGGTGAATGGGATAATCGTAAATTGGTGGAATCGATATGAAAAATGATGTTGTGTGGGAGATATTTTGGTTAGTGGCATTTCTGTCAATTCATAAAATATGGAAAAAGTGCTGAAGTTATTCTACTTCAAAGAAGTAGTGAGAAAAATATGAAAAGAGCACTTGAAAAAAAAAGAGAGAAAAAGTGCTAACAATATGCAAAAAGAGACTCAAAGAGTGCATGAGCTTGATAAAAAAAAATTGAATTCGACTTAAAGAGTTTAAAGTTTATATGAAAAGATGGAGAAAAGTTGTGTAGTTTGAAGACTGGTGAGTATTGCAAAGGGGTAGAAATTATTGGAATATGTGATTCATAGTTTGTTGAGTTTGAATTTCATTTGTTTAGTCACTTAGCCAAAATTTTATGTCCTAACCCGAAGCTTACATTACAACCATTGAAAAGCCCTTTATGATTTTCGCTTTGAATACACATTTTTGCAGTGGAGATAGCAGATTGTGTGCAAGCTTATGGTAGGTGTCATTCAAATTCTTGACGTTCGATGAGTGCGAGAGTTATACACGCACCCGGTGAGGTTCAATGTTTTAAGGCATGCTTGTCGGATTTGTCCTAATATATTGTCATATGATTTGATTGCTTATCTATGGTATTTTTGATATCTCAAATTCTTTGAAGCATTACATTTAATACGAATTGTTTAGCGGTTGTTGATTTGGTTCTACGTTCCTATTTTTGCTCTTGTTTTCTTTATTTATTGTTTGGGGATAAACAATGTTTTAAGTTTGGGAGAGTTAATAACCTTGTATTTTCTATGTGTTTTGACATTCATTTGAGTGGTATTTGATGGGCATTGCATGCATGAAGTTATAAGTTTTGCATTGTTTTCTATGATTTGTGCAATGTCACGTGTATGTTCGTTGTGAAGGGAATTAATGATATTTTTGTGTGACCTTAAAATGAGCTTGATAATACTCTAGAAAGATAGGAAATCAATTTAGGAATGTGTTGCAAAAAGAATTGGGTCAATCGGACAAGAAATGAGTGAGAACGAAGCAAAACAATGAGAGGCTGCCGAAACCGCAAAATACCCGCGACCCGAGCCGCGGGTGATTGGGTCGCGGCTCCGGTCGTGAATTTTCTTCTGTGATACCCCCTCTCTGTCACAAGTGTGCAGAAAATGACCCAAGATGGACCCACGACAAACCCGGTCACGGGCGAGGTCGCGAATCGAGCCCTGGGGGTCCAATTTTGGCCTATTTTGGCCCGTTTTCTTTCCTTTTTCGACTGGAATGCTTCCTAAACTATATATATCTTTTCAAGCACAAAAATTAAGCATCAAAAACCCTACCATAATATAAAAAAACCACAACAATACACATAATATTCCTCCCTTAAACACAGAGATAGAGAGCTGCAGAGAAGAACACGGAGAGCAAGACCAAGAGATTCAAGCCGAGCAAGAATAGAGTCAGAATAATTACTTCCGGGTTTTATTTATCTTTATTTATGTTAGACATGGTTTCTTGTTGGATTTTAGTTTTCTATATTTGTATGGATAACTAAACCTTAGTTTTCTAGGGTTGGATGATGAATTATTGTAGCGCCCCGATCCCGAAAGATCGTGGAAGTGGACGCCACGGGGGTGGGAATTAAGAAGCATGAAAGAAATGGGGTAATTAAATTAATGACGGGGTGTTAATCCAAAAAGGATTAATGTTTGGAATAAAATTTGACAACTGAGTATACCAAAGATAGGTTATGACCTCCGGAAAATCGGACAGCATAACATCTGTGACTAGAGCGAATCCCTGTTTATAACGGCTTATAAGAGAAGAATGGAAGCTGTAACAATTCAATAATCCATTTCATCAGCCATACAGAAACAAATAAACAGATACCAACAATCAATAGATCCATTCCTAGATCAACAAAAGAAACAGACACCAATATGCTGAACAAATGGAGCTCTTCCATAGGCCAAAATGAATGATCAAATAGGCATAACGAAAGACAGGGCTTCCTCCCCTTAGAATAATTATATGGTTAAGTATATGCAACATGTTAGCTAGGAAGTCAACAAATATTCAGAATCAGAGAAGCAGAATCATATCAACAAAATACCAAGATCAGAGTTCTTAGCATTTAGCAAAAGAATATCATAAGTGCGGAAGCTCAATTCTTAACAGAATACTAACAAAAAGAGACAACGGAAAAATATGTAAATTACAATAGCCCATTTCTCAGCCTCATCACCTCCACGCTCCAGCCTACCGATCTTAAAATGTTTGAAAAGATTTGGGTTGAGTACTAATGCACTCAGTGGGCAAGTTTTCACCAATAAGTTATGCAAATCATTTTGTAAAAGTAATATATCTGTGTTCATGCAGGTAGTGAAGCTTAGGAGGTTTAAAAGTTGGAAGCAACCTAAGTTCACCAAAACATTTTATCGTGAAGCGCTTAAGAGTATAACCAGTCACTGCCCACAACCCGTACTACATCACCAACGCGTAAAGTTGAGTATGGTCAAAGTATACCCAATGAGTGTAACCAATAAGTGTTTCATTTTAGTCTCAACGATAAGGAGTAGGGCATGACGAATAATGCATGCGTACTGTAGCTATTCACATTGACACAGCGCTGGTATATGAGACTCCGACAACATACAGTAGCACGTAAATATTTAACATAGATAGTCACATATCCAATTTTAACAAAGGAGAGTTTAATAACTCGAAAGATACAATTTGCAAAGATAGTATAACCCACCTGGTTAGCTAATAGTAGCTGAAGCTTTACTCGTGTCTTGCAAATCCTAATTAAGAATGGGTCTCAGGTTTGGGCCTACAAATGAGAAACTACCTATTAGCATCATGCTAGGCCTTGAAACTATAACATAAGGTAAGCTTCAACTTAGGGTTGATACATAATTTTTTCTAAGCTAAACTAAATGTAATACGAATATTCTAAACTAATAAAACAGCTTCGGACTACAATGTGCAACATTAGGATTTCATTCTCAACTCAACACTTTAGGGAATTAAATTCAGCGAATATTTCTGCGTAAATCCGTCCAAAACATTTGGAAAAGGTGAAGGTCGATCACTTGTCATTTTACTCGATTCTGATCAAATTTAATCTACAAGCCTTTCCGGCTTTCAGAAAATTACCAAATTTAATTGACAACATACTTCACGTATAACAATGCAAGTGTGAAAAATTCATGATTTTCAGACGACACATGAAAAAGATACGAATTTAAATACACGATTTGATTAATTGGGTAAACTTAAAAATCCGCCTGGACAAAAATGGAATCTGTAGCTAAGTAGAGAATACACCATAGGGAATAAATGATAGAGGAACCTTTTTGCTAGGACAGATCTGACAAACATTTTGAAGCAATTCCAACTAAAATGCAATTTTTGAAAATGAGACATTAATTTCGAAAAATCATATTAAATTCATTTCAATACGAAACGGAGCACCGTCTGCGGCCACGCGTCAACCTCGACGGGTACCACAATCGGTCAGAAGGGATCAAAGGCAAATTCCAGCCACACCGGCCGGAAATCGGCCGGAAAGCTGGCTGGCGGAAATTCCCGTCACAGATTTTAGCTGAAAATGTATCGGGCTCGATCGGACTCGATACTGGTTGGATTTTTGCTCAAAAGTACAATTTTTGATAATGCAGAAAATAAAAAATTTAATGGTGTAATCAGATAAAAGACCATACGGCCAGAACATAAACTCAAATTGGGTAGATTTATAATATAATATTCGGATCCAGATTTCAAACGAGGAAGAATAAAAAATCTATTCTGGTTAACTACAAGATCTTAACGATCAAAGAATATTTATAAAAAGAAGATTTCTAATACGACTATCCAGGAAGAGTATATCTGAGATTTACATAAAATGGAAATGGGGAAAAATACCGAAAACTCAGAACATCAAAAATCAGAATCTGTAGAATTAAAGCTAACCGAAATACAAGCATATTTAGAACTTGAAATTTCTAAATTCATCAGTCCGAATGACCAGAATCGGAGAAAGTACCTTCTCCGAGGAATTGACGGCGGTCACGATGATTTTCCATCATGATCATCCTTCGTGTCATCATTTCAATCATGTATTCGTGATCTACGCGTTGACACCTTCAAAATGACTATTTCAGAATTGAAATAGGAAACTAGAGTCGTTACTTCTCTAGAAGCTGTTCGGCGTTTTAATTTTGAAAATGAATGAAAAATGAAACATTATACTCCTATTTATAGAGGAAAAGTGAATAGGATAATTACGAATAAAAGAAAAAGGATAATGATGAAATATGATAATGATGGAAAAAGAATACGATAATTATGAATAGGATAATATTTTGAAAAAGAAATTAGATAATGACGGATGTGCCTTTTTCTATGCAAATCAATTATTTTACAACTTAAAGTTGTGCCAAGAGTTCATTTGAACTCGAAATTTGAAATTTCAAAGGTTGGCACGATTCTTGAAATATTTTCTATCAACCCGAGAAAAATATCAGAACATAATTTTAAAGCAATTTTTGACCGAATTAAATTTAAAAGATTTTCCTGGCTGCGATTTTCCTTTATCTAAGTCCTTTAGGGACCCAACTTATTTTCTAACTTACCAGAGGCTAACATATGTTGAGTAAAACCTTCTAAAATATTTTGGGGTATTACAATTATTTATGAAGTTTATTTTATTGGTTTTATCATATTTCCTATGACTTTATCTTGATCTTTAATTACTCTTGTTTTTATCTCTATTGTGTAACTGATCACTAAATGATGCAATTTGATGTGTTAATTCATAAATTGAGAGAGGATTTTTAACACATGATCTGGAGTAATTAACTCATTAATCAATAGCACTCGAGAGGGTTGAGGTTAATTGATAGAGCAATAGACCCTGAGAGCCATTGGGAGTTGCATGCTAGGCATTGAACGAAGACGTTAATACTAGTTGTGTGATCCACGCTTTAGGCACTTCAAGAGAAGGTTTAAAGTATAATTGTGGTTGTTCTAGCTAGATTTAAGTCTCTACATAGGTGTGTGATTAAACAAGTAAATAAATGGATTAGATAAGGATTCTCCAACTCTAGAATTCGTCTTTCTCCGTTTGTTTCTTCTTTACTCTTTCTTCTCTGTGTTTCCATTTATAGTATATGTTTAAGTACTTTAATTAGTTCAAGCACTTTAATGGGTTGTCTAGATAGCATTTAGGAGTTAAGTTCTAGTGTTTAGTTAGTTAATATTAAATCTCTGTGGATACGATACTCTTCTTCATCGCTATACTATAAACCTCACTGTGCACTTGCAGTTAGGTTAAATAAATACCAAACATGTCCCCGGAACAATAGAATCTTCTCCTAGTCAGGTCTAAGGTAAAAACAGGATAGTTGATTCCAAAATCGATCATTCTTTTAACTCTGAACATGAAGATGGTGATTGATATTCTCACAACTAACAAGCATATTGGTTATTTATGATTGTCCTTTTTGAAGATATATTGTATTGTTTTACATGTATATGACCTAACAGCAGCAATTAGTGATTTGTTCTTCAAGGGATACAACAAGTTTAACAACAAAGAAAAGCTTGAATGGAATAATAGGTAGTGCTTCTTGGCGATGTAATGATATGTTCTTTAGTTGTCATTAAACGCTTTTGCTACCTTGAATTTAGTATGTTACTGATGCGGTATTTAATACCTCAAATAATAATCGTGCCAAGTGCAAGTGTACACGAATGTAGCAAGTAATGATACAAGTCGAACCAAGTTGGGGCGGTGAAGGCTTCAATCTTTGAGTTCAAAGTTGACATTTGAGCTGCCAATAATCCCAATGTATCTGAACTAGAAGTAGATGCAACTTTCTTCATGATTTGCACGTTCTCCCTTGCCACCGGCCATTGAAACGAATTAGAGGCCATTTCTTCAATAATTTGCATGGCCTCTTCCGGGCCTCATGCTAGTAAAGAACCTCCTGCAGTAGCATCCATGAGTGTCCTCACCTTGGGTTTACACCTGGCATAGAAAATGCACACTTGGTGGTCGGTTCCAAATCCATGTCTGGGACATTTTCTCAACATTTCTCTAAAGCGATCCCACCCCTCGTACATGCTCTTGTCGTCCCATTGCTTGAATATGGTGATTTCACTTTTTAATTTGAGAGTTTTCTAGGTGGGAAAAACTTATGGAGGAATTTCATCACCAATGCTTTCCATGTTTGGAAAGATCCTTGGGCTTGGCTTAACCACCATGTTTCTGCCTTATTGCGCAAGGAGAATGGAAAGAGCCTAAGTCGAATTGCATTTTCCGGGACTCCATTCACCTTCATGGTCCCACTATACTCAAGGAATTTGCGTATGTGCTCATTAGAATCCTCCATCGCCGTTCATTTAAATAGATGTTGTTGGAGCATGAGGATGAGCGATGTCTTTAGCTCAAAATTATTTGCTTGAATGGCTGGACCATACGCTACACCTTGATTCACAACGGGTTGAAAAAGATTTCGGATCGGGGCCTCTTCTGTAGCATGTCGTGCTTCTTCTTGGGCACTTAACTGTGCTTACATCACCTCTAATTGCCTTTGAAGTTGGGCAATTAGAGGATCTTCAATCGGTGGAGGATTGTTCGCCATTCTCCTCCGTCTCCGTGCGTTGTTATGGTGCACCGTCGCTTCAATTTCCAAATCTAAATTGATAGGTGGCTCTCCTTGCAACCTGGTGTGCATACACTACCTATAAATGAACACAACGTGAGCCACTTCAAACATAAATAAAAACAAAAGCGTCTAAATTAGCAAAGTAACCTTTTGAACAATATTGCATAAACTTTAAAACATAACAACCTATTCCCCGACAACGGCGCCAAAAACTTTATGCAGTATTTAATACCTCAAATAATAATCGTACCAAGTGCAAGTGTACATGAATGTAGCAAGCAATGATATGAGTCGAACCACAAGGAATAAGAGTTATAATTTTAACAATGCAAGTAATTTTAACCCAAGTTACATTCACTATTTAAACAAACATCATTTCATAGAAAGATTTTGTTCCAAATTCAACAATTAACACAAATTGTACTCTTAAATGTAGAATGCTAAAAACTTCAAATGAGAGATTTAAATGGAAATAAAAGGGGGGTTCTAGGGTGCTAGATCCTTGATGAAGGTATTCTAAAAAACTATATAAATCACATACCTCTCCTCTCTCAACATGATTTGGACAATAGATCATCTAAGCATTTTTTCAAACAACATGGACATACAAGAAAGTGTAAAACTCACTATCTCTAGTATATATTTCACTCAAGCCCTCTAGGGTCCCCAAATCACCATTGACAATCCTAATACTCATACTTATCTCAAAGCACAAGTAAAAGATCTCATGAATCAAATACACATACATAATGAGTAAATCTCATTATATATTAAGTACACAAATGAATCTAAATGGAGGCCACCCACATACATTCACAAATCAAACACAATGATCCATAAGATTTAAAAAGGAAAAGGTACATTCATCATAAATTCATCTCAAACACCCATCATCAAAGGATCCAACACCCTAAAACCTAAATAGATTAGCTACTCATGCTCTTGAGATTAAAATCACAAAATTGAAAATAAAACATAAATAGAGATTAGATTAAACCAATAGATTGTACAAAAGTATCCACAATGACCCTTCCACTTCAACTTCAACTCTTGAAGAACAATATCCACCAAACCCTTCTCCTCCTTCTCTACTTGGCTATTTTCTACTTTTTACAATTTGGGGAAAAAGTTTTCAAAAGAAATGGGGGCTTTTTCTCTATATTTTTCAAGTTAGGTAGATATACCCCCCCTAAAAAAAGATGGATAAAAATCGTTCCAAAAATAATTTAGGGAAGGGGATTGGATAAGGTCCTCAAAATAGAGTACCAAGGCACGACACGGGCTCGGTCGCGCCCTCAATCGCGTTGTAAGTCGCGCTAAGCAAATGGTAGAAACACTCGCCGCACGACCGGGTCAGTCGCGCCACATGTCGCGTCGTAGCTTGTGCTATGAATCAAAGGTAAAATAGGTCACGGGCGCGATTAGGCTCGGTCGCGCCACCAGTCGTGCTGTGGGTCATGCCACGGGACGCCATCGGACTCGCGTCCGCACTCGTGCTGTGGCTCGCATCTGCGCCTTGAACTCTTAATTTTCTTCTCTAACACATCTAAAATTTGTACTTGGATTAAATATGGGTTTGGACATCAAAAATATACAATTGATTTATAAAATGGTATTGAAATAGCCCAAAGTTGCAGTCAAAAGAAGCACAAAAATCCCGATTATCAGTTACTATTGGCTACTATTGTGCAGGGGGTTCTCCACTTTCCATACCTTTGTTGTTGTTGTTGGTTCTCTGTATCTACTTCTTTTTTCATATTTTTTTGTTGATGATGAAGATAGGTTATTTTTCAGTTGGGAAGCTACATTGCAAGATAGGTAAAGTTACAGGTGTATTAGAAACCATTAATCAGTGTGATGCAAAGAATGGCCTCTACCAATCAACCATCAAGCAAGGATATTTCTTGTTGAATTGCACTCACAAGTTCTATCTCTCTTGCTATTGATATATCCTCAATATCCTCTAGCAAATGGAACAAATATGAGAAAATTATGCATTTTAGCCCTCTTAAGTTGTTGTTCTTATGTGCTTAATAATGAAGAGGTGCAATAATATGTTAAGGTATGTATATTTTATGTAATGTACCCTTTATTGCTAGGTTATTATGGTGTCCTATATAGTAACAGTTATTAACTATTTGCTTTCTTGTTTCTTCTCTAGGTGAACTATCAAACAGAGACATTTATAGACAAAAATCGTGATTATGTTGTTGAACATTGCAATTTATTAGCTTCTTCCAGCTGCTCATTTATATATATATATGAGTAATTTCCCAATGCAATGCAGTGTTAGCTCACTTTATTTTGAAGGAAAGGCTGCATACATTCGGTGTGGTTGGTTGTGCTATCTACCTGATAGGCTCTGTGGCCATTGTAATACATGCCCCCCACCCCGCATAGAAGGATATCCATTCTGTCAGAGAAATCTGGTATCTAGGAACTCGGCCTGGTACATTAGTGTTGTCTTCTCTCACTTACTTCCATTATAGTTTACATCATCACTAAATATGTACCAAGTGTTGTCTTCATGATCAACAGGGTTTCTTATCTACACCTCCTCGGCTGTGGCTCTTGTGGCCTTTCTTATGTTTTGGTGTGTGCCTCGCTATGGTCAGACATACATGGCCGTGTATATTTGAATTTGTTCTCTTATAGGCTCTCTCACGGTTAGTCCGTTGTCTTTGGTACTTTGAGATCTACGTACGGTGCAACACACATTTCTTCTTATCTCTGTTTACTCTTGTGCAGGTTATGACTGTCAAAGCACTTGCAATTGCTTTGAAGCTGTCATTTTCAGGATCAAACCAGTTTGTATACTTCTAGCCTTGGCTTTTTACTCTCTTGCTTCTTGGCTTCTCTCTGCTGCAGCTGGTCTGTCTCAAGAAGGTCTTTTATTTTTTTTATTATATATTATAGAATTATCTAGAGTTGTCTTGTCCAACTTGGTGTTCATTATTGTGTATCAGATTACATTCAAAAGATTAAAACCATGTTAAGAAATCCTATTTGGCCGCAGGAAAGAGCTTCATTACAACATAGCTTTATATGCTGCTGAAGTTGTGCAACATATACTTGCAGAATATTAAACTAGGAACTGAGCCATTTAAGAAGTGAGAATTTATTTCTCGACTTAAATTTCAAAACTTATCATCCTACCTTACAATGACATAATGGATACGTACAACAAGTAGCAATATGGTTTGTAATGCATGATTTACAGATTTTAGGAGCATTCCCTTCTTTTACCTTTTTTCATGCTATGGATTTTTTTTTTGTGTGACTGTCCTGATTCATGTGTATTTTTATCTTCAATTTGAAACCAACTCAAACAAGTTAAGCCCAAAGATTTTAGTTGAATTGTATCAAATATTGAAGCACTACTATCTCAATTACTATTTTAACAGGTCTGCAGCTCTCTATAACTTCCAATGTCATTCATTTTGGCCTACAAAAAGATGCATTCACTCTCTTATGAAGCAGGTTACTCTTCTATCCTCCATTCTTTCTTCAACTCGTTCATGATGAATGCATGACTCTCATCCTTTACATTCTACTGAAACCTTGGGTGTGGGTATGATCTTTCCTATCAGATAATGCAAATCCTTAGTGCTTGGCTGAGCAATGGGAAAAAATGGAAGTCAAAGTTCCCGTGGGATGTCTCCTCATTCAAACAGGAAAGCAGGTGATTTCATTAATATTTGGCATATCTGATGATAAATTACCTATAGATTGTTTGCATGTCCAGCTGATTGTTAAGCTTTCACACTACAAGAAAAATCGGATATTCCTGCGGACCAGGGCCGCTGGAATCGACCCAAAATCCGCTGGAATTGGGTAATTCCTGCGAGTATTCCAGCGGGCCCAGTCCGCAGGAAAAAGGGTCGATGGAATATTCAAAATCCAGCGGGATTCCTGTTGAAAAATGATTCATACGGACATTCCAGCGGATCCAGACCTGCAGAAATCATTAAAAAAAAATTTGAACAAAAAAGATTATTTTTTTTGGCATTATCCGAGCCCACACAAGCCCGCCCCACCCCCACCGTGGCCACACTCCCCCCTCCCCACACACTAAGCCCAGCCACCCGAGCCTCAGCCAGAGTCGGTAAGAGCCGTCCAACTATTGTATGTAATTGCACATGAAATTGTGCTCTTCACGGGATTCGAACCCTCGCCCTCCTGCTCGCGTAGGTAGCCTCTTAACCACTGTACCAAATATGACTTATGTTCATACTTCCATATATTTTATATATATTATATATTTATTATGTTTTACATTATGTGATATACACACACACACACACAAATATAATATAATATAATATAATATAATATAATATAATATAATATAATATAACATAATATAGATTTTAATATAAAATTTTGTAAAATAAAACGTAAATTTTTAAATGATATTTTTAATATTGTTTCTATTGAATATGGTATAAAGACATATAATACATGATATGTCTAATTAAATTGTAGTGAATATATATATATGTATATGTATGTATATATATTATGCAATGTAAAATAATAATTTGTGATACGTGTTAATTTCTTTGGACTTTTAGTAGTAAATTTTTTTATTATGGTTTTATTTTATTCTTTCTAGCTACAAGATTTTAATTGATTAGTAAAAATCATACAAATTTAAAGATATAATTTTAAAAAATATAGTTGTTACTTTTATTTATTATATAATTAATCATTTAAAAAATTTAATATTAATTTAAAAAATGATTGGTATTATGTCGAACTCTTGATGAAATTTATAAAAATAAGAATAAAAAAACTATACGTAATTTTTTTACTAAAGTTTCATCTATAATTAAAAATTAATAATAAAACTCTACACATATTACATTTTATTTTATTTTTCTAAATTTCTAATTAATTTTTTTTCTCCAGTTGTTGCATTATTATTTTCAGTATTTTTAGAGATTAAGGTCTTGTATCACTTAAAATCTACACAAATCTTTTGTGGATTATATTATGTTTGAATTGAATTGTGGAAAAATCATCAATTAATTGAATATGAATTATCTTGCAAAATATAATAAATATAATTATGTCACATTTATACATTATTTTTTCAAAATAAAAAAATTAAAAACTAAAAATTTAAAAATAAATAAAAAATATTCCAGTGGAATTTTGGTGCCAAAATAATTGAAAATATAGCGAAATTTAAATTAAGAGAAATAAAAATAATAAAATAATTAAAAAATGATTCCAACGGGTGTTTCCCTCATGAATACCCGTTGAATTTTTTTAAGAAATATTAAAAATTTATAAAAAAATAAATAATTCCTACGGGAAATGAACCCGCTGGAATTTTACAAAATTCCTGCGGAAAATTGACCCGCTGGAATATCCGATTTTTCTTGTAGTAAAATTCCTGCGGAAAATTGACCCGCTGGAATATCCGATTTTTCTTGTAGTGTCATTGGAGGCATGATCTTTATGAAAATTTTCTTGTAAGTGTACTAATCAATAGATATTGTGGAAATACATCACCTGTATTTTGTTTAATTCCATTCCATTAATTAAATTTGATCTTATTTTTTTTTTATTTCAAGATATATTTGTGCCTATTTATAATATATAACATGTACTCTACTTTTTTTAATGACAATAGTTCAAAAGGGGGAAGTATTTGCAAGAGGATATCGATGAAGTTTGTATGGAGTGGGTGAATTGTGTGCTTGAGCGTATATAAGATCGTGCAAGGTAATTTTCAGTTTTATAATCATTAGATCATTTTTTATATTTTAGCTCGAAGAGACTACTTAGTCACCTATTATATGATCAATTGATTCTTTTAGATCTCAGCACGAGAAGACTTCGGTCTACAAATATGATTCAAGGCTTTCACAGTAAGATCAAATTGTAATAGAGTTTTGGATTGATGGATACTGTAGTAGTTTTTAACAAATGACCGTGAACTAGCTTTGACAGATTGATTATTATATTTTGAACATGTATTTTGATGATGTATGGTATTTTGAATGATATTTAAATTTGTATGTTGAATGATATTTTAATTTTTATTTTGAATGATATTTTATATTTTTTGATGATTATCAATTATAACAATTTTTTAATTTGGGATGAATACAAGATATAAATAATTTAAAAAACAAGGCAAAAAAAATAATGACCATGATTTTTTAAAAAAATCGTGGTAAATTTACCACGGTTTTAATAAAAACGGTGGTAACTTTACCACGGTTTTAAAAATATCGTGGTTAACTTACCACAGTTAAAATCTAACTGTGGTAAATTTACGATGATTTTATTAAAATCGTGGTAATTTTACCGCGATTTTTTAAGAAAATTCTGGTAATTTTACCACAGTTTTAATAAATCTGTGGTAAACTTACCACGATTATACTTAAACCGTGGTAAAATTAACACGATTTTTTATAACCGTTGTAAATTTACCACGATTTTTCATAAATTTACCACGGTTTTTTAAAAACTATAGTAAATTTACCACGGTGAATTACCGTGGTGTATGCCACTGTCGTAAATTAACCACGATTTTGATAAAACCGTGGTAAAATTATTCACTGTGGTGTATGAGCGTGCGCAAAGACAACGCCCACCTAGACCAAGGTTGTGATTTCTCATATACCACGGTTATTACCCGTGTTGTATGCTATTTTTTCTTGTAGTGTATTGAATTCAAAATCAATTTCTATGCATTATTGATTATTTATAATGCATTGAAAGTTAAATATTGGGAATTGGTGTACAAGATAGGGGATATTATTTGGAGCTAAAATTGTATGAAGGGTAATAATGTCATTTTATATCGAAATTTTATAAAATTTTGCTTTTGAGCTGGATCAATTTGTGCCATTGCATCGCCCTTTACACGCGTGCACATACACAATACAACAAAAATAGTTTTTAGAGACTATTATTAGACATACAAATATCGTCACTAATAATATACTTAAATAACGAAATGTCGTCTCTAATTACCACAAGTTATCTCTAATGGCATTTTTTGTGACAATATTATCATCACTTAAATTTTTTTTTTTACGACGACATCATGTCATCTCAAATAGATCGTCCCTAAATGTTCGTCCCAAATAAATTAAATATCATTTTAAGTGACGATATTGTTAAGTCTATTATTAGTGATGACATTTGTCGTTCCTAATAATATTGTTTCTAAAGATCATTTTTATTATAGTGACACACACACAGAGTAAGTGCAAATTGCATAAAGATTCATGTATTTTTTTTTTCTTTTTTTGCCATTCATTAGCACAATGAAGATCAATATGAAATATTGTGTTGTTATTGTAAATTTGTGTCTATTTTTGTTATAAATTACAAAATTGTGTTGTAATTATAAATTTTCAAAATTCGTGTATAAATTACAAAATGTGTAAAAATTTATGTATTTTTTAATTTTATTTTGTCATGATTGCCTATTATTTTCTAATTAAAGTTCATTTTTCGAGGGATGGTATGTTGAGGAAGTTATGGTTTTGAATTTTGATATCAATCTCTAAAATGCTAATTTCAGACTTTTTATTTGTTGATTTTCTTCTTTTGAAGGAACGGCATCCAACTAGTGTTTTTAAATCCGGACTGAATCGGCTGGTCTGACCTTGTTTAACCGCGAATCGGTCATGTATTCAGTCTGATTATATATGATTTCCGGGTTGAAAATGACCTGTAGCGAACCAGTCAAAAAATCGGTCGAACCTCATAAACCCAGTGGAAATCGGTCGAACAATCAAACCGATCTATATTTAATTCTTTCATCCGTAAGGAGGATTCAAACCCACAATCTCCAAAAAAGTATACAATTTTTTATTATGCACTTAACCAACTATGCTAATACATGTTTTTATTATTTTTTGAATATTAATAATATATATATATACACAACTTGAAAATAACTAAATATCATTTTAATTAAATTCAATGTTTAGTATATAATTAAAATAAATATTTAAAATACATCTAATTTATCATTTTAGTTAAAATAAATGGAGAGAAGAAATAAAATCTAAAATAGTGACTGATAAAATAAAGATGAACAGTGTTTTAATAGTTATTAATTGTACAATATTCTTTATAAATAAAATTAATATTTAATTTTTTGACATTTAATTATGTATCTTCTCATAATCTAATACTTTGATGTTCTATGTTTATTTTAATTTAATAATTACTATATGTGTAATTGTTTAATTTATGAAAAAAATATTGATAAATACTTTATTTACTTAGCATTGATATAAATTAAGTGCATTTTTAAATTTAATTTAATATATTTATCATGATACAAGTTTGTTTATTTTATTTTATATTTTAACTTGTACATAGATAAAATATAAATAAATATCATATAAAGGATCATCCAGTTTGTTTAAAACGGTTCAACCGGTCGAACCAATAATCCAGTAACCTAATAAATTGACCGATTTGATGTCCGGTCTGAGTTTAAAAATATTGTATCCAACACGTCCCTACTTCGATCCCCCATCTCTAGGGTCTACTAGAGAAGGAAAATTACTGCAGTTGCCTTAGTGAGTACGTAAGTGGGTATCATTTATACTTGGCATCCACAAGAAAATTAGTTCAAACTCTTTGAGCAGAACTTTGAAGCTATACACTGTGATTCTTGGCAAGACAAAAAATTATCTCACTCTTATCCTTACACCAACTAAATTATTCATCGAGTAACATTATTAATTTTCTACTTGACTGTACGGTTTGGTGATGAAAATTGAAATCGTCGATTTGATGTAGATATAATCTGATTAAAACTGTAATAAAAATAATAATTTCCACAGAGGACTTGAATTAAAACTATGTTAAAATGGACCGAGAAGTCGATAAATTTGTTGGGCCAAGCTGTGTTACAAACGAATAAGGCTGGCCTTCTTGCTAGAATAGACATTTTTTTTTACCACTTAATCATCTGGACCAATGACTAGCTTAATTGTAGTGGAAAACCTACAACAGTTTCTACTCTTACTTTCTTTTCCTTGCACCCTCTAAAATTCGGAAAATTCGATGTTACCCATAAGGGCAGCATGCCCAAATTTTTATTTTTATTTTTCAGTAAATTTTTTTAAATGTTTTTGCAAATTTTTTTCATATGTATCTTATTTTTTAAATAGATGTTAATTATGTTTGTCCCAATTTTTTTAATTCGCCTCCTACTATGTAAACGGCAATGATGTTAAAGTTTTTTCACACAATATCGTAAAAAATACACACTCATATCGTTTGCATAATCGGAGGTGAAAAAAAGAAACCGTGACGAACATTATTAACATCTAGTGGTATCACCATTTATAGCCCAAATTTCATTTCGAATTTTCCCTAAAATTCCTTAAGTTATTATGATCATATATTGGAGCCCATTATAGATCACAATCATGAATCGAGCCCAATTACAATATTTTTATTTTTAGCCCATTTTCAGTAAATCCAATTTCCATTAATAATTTTATATTACGAAGAAAAATTTGGAATCAATAGCTATACTATTTATAATTTATTTTAAAACAGAATAGCCATTTATAATAGTAATACTATCTTTTTTCTCCCAAAACTACACCCTAATCCAGAAATGGAATAAATATATAGTTTCCACTATTTTATGTAACATATTTAATCACTTTAGTATAATATAATGTGTATATATTAATATAACTGCGAATCAATAATTATTTTGTTTCATTGATAAAAGGATGATTATGCACTAAATCTATTAGTCAATATATTACCATTTAAAAAAATAATTAATCCGAACAGATGTGTATAATCAATCACAACTCCTGTACATAAGATGTACATCAGACGGTCAACGCGTTGACCGGCTCAATGCGCGTTGACTCGGTCAAAGCGTTGACTAAAAAAATCGTGAAAACGGGTGATACTTTTTAGGGATACAACTGATACTTTTTTAATTTTGAATGATACTTTTTAGTGTTTCGATTGATACTGATCTTAACAGTTTTTTTCTTTATTTTTTTTCTGGCCAATACTTTTTATTGATATAAATGATACTTTTGGGCATTTGAAATGATATTTTACAGTATTATGAATGATACTAATTTTGACGAATTTTTTGGTCAAAGCATTAACTGGGTTAACACGCGTTGACCCGGTCAACGCTTTGACCGTCTGATGTACATCTTATGTACAGGAGACTTGCCCATAATCAATTAGTTGATAATGTGCAATCAATTATGAAATCTATTTTAAGAGATAATATATCTATTTTTATCTCTTATTTTAGGAGCTAACCAATCTTTTTTTATACCAAAATAGTTAGTGAAATTCCAAACACAGCCCCCGTTTTACTCTTTATAACCCCCACTAATTTCTAAAATATAAAAATAAATAGCATATGACCTGTTTATTTCTTGATCCCCAAAAATCTAAAACTATATCATAGCCCCAACCTACACTATAGCAACATCCATTTTTATATAACTAATTAATTTGAGCCTGATCAGCTAAAAGTAGAATTGTCAACTAGGTTGGGCCAGCCTAACCAGACCCAAGTCCGAGTGGGCTTTGAGTTCAAATGTCTCAACCCAACCCAGGCCCATTAGTGGAACGAGTTGGGTTGGGTGTTCTTAAATATATATGAGCCCAACCCAACCCAACCCATGAACGGGGCCTGATATGGGCCTGAGCTGGGCTGGAGTAGGCTTTAAATTTTTAAATGATGACATTAATTTATATAATTGTACTAAATGAATTCATTTATCATTTATTTAACAAGATACAATTAATAATATGATCTTATGGTATTAAATTTTAAAATTATAGTATGTTGAAATATTTTTTATATATGGTGAAATAAATTAAATTAAGATGGGTATGAAGTGGGCTTGAGATGGGCTTAGGCTGGGCCTGAATCGGGCCTTTGGTGGACTTGGGCCTGGGCTGGGCTGGGTTTAAAAAAAGGCCCATGTGAGCCCATTTTGTTAGGGCAAGCCCAACCCACTTAGCCCGTGATTTTCATGGGCTAGGTTGGCCCATAGCAGGCTTAGGCTGAGTCAGCCCGACCCATTTGACAACCCCAGCTAACAACATTCTCTTCATGATCAGACCATCGTCTTATTCAAAGCATATTAGCTTGAAGACTAGTCCACTATTGATTCAGGATAGTGCCATTATTGTGTGGACGGAGTGGTGGCCTATACTTTGATGTATTATCACATGAGATTATCCACTGTAACAGTTGTGTCATTAATTTATGTTCTTTTTACACACTTAAAAAACTAGTGAAATTACTTTATGTTCAAGTTCTGCACTCATCTTCATTTACTCACATAGCAATTTTGAGGGCAAGAAAACATGTCGTATCATTTTTTTGCCGAGTCAAAGAAAGGAGTGGTGACCATGTTCTCTGAGCACAAGAGATTATGATTTCTATGATATGTTTTAGGTTTTTGGGGGCTAGGGGTAAAAATATCGTATAAAATTTATTATATATTTTACATATCAGTAGGGGCTGTAAAGAGTAAAACATGAATGTGTTTAAAATTTTCCAAATAATTAACATATCTATACGCTTAACTAAAAGGTGGCCTAACAATATTTTTTTAGTTGTTTCTATATTCGGCCCAAATGATTATAAATATTTTTATCCAAAATGTGTTAAAACATTAGATATATATGGGATGGGGAAGGTTATCATGTATATGGGTCCCTAGTGTGTAAATTAGGAATCAATCATGTCCATTAATTTAGTGATTTGAACGGTCTAGGTTAATTGGGAGAATTGTTGAAAATCTACGCTTTTTATTTGCTTCATGATGCACAAGGGTAAACATGGATTTTATTATATTTAATTTTTAAGTTCCTATTTCAACGCCTATTAATTAGGGAAAATAAATCATCCATGACTCTCCTCCACGAAATCATGAACCAAGAAAAAAAATATTGATTCATGATTCATTAAATATCTTGAAAAACAAATCAAGAATCAAGTTTATTTTAAGGTGCATTTATAAACATTATTTTTTCAGCGGATACATTAAATTTTATTAGGATTTATTTTTAATTTCTAAATTATGATACGATGCTAATTTTATATTATATAATGCTTTAATTGTGTTTGATACTGCTACTTTAGTGTAATTCTGAATTTAATATTTTTATTATTTATTAGAGTTTATAGTGATGCAATTCATATTCAACAATTGATAAATGTACCAAATCAGTTAAAAAGCATTATCAATCACAAAATAAGCACTCATTCACTAAAAACAAACATTAATATTCAATAAATGAGTTGAAAATAACATAACATAGACAGTTTATAAAGCATCAAAATAACCAAAATGAAGCATTTCCACAAATATAAAAAATAATATCATGTTCGAATTTAAAACTAAATTAAATTTATCAGAAAAAATCATACTAATTTTTTTAATTCATGTAAATCACTGAAATCAAACAAGCTAAAAATTCAAACTAAAATTCAACAGTGCATTACCAACAAAAATAAAAAACACTAAAACAATAAAAAGAAGCATTAATATTAAAAAAATAAAAATGAAGCATTTTCACACAAATAAAAACGTTAATATTATATTCAAATTTAAAATTGAATTAAATTTATTAGAAAAATCTTACTAATTTTTTTAATCCATGTTAATCACTGGAATCAAATGAGCTAAAAATTCAAACTAAAATTCAACGGTGCACTACCAACGAAATTAAAAACACTAAAACAATAAAAAGAAGCATGAATAAAAAAAACAAAATGAAGCATTTTCACACAAATAAAAATGTTAATATTATATTCAAATAAAACTGAATCAAATTTATCAAAAAAAACTTACTAATTTTTTTAATCCATGTAAATCACTGAAATTCAAATGAGCTAAAAATTCAAACTAAAATTCAATGGTGCATTACCAACGAAAATAAAAACACTAAAACAATAAAAAGAAGCATTAATATTATATAAAAAAAAACAATTATTAAATTATTAAAACATCTAAACCAACAAATGAAATGTGTACACTCACTTGCAAAAAAATTTAATACATATATTTGGCTCAAGACATTGAATTAAAATTATCCAAACAAAATATTACTATTTTTTTTTCTTAATCCACACTGATGTTCTTATTTTCGTTCGTTTTTTTTTTTTTTTTTTGCGAGATAATCCACATTTCTCCACATTGAGTTGAATGCACGAAAAATTCCCTAAGTTTGATTCAAAAACGAAGAATATATGCTAGTTAGAAAACTAATAGAAAGACAATTAAAATAAAAAAGGAAAAAATCGTGAATGGAGCTAATGATAATTTATTAGGATATCAATTAATCTTGTATGACAAAAATGACCTTTTCCATAATTAAGAAAAAGATCTATATTAATAAAAAAACTAATCCTAACCAATCATGTATTTAGATCTAATGGATATAATTAATTCCTAATTTACACATGAGGAATCTATTTATATTTGATCCCTCCTCTATATGGGATTAGCCACCCCATGAGGTACTACCTCATCTATCACAAAATCTTTATTGGGGCACTTTCATATGTCACAATAGACCTCAGCCAGTTACCGGTACCTCTATCCTTTCTTCTGTTAGCTATCTCAACTCTTTGAGTCGAGTTCTATTCTAGTTGCTATAATCAAATTATATCATTGAGTTGTGAGTGGACTATATAAACATACATATGGAAAGAATGGATTCGCTCTTGGGTTGGGTTCAGCAGGATTATTCAAAGTCTAATAAAGGGGAGAAGAAGGAGAGGCTAAGGGTCCAGCCTCTGATCCTGAGCTAGAGACCATCCCCATCATAGGACAATGATGAGTAGGCACTTCGCCTATCCGCACTAACATTCGAAACTTTCCTACATTACGACATATCACTCACATTCTATTTTTGACTACTTCTTGGATGAGAACTCCTAGCCGACGTGGGTAGGGAAAGAAGTAAGTGAAGCAAGGGCGTTAAAGCTAGGATTTTTCATCTCAATTTTCCCTGTGACAGATCATCTCACCTTTTGAATCCCTAGAAGGCAGATTCAAAACTGAAGCTCTATCCGGCAGCGAACTTTATTTCGTTGTAAAGAATGAATATTCGTTTAGTTAAGGAACTGCTATGTACTTTAAAAGGAGGGAATAAGATTTTTCGTTCTCTTTCTTGGTCCTACTCCGATCTCATGGAGCTCAAAGAAGCAACGCTCAGTGGCTCGTTCCTCAACTGAAGCGGAATCTCTTACATACTAAGATTGAAAGAATGAGTTTAGTCCACTGAAAGAAAGACACATAGAAGTGCCCCAATAGAGATATTATGACAGATGAGCTAGTACCTCATGAGGTGGTTAAGAATATATCGATATATATAAATAGATTATTTATATGAAAACGTGTTCAAATTTATATAGTTCAGTAAGATTTTCCAATTTATCCCACAAATAATAAATTATCTTTTTTATGTCTATTTATATAAAAAAATACATATTATCTATATCTATCTAAATAAAGGTATTAAAAATCTATCTGTTATAAGACACAAAATACATATCTTATTATGTTTATATATTGAATTTTATAATTTTATCTATTTATAGTTCAGACAATGTATGATATTAAAAATTACAGGTCAAGATCGGTTACATGAGATCCTCTAGCTTAAAGTTTATGAGTGCCAACTGTATATCAAACATCAAAATTATTAGTTTTTCTTTCATTTTTTCGTCAATTTTAATTTATTTTGGTTTAGTATGTTAATGCTATCATTTAGCACTAAGTGTTTTTAGATTATTATGATCCTTAAGGCAAATCAATAGCATAAATATTTAGGTTTTTTAAGTTTTAAAGACCATGTCCTGGACATGATAACATGAACATTCCTCTGTCAATCTGATCGAAGATCGTAGAATGTACTTGAGCATGTTGTGAACATGATCATGTACATAGTTGTCCAAAAAGATTCCAAGAGACATGTCAAGCTAATTTCAAGGAGTTGAATTTTTCTATTGAAGATGGACATTTCAAAATAGAAGATGCCTCGTTCAAGATGAAGATCAAGATGGAAGAATGCGAGTTTTATTCAAAGAAGACTTCTAAACTAGGGTAGTCTGAATCAAACTAGGAATGCTTCCTTTTAGAGTTTGATTCAATTTAGGACTTTCTAATTACCTTGTTTAGGTTATACTTTGTTCTTATAAATAGCCTGAGAATCAAACTAGTTAGTAGTCGATGATTTTTCATATGCAGAAGATTTAGAGAGTCTAAAAAGACTTCATATTTGAAGCATTTAGCATACAGTTTAGACTAGGTTTGATCCTTGTGATTATTGTGTGTCTAGTCTGTGTTTGAAATTCTTTCATGCACACTTAAAGGAGTATCGGGAGAGATTTTTTGTGGGAACTAGAGGGAGTCTAGATTGTGAGGAGATCTCACAATTCAGTCCATGGAAAGGGGTTGTAGTGGGTAAGAAAATGGTCGAGTGACGGGAGGTCTTCGTGTAACAACATTTGTATCCTTACAACAAATAGTGAATTATTTCTCACGAACTTGAAAAGTTCCCCTGACGTAGATCAATTGATCGAATAGGGTTACCATCCTCATGTTATTTATTGCTTAAAATTTTTATCATTCTAACCTTGCATGTTAACAACAATATACATGTACATGTTTGTGAACATGTTTATCGCCGCACAGTTTATGTAATTTCATAGTATAATTTTACATTATTATTTTTAGGGTTTATTCTACCTAATTAAGATCTAAATCCAAACACCAGTAATACAAATATATCAATTGATATGTGTTTGGATTTAAATATTAATGTCTTACAAATTTTTATCTGTAACATTATCTGACACACGTTTTTGTGTCTACTAATTAATTGTAAATTTAGTTGAGTAGTTTCCACAATGAAATTCATAGGGTTAATTGCCAAAAAATGCACCACCTTTCAACGAATTTGTAAATTAGACACCACTTTTCAAACGTTTCAATAATGACACAACCTTTCATTTTGTAGCAAAATAGACAACCTTTTTTTTCTGGCCACCGAAAAAATGACGTGGCTTTACTTATTTCCTACGTGGACTGGGACTTCTATGTGTACTTGCCACGTCAATGTTTATTTATGGGTTGATTGCCAAAAAATGCACCACCTTTCAACGAATTTACAAATTACACACCACTTTTCAAACGTTTCAATAATGACACAACCTTTCATTTTGTAGCAAAATAGACACTCTCTTTTTTTCGGCCACCGATAAAATGATGTGGCTTTACTTATTTCCTATGTGAAATAACAAAACAATGAAAAAAAATCACCTTTCAATTTGGGCATCGGTAGAAACCTCTGGTATATGGACTTTCAATATTCGAAAGTTTTTAACAAATTCAAGAGGATTTCTCGTGAGAAATTAGGGTGAAGAATGTGTGGACTTTAAATTTAATGTGTGTTTAATTCTCAAATCTTTAAGCTCAAAATGACGACGTTTTCTCAAGTTGGAGTCCCAATCCACGTAAGAAATAAGTAAAGCCACGTCATTTTGTTGGTGGCCGGGAACAAAAAAGGGTGTCTATTTTACTACAAAATGAAAGGTTATGTCATTATTGAAACGTTTGAAAAGTGGTGTCTAATTTGCAAATTCGTTGAAAGATGGTGCATTTTTTGGCAATTAACTCAAAAATAAACATTGACGTAGCAAGTACACATAGGAGTCCCAGTCCACGTAGGAAATAAGTAAAGCCACATCATTTTGTCAGTGACTGGAAAAAAAAGAGGGTGTCTATTTTGCTACAAAATGAAAGGTTGTGTCATTATTGAAACGTTTGAAAAGTGGTGTCTAATTTTTAAATTTATTGAAAGGTGGTGCATTTTTTGGCAATTAACCCAAATTCATATTACTTAATTTCTAACGAACTTGATGGTTAATATATCTAAGAAAATAGAAAAGAACGTATCTCAAATTTTCGATAAAAGAAAAAGAAACAATGTACATGTACTTTGAACGTTGTTATATACTTATATATATTTTAATTTTAATGTTTTTATTTTATTTCTTTTATACTTATTGTTAGAATTTGTTGCATGAAAAGTTGTGAATTTCGGATGTAAACAACAAAGTTGTAAGTAATGTTGAATCCAGTGTTTCCACTATGCCTTTAACATGCAGCAGAAGAATAAATAACACTTTGCACAAAATATGTTTTAAATCACACACCTTACGGTGTGTGATTGCCTCAGGACGAAATTCACTAACATAAGTGAAATACAAAAACAATACAAGTGTTGTCTCGATTCACTCCCTTGACAACACTGCATAGAACATACAAGAGATCTATCCTACCTTCACTCACTTGAATAATCACTCGAACAAATACTATCTAAACATATAGATAGAAACAACATGTCAAACTAAATCCTAACACTCTAAAATTTGACTATCTAACCTACACACAACTGAAACTAATCTTCAGTTGATTGGGACGCTAGGCAGATGTCGGGAAGGATGTCTTGGATCTTCAAGACGACACTAGATGCAAGATTCAGAGCTTCTCACAAACCACAGTGATAACCTACTTACATGAATGATTTTAAGGTCCAATGAGACCTTAAATACTTCCTCCATCTTGCTCCAGCAGTTGCTCCACGATCACAAGAGGTGTGGCCTTGAATTAACCGTATTCCACTTCCCATTGCTATAGTGAACTTGAGATAACCGTCTTCTGTATTGCGATTCACACGTTCTTCAACATCGTGTAATGGTGGCCGTTACTGTAGTGATCCACATTCACCCACAACAGTTAGTGTTCAAGGAGTGGGAACATCATGTACCCTATAAATTCAGAACAAATTTTGACCAATTCAAAATCAAATAATATCCACGATTTAATACTGAATTAAATCAACAAAAAATCTCTAAATATGTGGAAAATAATATGTGACACAAATCACAAAATAATTAGAATAATTTAAAATAAATTAATCCTAAATAATAGGAAATGATAAGGTTAGCATTCAGAGAGTTGTACTCGATGTCACGAGAATGACGACATACATCCGATACAACATTGACTTCGATGTTATTAAACGAAGTGATAACATCATCTAGAATATATCATTCTCAACAATCTTCCCCTTAAGCTTATCATTTATTCACAAAACATAAAAAGTTCAATATATACAATTTGAGCTGCAGCGGAATACAATCAAAAATTGGAGTTCAAAAACTCCCCTTAAGGTCTGCTCTCCCTTAAGTTATTGCATGTAAAAATACAACAAATATATACAAGTGGGTAATTATCCCCTATACAGAAACTCAATGTTGAGAACATTCTGAAGTTACATAAACTGTGCAGACATGTTCAACATCATGTACATATACATTATTGTGAACATACAAGGTCAGAATATATAAACTGAAAGCAAGTAAATGGCATGAGGTTAATAGCCCTGTTCGATCAACCGATCTACGTCAGGGGGACTTCACAAGTATGTGAGAAACAATTCACTACTTCTTTGTATGGTTACAAAGGCTATTACATGAAGACCTCCCGTCACTCGACCTCTTTCCTACCCACTATAACTTCTTTCAATGAACTGAATTGTGAGCTCCCCTCACAACCTAGAATCCCTCTAGTTCCCACATGAGATCTCTCTCGAGACTCCTCTAAGTGTGTATGAAATAGATTCAAAAATAGACTAGAAAAATAACGATCAAAAGATCAACTCTAGTCTAACAATACAGAATACCTAATGCTTTAGATGTGAAGTCTTTTGGACTCTCAAAATCAGTTCTGTGTATTCGTGTATGTGCGTGCGTGCCACTTAAACTAGTTTGATTCCCAAGCTGTTTATAAATGAGAGACATATCCTTAACAAGGTAATCAGAAGTCCTAATCTGACTTGAATTCAATAAGAAAAACTTTCCTTAATTAATTCGGACTTTCTTGGTTTAGATATCTTCATTGAATAGAACTCCTACTTTCCTTCTTTGATCTTCATTATGAACAAGGCAGCTTCTATTCTGAAACGTCCATCTTGAATCTGCAGCTTCAACTCCTTGAATCTAACATGGTATGTCTCTTGTAAACTCTCTGGACAACCATGTACATGATCATGTTCATGAACATAATTAAGTACATGTCTTGATCTTTAATCAGATTGGCAGCGGAATGTTCTTTGTAATGTCCAGAACATGGTATTCAAACGTGAATAACCAAAACCTTTTGTGTTCTTTTGATATTACCATAGAAATCATGACAATCTCGAACACTTGAGTGCAGATGGCACTAACATATTCTCAACATACAAATCATCACATATTTTAAAACATGCGAATAAAAGAATATTAATGTTGAGATCATTCCCAACATAAATCACCACACATTTTAGAAATATGCGAACATAATATATATCAAAATCATCAAACCAACGCTGATGATTAAAAGACATAATTATCTAAGGATATTCAAACGTGGATACCCAACAAAATAACCCACATGTGTCCAGCACATAAAAAAAAACAAAGATGTACACACCATCCAAAATAAACTGTGTCCAGCACAAACATAAACATTAGAACTTGAAATTGTTTTTAACAAAGAAAATCAATTTTTCTTCTTATCCTTAGCAGCAGCTTTCCTAATCTTCCCAACATCAGCATCCCCAACACCAGAACTATCACCAGCAGTTACTCCCTCTTTTTTGTGCATAAAGTACCCCTTGAAGAGCATGACAAAGCTTACTCATGGTATTGGTGAGAATTGTGCTTTGATGGATCATAGAGTCTATTTGAGAGATATGAGCATTTTGAGAACCTGCACAGATAGAGTCACCAAATGTGAAGAGCCACTTGCAATATCACTTTCAGACCTTGGAGGGGAAAGATGAGCCTCTGGAGCAATATCATGTCCAACATCAGTAGAAGCAGCTGTAGAGGTCATAACAGAGGTGTAGGGAAGATCAATCACACGATCATCATTTTCTTTTAGCTTGATGATTGAGATAGTGAAAGTTTCAGTCACTATCTTCTTCTTATTGATCTTCACACATTGCTCTGTGAGGATAATATAGATGAGATAGGGAAAGGGTAAAATGCTGGTGGCTTTAGTCTTGACAGTCGCTTTCAACATGCAGTCAAAGATGCAATCTCCAAGATTGAAGGGGATCTTGGTACCAAGTTTGAAGAGTAGCATGGCTTGATCAACTATGAGGACTGAGGAGTTTGAGGTAGGAAACCAATTATACACAATAAGTTTGTGTAAAATAGTGTAAAAGAAGCTGGTGAGCTTGGAAGTGGAAATTTTGTTAGTCTACTTAGTCACAAGGCCTCCAATCACAGTCGACACAACATCATCAATTAGATCTAAGCTAACAACATCAGAATCACAACCTAGACCTAAGAATTTATTGATTAGCATGGGGTTAAACATATAAACTTTATCTCGCAAATAGATTTCCCCATATTTTCTCTTAGACCGATCACCCATATCGGGAGACACATTACAGTAAAACTCAGCAATAACTTTAGGATTAAAAGATGATAGCTCAGTCACAGACTTCCATAAACCCCTCTCTTTCAAGAAAGCATCCATCCCATATTTTTTAAAGCTAAGCACATCTATTTGTTTTTCAACACACATGGGACGAAGAATAATAGATTGATGTAGGGATTTAGCATGCTTGGAGTAAAAAAACTTTACTAAAAGTAGATGAGACATTGTGAGGGGAACCTGGAGGGTAGACTGGATCAGAATCACCTGAGTCAACATCATCTTTGACTTCAGCCGAGTGAGGAGGTGAGGGAGTGACAATTTGTCTTGTCATTTCGGAAGAGACCATCTCTGGAGAAAAGTCTAGAGAGGCGGCTTTCTTCTTGGAGCCAAAGGGGGCTCCAGGCATTCTTTGGCCTTTCAATGTTGGACCTAGAAGATCGGATTTGTCGGGAACATTGACCTCAGGCTCAGGAGAGCGAAGCTCTTCCTGAAATTCAACATCAGCCTACACATCATCAATGACTTCATCTGTTGGTTTTTCATAAGGGTTCTCCTCTTCGTCAGACTCATCTTTTAGAGATCTCACATATTTCTTCTCCAGCTTGAGAGTTCTTCTTGCCTTTTTGGTCGAACCTTCACCAACCTCCTCCTTGACATGCACATTGCTGGCTGTGAAGTCATTTAGATTTACGACTAGGATAACTTTTCTTCTTCTCCGTAAGAGTTCGATCGTGTGTCTCTAAATCTGGATCTATGGGGTTCCATTCTTCACCTAAACCACCTATTGAAGTGGTATAGGGTTTATAACAATGGTTTTTTAGGAACACCACTTTCTTCTATGACGCATCAACTTGTTCTCTTGGTGGTGAGGAGGGCTTGTCAGACTCAGACTTTAATTCTTTAGAAGTCACGCCTACTGTCGCAGTGACTACTATAGTGAATGTTACAGATGGAGTGAGGGCTAAAGTTCCAACATGCGTGGAAGCAGAAGATAGAGTACCCATCGTCTTCTCAAACATTTGCTTCATCATTTCATAAATGGTAGATATATCTTTGGGTTCTGCCATTGATGTCTCTATAAAAAACTTAAGGAGAGAAAAGAGGAGAGGAAAATGGATGCTAAAAGGTCTCGAAAAAGATTAGTGAGAGAAGTGAATAAATAATTGTCCTTAAGAGGATATATACACATGTTTCCCTAAAAAATTGGAACAACTAAAGCGTCCCATCAATCGCTTTTTTTTGCTTATCACATTAAAATGTTCAAAAAGTGAAAAATGGATAGGGTTATCACAATAAAGATCAGTACTTATCACAATAAAAATTCAAAAAGTGATCTTATAGGCCCCTTTTTTTATAAAAATAAGATAAACCACACACAAAAATATACTTAATAATATTCAAGTAATAATTTTCTGAAATATATGGTCTCACTACACTTCAGTAACAACATCGGCTACAACATTAAGGAAATAGTGAATCAAACTAAACAATTTATTTTCCCCTTTTTTAGAGGGACACATTGTCGTAGTAAGCACCATGTGTCTTCTTACTTAGTAAAAATAATTGATCTGAAACATATTACCTTACCACATTTTGGCGGAACCCAATGGGACCCACTCGTGCTTTTTCTATCATCAAAATCTCCAGCCCAATCTGAATCACTATAACCAACAAGACTTGTGTTAGTGTCCTTGATATACCTGATACAAAAGTCGATTGTCCCAACAACATAGCGAATTATTCTTTTAACTGCTTTTAAGTGTGACTCTTTAGGTTGAGACTGGTATCTAACACACTCCGACACTGAACATGATGTCAGATCAGCTACTAGTCAAATGGAGTAGGCTTTCTATCATTTCTCGATACATTGTTGGGTCAACATCGACTCCAATATCATCACGGCTCAACTTTTCGGACGATCCCATTGGGGTTCGCATTGAATTGGGAACTTCAAGACCAAAGCGTTTGTAATATCCCAGATTTTTGAGTAAGAAATAGAGAATCCTTAAGCATAATTAAGAAGTTAAGGAAGATATTTTAATAAGGTTTAAGTGAAGTCAAATGTAAGTCACGACTTTAGGGGTCATTATTTGTGAAATCGTCTTTTTAAAAATTTTGATCCTGACTTTGTTATGACCGATTTTGGTCTTGTTGGAAAGGTTTCAACCTATGGAGTGTGTCAGTACTTTCAAATTTTTTTTTAATCTGAGGTCATTTGAGGTCCCGGTGATGAAAATGGTATTAAGAAAGTAAATGAATAGTAATTTCCGCGTGCGTTCGTGTTTTGAGAAATTTACAAAATCCTTCTCATTGATCCGAGAGTTGTTCTGTCAAGCCTATCTTATGAGAAATGACCCAAGGAATCCATTCGCGTTCACAGATTTTCAATCTGAGGTCAATCGAATGCTTGGGAGTCAAATCTGTCAGTCTGAATTAATAGTAAAAGTAATTTTTTAAAAGAGAATCTTTTCTCATTTCTCTTCAGACAACATCTTCTTCATCCCGAGTTAGATTGGTTCAATAGTACTCGAGCTAACAAGTCTCTCGGTATTTTTGGATTTCGTGTCTGAGGTCATTTGGACCTCGACATCCAATAAAGAAACTTTTAACCGAGCCTGGAATTACTTTAGCAGTATTATTCTACTGCAATGGCTTCCTCCGGAAGCCACCTTTTTTCCCTATAAATAGAGCCCCCCTCCTTTTTCACTTTCTTCACACCAAATTCACCATTCCTCTTTTATTCTTGAGAGAGAAAGTTGAGTGAAGGCTTCGAGTCGAGCGAGGAGCATTCTTTGTGAGTGTTCCTCCAAGGCGACGAGCAGAGTAGCGGGGAAGGAATGTGGTGGAGGAAGGTGCTATCGGACGGCCAAGAGCTGGACCGACCTTCAGCTTTTGTCGAAGGACAAGGGTGCCGTTGAGATGCATTAGGTGGCTCTGCCGCAACTGCGACTCGACGAGATACCGACGCTAGCCATCTTCTTTCGACGCACTCGACTTCATCCATTCTTTTTTGTCAACCCCGGATCCTATTTCTTTCTTGTTCTTCTAAATTACGTATTTTATTTCCATTCTTCGTTATTCTTATTATTTGGCGTTGTTATCGTTTATTTCATTAATTCCGTTCAAATCCGCTTAAGTTTTGTATTTCAATTCTCATCGTAATTTTTGAGTTAATAGCATGCATGTCATTATAGTGTCGATTTCAAGTAATCAAGCATACTCATTTTATTTTCAAATGTTGAAGTGTTCATCGATCTTCGTCGAAATGTTTTCCAGTACAAGAAACCCAGAAATCACAAAAGTCCAGGTCCGCCGCCGCAGGGAACCCAGCCGGCGCTAGGGTACCCCCTCACCGAAGGACATCCCGTGGTCATGGAGTGCCCCGCTGATGCGCGGTCATTTTACGGTCAGAATAAATCTCAAGAGAGACTTATCCTTGTGCCCACAGCGGGCGTAGCCAGCAATGTGAGTAAAGGGTCGATCCCATGAGGAGCTGCGAATCCTATCTTCCAATATCACCAATTCCAAAAGTTGAGGGTTTTTGTGGTCTCCGTACTTCGTATGTAAATACTTTAAAGTAAATCTTGCAAAAAATAGAAATAAAACGAAACAAAGAAAAATAAAGAAAATAATTAGTAGTAAAGTATGCCGGATTAGAACTTCGAATCAAACTTAACAAATATTTTCCCGATCATGGGCACACCGATTTCTTATGTGAATTAAACCATCCAGTTAAAGGCACCCGAATTTCTTCATTTGTGCCCAATCTATCCTTTCAGATTAGATTAGAGGTGATTTCTCGTCCCCTAAACCCTAACTTATTACCCAACCCCGATTTCTCATTTGATTGTAAGCAACAAGCAGCTTTATGCCCTAGACAAACCCAGATCTATTGCAAACACTAATTTCTCGTGTGCCCACAATACCCCGTGATGTACCCAGTCCCTTTATGGTCAACACACAGTTACGATTCATTGACCATATATAGATTTAGCGTGCCCAATTCCAATTAACGAGTGATCAGCCACATTAATTAATTAGCTCAACATGCTTAAGTACAACAAAGAAATCAATACACAACAGAAACCAAATTCACACAGTGTTATGCCCAAACTGCCTCACGGTTTTTTCATGTTTGTTAAGTTATCATCTCCATTCAATCCGGAATAAAAGATCTAGCCACGCATGCTAGACATAAACATAAAGACAATAATTAAAGACATGAAATTAAATAAAAACTTACTGAAATAAATAAGAAATAAGTCTCGACTCCAACGTCGAACTTAACAACATAAATTGGAAATCCTACGTTCTGAGGGCATAAGGCCCAGGGAAACTGCTAGAAAATAAAGAACTAAAACTAAAATTATGGATCTGGACGATTTGTTGTGTTCTCAAATTTTTATGTCATGCATGAATTATCCTCTCTAGTGGTACTTATACAGGTATAGGTCGAATTCCTAGCATCCTTGGGCCATAAGTAAGTTTGAAGCTCAAATTAGCCCATGAAAGACTTTAATTCTGGACTTTCTGTCGGTGTGCCCATTCTTTCCTTTTGTGGCAGCTGTACTTTCCTTGTATGAACAGATCAACTTTTCTTGCATGGACAGGTCAACTTTCCTTGTAGAGTAGATTCTGATTCTATCTCTTCAGCTCACGCCCACAGGAGGACGCTTTCCTTGTGGAGAAGATTGATCTTCTAGAAGCTTCAAGATATATTCTCCAGATTTGGTAATATCCTCTTTGACATGATCTTATTTCCTTATTGAACGAAATCTGGAATATCTTGGATGACTTCTGCCGAACTTCTCGCATTGTGCCCATAACAAGTCTGCCAAGTTTAGAATCTCTTCGAGCCTTGTGGGCAAATGGCCATTTCTCAACAACATTGAAATGCGATGGACTCTACAAGTTGGAACCTTTCATGGACATTAGTGCTATGAAAATCTCATCGAGCTTGCATCATCATATTTCAGCTCCAAAATGCCCACAGTGCGTGATTTTGCTCTCTTCATGCCCCTGCTCATATTTCTGGCTCTTTCCGACTCTAAAACAACAAAAACAAGGACAAAAGAATGAGAAAAATACTCCAAAAATAAGAGATAAATTGGACTTGTCACCCGCCAGCGCTGGGTCCTCTACCAGCGTGGGGAGCATCATTTTGTGGGCCGCCAGCGCTGGTCCCCTCCGCTGGCACTGGTGTCCCATTTCCAAGTATGTTTTGAAAAAATTTTGAGTTCTTCCAACCTTTAATCCCCGTATTTTATCAAGTTATAAAGTCATACAATCGGTAGTAAAGTCTTAGTTAAGGATAGAAGGGTTTAATTTCAATTTAAGTTCCATTAGAACTTAGGATCTTCAAATAGATCGCTAAGTCAATAATTGACTTTTGTAGTAAAAGGTGAACCCCGTGGAGAGCCGGGAAAAGATTTTCAGCTTGTTGCTTCGTCCTCTGCTCCGTGATCGAGGTGGGTAATTCTCTACTCGTCTATTGTTTGAGCTAATAAGCTCGAGAAGCATGATAGGGCAAGATGAAATATCCAATTAAATGTTTTGCTCTGCCTGATTGATCTCTGTACAAAGGAAGGAAGGAAATAAGTTATAATGAATTATTATTATTAATTGAGCTCCTAAGCATGTTTGGATATTTTATTAATGTCTAGCATGAGTTATTGAGAATTACTTATTCATTGCAATAAGTTATTATATATGTGATCATGATCTTGAGATTAATGTTGATATTTTGCTAAAGATTGTACAGATGAGTAATGCCTTCTTGGGTAGTATTAAAATCCCTTGTAGGCTTTGAAATCATGCTTGATTTAAAGGATTAGTCCTAGATGTTATACTCTAGGCCTGATTATGCTAGCAAGGCTAAGAAATGAAGGATTATATTATTAGATCCCTTATAAGCTATGAATCTCGTTGATGATTGAAGGATTAGTCCTAGATGTTATACTCTAGGCTTGATTATGCTATCAAAGTTAAGGAAGAAAGGATTGTGTTATGTGATTAAGTAGGATTATGAGCTCAAAGGATTGTGATTTTAAATCACCAAGATGTGATCCTTGATATACTAAGGGAGTCACTACTGGGTAACCTCCTCATATACTCAATAGGGTATTTGAGGTGACCTCTCTCTTATCCTAAGGCATGCCTAAGGGTGCAGTAGACATCAGGTTTGAGCCAAGAAGGGCCCAAAGGAAAAAGAAAAGGTTTTGCGGATATGGAGAGGGCTTTTGTGTTTTACTCTCCATATACCGCCAGTTGTTGATTGGATATTTTCTAAAGTTTTATTAAAGAGTTTTATTTAAAAACCCACTGAGTACATTAGTGCCTATGCCTTCTTTTTCAAATATTTTTCAGGTTAAGATGTTGAGGATGTTGGTGGTTGTGGATGTGGGTTGACTGCCAAGATCTTATTTTGTTAATTTAAGTATTCGAATCCCCACTATGAATTCTGCTACTCTGATAAACCTTATCTATAACTCTTAGTACTATTATCCATATTTAAATTCCTATGAACATCTCTAAGACATGATTAATCATGATTATATATATATTGATGCCTAATTTAAGTTATAACTTTGCTCCTCGATTCCTGATTTACTTTCCGCCTATGAAGAGGCTCGAGCATGATTTTTCTGTTTATTCACTTTGACCTATGAATGGGTTTATACTTGTTGGTATCTGATTAATTGGCCTTGTTCCGTTTGCTTCACCTAGAAATATTTAAACCCTTCTTTGATCGAGCGATTTCAAGATTATTACCTATCTTTCGAAAGTACTACCCTAATTAAGTACCTTTTTCATTAATCTTCCGCTTAATTGTTAATCTCCTTAATCAACACCTCGTCCCCATTAATTAATCCCAGTCTCGGGACTGGGCTGTTACAATGTTTGATCATATTTTTGGCATACTTGCGTTGTAAGATAAAGATCTCATCTTTATCCTGCTTGATTTGTAGTCCAAGGAAATAAGTCAATTCCCCTACCATGCTTATTTCAAACGTGATGCTTACCACATCAACAAACTCTTTAAGAAGGTTAGAGCAGGTAGAACCAAACACAATGTCATCAACATAGATTTGTGCAACTGTGATGTGCTTATGTATCTTTTTAATGAACAACATTTTATCAACTTGCCCTCTACAAAAACCAAACTCAATTAAGAACTCAGTAAGTCTTGCATACCAAGCTCGATGAGCTTGTTTAAGACTATACAAGGCTTTTTTCAATTTTAGGACATGCATCGATTTTTTTTTTGCACTCAAATCCTTTTGGTTGTTCCACATAAGCTTCCTCATTTAAAATACCATTCAAAAATGCACTTTTTACATCCATTTGATGTAAGGTAAAGCCAACATGATATACAATAGCAAGTAGAAGACGAATAGACTTAATTCTGGTAACGGGAGCAAATGTTTCATCATAGTCAATTCCTTCTACTTGGGTATATTCTTGTGCCACAAGTCTGGCTTTGTTCCTGACAACATTCCCTGACTCACCGGTTTTATTTTTAAAGATTCATTTATTTCCTATCACATTTTTATTTTTAGGTCTAGGAACCAATTCCCAAACATCATTTCTAACAAACTGAATGAGTTCATCATGCATGACATCTATCCAAAATTCATCCTTTAAGGCTTTTTTGACATTCTTTTGTTCAATATTGGATAGGAAACATGCAACAGACACAAGGTTACACACTGATGACATGCACACAACTTTTACCATTTCAGCAACTTCGATAGAGCTCTTTGTTCTAGTTTGAACCCCTTGAGACTCATCTCCAATGATTTAGGAATTTGGATGATCTTTCTTGATTCTCTTCGGTAGATCACGTCTTGGTTCATTTTGGGAGAAAGTGTAGAGATCATCATCACTTTCTGAAGTTGAACCAGAACTGGGAGTCTAAGGTGATGTTGTCTTCTTTCTTGATGATGGAGAGACAACATTCCTGACATCAGGACTGCCAAAGTTACTTTTGTCAACTTCACTTGGGTTCTTTCTTGCGACTTCAGGTCTCTCAAGAAGGTATGAGACATCATCTTCTTCAGTTCTAGACGTTAGCCCTGCATGATCATCGAAAACAATATTAATTGAATCTTGGACAACTTTGGTTCTCAAGTTTAACACAAAATATGCTCGGCTATTTTGAGCATATCCCAGGAATAGTCATTTATCACTTTTGGAGTCAAACTTTCCCAAATATTCTCTATCATTCAGAATGTAGCACACACATCCAAACACATGGAAGTATTTGAGATTTGGCTTCCTATGCTTCAAGATCTCATACGGAGTCTCTTTTCTTCCAGGATGAAGGTAAACTCTGTCCCAGATGTGGCAAGCAGTGTTGACTACCTCAACCCACAGTTTCTTAGAGAGTCCTTTTAACTGCAACATTACACATGACATTTCTTGCAACGTTTGATTCTTTCTTTCCACAACTCCATTTTACTTTGGAGTCTTAGGGGCAGAGTATTCATGAAAGATCCCTTTCTGTTCACAGAAATCGTCAAAGGTAGTATTCTCGAATTCTCTTCCAGATCAGTTCTTACATAGACAATGTTAGTGTCATACTGCAGACACATTATGTGGTAAAACTTTTTGAACATCTTAAATGTCTCAGATTTATCTTGCAAAAATTCTACCCAAGTGTAGTGTGAAAAATCATCAACAATGACAAGGATAAACCGTTTATCGCTCATACTTTTTGTGTCAACTGGCCCCATTAAGTCCATGTGTAAGAGTTCAAAACAGCTAGTAGTGCGACATTCACCTAGACTTTTATGAGACATTCTAGTTTGCTTTCTCTTTTGACATGCACTGCACATAACATCATGCTCAAAAGTTAGCTTAGGTAAACCTCTAACCGTATCTGAATCAACAAGGTTTTTCATGTTTACCATGCTTACATGACCAAGTTTTTGATGCATCAATTGTGTTTCATTATTCACAGTCATGTTGTATTTTTCATCTTTAACAGCATGGTAACAATTGTCGGAAGCACGACTTCCAAACATAATGCATTTGTCATGTTTGTCAAAAACTTCACAAGTATTTTTATCAAACTTAACATGCATTCCATCATCACATAGCTGACTAATGCTGATCAAGTTAGCTGTTAAACCATCAACATGCAGGACATTTTGAAGTTTGGGAAAATTCTTAACATTCAGAGTACTCTTACCAACAATACTTCCTTGAGCACCTCCACCATAGCTGACTTTGCCTTTGTTGGTTGTTGTGTAGTCTTTAAGAAATTCCCTATTACCTGTCATGTGTCGAGAACATCCATTTTTGAAGTACCATGTACCGGTAATGTTAGCCTTCAAAGAGGTATACACAACATTGCAATTGTATTTCACTTTCTTTGATCATTTCTATTTTTGGCTTCTCGATGTTCTAACTGATGTTGTTCTTCCAGCTGCAACATCATCATGACATCTGAAGCAATATGGTTTAATATGATTAGGCTCTTAGTAGTAATGGCACACATATATTTGATTTTTTGAACTTCCACATTACTTCTGATCTACGTCTTCTTTAACATTTTTGCCTTTGCTCTTAAGTCGTCCATTGTGTTTCTGGAGTTAACACAAAATTACCATCAGGACCTTCCATCCTGGGTAGTATCCATGGTTCAATAATTGTCATCTATGCTCTTTTATCGATAGATTTGATGTAAATCTTCATTCAAGATTTCCACATGGTATAATTTCTGCCATTACTATCAAGGGCAAGAGAACGACATTGACTGATCTGAATATCCATCATGAACTTCAAACAACATCTAATCGAGTACTTAGTGTGGCAAATACAGGCTCTTGATGCCATTTGTTAGAATTTGTTGCCTAAAAAGTTGTGAATTTCGAATGTAAATAGCAAAGTTGTAAGTAATGTCGAAGCTAGTGTTTCCACCATGCCTTCAAGATGCAGTGGAAGAATAAATAACACTTTGTACAAAATATGTTTTAAATCACACTTCTTACGGTGTGTGATTGCCTCAAGGCGAAATTCACTAAGTGAAATACAAAAATAATACAAATGTTGTCTCAGTTCACTCCCTTGGCAACATTGCATACAACATACATGAGATCTATCCTAGCTTTACTCACTCGAATAATCTCTCGAACAAATACTATCTATACATATAGATAAAAACGACACGTCAATCTAAATCCTAAGACTCTCAAATCTGACTATCTAACCTACACACACAACTGAAACTAATCTTCAGTTGATTAGGAGGCTAGGTAGATGTCGGGGAGGATGTCTTGGATCTTCGAGATGACACTAGATGTAAGATTCAGAGCTTCTCACAAACCATGGTGATAACCGCCTTCTACATTGTCTTCAACATCGTGTAATGGTGGCAGTTATTCTAGTGACCTACATTCACCAGCAACGGTTAGTGTTCAAGAAGGAGCGAGAACATCACGTCCCCTATAAATCCAGAACAGATTTTGACCAATTCAAAATCAAATAAATCCACGATTTAATACAGAATAAAATCAACAAAAAATCTCAAAATATGTGGAAAATAATATGTGACATAAATCAAAAAATAATCAGATTAATTTAAAATAAATTAATCTTAAATAATAGAAAATGATAAGGTTAGCATCTAGAGAGTTGTACTCGATGTCATGAGAATGACGGAACACATCCAATAGAACATTGACTTCGATGTTATCAAAGAAAGTGATAACATCATCCGGAACATATCATTCTCAACGCTTATAATTTGTAATAAAATATATAATTGTACATATTTTTTCGTGTATCGCATGGTGGATCATTCTAAAATATTTTTAATATGAACACATTATTAATATATTAATTTTTTTAAATAAATATAGTTAAAGTCTTGAAATTAAATTTATATATACGTTTCCAATTTTAAATATGTGAAATATAATTTAATAAATTAAATCTTTAATATTTTAGCATTTTGAATTAATTTTATACCCCATTGAAGAAGCAATAAATATTTTTGTGGACGAAAAAAACTATAAATCATAAGGCTCAATAATATAAGTATAACACATTTCTCGGTCTTTCAAACTAAGATCAAGTGTAAGTATGTGTATCTATTCCTTTAATGTTAAATTTTATGTATTTTATTTTCTCAAATTAAATTTATATATTACATCAAAGAATCAACGAATAATGTTATTTTTCTAGGAAAACAAGAAACATATTAATAATCAGACTTGACTAAAAGACCAAGCTAAGCGGGCAACACACATAATAATTGGACTTGGCTAAATGAATAAACATCAACTACTATACATTTGTTTTATTTGTCAAACAATGCATAAGTTCTACCACCAGAGCTTCACAAAATTTGAAGAGTTAAGTATAAGAATTGAAGGCGCTTTTAAAGACAATGTACTTTACTTTTTTTAATTAAAAAATAGGTTTTACATCACCTCTCATTCTTATATTTCTTATATATTTATGATGCTCTAAACATGCATATGCAATCCAGATGGTGTTTTGTTTCTTTACATCATCTAGGTTCATGAAGCTGCATATAATGGACTAAATTAACTTGACGAAACAACATAACAATCAATTTTGAAAGATAGAAACATCATAAAATCTATCTTATCACAGTCGACAGTGTTTTCTTTTATAAAGTCGAAAGAGGTGACAAATTGTGCAGAGGAATACACAATTCATAATTCAGTTGATATAATTTATATATTTATATACTAAATTGTTGATTGAATATAATTTTTTCATAAAAATATTTCTTGTGCATCGCACAAATTTTATTAAATCTTTGTATTTTAGTTTGAGAATTATCTTGAATCAAATAATTCACAAAAAGGAAAATATAAGTTTATACATTATACATTTTAGTGAATATATCATAAAAAATATAATATTATAAATTTGAAAATGTCATTTCCGTGCATGTATCTAATTGGTATATAATTTTGGAATAGACAAATAAAGAATAGATGAATTATTTTATGGAACAAAATTACCACTTCTATCTTTTTTCTAAATTAATTGAGACCTTATATTTTTATATATTAAAATTAACTCTCCATTATATATATATATATATATATATATATATATATATATATATATTGCGCGCGCGCGATTTAGTTCAAATGATGACTAGTGTTTCGCATGTAAACGTGAAAAGTGGCTTTTATTGTATTTTTAGTGTTTTCCCATTATTTTGGTGTTATTTTTTAAAAAATATTTTTTTAATAATTTTCTTATTATATTTTAGTGTTAATTATTCACACTAAAATATAAAAAGAAAAACACTAAAATTACGATAAACAAGTTGGTTTTCATTATTAGATGAGAGACATTAAAAATTGAGTATTTATACTTCTATGATTTTTTATAACTTGGTGGAAGTAGAGTGGTGGATTTTGAACATGAAACTTCTCTCTTTTAGACATGGATCTTCATTGCTTGGGTGTCCCGTGGAGGGTGGAATGAACACTAAATAATAATTATAAAATTAAACTATACCTAAACACATTGATATTGAAGAAAAAAATGGATGAAAATTTAATAAAAATAAAAATGGAATACCATGTGGATAGAGACTGTGAAATGAAAGATTTCATTTGCCCGCGGAGGTTATGCTACACCTAAAGCAATGACTTAAATTTAACATAAATAAACATGCAACAACTTAAGGGGTGCTTGGTAAGGGGTAATAGAGGTGGGTAATGATAATGGAAAGGGATTCATTCACATTCTTTATGCTTGTTACAAGGTAATGTGAATCAAAATAAGTTAATCATTCCATTAGATTGATTAACTACCCCACCCCCTTCAATCATTCTCCTCAACTATTATCACACTTTTTGATCATCATCATTGTTGTTGTTATAATTTATTATTATTCTCCTCAATCACTACCACACTCCTTGATCATCATCATGGTGGTTGTTATTATTATTATTATTATTATTATTATTATTATTATTATTATGAAAATTGAGGCATCTAATTAACAACAAAGTGAAAATACAAGGATTTAATATTTACAAATAAAAGTACAACAAATTGATTCAAAAGAAAATTTTAAAATATTGGACTACATATATGCTTTATTTGTATATTTCCTATGCACTTATGACATACGTACGAGTACGACTCATGTTATGTAGGTAAGTTCTAAGGTGGAGGGGATGCAATACATCTCTTCTACTATTTTTAATTATTTTTTTTATTTTCAATCGCTAATTAACGGTCGGTCCATAAATTAATTTTGATTTCGGACTGTCGCAATATGTACTTAAGTGTCACAATAGGTAATCAAAGTGTCATGATATATTAGCTAAAGTATTATGATAGATTTTTTCGACCGGCCACAGCTTTTAACCGAAACTTTCGTATTTGAACAAAAAAAAGAGCTACAAATAACTTAAAAATGGTGGATTCAGGACATATGTCACCAGTAGAAGGTGGGGATGTGTTCACCTTAGAATTTACCAGATATGTATATTCTTTATAGTAGAAATCATAATTTTGAACCGTTGTATAATAAATAAATATAATAGTTGTGTGCCTCTCGGATGAATCTTTTGGCTACACTAGCTAGCCAGCTAGCTAATAGTATACTATCTAAATTTGTACTATATCATATATATATATATATATATATATATATATATATAATTTAAAAGGTTTTTTTTTCTTTTTTTTACTAACACACCCGACCTGTGATATTGAGAAGATTCGAATCCGTGACATTTGGTCTCCAATATATAATCTAAAAAGGTTAACTAATTATAGGTGCAAACCACACCAATTATTATTATATAAACGAAAAAATAAATTAATTCTTTCCTTCTATATGCTAGGTAAAAATATTTAATTACTATTTTTCTAAGTAAATAAACCCTAGAAATTAAAAGTAAACCTAAACAATAAATAATTAACCCAAAATTAAAAACCATACCCTACAAATAAAAAAAAATAAAACAAGTAAAAAAATTACATTTGAAAATTAAAAATAAATCTATCCAAACAAATATTTTTCCCTTACTTAGAAGAGATATAATTATCAAATTAAGAAAGTTAATTAATAATTGATTTTTTACCTTACTTAGAATGAAATTATAAATGACGTGACCTATTTAGTCGATTTTTAAGATTAAATATGTAAAAAGACTACACGTATATTTGTGATCGTTTGAACTTTAGTGAAAAGACGTGAGTGTTTGTGTAAATCCAAGTGGGACAAACGAAACGAGAAAAGAATTTATGATGGCAGGCTTTGATAATATTATATGTATTTTTCCGTGTAGGGAGAATATTGAAACATCAAGATCCAACAATATCCAATCTATAATCTAAAAGTTATAAATTAAATTAAAAAAGTCTTATCGTTTCAATGTTCTTTTATCTCATCAATCATCCACATCCTACTCAGTTCCAATTTACAATTTACAAAAGATATTAATAAATGGCAAACACTTACATGCATGATGATGCAAATAACACTATATGAGACAGGTCGGTCAAACTCGCTTTTGACCCGGTCAACGCGGGTCAACCCGCTTTCACTGGGTCAACCCATAAAAAAAAACTGTCCAAAGTGAGTACCAATCTTCCTATTAAAAAATATCACAAAATATTCGAAAAGTACCATCTGTATCATTAAAAAGTAAGGGGTCTGATAATTATTTTATACTAATTTATTTAGTTCAAATTCTGATTTTTTTCTCAGTTTTTATATTGTATGTGTTGAGATTAATCTAAAACAATCATCATTCCAAGAATTTGCAAAAAAAAGCAAAACACGAGTTCGGTAAAATAAAAAGTACCATGTGGTAAGTAGAAAAGTATCAAGTACGATAAAGACAGATATCAATCTGAGACGAGCGCGTGGGCCTCACGCGCCGCGCGTGGACGCCACGTGGCACGCACGCCCGCATGGGGCCACGCGCCCGCCTAAAATTGCTGGAAATAAGAGGTCCTGCATGCAAGTGCACCTCTTAATAAATATGCATTTGTTCTTTATTATATCAGTAGAGTAATCCGCAGTCGCTATCGAATTACGGAGTAATTCAATTTTTGTTCAATTTTTGTCTTAATTAAACATATAGTCGAGTTACTACATCCTCTCGTACGCTGCTACTTTGACCTAGGCTTTTTTTATTTAATTTAATAAATTGAAATGTTGTCATGACAAAAAAACTAGCTAATAATATATATTTACGATAATACCTAGCCACTTATAAATAAACGCATTAATTATATTTATTCCTTCATTATATTAAATTGAAAAATTAGTACTCCTTCTAATTCTGAATAAGTGTCATTTTGAATAAATGTAGATATATTAATAAAGATATTAATTAAATAATTAAATTATCTTATACACCGTTATGTAAATCAATTAAATGAGTTATATATGGTTGTCTAAATGCATTAAATATATGAGAAAAATATGAAATTTTTATTTTGATTGTGTATAATGACACTTTTTGTGAAATAAAATTAAAGTGTTATAATGACACTTATTGTGAAATAGATGGAGTAATATATTGCATAAATATCAAATGCATCACACGTAATTACCACATACGACATATACAAAAAACCACGAGTTAATTAGTACGAACTTTTTTTCAATATCTCTATTTAAATATGCAGCAACTCTCTCGATACAAAAATCTGGCGAGGTAATTTTACGCACATATATTATATATATAAAATCTACAATTTATCGCATAGAAAAGTTTTTTATTTATTAGTTTAATTCTGTATCAATTTGTGGTATATATAAACTTATATCAGAATTTTTTTGTATTTGGTATAAAATTGCATTGTATGTGTAGGGGTGGGTTATAATGAGGACTGTGCTTCGTGTGAGCACTAGAAACGGTACTTATTAACTATGATTTTATAGCTTACTTTATTGTATTTTAGTACTATTAGCACTAGTTCTAAAATATAACAAGATAAACATCTTTCTCTTTTTTTTTTTAGTTTTGTTCTGTCGCTTTCCATTTTATTTTTAAAAAAATGAATTTTAATTTTCGGAAATTGGCAATAATTGACGATTACTTTAAACTATTCTCATGAAGTATATGTGTTTGGAATTTTGATTAATAACAAGTGCAAATAAAAAAGAACTTCAGAGATAAAGCATTTTCATTTTCATTTTTTTTTACTCACTCACTCAACTTGTGGTATTGAGAAAATTCGAACCCGCGACCTTTGATCTCCAAACAATCACACTCAAACTTCATATTTCTTCTCTTTTAAAATATGAATATTCATTGTTAGAGTGTTCCCGATGGGATAAATCAATCGGCAATTTGATCATGCCTTGTTATCAATAAGACGATAACCATTACTAACAATTTATCAACTGAATTGAAGATGTCATGCTAAGCTAAATTTACGGACTAGATAAATTTTAGTGCGCTATCCACTCAATAATCTATGTTTGTGCGTTCACTAATCATGTAGATGTGTGAAGACGCCATATTGTACATGAAGAATGGATATAACGTGATGAGAAATAAATGATTCGAATTTGATTTAGTCCATGTATAAAAACAAATCCCGTGAAGCCTATAAGGACTAAAAATATCGTTTGTTGTTTACAAAGTAACTCTTGTGATTTGTGAAGTCTACTGTCTACATTGATGGAAGCATCTTGTACGTCCACGACATGAAATTAAAGAGTTCTCAAAATTCTCATCTCTGCAATTTTTATTTTATTTTATGAGGATCTCTATATAATCGGCTTCATAACTCATATGACAACCATATCTACTTTATTCCCATCCAATGTAGATCTGACCTAATAATAGCTTACAGACTAAACATATATAAAGATCATGATGATGGTACAAGATCTTATTCCTTAAACGCCTCACCCACGTAATAGCGGATGAGATCCTCTAATTGCAAATGTGCGTGTATCAATCGTGTGTCAATATCAAAATTGTATAGTGTTAATAATATTTTTTCATAAAATTAAAATTTATTATATTATAACTAATTAATCCTAATTAATATATATTTTAAAAATTAAACTTTTAAAAATTTTATATTCCATGCTCCACTATCAATTTTTCAAAAAGACAACAATGTTGCCGAATTTCAAACTCGCAATACCAGAAAAAAAAATGGAAATATTGAAATTTGACTACAATCCATATCTTTTTCAGAAATTGATGGTCATTCCTTGACCAGTTTGAAAAGACTAGAAAGTTGGCGGCTGAATTAATGGTGATTTTTTTTACAAAAACTTGGAATGTCGAATAATACTTAAATAAAAAATTGGTGACTTAATTGTCTACTTTGATAATCCATGTTAAATTTACAAATATACTCAAAATTCATAATAATAATAATAATAATAATAATAATAATAATAATAATAATCCCCTTGCTCTTCTTTTAATTTGCATAAATCCCGATGCTCGTCACAGATTAGGACAAGGGGAAGTCTTCTATAAGGGTCAAAATTTCGGATTCAAACACAAGTAAAATCACAAATAAAATTATAAATATGTTATTGGCTATGAGTATGAATCTAAATATTAGTTGGTCCAACATATTTTGTTGATCAATCAAATGATCTGACATACAAGTTTTTGGAAGACAAAGTTTTCAGTACAACAGATATCCTGAGCTTTGGTCAGATGGGTCAATTTCGTGGGTCAATCTGTCCATTCCAAAAAAAAACACCGAAAATGTATTAATCATAACATTAAATCGTATCACCCGTAGTTTTTGAAAAGTATCATCCATGCTACTTCACTTATATGAATTTATTACATCTCAATTATGATCAAATATATCTCAATTACAATTTATTATCTTCAATTAGAGTTTATTATACTCCCAATTTGATTTAAAAAATTAATTTTCGAACGTTCTGCACAAGCCCACGCATTAGCTTCGGGCGAGTGCACTGCCCGAGTCGCCTGGTAAAAAATTCACATTAATTTTATGATTCACTAATTTCATTTTAAAATATATATTTATTTCAAAAAAATAATTATCGAGTGCAGTGCACGAGTCTATGAGTTAGTGTCGGACGAATGCGTTACCCAAGTTGTGGGATTTAAAAAATTAAAATAATTAATTTTAATTTTAGAATTCATTAATTCTATTACAGAGTATATATTTTCTTGAAAAAAAATAAAAAAAAATCGAATAAATAAAAATCCCGACCACGTGCCGTCGCACCCAATCCCTTCGATGTACCGAAAAACTTCTCATTTTGGAAATCAACCTTTTTATTAATTAGTGATGACATAAATGACTGAAATACTTTCAAAATACGCATGAAGAAATATAATGTTTTAATAATATTACTGTATTTGTGTAGATTCTTAATCTAATCACTTTGTTATTTATTCATTTATTATGATGAGAGTAGCCCGTAATTTTTACTTCAGATATATATACGCACCGCTTCCGGAAAATATTACATCACATCAATCATAACAAGTGTGATAATGGTTAGGATTGCGCTTAAGGATCAAAGTTTCTTGTCATTAATCCTATCCACAAATTATTTATATACGAAACATTCGATCCTCTACAATTGACACTCATTATGCTAGAATCTTTTTAATAAACTAAAATGCCATACGCATGTACCGGAATCAATTAGTTAAATAAATTTTCCCCAATTAAAACAAAATGCATTTTTCCAAATATATATATATACATATATACACAAAATGTTGGACGTCAAATCGATCAGATCTTTAAAGCATGTGTGTTACCCAAATAAATAAATGAAAGATATTGTTAGGTTTGAGAGTAATTAACATAGGCATGTCGTGTGAGGGAGAGACAGTAGAGCAGACACAACATATAGGAACTAGGAAGTAATATTCCAACACCCCTTTGCCTCAACTCCAATAGTTGGAACAAAGAATTTTGGAAAGTACATACCAGCAATAAATTTAAATTTTTTGCATATTTTTTAGCTCAAATGTGCGTCGACATAGATACCTCCTACACAACCACCACCTCAATTATCAAATATTATATAATAGTGTCCCATATGACATCAAAGATATATGTGCATCTCCAATCCTATACATAAATTGCTCCATTTTTTTCCCTATATGTGTAATCGGTAGATCTTTTAAGAGCTCTTCATGTGATGGCCTATAAGTTTCACAGTTTATAAGAGGAAATTTCACTTTTATTTTTTTTTAACTTTAACTTATTTTGTCTCAACTTTCAAAAAAATGATATTTTTAATCCCAAAAATATTAGTATTATTGGGACTAGACATGTGATTTTGTTGGGACTAAAAATATTTAATATCGGGACTAAAAATGTAGTATTTAGACTAAACGTACTGTTTTTGTTTTATGTTGGGACAAAAAAATAAAAAAATAAACATATGACAAAAAAGTATAAAAATTGAGATTAGAAATATTTGGATCATATTCTTACGGAACCTAAATTTAAATTGATCCTATAATATTTCACTGCAAGGAAAAAAATGAACAATTCTAGCGAGCTCGATTCTTGCTGGAATTGCCCAATTTTGGAATTTCCCGTTGGATCAAGAATTCTAGCTAGTATTAATTCATGAAAGTATCACTGAGGAATCAAGAATGGAGTGGGAGGACGGGACACAAAAGTTTGAAAAGAAACATCGTCCCAAGACGGGCGATGAGGCACGGGAACCACCCTCGATTAGTTTTGTTAAGCTTAATATAATACTGATGTGGCGGTCGCAAAAGATGGAAAATTTGGGCTTAATTGGTTTCGTGCTCGGAGATAATAATGGGAGGACTCTCATGGAAGAGAAAAAAAGTGTCGTGTAGAGAGAAGCGGTACGCTGCTTGAGGGGCTAACACTTCGACATGCACTTAAGAACCTACAGGATCAACCATGGGTGGCAATTCAGGTTGAGAGCGACATCCAAAATCTAATCTACGGGTTGGTGGGCATATCGGAGTTGGCTATTTATGAAGAAGTGATTGCTACATATATCAAAGAGTTATTGGGGATGTTTAATGCTGTGAGCTTCCATCATATCTCTAGGACGAAAAACCAAAGTGTTGGTCCTGGGGCGAGTCTGAATCAGTTTAGAGATGGGGGGTGAATAAACTGATCCCAAAACTTAAAACAGTTGCGGAATATATTGGGCCATTAACTCGCGGTAAAAACTTATCAGTGCACTTGATCAGTTAAGTTGATCAGTTTGATGTGCAGTTTGTGTGCTGAAGATGTGCAGTTAGTGCATGCAACTGAAAGCTATAAAACTGAGCACACAAAGAAAATTTATAGAGGTTCGAAGCTTAAACTTCTACGTCGTCTTTTCCTTATTGAAAAAGACAATCCACTATGCAAGTGTAAAGTTTCTTTATTACAGTTACACAGTGAAGATAAACTGTTGAACCTGAAAACGGCACCCTTCCCTCGAGTACGGTCCCCTTTTCAACTGGTGCTGTCTCTGAAGAATGGACCCATCGATATGTCCTTCCTCAGCTGGTGATAGTCGACAGCTCACACTTACTGCTCCCAACTACTCGCTAGGACTTTAGGTGCTATTGCCCGTCTTTACGAGATTTTAGATCTCTCTCGATCTTCAAGAATGCAGTCTTGAAACTGTTATCAACTGGTGTGCTCCTTTGGCTTGAGCTGGGTAGCTAATCAGTGTAAATCTTCAAACTGAGAAACTGGCTCTGGCTGGACTTCTTCAACAACTAGTTTGACAATGACCTGTGTGCTTCTTCTTCTCAGTTGGGACTTTTGCTGTAGGCGAATTTGAGCTTGATCTTTGAATACTTTTTCAAAGTCTTGTTGACAAAAGTCTGTTCACAAGTCGTGTTACTCATCCTTTATAGGTGAGTGGCTTGCGACCGTTGCAGATCAATGAATGATCATAAATGATCAATTGATTTGATAAAGCCTTTGAGAGGCTTTTTGTTGAAGTAGTCGTTGTTCTGCCTTTGTTCTTCTGACAAGCTTTTGTTCTAGGATCTTGGTTGCATTCACTTCAAGATCTTCATGTTGGCAGCTCTGAAATTTGAATTTCAGTTTCAGCTTCTATCTTGATCATCAGTTCTGGACTTCAGCTGGCAGTTGTGATCTTCAGTTTGGACCATTTCCTCAGTTGGTAGTTTTGCACAACTTGTTGGCAGTTTATCCGCTTCCAGTTTTGACAATCTTCAGTTAGCAGTTCTGGGCTCTGGCCTGATGCTTTTTGAGCTCCAGTTTGGTCTTCTTCAGTTGGTAGTGATGTCCCTTCAGCTAGAACTTCTTGAACCGGTACTTTCTTCAGTTTGGATACTGAACTGGTGCCTCTTCAGCTGGTATTCTGAACTGATGTATCTTCAGCTGTCATTCTCAGAACTGATACTTTGGGGTAGCATATTCTTCAGCTTATACCTTGAACTGGTACAGTCTTCAGCTTCATTCTTCAGTTGGTACATCATTCTGATCTTGATTATCAGTTGGCACTTTTGAACTGGTGCCTTGAGCTGGTACATCATATGCTTTATTGTGTATTTTATACAAAAGTTGAATATTTTATACACAAGCATATGAAAGCCTTTGCATAGCTAAGAAGTTGTGTTTGTACAAACTGATTAGATTTCTTTCAATCTACAACATTTTTTCTTTTTCTTTTTTTTTCTTTTTTTTTTTCTTCAGCTTCTAGCTTTTCTTCTTCAGCTGCTACTCTTTTTCAGTTGTTGCTTTTCTTCAGCTGCATTTACCTCCCCTTCAGCTTCATCTTCTCCACCAGTTTCTAGACTCTCCCTTTTGTCTAGCATTCCTCCAAACATCTCTCTAGACTTCCCCCTGAGGCTGATGCCTCTCTTTTCTAGCAGCTTTGGCAGTCCACATGTCTTCCCCCTGAGGCTGTACTTTTCCCTGAAACTACGAGGCTTTCCGTTGAATCTCATCCCAGAGACTCAAGAATTTTCCATCATTCTTCTCAATACTCTCATATTCTCCCTTTTTGGCATCATCCAAAAGGGTGTGTATTTGTAGATCAAATGATGGTATGGGAATGTGTGGTAGTAAACTGAAGGTAGTTGCAAGATTACCTTCATATGGATAGGGGTATGGTTGTTGTGGTGTTGGCGAGGGTAGTCAGTTTAATGCCTCTTCTATTGGCATGAGTTGACGTAGATCTGGGAGTGGAGTTTGAACTTAAGGTTCAGTTGTCAGCGCAGCCAAACTCGTGAAGAGTTCTTCAGTTGGAGGAGGGTTGATGTACTCCAATAGAGTGGGGGATGAATTGGATGGCTCGTTAAAAGATAGAGAAGCGTCAGCTGGAACTCAGTGTTGGATCTGTTGAATCATCGAGTCCATGATCTCTGAAATTGTTGGAGATGTTGTGAAGGGGTTGTTCATCCACTGCCAACTCCAGTTGCCTTCTTGACTCCAGAAGTGTCATCCTTTTCTATCAAGCAGTTAGAACATGACTGCTTCATCAACTTGAAATCTCCAGATGTGCCATCGGAGATATCACCTCAGTTGTTGAAAGATGGTGGAGTCATGACTCTCAATGATGTTGAACTTGCTGAAGAGCAAGTGATCGAGAGTTTCGTTGAAGCTTTCTTCAACGCCATCCACTGAACTTGGGGCAGCTGGTTGGGAGTCAGCTGGTGTGGTTAATTCACTCATCATGTCAATTTCTGACACGGGATGGTTTTCTCGACTAATGAGCGTCAGTTTAGTCGGAGTTGTGATATCCTCATCATCAGCTTGCAGCTTCTTTATGATCTTGCCGAAGGGCTTCAAGTTTTTCTTTCTTTTGAGGAATAGTGTGGAGAGAAAATCTCTCTTGTTCAGCAACTCGCCATAAAATGGAGGAGTTCTGATTTGAGAACTGATGATCCAGCTTAACCGGTTGATAAATCCTAGCTTCTCCTTGAATATGCCCGTTTGATGGTTAAATTGAGCTTTTTGAACATTGTGGCAGGGTTGTGATAGCACGTACGATGCCCAGTCCACCTTGCATTGATATAATATGAGTGACATCAGGTGAGCATTCTCTGTTTGTCCTTTGGTGCATGAGGCACAAAAAGAGGATAAACTTTAGAGCTGTGGCCATAGCCAATTTTAAGGACACCCTTGCTTATGCTAAGAATAGGATCTCTTGTGCCCAAATGATAACCCATCTTGCTGAAAAACTGAAACTATTTGACCCTTCTTCTACTAATCTGTATTGCAAACATATTGAATTGTTTGACTTGAACTGTTTGAAGAGGATGTTAGATGTTTTAGATGACGAAGAGGGGAAACCCGCATTTGGTATACTGAAGCTTGAGACTTTGAGTAGCCTTAGTTTTTCTCTGAATGTAGGTCCCAGCAAGAGCACCCCGAGGGCACAACAGCAAGAGCCAGTAGCCACCACCATCATTGCTAGACTAGACAGATTGGAGACCGCCCTGGTCGCCTACTTCAAGCACATCGGATTTTTATATCCGACACCCTCTGATGCTTAAACCGGTACTCTTTTCCCGTAGATTAGTTTTTCTTTTTTTGTTTTTTATGTCTGTTTAGGTGTTGTCCCATTCCCACACTTTGCTTAGCATAAAGTGTGTGGGTGTGGACACTAGGAGTTTTTTTTTGTTTTTGTGTTTCTGTTTTTTGTTGTTTTTTGTGTTTTATTTGTAATTAGATGACCCCCGTACTGACCCACTTTGCTTGAGGCAAAGTGTGTGGGTAGGGGGGCCTCCTAACATTTTGTTGAGTTTGCGGTTAGTAGGATTATCTTCTCATACCCACTTTTGCCGAAGGCAAAGTGTGTGGGTGGGGGTTACTCTGTCTTCTTTGCATTTTTTTAGAGTATCAAGCATGTGTAAATATTTGAACTTGTAAGCATGAAGTCTAGGGTCTTGTGACCATAAGGTAGCATATTTTACTATATTTTCATCTCAGCATGCCCATGTTACTGCTTATATAATGAATGAACTAAGTAACTTGTGAGGAATTAAGCCTAAATTCACGATGCATATGCTTATTCTTTCTTATGTGATTTCTGCATATTTGAATTTAGGTAAACTAGAACTTGCTTTTGCTCTATTTCGAGGTCACAAGAAATTCTAGGTATGCTACTGAAATGCTTAGGTAAATTTTCTTTCTGAGCCCACAAAGCTAAATAAAACCATCCTGATATTATCCCTTGCAGCCCTGTTTGAGCCGAAAAATAAATTATGCCCTGGTCATGTTCTTTCTTGAAAATCACAAAAAGATCATGGGCACTAGCGGAGGATAAATCTGGTGTGTTACAAGGCATAAAATGCCAAGAAAAAGAAAGAAAAGGAAAAAGGAAGGGGTCAAAATAAAAAGAAAAATGAAAAAGAAACCTCAAGAAAATAAAAGTACAAAATGCCCCCAAAATAAAAAATTTGGGACATGTGCTTAAATAAAATGGGCACGGTGGCAAAGGCTAGTAAGAGTCAAAAGAAGTCTCCCAAAAGAAAAATTCGACAAAAAACTGAGCCAGAACCAAATATTTCCTACCTTGAACCCGTAGCCCCATTACAACCTTTAAGACCTTAGCATAAGTGTACCCATTGTTCCAACAGTTGGTGGAGGAGCAAGAGTAATTGCAAGCCTATGGTGACCCTTGGTTCAATTATGTTTTTCTTTGAGCGTAAGCACTTAGCCAAAATACTTGAGTGAGGAAAGCATGAGAGAACCAATCACTTAGTTATTTTGATTTGCAGTGGGCATTATGTATATTTTTACTGTTTATATGCTGTTGATTGTGATCAGATACTTAGGTCTCTGTGCCCGTAAGGGATTATGCTTTACATGCTTGATTTGTCATGTCTTTATCTTTGAGTCTGTCTTTTACTCATTTTTTCTATTTTTTTATTTTGGGCATGTTGTACCCCCATACTTGAGGACAGGTATGTTTAAAGTGGGTGGGTGTGACAAGTCCAAATTCTCTCATGTTTTTATGTCTTTTTTTCGTTCTTTTGTCCTTTATTTTTTTCTCTTTTTTGAGTCGGAAAGAGCCAGTGTGGGCACAAGAGGGGCAGGATGCAGCAGAATCACATCTGGAGGGCATTTGGATGCCAATGATACCATAGATGGGCAACGACTTCTCAGCGGAAAACTCTCTCTCGAGCCTGGCAGAAATGCCCACTATTCTGGCAAAGCTGAATGAGAAGTTCGTGATCGTGCCCACAACAAACCCAGTGTGATTGACAGGAGAAGGAGAGGAGACAGGGCACAAGAGTAACTATTACCAACTGAAGCAGGAGCAGTGCATCCTAGCTGCCGAAGGAAAGATGAGTGTACAAGGAAAGTCCAATCGCATCTTCCGGATTCTGGAAGGTGGATCGACTAATTAAGGAAGGTTGAATGTCAGCTACCTAGAGCATGGTGAGTACAGAATCTGCGAGCCAAATCTTTTAAATAAGGAAAGAATCTGCCAGATATGGAAAGTTTTGAGCACGGTGGCTACGGATTTGGGCTGAAGATCCCCCGACCTGTGGGGGAAGTTACCTTATATTTTGTACTCCTATATATATAGTTTTCATGGAGAGGTCGAAAGATACAATCTAAAACTCTTATATAACACAACACTTACAATTTATTTTTGCTTTTTAGTATTATTTTCTGCATTCCGTCTCAGGCCTTATCCCCGCAGGCTTAGGATTTCTAGTTTTATGTATTTAAATCCAGCGTTGGTGTTAGATTATTTTGCTTATTAATCAAGTAAGTTTTTCATTTAATTTATGTATTTGTTTATTTATATTTATTGTTGTTCTAAGTCTAGCATGAGCGGCTAGACTCGTTATTCCAGATTGAACAAGGATAAGAACTTAATGAACATGTAAGAACCGTGAGGCTTATAGGCATAAATTGTGTGAATTTGGTTCCGTCGTGTAATCATTTTTTTGTTGCATTAAAATGGGCTAAGCTAGTTAATCGTGGCTGATCACTCGTTAATTAGAATTATGTTCACTACCTCTATAAATGGTCAATAAATCGTAGCTGTGTGTTGGTCATAAAGGGATGAGATACATCACGGGTACTGAGGGCATCTGAGAGATCAGTGTCTAGGTAAATCTGGGTCTGTCTAGGGCTTAATGATGCTTTGTTGTTTACAATCATATGAGAAATCGGGGTTAGGTAATAGGTTAGGGGTTAGGGAACGAGAGATCACCTCTAATCTATACTGAAAGGATAGATTGGGTACGTTGAGAGAGATCCGGTATCTTTAACTAGATAATTAGATTTGTATAAGTAATCAGCATCCCCATGATCGGTCAAGTGTTTGTTAAGTTTAAAATCTAGTTTCTAATCCAGAATACGTACTACTAATATTTTCCTTTTTTAATTTTGTTTTGTTTTGTTATTTTATTTTACAGTATTTACATTAAGAAGTACGGAGACCACAACAACCCTCAATTTTGGATTTAGTGACACTGGAAGATAGGATTCACAGCTCCTCGTGGGATCGACCCTTACTCTCGTTGCTAGCTAAGCCTTGCAGTGGGGATAAGGATAAGTCTCTCTTTAGATTTATTCTGACTGTGAAATGACTGCTCGTCACTATCTTCCTCCTCCAGATTCATCTCGAATGTCCTTAAAGACCCCATCAGTTCATCAAGCCTCATATTCTTGATATCATTGGCTTCTTCCATTGTAGTAACTTTGTAGGAAAACTTCTTTGAAAAAGATTTGAGCACCTTTCTTACAAGCCTTTCATTGTTCATGGGCCCTCCGAGTGCAAAAATCTCATTGGATATGATCCTTAGTCTGGCATTGAACTCTCCAATTATTTTAGTTTCTTCCATTCTAAGACTTTCAACCTTCGATGTAAGATTCTGAAGCCTTGATAATCTGACTGTGCTGATACCTTTAAAGGTAATCTCCAGAATATCCCATGTAGCTTTAGCAGTCTCACATGTTAAGATCAGACTGAATTTTTTCCAGATCTATTGTAGAGAATATAACATTGAGAGTTTTAGAGTTAATATTGTACCAGTTTTTCTGTGGCACGGTCCACTCTTTTTCTTCAATCTCCATGTCATTTCTTTCTTTGGCACCAGTTGGTTTCATCCATCTTCTATGATGCTTTTCAATGCAAGCTCATCTATTAATCTAAGAAATTCCATCATTCTTACTTTTTAGTAAGGATAATTATTGCCTTCAAGAATTGGTGGCCTGACCATGGATCCTTCTTCCTTGATCGAACTTATGAATTGAAAACAGCCAAAATCTTCACACAACTATGTACTTTCAGGAATCTTTTATCACAAGGTGACCGGAGAAAGAATTGTCGGCGCACTGGCAACTAGGGTTCGGAAAGAGAAGAAGAATTAGGAAAAATGCAGTCTTGATTTGGAATTGGCTGATGGATCGGGTCTTGGAGGAGAATTGGAAATGCTGGAGTCGGGTTACGAAAATGGGTCGGATGGCGTGGAGGAGTTGGAGCAGGCAGAATCAGTTTTGGACTAAGTGGGCCTAAGTATTTCTATTTCAATCAAAAAGCTGAAATATTTGGCTTAGTAGTTTATTTCATGTTATATTTAGTGTAAGTTGAGGCTAGGGTTACAATTGTGGTCCCTAGATTATATATATGCTACGGTTTATGAAATGAAGGGAAAAAAAGATATTACCTAATTTGCCTCTTCCTTATTTTTCTAATATTTTCCCTATTTCTTCTATTATTTTCCACATTTCTACCAACCAAGATTAAACCTTTATTATTACTTATACTAGATCCATACAATATTCATACAATAGGAAAATGAAAAAAAAGGGAAACTACAAATTCCATAACATTTGGTATCAATCAAGCTTGGAAAGTGGGGGGTATGGTTATTACCATGAAACCCTACCGCATCCCTACTATGGTTTAATGGTGTAGGCATAGGATAACTGACCCCTCCAAGATATCTGCCATGACTGACTGGTCAGTCCCAACCAATATCAAACAGTTGAGAGGCTTTTTAGGCCTTACTGGGTATTATAGGAAGTTCGTGAAGGATTATGGAGTGCTTAGCAAACCACTCACTACACTCCTGAAGAAGGGGGCATTCAAGTGGACTGAAGAAGCCAGAAAGACATTTGAGCTGCTGAAGAAAGCAATGACCACTACCCAGTACTGGCCCTGCCAGACTTTACCCTACCCTTCATCTTGGAGACTGATGGAAGTGGGCTGGAGTGGGGGTTGTACTTATGCAGAAATAGAGGTCTATTTCTTACATGAGTAGAGCACTATGTGTCAAGAATCAGGCACTATTCATCTATGAAAGGAAGTTTCTAACAGTCCTAATTTTTGTGCTAAAATGGAGGCATTACCTACATGGTCATAAGTTCATTATTAGAACTGATCAGCAAGTCCTTAAGCATCTCTTGGACTAGAAAATCATGACTCCCATGCAAGAGAAGTGGATCACTAAATTATTGGGCCTAAACTATGAAATTGAGTATAAAAAGGAGATTGATAACAAGGCATGATGATGCCCTGTCAAGGAGGCATACTGCAGGAGAGAATTGTTATGCTCTTACTACAGTCACACCTACTTGGGTACAATACCTTTCAAGTAGCTACAAGGGTGATCAACAGTTCACTACTATCTTAGAGTCAAAGCTGGGGAATCATACTGCATTTCCTAATTTTAAAATTTTAGAGGATCTGATCAAGTACAAAGGCAGACTTTCAGTTAGGTGTGGAGATAATATGAGAGATCTCTTGCTGCAAGAGATGCACAACTCACCATATGGTGGTCACTCTGGCATTTTTGGCACATATGTCAGGCTCAAAAGGCTATTTTATTGGCATAACATGAAAGGGGATGTGGCTAAGAAGGTCAATAGTTGCACTACCTGCAGCATCAGCAAATCCCAAGGAGGTTTATATCCAGGCCTGCTACAGCCTTTACTTGTACCTCACTAGGAATAGACTTATATCTCTATGGATTTTATTGAGGGGCTACCAAACTCTTATAAGAAGAATGTTATTTTGGTTATGGTGGACATGTTCACAAAATATGGGCACTTTATTCCCATTTCACACCCTTTTACAGCACAATCTGTGGCTAAGGTATTCCTAGATGTGGTATATAAACTTCATGGATTACCCTTGAGTATGGTGACTGATAGGGACAAGGTGTTCACTAGTGGGTTTCGGAGGGAGTTGTTCAACCTAATGGGCACCAATCTAGACATGAGCTCAGCTTATCACCCCCAATCTGATGGACAAACTGAAAAGGAAAACCAATGCCTGGAAACCTACCTAAGGTGCATGGTGTACCAGCAGCCCAAGTGGCTACCCCTGGCCGAATACTAGTACAATACTAATTATCATACTAGTCTGAAAACTACCCCATTCCAGGCTTTGTATGGATTTCGCCCCCCCACCACATCATTGAGTACACACCTACTTTCCTACTATGAATACAGAGGCATAGGAGTTGGTGGCTAAAAGATAACAACTCACATCTGAATTGCGAGCAAACCTACTTGCTGCTTAAAACAGGATGAAGGTGTGTATGCTAATCTTAAAAGAGTAGAAAGGGAATTTGAAGTGGGAGACTATGTTTTCCTAAAACTCCAACCATTTAGACAGAGCTCGATAGTGCTCCATAAGAATGTGAAGCTTGCTACTAAGTACTATGGTCCATACAAAATTATTGAGAGGATTGGAAAGGTGGCGTGCCGCCTAGAGTTATCTGAAGGTGCTGTAATAGGTTTCACGTCTTGTTGTTGAAGTAGGTGCTGGGACGTGATGTGAAACCTATTGCAGATCTCCCAACCCATGATAAGAAGGGGGTCTTCATGGTATTGCCAAGCAGCACCATCGTGGAAAGAACTGTGTGGCACAAAGGTGTCCAGGTCACTCAAGATTTAGTTTTTGGGAAGGATTGGGAAATGAGCTAACGTCATGGGAGGATACCAAATTTTTGAAAAGGGTTTTTTGAAAGATTGATCCTTGCAGGTAAGGATCTTTGAAAGGGGGGTGTATTGTCACAGACAAGGTCACCGGAGAAGGAATTGTCAGCGCACCGGTGATTAGGGTTCGGGAAGAGAAGAAGAATTGGGAAAAATACAGTCTTGATTTGGAATTGGCTGCTGGATTGGGTCTTGGAGGAGAATTAAAAATGCTGGAGTCGGGTCGTGAAAACGGGTCGGATGGCGTGGAGGAGATGGAGTAGACTGAATCAGTTTTGGACTAAGTGGGCCTAAGTATTTCTATTTCAATCAAAAAGCCCAAATGTTTGGCTTAGTAGTTTATTGCCTGTTATATTTAGCGTAAGTTGAGGCTAGGGTTACAATTGTGGTCCCTAGACTATATATATGCTATGGTTTATGATATGAAGGGAAAAAAAGATATTGCCTAATCTGTCTCCTCCTTATTTCTCTAATATTCCCCTCATTTCTTCCATTATCTTCCACCTTTCTACCAACCAAGTTTAAACCATTATTATTGCTTATACCAGATCCATACAATATTTATACAATAGGAAAGGAAAAAACAAAAAACAAAGAGAAACTACAAATTCTATAACATCTTTGCATTTTAACCAAAATGACCCACTCTGGTACCAATTGAAGTTACACAAACTATGCGGAGATAAACATGTTCACTAACATCTACATATACATTGTCGTTAACATGTAGAAATAGATTGTTTGAACTGAAAGCGATAAAAGACACAAGAATGGTAACCTTATCCAATCAATCGATCTGCATTAGGGGAATTTCTCAAGTCCATGAGAAACAATCAACTACTCCATTATAGGGTTACAAAGGTTGTTACACGAAGACCCCCCGCCACTTGACCCATTTCCTACCCACTACAACCTCTTTTGATGAAGTGAATTGTGAGATCCCCTCACAACTTAGACTTCCTCTAGTTCCCATAGGAAATCTCTTCTGAGACTCTTTTAAAGTGTATGAAAAAGATTTAAACACTTACTAGACACACAATGATCAAAAGATGAAACCTAGTCTAACCGTATGCTAATGCTTTAGACTTGAAGTCTTTTTACACTCTCTGATCAATACTTGTGCATACGATAACTACCCTCCTAACTAGTCTAATTTACATGCTATTTATAAGAACAAATGATAGCTTAAACAAGATAATCAACTATCCTGATCCTAATCATACTCTAACAAGGAAACTTTCCTTGTTTAATTTCAGACATACCTAGTTACAGTTCTTTTTTGAATAGAACTCGCCTTCTTGCATCTTGATCTTCAATCTGAATAAGGCATCTTCTATTTTGAGATCTTCAATAGGAATCTACATCTTCTTGAAATCACCTCGGCACGTCTCTTTAAAACTTTCTAGACAACCATGTAGTAGATTGTAAATACAGTCATGCATGCGTGCAATTAGACGCTAGCTAGGCAATTAGGTGTTAGGTTGTTAATCTGTTAGAGTTTGTTACAAAATGTTGCCTAAATTAGTTAGATTAGATACATCTCAAGTTGTATAAATATCTCTCAAATCATTCTGTAAATTCAGTTTTTACATATATGAAAATGAATGTGTGAGAAAATGATTGAAACAACATATTATGCATGAGAAAATGATTGAAACAAATGAATGTTTAGTGTGTTTAAAATGATGAGAATGAGGTTCCTTTTATAGTGAAAATATAGAGTTATGAAAGGTCTTTTATTAAAGAGTAAAATAAATTTAGTTGGGAAGATAAAATGTTTTAGTTAATGACATAAATTTTGTATAGTTTATCATTTCATTTTTCTTTAACTACATATGAGGGAGAAGACAACCAAGGGTTGCATTTGAGCTCAAAATAATTAAGTAGTTATTATGATTTAAAAATAGATTTGGCTTCAAAGTAGATTAAAATAGTTGGGTTCAATAATAAAATTTATTTAGCTTAAAATAAAATAATTAATCACGTAATATACATTTTTAAATAATAATACAATGCAACAATGAAACAAAACCCTCTATTTATAGTGGACTAGGAACTATGAAATGTCTCCAATTAAATAGAAAATTTAATTTATTTGAGAAGATGAAAGATGTAAATTGATGCAATATATATTTTTATAATTTCTTATTTCACATCTGTAAATTCACGTGAAGAAGAAAACTAAAATGTCACATTTTCTATCAAAATGATTAATGAGCTCTTAAAAGAGTAGATTTGAGTTTTAAAGTACACTAAAATAATTGAACTAATTGTTAGGTTATGAGAGATGACTAAAATAATTGTTACAAAAATATAAAACCCATTTAGTTTAAAATGAAATAAATAAATAAATAAATAAATAATCATTTTACAACTTCAAATAATTATTCGATGCAATGATACTTTGTAATAGTTTTGAAAATATGGAAAGCTTTAAATAAAAAGGTTTAACTTTAAAAGATATACAAGTTCCACTAAGCTCAATAATAATAATAATAATAATGATGATGATGATGATGATGATGATGATGATGATGATGATGATGATGATGATGATGATGATGATGATGATGATGATGATGATGATGATGATGATGATGATGATGATGATAATAATAATAATAATAATAATAATAATAATAATAATAATAATAAGTAGTGAAAACATAATAATGTAGGCACGACTTATAGGAACGTAACAAAATATTTTAAATTAGCATGCACTGATAAATAATATTTTCGAACCACATTTTATAAAAAGGTAACGACCAATTTTAAAAAGATACGAGTCGTTACATGCTGGGGTGGACTTTTTGGAAACTTTCAGTCCAGTGATCAAGTTCTCAACCATCCGGCTCATCTTCACCCTAGCAGCTCTTAGACATTAGCCAATCCAATAAATTGATGTTAATAATGCCTTTCTCATTGGAGATCTTGCTGAAACTATATATATAGTTCAACCTCAAGGCTTTGAAGACACTCAGTATCCAACTCATCTATGTAAACTTCAAAAATCTCTATATAGCCTCAAATAAGTACCTAGAGCTTGGTTTGACAAGCTCAAATCTTTTCTCCTCTCCCTAGCTTTTAGTAGGTCAATTTCTAATTTCTCTCTTTTTCACAAAACCTGCAACAACAAAATTCTTCTCATACTCATTTATATTGATGACATACTTGTAACCGGTGATGATTCTGATGTTGTGTCATCTATCATTGCTACACTCAATGATGCTTTTACACTCAAAACTCTGGATCCTGTCAACTATTTTCTTGGAATTGAAGTTTTTACTACTGCTTCAGATTTTCTGCTAAATCAATCCCAATATATTCAGGATTTGTTACATAAAACTAACCTTTTGGACTACAAACATGTTCCTACCCCTATGCAGGCCAACAAAAATTTTCCAAGTTTGATGGTGCTCCGTTTGATGACCCCTCCATTTATCTAAGCATTGTTGGTTCTCTCCAACATCTCACTTTAAGCAGACCAGACATATATTTCGCAGTTAATAAACTCAGCCAATTCCTTCAAAATCCCATTGATATACAATGTAAAGCGTGTAAACATCTACTTATATATCTCAATAGCACTCAACAACTCTCTCTTGCATTTACTGAAACAAACTCACAAATTTTTGAAAGCTTTTCTGGTGCAGATTGGGAAGGTTCATTGATGATCGCAGATCTACTGGGGGTCACTGTATATTTTTTAACTCCAATATGTTGGTGTGGAGCTCCAAGAAGCAAGAAGTCGTGGCTCGAAGTAGCGCTGAAGCCGAATATTGTGCCATTGCCAAAGCTACTACCAACTTAGTTTGGCTTCATAGCTTATGCAAAGAGCTTGGTGTGTTCTTGAGTTTTCCTTCTATACTATGGAGTGACAACAATAGTGACATCGCTCTTGCCTCCAACCCTGTCTTTCACGCTCGTACCAAACATATAGAGGTGTACATCCATTACATAAGAGAAAAGATTGCTGATAAGTTAATAAAAGTTGGGCATGTACCTTCAAGTGATCAAATTACTGACATTTTTACCAAATCGTTGTCTGAAACTAAATTTCTTGACTTACAGCACAAACTTAATCTTCTTCACCCACTTTAGATTCTTCGGGGGTATATTAGATTGTAAATACAGTAATGCATCACCACCATGCATGCATGCAATCAGACGCTAGCTAGGCAGTTAGGTGTTAGGTTGTTAATCTGTTTTAGTTAGTTACAAACTGCCACCTAAATTAGTTAGATTGGATGCATCTCAAGTTGTATAAATATCTCTCAAATCATTCTGTAAATTCAGTTTTTACATATATGAAATACAGTTTATAAATTCTTCAAATCTCTCTCTAAATATCTTACTTTCAACACCATGTACATGATCATGTGCATCACATTTGATTAGTACATTTTTCGATCTTCAATCAGATTGGCAGTGGAATATTTTTTGTCTCATGTCCAGAACATGATGTTCAATTCTTGAGAAAACAAATATTTTGTGTTCTTGATTTTCCATAAAGATTATGATAATCTAAAGCACTTAGTGCTAAACAATGGCACTAACAGTATGATTTAAGTGTTACAAGACGTTTTCTTCGAAGAGTTAATTTTTTAGCTCAAAAATTTATGTTAGACTGTCTAACATAACGGGTGAAGATCCGTTAAATGGTGCTTATATCAATACTAAGCTCACATTGGGTAACATATATGATTGTTATTTTTTATTGGACATTTATTGGTGTTTGGCCGAGTATGAGTTCAAGACCCGACAGAATGGAAAGACTTTCCATTTATCAGCTATCACACTAATTAATTACTAAACCAAACTTATACATAGATAGATATATAGATATAAAGATAGATAGATCGGTCATGGAAAATTGTTAATTAAACACATGTTACAAGTAATTTATAGACCCAATGAAAAATCATGATATGCAGTAAAACCTCTATAAATTAATACTCTATAAATTAATAAATTTTCTAAAATAATAAAATCTCCTGATCCCGACATTGGTCTTTGTAAAAAATCATCAAATTCAATAAGATAATAAGATAATAATTTTTCAGAAAATCCCTTTATAAATATTAGGTCCCATTAAAACTCTAAATTAATAATTCATAAATATTACAATTATAAATATTATGGTAATTTTCTAAAATATGAATCTATTGTTACTTGTTTTTTCTTAAAATTTAAATCTAATTGGATGGTCTCTCTTATACTCACATAATGCTTTACGCATTTTATCATTTATGGATAATTTTGCGATGCCTTTTAGATGAGAAGACATGGTTGGGTGTTATGAATTATTTTATTCCATATTGAGATTTATGTAGTGTATATTTCATTCATCATGCATGAATATATTTAATTGACTATAATAGTTATTTAAGTGCAACGAATTAATGTAAACATGTATATTTAAGTAATTCCAATGAATTGATACATGTGTCCATGAATATAATAGTTAATTGTATATAATGAATTGATATTATACATGATTATATTTAATTAGTTGAAAAGAATTGGTTGATTCATGAATATAATCAATGAAACATATATGAATTCATTTATTTTCAATACATATGTACTAAATTTGTTGAATTTAAAAAGTCTCTCTTTTAATTAATAAAATATTAATTTATTAATATATTAATATCTCTTTAAATTAATAAAATTTTATGGTCCCAAAATTATTAATTTATAAAGATTTTTACATAATTGCATAGGATATGAATCTACATAATTGAACGGCTTAGACGATATGAGATCTCTTGATTAAAGCGTTTGAGATGGAGACTGCTTATATCAGCCCATGATAAAGGGGTGAAATAGCGTGACTTGATTGACAAGAAAGTATATATATAGTAACAACTTTGCATGTGCCACATCTCACATATGCTAAGGGCGATTGACTTCACTGTACATAATTGCGTAGGATATGAGTTTAGAATTAATAATTAATTTTTTGGATTAATATATTTTTTTTTTCTATATCAAATTAAATAAAATTTTATTCTCTTATATTTTTCTAAAATTATAGTAAAATTTTCTGTCTCCGTATATTTGTAGGGTTAAAATTGGAAGAAAATGTGTTAAAATATCTAAAACAACAAAACGGAGGGAGTAGACTTCGAGAATATATTAGAAAAAAATATTAGTTTTTAGTATAGAAAAATAATTCATGTTGAAATTTTGGAAAAGGTTGATAGAAATCATCTTTAACCTTTACTTAAAAGAAAAAGGAAAAGGAGAAGATCGAGAAAAACAGAATGCTAGCTACAAAATATTTTGTTGATTAATTAGGAGAATCTTAGCTTGTCAGCCTATTAAGCAAATAGGCACATGGTCGGAATAGTGTGAATTTCATATAAGTTAATTTAGTTACTGTTGATCTCTTTTTATTTAGTTATTTTGTTTAATTTTATTTTTTTTATAAGTTTATTTCCGTATCGATTATATTGTTGTATTACAAAAAAAAAAAAAATAGAATCTTAATACATTGAAAAAAAAATGACGTAATTAAGATTTATAAATGTTATAGAGCTAGCTAATTCCCATAGTGGTAAATCTGGTAATATATAAAAATAGTTGTCCTCATTCACTAATATAATTTACGGTTTTAGCCATTCTTTTTGAAAAGAATATTTATAGTTGTAGAGGCCTCATTTTCATATAGGCCCAAAAACCAGGTCCATGTACATTTGAGGTCAAGAGATTGAGGGGTCGGTAACTGAAGTCAAGGGGTTCGAAGGCTTAAGAAAGAGACCGAGGCCAAACGAATTTCAAAACAGGCGATTAAGTTAAAACCCGTTGAAGATAAGGGAAGACTCATTCAAAAACCCTAAAAGGGATAAGAGATATCCCTAAAAAATCGTGAATAAGTTGAGAGTCCTTTGTGTGTGTGTGTGTGTGTGTGTGTGTGTGTGTGTGTGTGTGTGTGTGTGTGTGTGTGTAGGGGAGGGTTACAATGCAAACCCTACCTAGTGTAAGAACTAGGAACCCATCTCACACCATACAATCAATAAAGATTTATGGTCTAGATTTGATTAAAAGGAGTGGTGGCAATCCTGTAATATTTGAAAAAAAATTCGCGCGGGGTATTAATGTAATTTGGTAATTCTTATAAAAATCAAGGAGGATATTTGATAACATATCGTCATGCTAATGAAGTATTATCATCATGCTAACAAAGCGTTATATTTATGCTAATGAAAACTTTTCTCATATTGTTAACGAAAAATTAAATTCTAAAGTGTAATTATAAATTCTAATAGGATGAAATAAACAAAAATTCAGATATAATAAACTTCAATGATCTGAAAATAGAATTAAATTCTAAAAATTAATTATAAACCCCAATTGGATGAAATAAATCATAATAACAATATAAATATAAAACACTAGCATAATGATATTATTTTATTAGCATTGCGAATAAACTATGTTAGCATATGACAATTCATCATTAGCATAAGTTATAAACCATAAATGGATGAAGAAAACTCTAACTAATATATTCTAATTTGATGAAAGAAATAATATATAATATTCAATTAGTAACTAAAACATAAAAATTAAATCATAAAAAATAATTATAAGTCATAATTGAAATGTAATAAATCATAATAATAATAATATAAGTATGCGTAGTACGTTAACATTATGATGATCATTCATTAGCACAATAAATGCAATGTGTTAGCATATAACAAATGATTTGTCAACATACGTAATCAACTTATCATAATGCTGATGAGCCATTATTTAAAAGCTAACGAAAGCATTTTCGCGCTGGACACGAGTAAAAATTTATATTTTATATTTTTCGTCTATATTTATTTGAACAAACATATCCATGACTGATCTTGAATTAAAGAGCATGAAAAGATCTTTAATTTAGTATATTATTTGCGTTGATCCGATTTGAAATGAGTGAGTTATGGTTGTTCAAAGTTTTTAGGATTTTTTTTAAAAAGTGATGACATCAGCTTTTTATTGAGATTGGATAAATATACCCCTGCCTCCTTCTTTTTTACCTTGACTTGGACATTTAATCTCAGCCATTAGATCATCTAGGTCGACGGTATAAGATGGGTTCCTAGTTCCTACACCAGAAAAATGTGTATTTTTTATCCAACCCCTATATATATATATATATCACGGGATAAAAGGGGGGACACACGAACAATCGAGCAACACATCGCAATTACTCTACAATCACAGAATTCAACTCTAAAATATCACTCAATTTCATTGCTTTATTTAATTTTTCGATTTTCCTAGTCTCGATTCTGGCTTGAGCGTTCGAGTATGTTCGATCGTCAACCCCCCGACGGTCCTTCGGCTTCACGTGTTTCTTTTATCTGGTAGGTCGCCGAAGCCTGAATTCAAAGTACGATTAACCGTAGAGATTTGACCTCTATAGTTTGGCGCCCACCGTGGGGCTTTGATCGACCACTTCAAGATGACTAACAACAGTCGGAAGGATACAACAACCGTCTCTCAGGAAGCTCGAAAAGACGGGGTAACAGCTACCCCTTCACCGGAAGACGACGGTGATATCACACGACTCCTGCGTTCAATCCAGCGTCAACTAGACACTACCACGGTTGAACTCGGGGCGATCCGTACCGAAAACTCAGCTTTGAAGGCCATAGTAGAGGCTATCTCGCTGCCAAACTATTTCCCTAACGGATCTCCTCGAACTCAACCACCTCCGCTCCCACGAACTCGAAGGGCTAACGAACTTCGAGATACCCCGCAGCAAATGGTCAAGCAGAAGCCACAAAAAAGACACTCCTAAATACCCTAAAGAAAAAGCTATCTGAACACAAGAATTAATGGGTTCAGCAGCTCCCGGGAGTTCTATGGTCTTACAGAATGACCTCGAGAACAAGCACGGGAGAAATCCCATTTGCTCTGATGTATGGTTCAGAAGCAGTCCCTGCAGAAGTCGAGATTGGCACCGCCAGGACGGAATAGACAAATCAAACGAACAATAAGGAGCTCGAGGCAAACCTCGATTCGATCAACGAGCTCTGAGATCAAGCGGCAATGAGGATAGCCACGTACCAACAGATGATAAGTCGACACTTCGACAAAAACACGAGGTTACAGACCTTTCAAATTGGAGATTGGGTACTCAGAAAGGTGTTCCAAAATATAAAGGAAAGTGGAGCCGGAAAATCGGCACCAAATTGGGAAGGTCCCTACCAGATCGAAAAGATCATCGGGAATGGAGCTTACAATCTCTGAACTAAGAAAGGTCGACCCATAGCCAACAGTTAGAACGCGCTACATTTAAAAACAGTATCATTTCTAGAACTCTTAAACTCATTTTTATTATTTAGTTTAATCTGTTTTTAAGCTTAGTTTACTAACTTGAGCGTCGGAGTAACTAACAAAACCCCAAGCACAGGGGTCCTGACCCTCAAGAAGACAACGGGGTTCCGACCCCAAGATCAGCTTCACGGTCGAAGAATAATGTATTCATTCATTTATTTTACAAATTCTTGTTATTTAAAATTTAGTTTACTGACTTGAGCGTCGGAGTAACTAACAGAACCCCAAGCACAGGAGTCCCGACCCTGAGGATAGAAAGCTCAACTTCGGGAATGATCCCAATTTCTGAATTAACCGTGAGGGTCTCGACACTGAAGACAATAAACTCAAGTACAGGGCAACCCTTGAACCCCGACTATGACTTCGAAAGCCCGCAGAAGTCATCTCGCATCAAAATACCGGAATAAGGCAAAGTATACAACACAAAGTCATATAAACAACAAAGCAGACCAAAAAGTAAATCAAATTAAGAGAAAATGAAAGGATGTTTGTTCATGTCATACTCGCTTTTAAACAAGGCAAATAATATATATATATATACATACATATATTAGTCTGAGGAAACAAGAAGCGTTCAGAAAAAGTTCAACTACAGCAGATCAGCGACGGCCTCATCTCTGTCCTTGGCAGTGTCCTCGACAGTATCAACCTCTGCCCGAACCGCGACCTTGTTCCCGGTCTCAATGACAACGTAGCATGACCATCCGCCTGAGCTTCAGCCTCGTCCTTGGCCTCTAGGAAAGACAGGTTGAGATTTGGCATCTTCGCCTTGATGGCCTCGACCACTGTAGCCCATATTTCCTAGTAGAAGGCCTCCATATAAGGACTGAACTCAGCAGAGTCGACCCATGCATCGAAATCCAGGGCCTCACCGGTTGACGTCCCAACCCTGAGCGAGGTCTCGAGCTCCTTCACCTTCGCCTCGGCAGTAGCCAGCCTGGACAGCGAACCCGCCTTTTCCTGCCGCCGTGGCCCGTGCCGCATCCCTCTCAACAGTCAAGGTGGACTCTCTAGCTGCCATATCCCTTATCTCTTCAGCAATCCTTTCCAATTCTTCTGACAGCTTTGAGACCCTCATCTCAAGGCCTTCCGTGTGGTCGGAAATGCGCTCCCTCAGAAGATACTGACTGTATAGAACCTGAAATCAAGAATTAAAACAGTTAGTGAAAGTAAAGAAAAGGAAGATAGAAGCTTCCAGTGAACTTACCCATGCCATCTGGTCGAAGGACAGGTAAGCCTACTGCTCGAAGCTCTCTTTCTCATAATCCTCAGGGGTGCTCTGGTCGGTGATGGACTTTTGGATGCTTATTATAAAGGGCCTCAGTGAAACCTCCCGAGAACTTGAGTTGGCGGGGATCTTACGCGAAGCACGAGTAGCCTCCACATCAACCACTTCTGCAGGAGCTGGAGGTTGCGAGATGACTGTAAGGGCAGAAGTGTTTCCTTTTGATTTTTTGGACGACAGCGAGGCCAAAGGCCTATCATCGGCAGATCTCTTGACACCCGAAGGTGAAGAACCCTCTTTCCTGGTAGCCGCCAATGCTTTCACTTTCGAGTCAGAGGGCTTAATCTTGAGCTTTCTCATCTCATCAAATAAGACCTGTCCATTGTGAACCTTCTCAAACTCTCGAAGTTCGTTAGGAACAAGAAAGACTTCCTCAATATAGGCAGCTTCGACCCTAGTGAGCTTACGGCGCGGAGGAAAGCCTGCACAAGTAAGAAAATTCATAAGTTCAGAATAAAAGAAACTGCATAGGAGCTCAGCTTGAGAACTCATGAGCTTCACAAAACTAGGCAGGAGCAATCACATCCGTAGAAGTTCGGGCCGGGACGAAGGTGAACTTCGGCTTCCAATCACCCGAAGAAAAATGAAACTTTGTTATTAGAGAGGGCCGATCCCCCACCCACTTCGTAAAATAGTAGAAATCCGGCTGCCCGATGTTAGCCACCAATCTATACGCCGCATGCCACTCACCGATGCTAGGCTCAGAGAAGCCGAACTCCTCCCATAGATAATACATTCCCATCATATGAAACCACCATATCGGGGTGATTTAGGCAGGGGCTATGCCGTAAAAGTGAGCGATCTTCACGAAAAATGGATGGATGGGGAGCCCGACCCCCTTCTCAGTGACTAGCGTGTAGAAAGCCATAAATCCCGGTGGAGGTTGATGTGCTCATTCGGTAGTACAATGAGATTGAACCTCGACCCCAACGCTCGAAATTGGTGGTGAGGCTAGCCTCTTCAAGAGATCCTCATTCACCTTAGAAGCGATCTCAGAGGCTTTGAAACTCTTCCCCATCTGCTTAACCTCTCAGATGTGTATCTTTCGTCCCTCTGACAGATTGTCTATCACCGCAGTAGCCTGGCATTTACTAATCACCGCTCGACTAACCGAGCAGGGGACGATAGCCGATGGCCGCCTGCCTTTGCCCTCTTCCGAAATCTTGATAATCACAGGAGAGTTGCAGCTACCAGACCGTTCTGAGCGAGAGAGGTTTTCTTCCGCTGCGCCGCCGTAGCTTTGCCCTTCTTCTCCGGTGGCTGAATCTTCACATGCACTCATTATCCAGAAATTTAATAAAACCTAATGAACCTAAACCATCCCAGAACCTAGAATACTTTTAGAAATCTAACAGTCTCCCGCCTGAATTCCCTAAATCAACCGAAAAACCTGTCGAAAAACGAACACCATAACCCGAAAAGTTTAACAAACCCCAAGCAACCACAAAACCCTTCAAATACCACCCAGAAATTTAAACAAAATCCAGAAACCCAAAAGTCACCATAGATTTACTAGAATTCTAAGAGTCACCAAGAAGCATCTCAAATATCCCAGAAAACTTTACAAAAAACTTCCAAGCCACATATCTACGGCGTAAAAATTAAAAAGAGAGAGAGGAGAAGGTAACCTGAAAATCACAAGTTAAGTAAAATTTGAGAGGCCAATGATGTTCGTAGCAGAGTCCTCAGACGGATTCAAGAAGCGGAAAAAGCGGAGGCGGTTAACGGAAAACACCGGATGTGATTTAGGTGAAGATTCGTGGGGCGGATAGAGTTTATCGAAAAGAATTTTCTTTGAAACCAAAAACCTTTTGAGATTCTGAATAAAAGAAAATGGAAGAAGAGGGAAGTACTTCTCTCGATATTTGAAATATGGGAGAAAGGGATAACACGATCTAAGCCACGTGTTTTGATTGAACGATGGACATTAACCTAGGGAACGGGAAAAGTAATTTCGTATTTCAGGTCTGGAGCGCCATGAGGTCTGCTCTCATGACCTCAGAAGCTCCCTCAGGACCTGCCTTCAGGTCTGCAGCTCCACGAGGTTTGCTCTTATGACCTCAAAAGCTCCTCCAGGACCTGCCTTCATGACCTCAGAAGCTCCCCCAGGACCTACCATCAGGTCTGGAGCTCCATGAGATCAGCTTTCGCGACCTCGGTAAGACCCTTCCAAAATTCACTTCCGAATATGCCTCTGAAGCTAATAAAAAATCAGCATCTAAACGTAGGGCTGAGCCAAGATAACGATTGGTGAACACCGAGATTCATTACCCGATCCTTGAAATACAAGAATCAAGTAATGAGGAGCTAACTGTAGATGCCTCATTTTCATATAGGCCCAAAGACCAGGCCCATGTACATTCGAGGTCAAGAGATCGAGGGGTCGGTAACCGAAGTCAAGGGGTTCGAAGGCTTAAAAAAGAGACCAAAGCTAAATGAATTTCAAAACAGGCGACTAAGTAAAAACTCGTTGAATAAGAGATAAGAGATATCCCCGAAAAATCGTGAATAAGTTGAGAATCCTTTGTATATATATATATATATCACGGGATAAAGAGGGGGGACACATGAACAATCGAGCAACACATCATAATTATTTTATAATAACAGAATTCAACTCAGAAATATCACTTAATTTCATTGCTTTATTTAATTCTTCGATTTTCCTAGTCTCGATTCTGACTTGAGCGTCGGAGTCCATTCGATCGTCAACCTCCCGATGGTCCTTCGGCTTCACATGTTTTTTTATCTTGTAGGTCGCCGGAGCCCGAACTCAAAGTACGATTAACTGTAGAGATTTGATCTCTACAATAGTCACTTTTTCGGTGAACTATTTGGATGTACGAATGAGATATGGCAATGTAACAGTACAAAGATTAATATTGCTACACGAGTATGGTGCACAACTAATTTCATTAGTGCAATTATAAATTTATATATTGCTGCACGGATTGAGAGTACACGCCTGAGTATAATCGTGCAATAATTCAAATTTGCACTTTTACATGACAGATGCTACACGATTAAATGTATTTATGCAGTATTACAATTTTACATTGTTACACGACTAAAGTGTGCGACAGATGATTATTTTATCCAATTAATTAGAAATATATATTATTTTTTAAAAAAATGACTTGAAAATATTTTTTACTGAGTGAAAATTATTATTTAAAAATTTACCTCTAATTCATATGCGTAGGCCATATTGTCATTTTAGCGTAGCTACGTATTGCTTTAATTACCATCTAGAAGAAACAATTTTATAATTTATCTAATTTGAATGTTATAATATTTTCATTAAGAAAAGCTTATATTATAACTAGCTAGAGATTAATAACAATTAATGAATTTCATTAAGAATATTTCCATCCGTTGTCATTGTTAATAAGTAAATTAGAATTATCCTAATTATAGGCATTTGGGGTAGATGTTACGAAAGGAATTAATGAGACATTTTTGTGAACAATTAATTGTTACAGATAATAAATTTTGTAGCGGGATAAGTTAAGAAATTTTGTAATTTATGCAGCCATAAATCATATTATTAATAGGCGTCCTTTACAAGTGAACAATGTTGGAAGAAATATGTTTCAAAAATACTTCTTTCCATTTGGGCTCGTTCGATTGACAGAAAAGTAAAGTTATTTGGGAATATGATTTTGAAGAAACCGAGCTCTCGGTTTTAACAGAGTTGTGATCAAAGTTGGCTCCAAAGTTGGAACAACTTTGCATACGCAGCGGAAATTTAGAAATAGAACAACGGATTGAAATTTTCACAAGATTATATTTCTATAACCTCGCGAAATGCCTCAGGGCGAAATCTTCACTATATAGAATATGTGAATTACAAAAACACTACTAGACAAACACTAACTAAAATATTAAGACACTTTATCTCTTCCTTCACAGAAAGTTGAGACTAAAGTTGTCTTAACCAAATCTAGTAGAAAATCTGCAGAATACAAAAACTCGATCTATAATCTGAATAATTCTCTTTGAACTTGTGTATCTAATCTATGAATATAAATCCTTTTTATACTAAACTAATATCTTGATCTCCACTCCACACGATCTCCACACGAGCTCCACTACTTCACAATTCCTTGAATATAGCCGATGGTTATCCTCATCCCACCAAACTAGGAACCGTCAATATCTCCAAGACTCGGTCAACTTGGCATGCTCCAATACTTCCTCAATCAACACAATAACCTACACACAATAAATCAAAGAAAGACAAAATAACAATCATAGATAAATATCGAACCTAACGGTTCCAACAGATTTATAGGAACGTGATTCTGAGAAAAATGAATGTTACATATTATTTATCATGTGTTTGGAACATGATAAGGAAATTATTAGAATTTTCATTTTAATATTTTTTAATCAAATTAATCAAGTAGGTTTATTAAGATAATTTAATAATAATGTAGACTTATAGTCTATAAGTTCAAACATCATTTTTCTCCCCCAATTAAAAAAAATAATTAAGAAAATAAATAAATAAAGATAAATTATATATATAGTACAAATACAAACATACACAAATCATTGACAAAAAAAATTCATTAATTTACAATATTATTATTATTATTATTATTATTATTATTATTATTATTATTATTATTATTATTATTATTATTATTTGGTCGACAACATTCAAAAAATAATCGTTATTAATGTCAAATTTTAATGTTGATTCTGAAGTCGAGTTGCTCATTGTTTTGAGTCTGTCATTTCTCTACTACCAATTACAAAAAAAAAAATGATAATCGGATTTTAGTAGGATTTTATTTTTTCAATTTTTCATTTTTTTGTTTAATTTCAAAACTTGATAATAAAAAAACTAATAATAATCCAAAAAAAATTAAGATTAATATTTTCAAAATTTTCAATTTTTTAGTAAAAACTTATAAATACAATTTTAATAATAATTTATATAAAAAATACAAATAAGGGATAAAATAAATTGAATAACAAAAATGGTCTAACACAAAATTGCTAGAGGCAAGTAATCAGAATACCTACTCCAAGTAGGTATTCAAAATTCAAGAAAGTTGTATTAGTTTTCTTATTTTGGGGATTCTGATTACTTTTTAAAATTTTGAAAAATTGAACCAAACTCAAAAATTTAAAAATAAATATCAAATTATTTTCCAAAGCTAGATTCCTTACCAATTACCAACCAAACAAGGTCTTAATTTTGTTTTATTCGTATTTTCACATACACTTGCTTAATCTACACAAAATCTGTATATATATAAAAACAACAAGTTATACCATAAATAGTAACCCCAATTTCCCGCCAAAACCGCATACTATTTTTAGTAATTATTCATTTTAATCTTAATATTAATTAATTAATATTAATATTAATATATCAAGATTATAATAATTGTATTAGTGTTATAATTAATTAATCATATCATCTTAATCTTAATATAATATATAGTGCTTTATATATATATATATGTATGCATTAAGATAATTAATAATTAATATTTTTAATTAATCGATGTTGGATTTTCAAAATATTATCAATTTGTCCAATAATATGTAATAGTGTGTATATATAATAATATATACACACACACATACTACTAATCAATGTATTCTAATTCTTTTAATTATTTTAATTAATCATATCATCATAATAATCTTAATATAATATATAATGCTTTATGTATGTATGTATTAAGATAATGTATGTATTACGATAATTAATAATTAAATTTTTTAATTCATCGATGTTGGATTTTCTAAGATTGTCCAATAATACATAATAGTGTGTGTATATACACGCACACATACTATTAATCAATGTATTCTAATTCCGTCAAAATCAATGAATTCCAATTCATTTAATTCTTTTAATTGTGTTAAAATTTCACCATTAATGACGCGCATTATTACGCTGATCATTCAGAATTTGGGATCAGTTACATAACACATTTCTTTAAATTAGAGATGATTGAGATAACTTACAATATGTAATTAAGGTTATGCAAACTAAAAAAAATATTAAATAGTAAAAATTTCCGATAAACGTGTACATCAACATCACTAATTTTATTCCACTTTTTTCATTTATTTGATTATTCATTCTCCCATTAAATATGAATTTTCTTCAAACATGTGTCAATCATGTTGGTCATTCGAATAGAATTTTAGTTTTAAAATCGTCTTTCATGATCGTGAATGTGCTATAATCAGTGGCACTGCACGGAAAAAAGATATCGATAGGCTAAATTGAGGTTCCTCTTTATTAATTTAATTTAATATTTATTTTCATATTTATATCTATAATTTTTATTTAATTTAGTGTTTTCACTTTTAATTTATACAGGACATTTTTTGGGTATATGGTCGGATTGATAATGTATTTGGTAATTGATTTTATTTCTCCTGCAAACGATGCTCTAAACAAGTCGTCAATGTTGGTGAAGGATTTTTTTGTGAGAAGTGTAATTAGACCGACTCAACCAACAATATGAGGTAATTAATTCAAATATTTAGTCATCATATAACATGTTTATTGTTTATTTATAAATTTAATAATTATTCATATATTTTATTATATGTATAAGCTAATACTTAACATTGTTGATGCGATTGGGGAGACCAAAATTTTATTATGGAACAAAGAATGTATCGAATTTTTCGGAAAACTTGTATTAGAGATGAAATCATCAGTTGTACATGTAAATTAAATTCCCATTTTATTTTTCTTTTATTTTTTTCTATAATTACTTCCAACTATATGATTTTAGATTTATAAAACATTTGATTTTATTATTTTATAGGATGATGACATAATGGAGATGCCGACAGAGATCAAGATTTGATTGGAAATAATGTATTATTTAAAGTCCAGATAAGGGAGAACGGTCATAATGCTAATGCTCCATACAATGTGAGCAGATTATGAATGAAAAATGATGTCATTTCAAAATGGTGTGGAAATCATTTAAAGGAGGTACACTAATTACTTTTTCATAATCAATCTCAAATGTATTCATTTTTTTTACACTTATCAATTGTACTTAAAAATATATTTTATTTTTAATTAACCTCTGATGGATCTACTTTCAATTATAGCAAATGAGGGATTCGTTGATGAGAAGATGTTCAACAGGCCGCTCTGTTTGTTCTTCCTCGACGACGACACCATACAACACAAACCTTGATGGATTTTGGTTAAAAGAAAATTGGATGATCAGTTTTCATCCATAATCAATGAGGATAAGAAGAAAGTCATGGTTAAGTTGGAGAATGAATGATGATTTTTTTTTTAATTGATATGTGGTACTTCGAGATAATATAATTCTGTTTTATTTACATTTTGGTTTCTTTTAGACAAATTTCAAATCTCACTCATTTATTTTGTTACTATTTTTCCGGATTAGTCAAATTGATAGTTTCAATCACTCAAGTGGGTTGTTGATAGTTTTATTGTTGTTGATTGCAACTTAATAATTAATCTGTCGAGTGCCAATATAATAAATTAACTTAAAAATATCAAGTTAGTGAAGCACATGTTGATTTCCCGATGATTAATTTTTATTTTTTTCTACTAAAAACGCAAATTACCAATCTGTTTAGGGGGCTGAAAATTAGTGATAAAAATGTATTCAAATTTGTATACAAACAAATTTTAATAGTACAACAATTTGTAGAATTTTATGCTATCAATCATATGTTGAATTTTAAAAATAGTATTTAATAGTATGATTATTAAATAGTATAATATATACTAGACCTTTTAATGTATGTATGTATTATTTAATAGATAATATAATATCATATTATGAAAATCAAATTGGATTTAAATATTAAAAGGTGTGGTGTATATATATATATAACATTAAATATCACAATCCTATAGTATTAAATAATAAATCTTTGCCATAAATCGGAAAGAGTACTTAAATAACCCATATATATACATGCAAACTAATATTTTCTCAATATATTATTATAGTACGTTGGATATGAAAACTAACCAATCTATGGAAAGTAAATTTTGTACAAAGCTCTTTCCATAGTAATTTGCATGTGAGTGAATGGTATGCACCAATTTATTGATTAATTTTTAAGAGTTGATGGATTTAAACATAAATAAAAGGAATTAAGGAACTCCATATTATATGTCATACAACCCACGAATTTGGAGCAATTTATTCCAATTGGTTTAAAATTCACCTTTTATTAAAGAACTCCATATTATATACCACAATCAATGTATTCCAATTCTTTTACTTGTGATAAGAAATAAATTAACCTAATTATATTGTATATACTCAAGAATTAAGAGTAATATTTAATATAGTGATACACTATATATATATATATGTAACTTATATCTTATAAAATATGAAATCTAACTTTATTTGTAGTATCAATCAAAACACTAAAAAGTATCACCCGTTTTGACGATTTTTTTGATCAACACTTTGACCAAAAAAATTGTGTACAAGAGAATTTGCGTTACTTTAATAGTATGTGTATATATATGTCTTAATATACAAATTTGTGTCGCTCTGTATATATATATATATATATATATATTAAGATAAATATCTTGATATATAATAGTTTATTTATATTTATTAATAATAGATATTAATATTAAATTTTACGATCAATTTAACTTCATAATTTTTTATTGCCTTTACGTAATAAATATTTTTTAGTTACATTTTATTTTTTCTTTGATAAAACAAATGTGTATTTGCAGGGTATACCAAAATATAATAATTAATTATATTCTAATTAAATAATTATTTAAATATCTAGAACATCACTACACATTCTTTGAAGCATTGCTCTTGATATTTCTGGAATTATAATTTTCCATATTCACACTCACTATAACATTATTACTTTGGATTCTGAATAGTTTATTAGTTTATCAAAGGTTTGTTTAAGTTTGTTCTCAAATTTCTGTTCTCAACAGTACTTCAATAGATTGAGGTTTGTTTAAGTTTGTTCTCAAATTTATGTACTCAACAATAATACAATTGATTCATGATCTTTCGACTATATAATTAAATAACATATACAATATTATAATTAAGGAATCAATTTCGGAAATATCAAAATTATAATGTAATTTTATAATTTTATTTATATAACTATTTATTTTAAATTATTCAAATAAATTACTCACCCTGTGCATCGCACGGGTGTATTACTAGTCTAATAAAGACCAAACATCTGGTTCAATTATTGTTTATTTGCCAAATTGTAATTAACATTACTTGAATTTTGGTTAAAGTTGATCTCTATTTGAAATAGAAAAAAGCAAAAAAAAATTTGGTTAAAATTAATCTCTAAGTGAAAAAGAAAAAGGGAAAAAAAGGGAGAAAGCTTTGAGTTCAAATTATTCTATTTAATTTTGGCTGTTTTTTGTTTTAGTTTTCTTTCTGTATATATATATATATATATATATATATATATATATATATATATATATATATATATAGATGCATGCATTTATATTCACTGTCAAATAGATGTCCACGATATTCACACAATCTTTAGTCACTCTTAATTAAGCTAAAGTATAAAAGATACACCAAACATGTTCGAAAAAACTCTTGAAGGTAGCATGCGATTCTAAGTGCAAAGCAAGAACAAATTGAAATTCCCCGTGTTGAGACGATGTCAAGATAACTTGGAGTTCGATTTTTTTTTGTAATATAATTTTTGTTTATAGTTTTTTTAGTTTTTTATTTTCTCATTGTGTGTGGATGCATTTATGTGTGTGTGTGTGTGTGTGTGATTTTAGTATAATTTTGAAGTGTGAACATATAATTTTTAGTAGTGACAATTTGGTGGAAGTTAGGCGACTTTCAAATTATGCCTAGGAGAATTGAGAACTAAACATCATTTTTTGGATGAAAAAGTTTAACTTTGATCTTTGTTTAGCAGTTTATTCTCTTTTTAATTTACTTTTCTTGGTTAGACAACAAACTATTTTAGGAATTCAGATACCAATTATCTTCATATATTTTTTACGACAAAAGAAATTGAAAACTTCATCACCATTAATTTCCTATTTTCATAGATCTCTCGCTTATTTATTTAACCTATACTTTCATAGATCTCTCAGTATAAATGGGTGTGTAAAAAGTATTTCAAAATTTACAAGTAACATCATTTGATGTTTGGTTCAAATTGTTACTTTGTTATTGACAAAGCAAATTCAATACCATTTGAATTTAATGATTTTATGATTATTTTTATGAAATGTTATTGCTATACAACATAATATCTCTAAAATACATTCTTGAGAAATAATTTATCAATACGTGGTGTCAAGAGACAATTGATTTCGGAAAAATCTAAAAATAAATTATAGTAATTTCATGATGATAATAATATAGTGTAATCTGATACGTTTGTTCTTACATATTGAAGGACTTTTATTTTACCATACACAATGAGTGAGCTTGTGGTGGAAGTTAATTAATTAACAAGTCCGATCCCCTCCACATTTTTTCATTAGTTCACCCCGCCACACAAATATTTTAGTAGTGTGATTTTGGTTATTTGTGTAATCTGTGATTAATTAACATCTATATATTTTGATTTGGATAACAAAACATTCCTAGTTAATTAATCAAAGGATTGTCTTTTGGACTAGCTAGTACACGTAAGATTAATTAAATTCTTGGAACTTGATTGTTGCAACATACTCCCTCAGTTTCGTTTTGATTATTGTTTTAATTTTTTTTTTATCGAAATATTCGTTGTTTTATATATTTTCATACTCTCTCCTCCAATTTTAACCCTATCCAAATCCAAAAAATATATGGAGAGAGAAAATATTATCTTATTTTTAGGAAAATATAAGTGAATAAGATTTTATGTTATATATAAGGATTTGGTATATTAGTCGTTAAAATTAATTATTAATTCTAGATAAAAAAAAAACTAAAACAACGATCAAAATGAAAAGAAAGGAGTATAAACTTAATATAAGTTATTATTTTTCTCCTAAACATTCTAGAAAAAAAAATCCAACTATTTCCACCAAAATAGAATAATAAATTAAATAAGCTCTCAGGGCATATATACCAGCATAGCACATATTAATATAAGCTGTTAATTGATTGATAGCTAGCTAGCTGTTGTATAGTAACTCTTTTTTCTGATATTGGGCCAACAAAGAAAGCAAATCCAACCTGTTTTACAATTTAATTCATCCTTCCCCATAAAGTCATGCCCCCAGAATCTTGCACAAATCTTTCACAGTAAACATTGCATCACCTCTCAAAAGATTAAACTGCAAACTTAAAAACTTAAAAATTAATGAGAAATACTATAACGCCCTACTGGCATTATATCACACCGCAGATATCACAATATATTAATAATACTTATTAAATAAAGCTCTGTAGCGAAACGTATTACCCTACCTGTAGAATTTCCAAATCAAAATAAACTACACATTGTGCAATTTCACTCTCATCAACCGCCCTTTTTCTGTCTCTTTATAAATTATAAGTCGCAATAATACACCCCTCATCCACCCAGATCAACCCACCTTGCCTATACAATATATATGCATGTATATATATATATATATCTCATCCCGTATGTATTGACGACGCAATGAAGCAAGTAAAAATGGCGAGCTCTGTGCATGTAAACCAAGCAGTTCTAATCACTCCTTCCGAGCCAACTCCAAACCAAATTCTCCAACTTTCGGCATTAGATTCTCAGCTTTTCGTGCGATTTACATTTGAATATTTGCTCGTCTATAAACCTCGCCGCGGAATTGATAGAGATGTGATCACAGGCAATGTGAAGTCAGCTTTGGGCCGGGCCCTGGTTCCCTACTATCCACTGGCGGGGAGGGTCAGGCCACGGCCCGACGGGAAGGGCCTGGAGGTCGTCTGCCGGGCCCAAGGAGCGCTGTTCATCGATGCCGTCTCGAGCTTCACCGTTTCCGAATTCGACGGAGCTCCGCGGCGTCGGGCTCACTGGAGGAGGCTCCTATCCTTACACATGGCAGATGTCCTGAAGGGGGGCCCACCCCTTGTCATCCAGCTGACGTGGCTTCTGGATGGTGGCGCCGCCCTCGCCGTGGGCTTCAACCACTGCCTCTGCGACGGCGTCGGCAGTGGTCAGTTCCTCAACTCGTTCGCCGAGTTGGCTCTCGGGTTGACCGAGCTGAAGCCGAGGCCGACGTGGAGTCGTCATCTGTTAGACCCAGTATTGCCGTTGAGGCTGAGTCGTGATGACTCGGTGAGTCTCCCGGTATTCGGAGCGGTGCCGGATGTTTGTGGGTTTAATGCCCGTTTCCTTGGAGAAAGACTGATGCCGACGTCAATCGTATTTGATAAAAATAGGTTGAACGAGTTGAAGAAGTCGACAAAGTCGTCGAGTCGCCACACCTCGTTTGAAGTTGTGTCAGCTCATGTGTGGAGAAGTTGGGCGAGAGCACTCAACTTAGCTCCCAACCAAATAGTGAAACTCGTGTTCAGCGTCAACATAAGGCAGCGAGTCAGGCCGAGTCTTCCGAGTGGGTACTATGGCAACGCGTTCGTTCTGGGCTGCGCGGAGGCATGCGTGGGGGACTTGGCGGGAAAGGGTGTGGGCCACGCGGCGGAGCTGGTGGCGCGAGCCAAGGAGAGAGTGGGAGGAGAGCACGTGAGGGAGGTGGTGGAATCGGTGAGTTGGAGGAATCGGGCGAGTGTTGACCAGGTGGGAGTGTTGATTATGACGCAGTGGTCAAGGCTAGGGCTGGAGAGTGTTGACTTTGGAATGGGGAACCCGGTTCAGGTGGGACCGGTTTGCTGCGACAAATACTGCATTGTGTTGCCGGTTTGTGGTGTGCCAGATGCCCTTAAAGTCAACCTAGCAGTCCCACTCACTTCCCTTCACCAATACTTGTATTTTTTGACAAACATTCATGTTTAAATAGAATCTAATTTAGAGGAAAAAACTAGTTTTGTTTTAGGAGTTCTTTTGAAAGAAAGAAATTTTATAAATATTTTGTGGTTGGATGAAGAAGATATGATGTTAGTATTTAATTTTTTACCATAATAGTTAATTATTTCTGAAAAAGCTTATTTTTCGGTAAAATAAAATAATTAACTGTGATATTCTTTAGATGGTTATAAAATTGCACTAGAATGACTCCCGTGCGATGCACGGATAAAATTTGTATAATTACTTTTTATTTTGCATTAAATTATAAATATAAAATAATTATAATGTACTTTGTAGTTGAAGAACATAAACATTATCTATTAAAGAGGATACAAAATCAAATATTAAAACAAAAAATAAAAAAAAAACATTAATCTCTTTGTTTTCTTAAATTTATAGTTTGTTCATACAAAATAATATTTATCGTTTCTTCGATGTGGAATAATTTATTGAAAAAATATTTATTTAATTATTTAAAATATATTTCAAATTGCAAACTCAAATACATTTAAATTTTTAAAAATTTCAATATATATATTTAATTAATGAAATATTATTTAAATATATATAATAATAAATTGATAGATATTTAAATTAAAAATAAATAAATACAAAAATAAACATATCTAATTAAAAAAAAAACTAATATAATTTTAAACTCAAAATAACAATATAAATAGAACAAACGAAAAAAGACAATTGCTCTTAGTTTTAAAAACTACTCCCTCCATTTCTGAATAAGTATCATTCTAACATTTTAATTTTGTTTCAAAAAATTGTTATTATACAAATTCGAGACAAAAAAAAAATCACATTTTTCACATATTTTGCCCTCATTTAATGAATTTAAAAAAATAAATTATATTTAACTCATTTAATGTATTCACACAAGGGTATATTAGATAATTTAATTAATTTATTAATTTGTGTGCATTCCTCAAAAATGACGTTTATATAGAAACGGAGAGAGTAATAAATATTAAAGTAAATAAGAGTAATTTAATTGAATTCATATCCATATTGTGCAAGAATAATAACTACAACATTTATCCAAATTTCTCATTACATTCAAAACCTCAAGCATCATGTGAAATTGTATTAGAAATTAGTTATTTTTTTTTTTTTAAAAAGTATTAACAAATATGTAGTCATTTAAGCTTGATTTTACAATATTAATTTCATCATCTATTTGATAATACTACAATAACACAAACTAATTCATATTAAAAAAAAAACAATACATAATTGAGCAATCAATAGGTTTGTGGATTTTATTGGATAGATATCGATAGAAATAATATATAGATGTCCAACTAATAATTTTGCAATTTAGTGTTAAATCAAAATATAATTGGACCAATATTAATATGAATATTTCTACATAATTATAAAATAATTGTTCAATAATGACAATTTTAAAAAATAACATTAAACTGTAGTTCATCATAAAGAAAAATAGGTATCCGATAAATTTACATGTATATATCATAATCATTACATGATTAATTGCTTTAAAATCATGAATTTTGAACTTAGTTGCAAATTTAATATAAACTTTAAAAGTAGGCAATTAAAACACAAACTTTAAATTTGTGTGTCATTCAACATCCCCAAATTTTTATAAAATAAATTGATCCCTGATCCAACATACAATTGCTCGTTTCATCGAGTCCGTCATGAATCGACCATCAATTTTCGGAAATAACATCAAAGTGACCATAATTATATATTGGATTGAAGGTGAATTTGTTTTATAAAAAAATGAGGATGTTGAATAATATATATATATTCAAAGTTGTATTTTAATTATCTACTTTTAAAGATCATGTTAAATTTGCAACTAAGTTCAAAATTCATGATTTTAAAAGTAATTAACCCATCATTATATCAGCAACATTAAGTCCCACAACCATCTCAATAACAAAAAATGAATAAAAATATTTATGGATAAAAAATAGATAAACAATCAACAATACTAAACTTGGATTTAAGATTTGATTACAGAACCCCAAGTATTTATAGGTATAAACAATCCATTTAAAAGGACATGTTTTATGGATTAATTCTTTAAAATTGTAGTAATAAATTATCATTAACTCACGTAAAAATAACTATGGAAAATAGATGTTATAACATTAATTTCATTAAATATTATCTTAAATTATAGTATTAGAAATTGACAAAAATACCCATATAAATTGGAGGGAAAAGAGTTGTGTTATAATATAGATATATAGATGTATATAATGAATGATGATACGCCAAATTTTGCAATAATTTAATTTTGCTCGAGACCAATAGCATTTTTAGAGGGTTTATTAGTTATTATAAAATTGTTATTCCCCTAAATGAATTGTATAAATAAAGGAAAAAATGTAACAAGCCTAAAAGTCCCAGATATCACAAGTCGATAACACAAGGGACCGGAGCCTCATCAAAACCCATATGGAAAACCCAGAGTAGGAAAAACCATATGGGAAAAAGAGTACTCCTCTAAGAAAAACGAAAGTAACCAGGAGAACAAAAGTCCTGTAAAACAACATCGGAAATACAAGGAATAGCAGAAGTCCAAAAACCAGAGGAGACAGTAGGGGAAGCTAAAATATCCGCAACACGATTGCCTTCCCTATACACATGAGAAACACAAAAATGTATATGACTAATGAATTCCAGAACAACTCGCCATCTCGATTTGAGCTTCCAAGGGACCTGCAGACTCCGAGAAGAAAATAGAGAAACCACGTAAACTGAATCTGCCTCCAGCCAAATAAAGTCTAGAGACAGTCTTCGAGCCCATTCCATCGCAGCAAGAACTGCTAGCAGCTCAGCCAATAAAGCAAAGCCGACACCCTCATCCGTATGAAAACAACCTATCACCAATCCATCATGTCGTCTAAACACCCCTCCTGTAGCCATCATCCTTGGTCCGCCTTGGGCTGATCCATCAGTGTTGACCTTGATCCATCCAACCGGAGAGGGCCTCCAGATGACCGAAATGAGAGACCTCGGTGGCGGAGGCCGAGGAACGACGTTAAGAGCTTTCAATGTAAGCAAATCATTAACCTCATTCTTCATGTATCCACGCTTACCCTGCATAAAAGACATCTCCCGTAACGCAACACGAATCATACCGATCAAAATAAATGATGTCGGCATCAAATGCTCATATATTGCTTTATTACGAAACGTCCAAATCCCCCAAATAGCCGTAATAACCGCCGCCTTCCAAAGAGAAAGGATCTGCGAACTGAATGAACAATTCATAAAAAAGACAAAGGCTTCACGTATCGAGGCTGCACTAATTCCCTCCGTCTGAAAAATATCAAAAATCCAGCTCCAGACCTCAGAAGCTAACTTACAATGCCAGAAGAGATGATCCACAGTCTCCTGTTCCTTTCTACACATAAAACACATTGTTGGACCAACAAATCCATGCAACGTGTCCATAGTAAGGATTCGAGAAAGAAGGAGCCTCCAAACCACTAAAGACCGACGCATAGGGATTAAATTACTCCAAATCGATTTGCCCCAATGAACCAACGGGAATCGAGTACATGTATGAAGCCGAGCAATACGTGCTGAAACATTACCATGAAGCGACTTGGACCAAACACGCTCATCTTCTCCCGGAGACAAAGGATGACGAAGAATATCCTGCATAATCTCTGGATATGCACGAACAAAGGACTCCGTGAACTTCCAAACACCGTTATTCAAAAAATCACCAACCCTATCCTTCAAGTTTGCATGCAAATCGTAGGAAATATGAAGCCTATCCACAATAACATATCCTAACCAGTTATCATGCCAAAAATCAACTGCTGAACCACTACCAACGATACAAACTGACTCATCCACCATACTCTGAGTCAATTGATGAAGCCTTGGCCAAATAGTCGAATAAAACACCCGTTTGATCGTGCGAGGTGAAGCAAGAAAATGAGTCCTCAAGAGCTGAAACGCAGAAGCATTAGAAACCTGCAAATTCTAGGATAACTTCATCAATAAGCCTCGATTAATTTCTTTAAAAGAAGAAAGGCCAAGTCCTCCCTCCTCCACAACTGCGCAAGTACGCACCCAGCTAACAGAGGTATATGATCGAATGGCCGGATCACCTTTCCATAAAAAATTCCTCACCGCAGCATCCAACTTGAGCACCAAAGTTTTCGGCCATGCATAAACCATCATAGAATGAATTGCTGAGCTAAGGATTACCGACTTAATAAGACAGAGACGACCAGCCATAGATAGCATTTGACCATTCCAACGATAAAATTTTGCAAGAATTTTATCTGCCAAACGTCTCAAGAGCATAACTCGCGGAATACCCTCAAATAGAGGGACACCAAGGTAATCTGTCGGAAGAGAGCCGATACTAAACCCTAACTTTGAATTAAGGTAAGCTTTCACCCTCGGACGAGCTCCTTTCCCATAAAAAACACGCGATTTCATTCTACTACAAGACTGGCCCGACACATGAGCATACAAATCCATAATTCGCTTGAGAACTCGAATGTTAGTCTTGGAAGCCCGAAAAAAAATAAACACATCGTCCACATACAAAATATGAGTCGGAAAATCAACTCTCTGGCCATATGCCATCGGAGTTAATTTCTTTTTTAAAACTGCATAATGGATTAAATAGCTCAACATATCTTCTGCAATACCAAATAAAAGAGGAGAGAGTGGATCACCTTGGCGAACTCCTCTTGTACAAGCGAAATAACCCTTAGGTGATCCGTTAATTAAAACAGAAAGCCTCGCCGACTCCAAAATGGTATTAATCCACTCACAAAATTTGTCTGGAAACCCAAGTCGACGAAACACTCTTTGAATGAACTCCCAATCCATGGTGTCAAAGGCCTTTGTAATATCCAGCTTCAAGGCCATATTTCTCCCACCATGCGTCCTACTCAATGTATTAACCCCCTCAGATGCTAACACAATTGCTTCGTGTATTTGTCTGCCTTGTATAAAGCCATATTGATTTTTGGAAACAATACTGGAAGCCACCAAGTTTAAACGAATGGCCAAGACTTTTGTAAAAATTTTGAAAAAGAAATTGCTTAAAGCAATTGGACGATACTCTTCCACCATAATCGCACTTTCCTTTTTAGGGATCAAAACAATAAAACCCGAATTCAACCCAGAAGGTATGCAACCAAATGAGAAGAATTCCAAAACGGCTCTGTAAATATCTGAAGCAATAACATCCCATGCCACCTGAAAGAACTTTCCCGAATAACCATATAGCCCCGCTGCACTGTTTGCATCCAAATCGAAAACAACACTTTTAATTTCCTCAAGCGACGGCATAATTGTGAGCTCATGACATTGACGATCATTAACCAATTTAGGAATAAATTGATCAATTACCCCATAGTCACGGTTTGACTCATTCGAGCAAGAAAATAAATTCTCAAAGTACTGAACAACATGATTAGCAATAACATCTGGATCCGAAACAAGTTCTCCATCAATAGAAAGTACATTAATCGACGCCTTAGCACGTCGTGCGTGTATGCTTTCATGAAAGAACTTAGAATTTCGATCTCCATCATTCAGCCAGTCAATTCTACTCTGCTGCTGCATATGTGAAGATTTCACCAAAAGCAATCCATTAATTTCAGCTTGAAGAGCAATCTCATCATCCAATCGTTTATCAGAATACCCATGCACCGAAATTTCCGCCTGAACATCACCAAGATTCCTCTCAAGATCACCAATTTTATTGTTAAAATTCCCGAATACCTTGATATTACATTCTTTGAGCACTACTTTAAGGCGTTTGAGCTTAATCATCACAGTTCGGATTTGATTACTAGATTGCACCGGCACTGTCCAAGAATCACGAACCAAAGAGATAAAATTGTCATGAGTTGTCCACATATTCCAGAATCTAAACGGACGTGGACCAGAGCCAGAAATATCTTTACAAACTACCACCAGGGGAGAATGATCAGAACAAAGACGAGGCAACAGGGTCGCAGAGATAGACGACCAAGCAGACTGGAAATCCTTCGAAACCAATGCTCTATCAAGTTTACTCTCAGTAATCTCAGGAAAAAAACGTCTACTTGACCAGGAGAAAAATAAACCATTACTAACAACTTCCGAAACTTCTAAATCTCCAATAAAATTATTGAAATCCGAACAAGCTTGTAAAGAAGGCTTCGACCGACCACGTTTTTCATGTGAACCTCTTATTGCATTAAAATCACCTAAAATAATAAAACTCCCATGTAGTGCACTAAGATCATTCCACAGTCTACGTCTCTGCATGTACGTGGAAGCTCCATGCACCACGGCCACAATGCATGAATTTTTTTCATTTTTTACATTCACCAAGACGCATTGTTCCGATGAGAACAAAACCAATGCTTCAATATTCATGGCCGAGAAAATCCAAATATTAGAACAACGCACACCCCGATCATTTTGGATTACAGGAACCATGCCCATTGAACGCCAGTATGAGGAAGAAATCTTTTCAAAACGAGCACGAGGCTCAATAACACCAAGTATATGGGGTTTAAACACCTTAATGTGTCTGCTTAACATATTACGAGAAACTTCCATACCAATCCCGTAGATATTCCAAGATAAAATATTCATTGAGAATTAGAGGAAGCACGCAAGTGTGTATGAGCACCTGCATCCACGGCCCAATCCTTTAATTTTGAAATCATATCCATATTCTTCAATGTCGTGGTATCCGGATCAGATATAACGTAAGGGGTCAACTTGTCATCAACAGTCAAAGCTCCATCTTCCGGATTAGGATTTAACCTGCCCGAACGACGAAGTTCCTCAATAGGAGGGAGTTTACGTTTATTATATGTACGTTTAAAAGGAATCGAAGTATTTGGACGCTCCTCATTCTCCATAGCAACTAATGAATCCTTTGAAACCTGAAAATCCACCAAATGCTGTGCAGAATTAACACCAACATCCCCATCATCAAACTGCACAACCTCAGCCTTATCACCAATAGCGCCATCTCCAATCTGCACATTCTCAGTCTGAACATCAACTGAATTATTGTCCTCAGCACTAGAGTCTTCATTCAAAACCTCACCCTCTATCATGTGTTCCAACACGTCAACAGATTGACATATACCACCACCTCCATGATCCAACACCACAGACAAGCCAACTACAACTTCAGTTGCAACAACAGGTTCAGCTGCAGCCGCACTATTCCCATCCTTTAGAGCAACATTCTGAGCAACAGATTCAGCTGCAGCAGTACTATTCCCATCATGCATAACATTGATGACATGAACAGTAGCTGCCATTATTTTATCAAAGGGATTCTCGTCCTCTGACGACATCGAAAACTTATTCGAAACATTAACCACCTCTGAATTTTCCTTATTACTTTCCAAACCACCACGTGAACCAAAAGATTTCACCACCCAATCCTTTGTCAACTGGCCTGCTTTCCCACCTTTTTGAACTTTAGCTGTCTTAATAGTAGCATGATTCATAGTCATTGATGGTTCCATGACCCTTTCTTTTGACTGCGATTCCTTTCCACCCTTGGAAGATCGACATTTACTCATTTCATGGCCTACGACCTGGCATGCAGAGCAAAAGGGAGGAACACTTTCGTAATATATGTCAACAAAGAACGAAGCCTCACCTCAATCAATCATGATGGAAGTTTGTAAAATCTGGGATAAGTCCACCTCAATCAACACCCTCGCAAAGTGCCCAACCATTCCATGCAATGAATTCCCATCTATTTTGAGAGGAGTTCCAACTGATCGAGCAATTCCCACAAAAACCTCTTCATGCCAATATTCAATTGGCAAATTGTATAATCTAACCCAAACTTGCGCCAGAGTTGATTTTATTTTATATGGAGTGAAATCGGGAACCCAATCCCTAATTTTAAGACACCCTGGGCAAAGGTTCCATGATTACACTTGACGAAGTTTGGATTGATCATCAACAGACGAGAAATTCAGCGTAAAAAACCCTTTACCTAGCGAAATCAATCGCCACTCATGAGAAAAAGCCCACATCGATTGGAGTTTGAATCGTAGATTACTGACAGACCAAGGCTTTTCGCCCTTTAGCATGATCAAACGCCCAATTAGCGCAAATTGGAATTTGCGAAGCTGCGACTCATACAAGTCATCTGGAATCGAGATAGAATTAAATTCACCTCTACGAATGGGCTGAATTCGGGATAAGGAATTGGTGAAAATATCAGGGTGTCTGTCAGGCATAGAGTTGTTGACAATTGAAGCGTAGGAGATACCGCGGTTCGGCGTGGAAACCTTAGCATGCAAATTAGGGTTTTGAGAATTCTCATGAGATTCATCAATATTTTCCAAAGTTCGTGAGGATACTTGGGTTGTAGATTTATCCAATGATCGTGAGGATTCATTGGACGTTAAGTTGGTGCCGGAAAGCGGCGAATTGGTCGTGAAAGATGAAGTCATGATGAACGCCGATTAGAGAACTGCATAATTTTGTTATTCCCCGGTTCCATACCCGCTACTAATGCGAGCAATTTATAATGGCTTTATAGTATTGGTAGATTTTTTTTTCCAAAAATTTTGAAAAAATATATATATACATAATATAGGGGAGACTTAACATATAGGCCTTGTGTATAGTGCATTGACATTCCAATTTTTCCGTTTCTTTGCAACTCGATCGATCTTTAATGGCAAATTCAACTCTAGGCCCAGCGTATAGGGCATTGGATGGCTGCCACGTTGACAGATTTTCACCGATACAACTTTCTCCATCCAAACCTAATTCCGAACTACTTTATTTTAGGCTCGTGGGCGACGTGGCCCCACACACATAATCTAATGAAAATCACTTTAGGTCATTCAACCATTAATCCGCTGCAGAGTACGCAGGAAGCGCTGAGTTTCTGTGCGACTCCTCGATGTAATCATGATGAATTTTCATATTGGTTCTTATCTCCATTACCATCGCCAAAAATTAGAGATGGCGAGTTTCGAGTTTCCGGTTAGATTGAAAGTTCGTCAGTAAGTCATCAACGCAGTTTGATTTTTTTATGCTTTTTCAATCATTTCTTATGAAAGGCTTAGGTTTTCCAATTTGACTATTTAAAGGCTGTAATTAATAAATAATAATTCTTAAAAATCTGAAATTACGATCTATTTATTTATAATATGGGTCCTTAGTTCTGAAATATGTGTTTTAAGTTATAATTTCTTCTTATTCTTCCTTGAGTGCATATTGCAGATCACCTCCAGAGTCTCAGTTTGTGTTCCAAAACATGTCTGCCTCTTTTTCAAATAATGAAGGAGGTAGGCAGGTGTGAACCTCATAGTTTGGATGTTTTCCTTTTTGATTTTAAGTGGCCACTTGATGTTTCTTGTTTATGGTTGGGAAATGTAGTTATCTTTAGTTAAAGTTTCATTTTGAAATTTTGTACTTAATTATTTTTATGCATTCCTCAAAAAATCTACGAGGAGTTATGGTTTTTCTTCTACAAGCCTTGTCCCTGAAGTTTGATGCCATTATTAATGTTCTTTATTTGTTGATATGTGTGCGGTTTTTTTTTTGTGCGGGTGTGATTTATTACACATTGTATGGAATGTATTTATTATTTGGATGTCTTTGTCCAAAACAATTAATTGTAGTCCCTTTACCGCACCATTTTAGATGATTTTAAGAATCCAAATATGATTGTAGCATTAATTATTCCCTCATTTTTATGTCTTTGAAGATGAATTCATATATTTTTGGTATTCAACCTGAAAGAATTAATTATTCTTCTTTCTTTTGTATTGATACGGTGCACATATTAATGGTTAGTTTCTTAAATTTTACCCATGTTAGTGCCCGAAGTAAAAGGCTGATGTCCTTTCACCTCTTCTGGAAGGTGAAAGGAATGCGAGATCCACGAAGAGGAAGCTCTCTTTCGATGGAGTCTCCTCAAATACAGTCGATTGTAGCTCACCGAGAGGTGACCGCACGCATTCTTCATTCGGAGCCACTTGTCCGGTGAACCTCTAGTTTCCACTTTCTTTTATGGCGAGGGTCGGAAAGAGACCTGCGCCCCCCTCTTTTACTGAATGGGCACAACAACCAACAATTTGTGCACCAACCGTATGAATCTAATGTGCGTCATCATTTCGGTCTCCCTAATTTACCATTCAACTATGAATTTATTTTGTAGTCTGTTTATAATCAATCTGACAACGTGGAAGTAAGGTACGAGCTCCCTAGCTGAACTCTTCCCTTGGTTTGTCCTACCAGAGAAAAAATTCATGGAAGCGATGGCCATGGACGGAAGGACGGTCTTGCATGCCGAACCAAAACATGCACCCACATCACCCTTGGCCTTGATCAGTGGAGCTGGTGAAGAATTTTCCTCGGGCAATGCCAATACACTTGAAGAGGAGTTTGAGTTCCTAGACTGGTACCATGCCCCGTATCTAGTGTGGTGGTAAGATGTTAATGATTATAGGCAATTTTTATTCATCATGTCTCTGAGTTATATACTAATCGTGTACTCATTATTTGGCACAAAATTCAATTATAAATGGAAGGGTGGCCTTGTTTCCTATTCCCAACAACCTGGTAGATAAATTGGGGCATGATTAGTTTCTACCAATGATCCATCGGGAATCTCAGTTGATGCATGAGATAATGTCTTATTCGTAATTGCTCAACAAATCTTTAAATTGGACGCTTAAATGCTCACTAGTTATGAAACCGATGATGTGCACATGCATGTCATCCCACGACTACTGGTGCACAATTTTGAGCCCATGAAGGTCCACGGGTCAGGAACTGGACTTTTTTGGATTTCAAATGTTGGGTAATTAGTCCCCGTTCCTTACTATGATAAATGAGTCCTTGCTTCTATTCTCAAACACCCATCTGAAAGGGGATTGGTTAATCATGCAGGGTGCATTAATTCAGCCACACTACGATGACTGCCGAGAAATTCTCAGCCCCTACGTGTTGGGGCACAAGCCCATCACGGGCAGCCTCGCATGAAGGACGCGGAGTGAATATTTGGTATGGGAGACCTCATTTTCGTCATGGGTTGGAAAATGTGGGAATCTTGTAAGAGTCTAGTCACAATCTTATAAGAACGAGTTGAATGGAGTGATATTAAGAGTAATGATATTGTGTAGTCATTTTCTTGTAAGAATGAGTTGAATGAAGTGGGAAAATATGAGAATCTTGTAAGAGTGTAGTTATTTATGTCATGGGTTGAATGAGAGTATAAGAGTATAGTCATTTTCATCATGGGTTGGAAAATGTGGGAATCTTGTAAGATTCTAGTCACAATCTTGTAAGAACGAGTTGAATGGAGTGATATTAAGAGTAATGATATTGTGTAGTCATTTTCTTGTAAGAATGAGTTGAATGAAGTGGGAAAATGTGAGAATCTTGTAAGAGTGTAGTCATTTTTGTCAGGGTTGAATGAGAGTGTAAGAGTATAGTCATTTTCATCATGGGTTGGAAAATGTGGGAATCTTGTAAGAGTCTAGTCACAATCTTGTAAGAACGAGTTGAATGGAGTGATATTAAGAGTAATGATATTGTGTAGTCATTTTCTTGTAAGAATGAGTTGAATGAAGTGGGAAAGTGTGAGAATCTTGTAAGAGTATAGTCATTTTCATCTTAGGTTGAATGAGAGTGTACGAGTATAGTCATTTTCGTCATGGGTTGGAAAATGTGGGAATCTTGTAAGAGTCTACTCTTGTAAGAATGAGTTGAATGGATTAATATTGTGTACTCATTCCATGTAAGAGTGAGTTGAATAAAGTAGAAAAGTATGAAAATCTTGTTGGAAAATTGGATTTGGTAAATTGAGTTTTACTCATTTTATCCGATTTTTTGTGATCGGGTTATTTCATTTTGAAGGAATTAAATACCGTACGATTGTTCTATGATTTTAGTAGATAATCATAGTATTTTTATTTGCTCAAATTCGATTTTCGGTGAGTGAGAAATAAGTGATTGAAGTTGGTCACACGATTGGACATTTATGGTGTGTGGGATAATGTGTTTAAGACATATTAAATGATCCCACATTGATTTCTTAATCAAGTTAAGAAGTGTATTTAAGTGTATTAACACTTAAGTGAAGTAATTAAGTGCACAAGGATGTGGGCCATGAGCCCACATGCGCACACACGCGCGCGCCCGTCCATGCCCGTGCCCATGCCCGGTGCTCATCTCGTCCTCGTCCTCAGACTTGGATTTTGGCAATTGGACTTTGGGTGTACGTGGGCTTTCGGGGCTTAGCCGTACCAGTTTTACGGTACAGAAACGATCAGGTCATGGAGCGGGTTGATGGATTAATTGTACAGAAATGATCGTGGAGCGGGTGGCGGATCGGTTGACTGGATCGCTGGGTCGTGGGTCGTAGATTACTTGTATTTGTTCTTTTTCTACTCCTTCTGTTTTCGTGTAATTCAGATTGTAACGAGTTCCAATCAAGTGTAACATTGTTTCTATAACAATCGCAAGATAAATATTGAACTAAAAGAAACAACTATCTTTGCTGGAATGGCGTTATCATCCGCTCCCATTGCTGCAAGTACCATTCCCCATGGACAAGCTGAGAAGCCGGAGAAGTTCTCCGGATTGGACTTCTAGAGATGACAGCAGAAGATGCTCTTCTATCTAACCACGTTAGGAGTTGCTGGCTACATCAAAGAAAATGCTCCAGTGGTCGAGGAAAACGAGTCGGACGTCAACAAATGAACGGCGTATGATCAATGGATCAATGACAACTTTCTTTGTAAAAATTAAATTCTTAATGGCCATGAGCCCACACGCGCACACACGCGCGCGCCCGCCTGTTCCCGGCTCGTGCTCAGCTTGTCTCGACCTCGTTCTCGTCCCCGGACTTAGATCTTGACAATTGGACTTTGTGTGGACTTTGGGCATGCATGGGCTTCTGAGGCTTAGCCGTACCAGTTTTATGGTACAGAAACGGTCGGGTCTTGGAGCAGGTCGATGGGTCGATTGTACAGAAACAATTGTGGAGCGGGTCGGCAGATCGGTTGACTGGATCGCTGGGTCATGGGTGCACTTAGTGGTATATGTCCATCATTGAAGTGTGTAACTCCTAGCTGAGTTAAGTGGCTTCAATGGTGTAACTCCCACCTGGAGCTAGTGGAGTTAGTGGGCTGGACTGTAACCGAAAGTAACTCCTATCGGGAGTCAAAGTTTGCAGCTGCCTTGGACACGTGTTGGGATCTAAGCCGACATGGGACACCTGTCGGGATCTGCAGAAGGTAACTCTTGGAGGGCTTAATGGCAGAGCTGTAACTCCTGGGGAGTACAACACCTGGTTTAAATGCCCTCAAACTCTAGTTGTCCCCTGCAATGGAGTGTGCTTATAAATAGGACATTATGCAAGGTCTAAAATGCAACATTCTGCACAAGCTACAAACAAACATATTGTTGCATACCAAGTTCCTTCGAGTCTCAGCTTTCCAGTTCTCAACGTTATCTAGTTCGCCAGAGCCTTACCGGATTTGTGGTGCTACTGCCGAAAGGATGAAGTCGTTTCATCTTTGAGAGACAATCCGCCTAACCGTGAGCACTAGTCGGGGCGTATTTGTCTTGCGGAGAGAGGTCCCCTCGACTCGGCTTGCAGGAACCTGCTTCAGTTCCAGTTTGTTGTTAATTTGTGTCATTTCCATTACTTGTATTTGTTCTTCTTCTAGTCCTTCTGTTTCCGTATAATTCAGATTGTAACGAGTTTCAGTCAAGTGTAACATCGTTTCTATAACAAATCTTGTAAGAGAGTAGTCACAATCTTGTAAGAATGGTTTAGGGGAGTGGGAAAGTATGAAAATATTATAATTGTGTATGTAAATAGAGGTATGGTATTCCGGGTGAATTCACAACTAAATATCTATTACATTTACTTTCTTTGTAGAATGTCTATTCGATCTTCTAACTTTACCCATGATGAAGACACCATCTTGTGTCGAGCTTACATGGATAAGTCTCAAGATCCAATAGTTGGTGTGTATTAGTCACAAGATCGGTTTTAGGATCATGTTAAAGAATGCTACAACAATGAAAGACCTCAAGAGTGGGAGAATCGTACAAGAAGATCTTTGCAGTCTCGAATTCAAAAAATTGATAAAGCAACAAGGAAACTTCATGCATGCATAAGAAAAATTAAAGAGAGACATCCAAGCGATGCTTCAAATGAAGATATTGTAAGTACTAAAAGTAATTATATTCTAAATTGTAGAAATTAATATTCCTTATGAAATTAATTATTTATAACTATACGCAGATGCGACAAGCTAAGTGTTGTTCAAGGAAGATGTGAAGTACAAATCAAGTTGGAAATACGATCATGTATGTGATCTTATTAAAGATTTTCAAAAATTTCAGGATTGTGTTAGGAGACCATCTTTAAGCATTCCATCTTCTGACTCAGAAAATCTAGCTTCTGATACACAAGCCTCTATCGACATCTCTTCATTTGCTTTAAACTTGGAAAGTGATGACAATGTTCTTGGTGGTTCTCCATCGAAACGACCTATTGGGGTGAAGAAAGCCAAGTTAAAATGAAAGAAAGAGGTTGAAGTGTCATCTTTCATCAACATTATGCAAGAAGAAAATAAGCAGCTCGTGGAGGAAATGAAGAAGTCAAATATATATATGGAACAACATGTGGAAATTAAAAGCAACACAAAAATATTTAAGATAAGAACTACGCACTTAAAGAAATGATGGCGGAAAATAATATTTTGCTGCAAGATATGAGTGCCATATAAATGATCCACGAATCCGTGCACAATTTGAAGCACAACAACATCAAATTTTGCAAAAAAAAAGAGCTCTACAACAACAAGATCCGGAAGATCCTTTTACCATGGGTTCAATAAACCAATATTTCGACAATATTGGAGGATCTCGCTCTGGTTTACCGAATTATGAAACTAGTTCCACCGCCTGTTGTTCTCGAATTGTGGTTTGTCATGTTTTTTTAAATAATTCCTCGATGTTTTTATTTTATTTTATTTTGCAATTTGTCATGTTTTTATTTGAATGTTGGTTAGGTAATTTTATCATATGTAATGTATTCCTATTTTCAATATTGGAATATGTTTTATCTATTTTAATATCATTGTTTTGATTTTTAATTTAAGAGGTAACATATATTTGAGCCCATTCGTAAAGGAAGAAGCAAATCATCTATTAAATTTAATTGCAATGTATAATTTAATTCAAAAATAAATATTATTATTTTACTTAAATATTAATGTTTGCAAATAAATTTTAAACAAAATTTATTATTCAATAGAAAATTACAAGCGTAACACATTATTGTTTGGTACTATTTTTTTTTTGTTTAAAGAATATTTAACAACATTTATTAATCAAAATTACTATATTGTTTTGTTTTATTATTTCGTAAAAATGCTCCAATGGTGTAAAGATGAGTTAAAAGTTTTTAATAGATGAATGAATAAATCTCTACCTACTAAAATGTGAGACGAAAGCAATATGCAAGGATTAAAAGGACTGTTTTGCAATTTCAGATTTTTGAAAAAGCAATATGCATGGATGAACAGTACATCTGCATATATGGGTATACACTGTTCAAATTTGAGATTTTGCAACAAAATGGTGTTGCGTTTGAGAGTGGGTTGGAGCAATTTGTTAACTGCAAAATGGGATTTGCAGTTGGGTTAGAGATGGTCTTATGGCTGCATAAAATACCAAATTTATTAACTTATCACGCTACAAAATTTATTATCTGTGACAACTAATTCACTACAAGCAAACACAAATCAAGCGACGGAAATGGTCACAGAATCTATTTTTCATCACGGGTGACGGAATGATGACAGATTAAATTGGCGACGAATATGACGACGAAACATTTGTCAATAACTTAACGACGGAATAATTTTATATTTTAAATTTCACGACGGAATTAGCGACGGATTTTTCTGTCGCTATGTTAAAGATAGAAAAATCCATCGTTAAATATTTTTTTTATTTTAGCGACGGATTTAGCTACGGAAATATTCTGTAGCTAAAATTAAATTTGATTTTTTTTATTTTTTATTTTTTTTTATTTTAGCAACAAATTTTGCTATGGAATATTTCCGTAGCTAAAATTAAATTAAATTTTTTTAATTTTTTAATTTTTTTATTATTCAATTACTACTAATTACAAATTTGAAATTAATCTTTTAAATATTTTAATTTATTTTATTCTTTCTATTTTTTTTAATATTTTATATTATTTTATTAGTTTTTTAGTTTTTGTTAATTTTTTAACTATTCAATTACTACTAATTATGAATTTGAAATTAATATTTTTAATATTTTAATTTATTTTATTATTTTTGTTTTTTATTTTTTTTAATATTTTATATTATTTTTATTTTTTTTAACTTTTAGTTTTTTATTTTTCAATTATTACTAATTACGAATTTGAAATTAATATTTTTAAGATTTTATCTTATATTTTTAGATTTTTTTATTTTTTCCTATTTTTTATTTTTAGATAGAAAATAATATTTATATTCATTTTATTATTATTACTTTTATATATAATTTATCATTATTATTATTATTATTATTATTATTATTATTATTATTTTCATTTATAATATAAATGATATTTTGAAAAGAAGAATATTCACAAAAATGCATGTATTATTATAAATATATAAATTTAGAAATTAAATTTCAATCAAAATAGTTTTCACGCACACGTGTGTGTTTGTGTGTGTGTGTGTGTGTATTTTATTTTTAAATTATAATATAAGCATTCACTAGTTCACATGATTTCAAGGGCAATGCTTTTAAGCCTTGCCATCTCAGAGGTCTGGGTTTGAATCCCGCCCACGCAGGATTTCGCTTAATAAACTCAGCACTTACCAGGTTTTGTCTGGCTCCGTGGCTTGATCCTAGCCGCACCCTAGGCTAGGCCCGCGCTTGGCGCGCGTGTGAATACACGATCTAGACGGGTACGCGCCCAGTTTTTTTTTAACGACGGAAATATTTCGTAGATTATTCCGTCGCTAATTTTTTTTATTTATTTTATATTCTGACGACTTAATTTAGGGATAATTTAGTGATGGAAAAATCCGTGACTAATTCCATCGCCTCAGTTCGTGTCGGAAAAATTTCGTTGCCCGTTTTATTAGCGACTAGAAATAGGTCACGGATGCTTTCCATCGACCGTATTATTGGCGATGAAATTTCAGGTTCGGGTGATGAATTTTTCCGTCGCCTGAATGTTATTTTCTTGTAGTGATTGTTCACAACAATGTCTCATTAATTCCTTCTGTAACATCTACCTCAAATGCCTATAATTAGGATAATTCTAATTTACATATTCACAATGACAATGAATGAAAATATCCTTAATGAAATTCATTAATTGTAATTAACCTCTAGCTAGTTATAATGTAAACTTTTCTTAATGAAAATATTATAACATTTAAATTAAATAAATTATAAAATTGTCTCTTCTATATGATAATTAAAGCAATAGGTAGCTACTGCTAAAATGACAATATGACCTACGCATGTGAATTAGAAGTAAATTTTTAAATAATCATTTTGATTTAGTAACAAATGTTTCTAACCACTATTTAAAAAAAAAAAAAAACATATTTCTAATTAATTAGGAAAAATAATGGATTGGGATCCTCTACTGTGGGTCAAAACACAACACCTCGTGCTATGCTTAAAACTGCACTGTTTTGATCAAACGCCGTGTTAAAATTGATATCGTGGCAAATAATTTTTTTTTTCTCTCCTCTAATCGTACTGTTGTATCACTGGTACTCTTTTTTTTTCTTTTTTTTTTCTCCCTACAATCTCCTTCAAGCACGACGTACACAGTAGGAGCATCGTTCCCCCTTTCTTCCATTCTTCCAAAATTTATGTTTCTTGTTCAATGTAAATTGAGCAAACGAATATGAAAATTTATTATTTTTAGTTGATTGTTGTCAGAATACTAAATCTTCACAGTAGCAAGCATTACTTTCTCATCATTGGTTATAATGGCCAAACTGGACTACCTTCGATTCAATTGACAAGTTCATAGTTAGATAGCAAAGTACCTGTCTGGATCCTTGAGCATTCAATATGAACTACTAACTTTTTGAATTTTGCTTGAAGAAGGACTAGCTAAAGGAGTAAAAAAAAATGGGCAGCACGCACCATTTTGGCCGAAACGACACAGTTTTAAGCGCTGCACTAATAATGTTGTGTTTTGACGCATGGTAGAGGATCACAGTCCCAAAATAATCATATGTCGCACACTCTTGTCATGTAATAATGTAAAATTATAATACTACATGAATACACTTAATCGTGTAACTTCAGTCGTGTAATAGGACAAATTTGAATTATTGCACGACTACGCTCAGTCGTATACCCTTAATCCGTGCAACAATATATAAATTTATAATTGCACAAAAGGACTTAGTTGTGCCCCACGCTCGTGTAGCAATATTAATTTGTACTGTTACACGATCATATCTTATTCGTACATCCAAATAGTTCACTGAAAAAGTGACTATAAATAATCTTTTTAAAAAGAATGACTAAGAACACAAGTTACTAAATGAAGATGACTATTTTTATATATTATCACTATGGGAATTAGCTAGCTCTATTGTTAGTTTTGTATACTGGAAGACTTGTCTTTTCTGATGATATGAAATGAAAGTTATTGCAGTCACTGTTTGCATTTAGATTATGTTCTATAATTATTTTATGCAATGTTCCATATACTTACATTGTAGATGATATGGTGTGGGGAGTCACACGGTAAGATCATATCATTAGAACCTTGTAATGTATTAAAGAGCCCACGGCTTAGATGGTCCTGAACACACCATCGGTACACCGTAGAATAATCTGATAAGTTAGTTTATCTTGACTAACTGATTATTCTAGTACACTCGTTAGTTTATTGAGGAGGATCACGATAGGATACTATTCTCTGTCTCTGACCCAGTTATTGAGAGAATAAAGATCCACAGAGTTTGGGTTCTAAACTCATGTGATATTAGCGAGCATATGTGTGCGTTGTCTATTGCTTTGATTTATCAATGAGTAAAATCTTTTCGTAGATCGAATTCGATATCTTGGCTAATAACAATGTATACATGATGTCTCGAGCAGTGTGCATGAGCACCGTATCCTGGTGCGCCGGGTTGATGATGTTCTCTTGAGGAAACACAAGTTCATGTTGAAACCCTACAGGTGGAATATATTCCGTACATGAATAAAGCTTGTGTGGTACTACTCAAGGTTTTAGATGTTAATTAATTATAGCTGTCAGAGGCTGACATAATTAATTAATGAACATTATATCTTAAACACGGGGAATGGCTGGACTAAAGAAGAAAGCATATTCGTAAATATGTATTAAATTGGTAGGTCAGTTTTACTTCTTTAGTGGAATGAAAGTAAAACTTAATTTATTTAATTATATCCTAAGTTTATTGGATATTGGATATTAAATAAATTAGTGGGTCAATTTAATATTCTTCTAGATCTCTGTTGTAGCCCAATTGACTGATAGTGGACTGGATATTGAACTTGAGATAGAGGCCCAAATCCAGTAGGGTTGAGAGTTGAATTTTCGGCCACCTCCCCTATAAATAGAGGAGGTGGGTTCGAAAATTTCAGTCATTAGAAATCAGCCCCTCTTTGTCTCTCAAAGTTATCCACAGATTTCACAAGCCTATCTAGTAGATTTCAACTCACTCTGAATCTAAATACAGTCCGGGAATACAACAGAAGATCTTGGAGTAGAATTGTGGTGGTCGAATTTTGAGCTAGGTGGCGTCATTCCTGTATTCATTCAACAGCAAGATTAGATCTTTAATCTTGTCCACAGACCGTCTATCAATTTGTAAGTAGATTCGTTTTCTATGTCTTCCGCTTTATTAGAATCGAATCTGCTTTGCATGTATTTTTATTAGACTGTGATAAACATGCATGTTACATAAAATTATGATTTGCATAAACACGGATTAATGAACATCCAAATGATCATGCGGTGGTTTAATTCGAAAAAACCCCAACATCTATAACATTTATAAATTTTAATGACGTCAATTTTTTTCAATGTATTAGGATTCTATTTTTTTATTTGTAATACAACAATATAATCGATGCGGAAACAAACTTATAAATCAAATAAAATTAAACAAAATAACTAAATAAAAAAACTTGTTATTTTAGAATTTTAATCTAAGAATTAATAATTATTTTTTGGAGTAATAGATTTCTCCTTCTATATCACATAAAATTTATTCACTTATATTTTCTTAAAAGTTGGTAAAATTTTATCTATCCATATATTTGTAGGGTTAAAATTGAAAGAGAGGGTGTGAAAATATATAAAACAATAAATATTAATTTTGACACAAAATAAACTTCTAAAACAACAAATATTTAAACACATAGGGATCATATATCAATAACTATTAAATATTAACGTTTTATTTTTAAGAGAAAAAATTATATATTGTTGAGGGGTTTGATTACGAAATAAATTCGGTTAGTCTTGATTTAAAAATATATATACACACACATCTAATTACTTTGGCGAACAGAAACTCAAAAAAAAAAAAAAAAACCTTGAGAATTGGAGCTTTTCTCTGTTTTTTTTTTTTTTTATTTATGGATATCTCATATTTATATATTATATTATAAGTCAAGATTTGTTATATTAATGGGTGATTCTATTTACACCACCAATTCTTCTTTTCACACCACATAATAAAATTAATGCAAAAATAATAATTTTTAAAATTACTGAAATAACCTTTTTTTTTTTTCCTTCCACACACCACAAAAGAAATAATAAAAAAAATGTAAAAAAAAAACAGAAAATAAAAATCTGCATCATCTTCCCCACGCCATTGCCTGCCCTCTCGTCTCCTCCTTGAAAAAATATGCAGATTCCGGCAACCGCCATCGACGACCATCATCCATTTCTTTTTCACCCTCAGTTTCAACTCCCCTCCATAAGCTCTCAAATACTTTCAGATTTGTCAAAATTGAAAAACCACTCACAAAATTACTTATTCAAAAAATTTTATCGGCGGAAATTACTCCATCAAAAACCTATCGCTGGAAATGGATTCGAAATATTCAGTTCGAATCCCTTCACATATATTCGAAAATTATTTTTCAAATGGACAATGCATGATTCGAATATTTGTTTCCGAATAATGATTCGAAAATTAATTTCCAAACATCTTTGAACAGATTCGAAAATTATTTGTTGATTCACCAATGTGTCATTCGAAAAATAGTTTTTGAACCTGTTTATGTAGGTTTGGAAATCCGTTTTTCAAATCCCTAAGTTGTAGAGGTAGAAGATGGAAGAAGAAAGAACAGGAAGGTAACACTATTGAGGAAAAAGAAAGGTTGGCAGCCATGGAAAACGAAAGAATGAGGATGGAGAAGGAGGTGCGGCGACGGTAGATTTTTCGGAAGAAGGGGCTGCAGCGGGAAGCTATGGAGGTGGAGGCAGCAAGCTATGGGGGAAGGAGAAGAACAGTTCTCTCTCTTTATTTTTTTAATTAATTTTTTTGTTTTGTTTTAAAAATTAAAGTTAAATTCTGGTTTTTTAATTTTGTTAAGTTAAGGGGTATAATTGTCTTTTAGTGTAGTGTGTAAAGAAAAAATAAAAAAAAATTAAGAATTTTTGTGGTGTGTAAAGTAATTGTGGTGTGAAAAGAAAAATTAGTGGTGTAAATAGAATCACCCTATATTAATAGAGGAGTTGAATTTTGATTTAAAAATGCAATATTTCTGTGCAATTAGATATAATATATATTCTTAGGAGAATCAAATATATTGTTCTTATATTTTTTATCAGATATTCTTATAATTAACGAATTATACACGATTCTATTTACATCATTTTTTCAAATAAATTACAATCATAATAATCAGATTGAATGTCCAAAAAATAAGCAAGCTACAAATTGACCAATATCGAGTACGTACCAAATTAAACTTATATAAGCGAGAGAATAATGAACATAAAAATACGTTAGCTCAACTCCTAAAAAAAACTTTTTGAGTAAAATTTCAAATTTTAAACTTATCTCTCTATCTCTATCTTTCTATCTTTATCTTTGTATCTCTATCTCTATATCCGTACACCCTTTTATTTTTTGGATTGAATCCTCTATTGCAAATAGTGTGACATCTTTTATACTCTAATTGAAGAATGGTGAACCATAAATAAATATTTTATACTTGTTAATTAAAATACAACTATACAATTAAACTTTGTAATATTTTTTAATATTATTTTTCAAAGAATCATTTATCAACTAAAAATCTCATAATTCCCAGATCACATAAGAAAAAAGTGGGTAGATTATATATTAATTATCACTTTTCTTCCGGATTCAATAATTAACAAAATCATTAGTTAAAAATTTAATCTCGACACATGCCAATCATTCATGGATGCAATAGGAGAAATGCAACACAGTTTCGCATGTATATATATATATATATATATATCTCATCGAGTATGCATTGACGGCAATCAAGCAAGTAAAAATGGAGAGCTCTTTGCATGTAAACCAAGCAGTTCTAATCACTCCTTCCGAGCCAACTCCGAACCAAATTCTCCAACTTTCTGCATTAGATTCTCAGCTTTTCGTGCGATTTACATTTGAATATTTGCTCGTCTATAAACCTCGCCGCGGAATTGACAGAGATACGATCACAGACAATGTCAAGTCGGCTTTGGGCCGGGCCTTGGTTCCCTACTATCCACTGGCGGGGAGGGTCAGGACCCGGCCCGACGGTAAGGGCCTGGAGGTCGTCTGCCGGTCCCAAGGGGCGCTGTTCATCGCTGCCACCGTCTCGAGTTTCACCGTCTCCGAATTCGACGGAGCTCCGCAGCGCCGGGCGCACTGGAGGAATCTCTTGTCCTTCCATGCGGCGGATGTCCTCAATGGGGCCCCACCCCTCGTTGTCCAGCTGACGTGGCTGCAGGATGGTGGCGCCACCCTTGCCGTGGGCTTCAACCACTGCCTCTGTGACGGCGTGGGCAGCGGCGAATTCCTCAACTCGTTCGCCGAGTTGGCTCTCGGTTTGACCGAGCTGAGGCCGAGGACGAGGCCGACGTGGAGTCGTCATCTTTTGAACCCAATATTGCCGCTCCGGCTGAGTCTTGATGACTCGATCAGTCTCCCGGTATTCGGGAGCGTGCCGGATGTTTGTGGGTTTACTTCCCGTTTCGTTCGAGAAAGACTGATGCCCACATCAATCATATTTGATCAAAATAGGTTGAACGAGTTGAAGGAGTCGACAAAATCAAAACCGAGTCATCGAACTCCCACATCGTTTGAAGTTGTGTCAGGTCATGTATGGAGAAGTTGGGCAAGAGCACTCAACTTAGCGTCGAACCAAGTAGTGAAACTCGTGTTCCCTGTGAACATAAGGCAGCGAGTCAGCTGGCCGAGTCTTCCTAGTGGGTATTACGGCAACGCCGTCGTTCTTGGATGCGCGGAGGCATGCGTGGCGGACTTGGAAGGAAAGGGTTTGAGCTACGCGGCGGAGCTGGTGGCGCAAGCTAAGGAGAGAGTGGGAGAGGAGTACGTGAGGGAGGTGGTGGAATCGGTGAGTTGGGAGAAGCGGGCGAGAGTTGACCCGGTGGGAGCGCTCATTATGACTCAGTGGTCAAGGTTGGGGCTGGAGAGTGTTGACTTTGGAATGGGGAGACCGGTTCAGGTGGGACCGGTCTGCTGGGACAAATACTTCATTGTGTTGCCGGTTTGTGGTGTGCCTAATGCCTTAAAAGTCAGCCTCGCGGTCCCACCCACTGCCCTTGATCAATACTTGTATTTTTTGACCAACATTCATGTATGATGATTCATATAATCTAATTCTTCAAAATAAAATAAAAATAGTTGTTTAATTTTGTTTGGGGTAAAGAAATAAGCAAGACGTATTTCTACCAAATCCAATCAAGAAATAAGCAAGACGTATTTCTACCAAATCCAATCTCAAATATATAGAGGAAATTGCAAAAATGATATGCAATAACGTTATAACGTTACGTTTTTCGTTAAAGTGATATGCAATTTTAATTCCATATGAAACATTATTTGATATAGTGAACTGGAGGGAATTTTCAACATTTTGAGGGAAAACTTAATCTTTTGGAGGCAAAAATATCCAACATTTAGAGGGAATAAATGTCACATACTTATCTGCATTGATATATATATATATATACACCTATACACTTAATTCCAAAAATACAAGAATTAAATCCACAAAAAACATAAGAATATTGCACTCATACAATGATTGCTACATCTTCCAGCAAAGAAAATAACAAATTTTATTTAGTGTGTGATTGTGGAAAGCATGTGCGTGCGTATGTTTCCAATCCTCCACAATCCAAAGTTAGGTTTTTTTTATATACATGTCTTGATTCACTACGCGAGGGTTGCAAATTTTTCAGATGAGTTGATGAGTGTCCATCTCAAGAGAACTCGAGGGACTCTCATAGTGGAATCGTGAATAGATCAACTGAGGATAACATGGCTGAAGAACTGAAGACAGTGACTGAAGAACTGAAGACAATGGCTGAAGATATAAAGAAAATTGATGCAGATGTGTCACAAATCAGGAAGTTGGGAAAAATGATTTTTTTAGTGTTAATGTTTTATGCAGTGCCTACATGCTTCAAATGAACAATTTGAAGATATAAGTTTTTCTCTAGAAGCTATATCCTAGCCTAATATATAAGATGAATGAATATATAATATGCAATATGTATGCCAATGAGCAGTGTTTTCCCAAGCAACCACAACAATTATTATATGAAGGTAAATTTCAATTTAGAGCTCATGAAAATAACCGCAACATGCCATATGATTTCCAAGAGCAATTCAATATTGTTAGTGCCACCATCATGCAATAAGCATTTGTGTTGTTGAATTGGCGAGATATGTTCGACAAAGTGTGCCTGGGTATGTCCCACGAAATTTTGTTTTCCGCTGTGCAAGAAAAGAAGAACAGTTGGTGAACTGTTCCAGAGTATGTCCCAGACAGAACCAGAGACACTCTATTTATGGCAGTTTCCTTGTTGGAAAGATCTTGCGCCAAACCAGTTTGGAAGGTCAAGATAGATTCATTTTACTGCCTTGTGGTGTAGATCCGGTGCTGAATTAACCCTCCTACACTTGGGAAGTATCTACACACGTTTGGAAGGCCACAAACCACTTACCATGTTGGCGGCGGATGGAGATCGATGCCTATATGAAGACCGAATTGAGGAGCAATCGGTGCCACTGTTATTTTGTTTAGATTCTAGTGTTAGAATCAGTTTGTGGTCATTTTTGTAACTAGTAGTTGTTCATTAAAATGTTCAATGTGATAGACTAGTTTTGAGTGTTTACGAGTGAAACACGTGAGGGAATTTTTATTCTGTTTTGTACGCAATCTCGGGAGAGATTGTAAGTTGAAGTCGTGGGTAGCTAGAGGGAGTCTAGTGTCACGGTTGTAAGGGGATCTTACAACTTTCGGCTAGTGAAAGAGTTCGAGGAGAAGAACGGGCGACATAAGGTGAGAGGCTTGTATGTGTAAGATCCTTAATATCCTCTTTGAAGGAGTAACAGTCGAAACTTCAAGTTTGGGAGCAATCCCCCAGAGTAGCTTGGTTGAACCGAACTGGGTTACCATCTCATGCGTTTTTACTACTTTATTCTTTTATGTTCTTGCATCTGTCCCACACATATCATAGAACAGATTTTAAGCAGATAACTAAAATACGAATTGCACGGATTATCATTTTTCAATTGGCACCAGAGCGGGTTGCCTATATTCAAGGTTGATCTTGGGGTATTAATCCGTGTTCTTATGTTGTTTTTTTCGAGATGGACTCGATGAAAGAAGGAGCCTCGACGGTGCGACCTCTGCTCCTTGATGGCAATAACTATGCCTATTGGAAAGCTCGTATGACAGCTTTTATTCGCTCAATTGATGAGCGTGCCTGAAAGATGGTGACGAAAGGGTGGAAGCCTCCTACCAAGAGAGATGAGAAAGGCAAAGTGGTGCTGAAGCTAGAAGAAGAGTATGACGATGCTGATTATCAGATCATGGGGCTGAATGCTAAAGCCATGAACGCCATCTTCTCTGCAGTGGACATGAACGTGTCCAAACTCATCTCCATATGTAACAAGGCAAAGGATGCATGGGATATCCTTTAGACTACTTTCGAAGGAACGAGCAATGTTCGTGCATCTCGTATGCAGCTCCTTACTACCAGATTTGAAAACCTTCGAATGGATGAAGGTGAAAAGTTGGCTGATTTCAACGCCAAGATTTGTGACATAGCTAACGAAAGCTTTGCACTTGGTGATGCCATATCTGAGGAGAAACTTGCGCAGAAAGTTCTACGATCTCTTCCCAAGAGATTCGCATATAAAGTCACGGCGATCGAAGAGGCTAAGGACGTGAGCAAGATGAAGTTACAGGAGTTGATGGGGTCCCTGAGGACTTTTGAGATGGGACTAACAGATGAAGAGACAGTTCAAAAGAAAAGCATAGCTTTTCAAGCCGGCTCTAGTTCTGATGTGCCGAGTAATATCCCTGACAAACAGGATCTGGCTGAGTCAATTGCCTTGCTGATAAAGAATTTCTCAAAATTTGTCAAACGTTATGAGAAGTCTTCACAGAACAATTCTGTCAAGAACAGATTCTCCAAATCTCGGAGAACTAAAGATGAAGATCCTAGTGAAGAAAAACTCAAGGAGGTCAAGTGTAGAGAATGTGGTGGTCTTGGGCACTATTAAGCCAAATGTGCGAACACCCTAAAGAAGAAGAATAAATCCTATAGTTCCACTCTTAGTGAAAGTGATGATCCAGATGATAGTGGGAGTGATGAAGAATGCGTGAGCAATCATATTGCTTTCATGACACATTCTCATAAAGAACCTATGCCTAATTCTGTCTCTGACAGACAGAATGACAATGTTTCAGAATGCAGTGACGATGAAGAATTCACTGAAGAGACTGCCATTAAAGCATACAAAAAGCTTCATGAGAGCTGGGCCATGGTGGTTAAAGTTAATGAAGGGCTGATGAAAGAGAATGATGATCTTATTAAAGAGAGAGATAGTCTGTCCATGCGCCTAAATGAATTGCAGAATGATCTTCATCAATCCAGAAACAATTCTCACTCCCAGAATGGTGAATTTCTTCATCTAAAGAAGCTCGTCAAGATGATGAATTCTGGATCATCTCAGCTCGATGACATTATTTCTAAAGGAAAAAGTCCGCAGGACCATACAGGACTTGGATACACTGGTGGAAAGTTCTTTGATCGTTTCTGTCAAGGACAAACATCTGGCACGCATGGTGAATCTATTCCAGAACCTGAATCTAAACCAGAGATCAAGCAGCCACATCCACAAAAGTTTCAGCCACGAAAGATTGGAGTTGTCTGCCACTACTGTGAAAAGCCTGGTCACATTCGACCATATTGTAGGTACTACATCAATGATCTCAGAAGAATGAGGAGGAAAGGTCGATCTCAGAATGACCTAAATTTCAGAAGACAAACTGTGCGGAACAGATCCTGGCACAATCACAGGGAACTATGTTGTTCACACAGCCCTCAATATTCATGTAAAGAGCAGTTGGTACTTTGACAGCGGATGCTCGTGACACATGACTGGAGATGCCAGTATGCTGACGAATATCCAAAAAATTTGTTCTTATCAATCTGTTACTTTTGGAGACAGTGTCAAGGGAAGAGTACTTGGCCATGGTCATCTAAATGTTGAAGGGATACCCAACTTGGATGATATTCTGCTTGTTGAAGGACTGAAAGCTAACTTAATTAGCATAAGTCAACTCTGCGATCAAGGTCTCTTGGTTCATTTTACTAGAGACAAATGTCTTGTGAAGAACAAAGAATGTGTGCTGCTGATGGATGGAGACAGATCAAGGGACAATTGTTACCTTCTCAACATAAAAGGTAATTACTTCAGAACTCAACTTGATGAAGCAAACATATGGCATAAAAAGCTTGGCCATGTGAGTTACAGAAACATGCAATGTCTCATGAAGACAGAAGCTGTGAATGGAGTCCCGAAGTTTGATATTGATCGTGGCAAAATTTGTGGACCGTGTCAAATGGGGAAACAGATTCATACATCACATAAATCTGTTAAGAAGATTACCACCTCAAAAGCTTTGGAGCTATTGCATATGGACTTGATGGGGCCTGTTCAAACTGAAAGTATTGGACGGAAGAAGTTTATTTTTGTGTTTATGGATGACTTCACACGATTCACATGGGTTGAGTTCCTTAGAGATAAGGGAGAAGCCTTTGAGACATTCAAGACTCTGTGTCTCAAGCTTGAAGTGGAGAAAGCAACAGCTGTGATGAGAATTCGAAGTGATCAAGGTCGTGAATTTGAAAATGCTTATTTCAAATGTTTTTGTGAAGAAAGGGGTATTACTCAGGAGTTTTCTGCACCAAAAACGCCTCAACAAAATGGTGTTGTTGAGAGGAAAAATCAGATTCTTCAAGAAATGAGCCAAGTCATGTTGAAGGCAAAATCTGTCCCAGACAACTTATGGGCAGAAGCTGTAAACACAGTGTGTCATGTTATCAATCGGGTGTATTTCAGACCCAAGACCAGAGTCACTTCCTATGAGCTGTGGAAAGGGAAGAAACCAAATTTAAAGTACTTACATATCTTCGGCAGTACGTGCTACATGTTAAGAGACCGAGAGCAGCTTGGCAAGTTTGATGCCAAAGGAGATGAATGCATTTTTCTCGGGTACTCGAAGAATAGTCGGGCCTATCGAGTGTACAACAAGAGGACCATGACGGTGATGGAGTCCATCAACATTGTTGTAGATGATCTGGAAGCAACTATTTCCCAGATTGATGAAGAGATTGTTGATATCACAACTCATGTGCTAGCTTCTGTTCCAGACAGTTCGGAACACAATGATCAGGCGGAGTTGAGGAACAAGAAACTGGATAGCCTCAAACCTTCAAAAGGTGTGCAGAAGCATCATTCTGCAACATACAGCATTGGTGATGTGAGTGAAGGAGTCAGAACAAGAGGAGTTCGAAAGAACTACAGTGAGATGATAGCAAATGTCTGCTACACTTCTACAACTGAGCCCAATAATGTGAAAGAGGCCTTACAAGATGATCGATGGATTCATGCCATGCAAGAAGAACTCTTGCAGTTCGAAAGAAACGAAGTATGGGATTTGGTTCCATGTCATAAAGGTGTAAATGTGATCGGCACGAAGTGGATCTTCAAGAATAAAACCGATAAAGAAGGGAACATAACTAGAAATAAGGCAAGACTTGTGGCTCAAGGCTATTCCCAAGTTGAAGGTGTGGATTTTGACGAGATGTTCACTCCAGTTACTCATCTTGAATCCGTCAGGTTGCTTCTCGCCATGGCTACATTGGATGAAGTTCAAATTGTACCAAATGAACGTAAAGAGTGCCTTCCTAAATGGGTACTTATCCAAAGATGTTTTTGTATGTCAACCTAAAGGCTTTGAAGACCCTCACCATCCTCAGTATGTGTATAAATTGAAGAAGGCATTGTACGGACTCAAACAAGCCCCTTGCACTTGGTATGAGAGACTCACAAAGTTTCTGTTAGAGAAAGGTTATGTTCGTGGAGGATCTGATCGAATACTCTCTGTTAAAAGAGAAAAATCTGAAGTAATCATTGTTCAGATTTATGTCGACGATATTGTCTTTGGATCTGTATCAGACAGATTGGTGAAGGAGTTTGTCAAAGATATGACATCTGACTTCGAGATGAGTCTGGTCGGTGAGATGACTTATTTTCTGGGGCTTCAAGTAAAGCAAAAGGATGAAGGCATCTTTGTGTCTCAAACAAAGTATGCAAGGAATTTGATCACTAAATTTGGGATGGAAAGTTGCAGCCCGAAGAGAACCCCTATGGGAACACACTTAAAGTTAACCAAAGATGAAGCTAGTGTGTCCATAGAGCAAACCTTGTACCGAAGCATGATCGGTAGCCTATTGTACCTCACTGCGAGTCGGCCTGATATCAGTTACAGCGTTGGAGTTTGTGCATGCTACCAATATGATCCCAAAGAAAGTCACTTGAAATCTGTCAAGAACATAATCAAGTACGTAAAAGGTACAGCTGAGTTGGGACTTTGGTTTTCTTATGATACAAACCCTAGTTTGGTGGGGTTTTGTGATGCGGATTGGGCTGGATGCACTGAAGATCGGAAGAGTACCTCAGGTGGATGTTTCTTCCTTGGAAATAATATGGTCTCTTGGTTTAGCAAGAAGCAGAATTCGATATCACTTTCTACCGCTGAGGCAAAATATATAGCTGCTGGGAGTTGCTGTACTCAACTCTTGTGGATGAGGCAAATGTTGCTTGACTATGGTGTCCCACAATCTGTCCTTACCATATACTGTGACAATATGAGTGCAATAAACATTTCGAAGAATCCTGTTCAGCACTCTCGAACTAAGCACATAGACATTCATCACCACTTCATCCGGGAGCTTGTAGAAGATGGATCTCTTGTGATTGATTATGTTGCAACAGAGGCACAACTTGCTGATATCTTCGCTAAGGCACTTGATAGTGCAAGGTTTGAAACACTTAGATCCTCCTTGGGTCTTTGTGTTCTCTAATCTTCTCCTCTGTGAGAAGACTCTCTATACAGTCTTGGTTAGTGATGTATGTATAGAGAGTATAAAATGACCATGGTTCATATGGTCTGAGAAATGTTGTGCCAATATCTGTCCTGGACAGTTTTTGCTATGGAGGAACGGTTACTTTTTAATGGCTAGTAGTGCCTTGTTTTTTGCACCACGATTGATTCCACTTCTCCACCCAAGTTGCGGGGTGATATGTGTGGAATAAGTGAGTAAAGGAAATTTCCTTTTAGAATTTCCTAATTAAGGTCTTAACCTTATTTTTCAAAAGAGACAGAATCTTTGCAAAAGTTCCAAGCCGTTCTCTCTCTGTGGTGTTTGCTTGAATTTTGTTGTTCGAACTCAAATGGCGGACAAAGTTGCTTCTTCTAAGCCCTCTCAAGCCAAGAAACCCAGAATTTCTACTAAAGACTTGCGACGACAGCTTGCAGAGCTTTCTCAACTAATTGTGTTCGCGCCTTCAATTGCGTCTGTCCCTGCCGTTGTGGAGCCTTCTGTCGCTTCCCCTGAAAGCTCCTGCTTCTGTACCAACTTCTGTGGCACTTTCTATTGTGTCGCCACCTAGATCTGTGTCTGAGACAGATCTCACTGTTCAACCCTCTCCTAGGATTTCTGAAGTGCCATCCTCTCCGCCTATGGTGTCTGCAGAAATCTTGGATGCTTCAATTGCGGCCGTGATAGAAAATGTTGGAGGTTCTGAAGTCTCCTTGGCCCCTGATGAAGATGTTGCCGCCGCCCCTGCTGTTGGCGAAGATCCTACCTCTATTGAGGAATTTGCTGCATCTCTTGATGCTCTGAAATTTGTAAAAGCTCTGTCTATTTCTGCTGTTGTTCATGTGGTTAGTGACACGCCCATTGTCACTGTTCAAGTTCCACTTGGTAAAGTGTCACCTCCTGCTGCTGTTACAACCCTTGATCAAGGTCAAGGTGATGATGATGTTGATATCTCCTTCCTAGATGAAGATTCTCCTGTTCATGAGGATGATTCTGTCCCACCTCCTAAGGCTGCCTCCTCCAAAACTTGCGGGTCCAAACGCAAGTTGGAATTGAGAGATGATCCAATCACCCCTCCGGTGTCTGATGATGGAGATGACACACCTATTGCCCAGTTGAAATCGAAGGTGTTGGCAAAGGTTGCTGTGAAGAAGGTGCCTCCTTCTAAAACCCCCAAATCGAAGAAAGTCATTGCTAAGAAGGGGTCTACATCAAAACCCCCAAATCGGTGAAGCCCTCTGGGAAAAAGGCTTTGGCGAAGAAGCCTGATGTTCTTCCTGCTCGCTGCGTTACACGGAGTGTGTGTGAGCAGAGAATGGGGTTGTTGTCGGGACGTTGTCGTCCGCTGATGAAACAAGCCAGAGCTCCTTCCCCCTCTGACGAAGAAGCAGAAGATGTCCCTGAGTCTGTCCCGGACATATCAGATTCCAATTCAGAGGCCTTTGATTCTAGTAAGTTCCTCTCTACTTTTTATCAATCGCAATTCAAGATTGTTGCTGGTTGCTCGTTAGTTTCCGAGCGTTGCTTGATTAAGTCTGATATAGAGAAAACGGGTGTTGATATCCTGTTGTACGATTTTCGTTTGGAAAAGTCTGCTTACTCTGCATCTCCATTCATTACTGCTATTGTACATGAATTTTATGCCAACTTGTCTAAGCGCTTGCGTGATGCCTCGTATGAGCATGCATTCTCTGTTTTTGTGCGTGGTAATTGGATTGCATTCTCACCTGTTGTGATTAATGAGTTTTTGGGACGTGAGAATCTTGTTGCTCCTGCTCCTGTTTTTTATCTGAATGAAGTTGTGACGGAATTGACTGGAGGAAGTCGGGTTATTTGGCCCCCGAGATGTGTGTTGTTGGCCTCTAATCTAAGTGTGAAGTACTCAATACTTCACAAGGTTGTTGTTAGAAATTGGTTGCCCAGTACTTATGATTCGACTGTGGGCAAACCTATGGCCTTGTTGCTCTATTCTGTGGGCATTCGACGGGGGATCAACCTTGGATTGATCATTTTTTAAAATGTTTTTGCTCATGCTGAATCTGCTCGTGCCCAGCAACCGGTTGGCTATCCTGGCCTCATTTTTAGCATCATCACGGCTTAGCATGATGTGGTTTCTGCCAATGACTTGTATGCTCCCGTTTTCCAGCCGCTGACGATAAGCCACAAGCTTTTTTCTTCCCAGCATGCTCCAGATGTCCCTGCTCGAGATGCTGCTGAACACTCTGCATCTGTGCCATCATCTGTCCCAAACAGATCTGCAGCTTCTTTCTCTATTACATCTGTTTTCTTTGACAGGCACATAAAGTCCTTGGAACGCGAAGTGGTGTTTCTGAGCAAGTCAATTCGGACTTTCAAAATCCGGAAGCAAGAGCTGAAGGCCTTGCAGACTGATCTCCGCGCCAGAGCTCTTGGTCTTGCATCGCCGCTTGATGTGCCGAGTACTTCGGCTGTCCCTGCTACTGACAAGCCGGCTGATACAGATGTCGTTGATGCTGATGATACTGCTACCTCTCCTGTTTGACGCGTGGTGTTTGCCGTTTTTGGCAACAATTAAGGGGGAGAAGAAAGTTGATGGTGAAGGAGAAGGCCGATGCTGGTGAAGGCCTATGTTTGCTGCTATGTTGAGTGTGGGCTCATTTTTTTATGTTTGCTGTTGAACAAACAATTTATTGGGGATGCTGTTTTACCCCACTTTAATTTTTGTTGGTCTATACTATTTTTTTGATCAACTGACAATGCAGTTCTAAACTGCGACTCAATGCTCTGATCGGGTTGAAGACACTCCCAGTTCAGATTCAGGGGGAGTGTGCTTGTAACTATCTCTGACAGTTTTTAAATATATCACTTTTTTGATATATTGTTGATCTGTGAAGGTTATTCAAGTGTTGTGCAGATTGTGATGATAATTGTCGACCATAAACGCCAAAGGGGGAGATTTTTAGTGCCACCATCATGCACTAAGCATTTGTGTTGTTGAATTGGCGAGATATGTTTGACAAAGTGTGCCTGGGTATGTCCCACGAAGTTTTGTTTTCCGCTGTGCAAGAAAAGAAGAACAGTTGGTGAACTATTCCAGAGTATGTCCCAGACAGAACCAGGGACACTCTATTTATGGCAGTTTCCTTGTTGGAAAGATCTTGCGCCAAACCAATTTGGAAGGTCAAGATAGATTCGTTTTACTGCCTTGTGGTGTAGATCCAGTGCTGAATTAACCCTCCTACACTTGGGAAGTATCTACACACTTTTGGAAGGCCACAAACCACTTACCATGTTGTCGGCGGATGGAGATCGACGCCTATATGAAGACCGAATTGAGGAGCAATCGGTACCACTGTTATTTTGTTTAGATTCTAATGTTAGAATCAGTTTGTGGTTGTTTTTGTAACTAATAGTTGTTCATTAAAACGTTCAACGTGATAGACTAGTTTTAAGTATTTACGAGTGAAACACGTGAGGGAATTTTTATTCCTTTTTGTACGCAATCTCGGGAGAGATTATAAGTTGAAGTCGTGGGTAGCTAGAGGAAGTCTAGTGTCACGGTTGTAAGGGGATCTTACAACTTTCAGCAAGCGAAAGAGTTTGAGGAGAAGAACGGGCGACATAAGGTGAGAGGTTTGTATGTGTAAGATCCTTAATACCCTCTTTGAAGGAGTAACAGTCGAAACTTCAAGTTTGGGAGCAATCCCCCCAGAGTAGGTTGGTTGAACCGAACTGGGTTACCATCTCGTGCGTTTTTACTGCTTTATTCTTTTATATTCTTACATCTGTCCCACACATATCATAGAACAGATTTTAAGTAGATAACTAAAATACGAATTGCACGGATTATTGTTTTTCAAATATCAACCAACAACATTTCCAAAAAAAATGCAAAATAGTAGCATTTTAGTTTCAGAGTTAAGGTAACTATAAGCAGAAGGTTGACAGTTTAATTGTTCAAAAACATGAAATTAATCCAAAAACACCAAAAGAAGCCTGAAATCTTATCTCTCTTCTTCTTTGATGCATCTCTCAAGCTTGAAACATGCACAAATTTTTTGCCTCTTTTGGTGACCACTCTCATGGAATCTTCTTCTTGAGGATGATTTGTAGCAACAGAAGAATCCCGGACCTATGAATTTTTGTGTATGAAAACCAGCAGAAGGTTGCACTACTGGAGGCTGCCTAGCAGAAGGTTGCACATCATTAATTGAACTTGAAATGGTATAAGTCATTGACTTCTCTTGCCCGGGACCATCATTTAGACTGTTGTTGGCAACCTTAGGTCTCTTCCTTACCTAATTAAAAGATAGTTAATGTATGTAATTGATTAGACTGAGATATTAATAAGAAATTTCTCATTATCTTATAAGCATCTTTCTTCCTTGCAAAGTAGTTGGCAACATGCTGGAACATCCTTCTCTTTCAGTTGCAGCATCTTCTTGGGTTGAATGAGGATAGTCATGTTGTGACATTTCCTCAAACTGGGTGAATTGTGCCTCATCATCTATCTGAGCAACTACACTTTCTTTCTTAACTTGAGGTTGTGTTACATCAGAAGGGAAATTTTCCTAAATAAAATCATGCACATATGAAACATTAGTTTTCAATTTGCATTAAGTAAATACCCAAGATGAAAAATACAAGAAGTCACCTTTCTCAATTTGCATCCTAGCTGGTTGTGCCCTTTCTCTCCATAAAACTTACAAGTGATTGTAAAGTTTTGTTTCTCTATTCTCTGAAGAGTACCACTGCTCTTCTTTTTCCTTAGTGGTTCTTCATTTGGCCCAAATCTCCTTTCTTTCTGATGTCTGCCCTTGTTCTTTTTTGCAAAAGAAGGTGGAAGTGGAGGAATGTAGCTTGTTTTCTCCCACAACTCATCTCCATTCATTGGACTTATAGGATGCTCATACACTGCATAATAAGTCTCAACTGAATAACAACTGTGCACATAGTCTTCTAGAGCTCTTCCTTCAGCACAAATGGCACTGATGGCATGCTTACAAGGTATTCCACTCAAATCCCATCTTCTGCAAGCACATGTATGATCTTCCAAGTTAACAACATATTTTGAGCCATCAAAACTTGATACCTCATATCTGTTCTCACTAGACTTTGTGGGAATGCAATCTGCAGAGGCTTCCATATATTTCCCAACTAGTTTCCTTATTCTACCACCAACTCTTCTCTCTTCCCAAATATTTCAGCCCTATCTCTGTTTTTTTGAAGCCTTGTCATCATATATTCTCTAATCCATTCCAAAATAGTTAAAATTGGCTTTTTTCTAGAATCTAGCAGACATGAATTGAATTATTCACACATGTTATTGACAAATGTATCACATTTTCCAAATGTTGAACAATGTGATTTGGACCATTCTTTGGCTGATTTCCCCTATTGCAGCCACTCAAGACACTTCTTATCTACCTTCTCAATCTCAAGCATCACACTATGGAAACTAGCAACTGTGGTGGCATTTGCTGCTTTCCATAACAAGGTTTTGAAATGTTGGCCTTTAAATCCAGCCCTCTTCATATTCTCATGCAAGTGTCTAACACGAAACCTTTTTTCTACAGTTGGCATTACCTTCTCAAATGCCCCAATCAATCATTTTTATCTATCTAACATGAAGTGTAGAAATCTTCCCTCTCAGTTAACAAATTCTCCTTCAACAACTGTAAGAACCACTCTCATGAATCTTTGTTCTGAACTTCAACAACTGCATATGCCAAAGGGTATGGATCATTATTTGGATCCATACACACTACAGTCACCAACATCCCCCCCACTAACCCTTTCAAATGGTAGCCATTAACTCCTATCCATGGCCTACAACCTGACATGAAGCCATTTTTAGTAGCCTGGAGACACACATAAAATCTCTTGAAACTTCTGCCACTATGTGTATTCTCAACTTATAGAATCACAGTGGAGCCTAGATTCTTATCCCTCAGAGTCTGTGCATAATCCCACAACTTTGAGTATTACTCAGTTATGTCTCCTTCAATCATTTTAAGTGTTTTTTGCCTTGCTCTGAAAGCTTGGTGAGGTGAAATGTAAACACCAAGATCTTTAATGGCATAATTCCTAAACCCCTTTACACTTTTCTTTAGATCATACCTAATGGATTCCTCAAATCTTTGTGCCAGCCAATCTGCCCTTACATTGTCCACATGGTATTTTCTTGCACATGTGTGCGTGAGATCTATTTATTTTATTTGAAAGGAAGCTTCATCTTTCACCTTAAGTGCATTCATATGCTAGACACACCCTCCATTCTTCTTCTTAAACATTGCATATATCCTCTTTGCATCATTTTTCAAACTTTGTAGGCCTTCCTACCTTCACTGAATAGTTGTTAACAACATCTTTGAATTGCTGCTTTGTGCTGAAAATTTGGCCCAACCTAAATGTGGGATCTTCTGATATTGATGATCTCTCACTATCTTTTCTAAAAGAACCTTTATCATCAGACCCCACACTGTCAAACTCACTCCCAATGTCTGCCTCAAGCCCATCTTCATCACTTGAGGTCAAGTTTTCTTCATCATTCAGCTCATGTGTTGTGCCAACCCACTCAGTATCTTTGTCAATATTTTCATTAAATATTGTGTTATCAATTAATTCATCATACCTATCCTCCTCTGCATTGAAATCCTCATCTTCACTATCTGAAACTACCATATCTTCCATCTCTGTCTGCCCCAAGTATTGTTCAACCCCATCCATAGCATCAATTTCCAAAGTTGTTGCCTCTATCATGTCATCATCAATGCCACCAGTTTCGAACTCTGTCTCAGTAACATTTGCATGCTCTATCACAATCTGCTCTTGCTCATTCCCAATTATACCACCATCTTCATGCTCTGTCACAACATGCTCTTACATATTCCAAGCTACACCACCATCTTCCTGCTCTATCACAATGTGTTCTAGCTCATTTCCAGCTACACCACCATTTTCTTGCTCTATCACAACCTGCTCTTACTCAATCTCATCTATACCACCATCTTCCTGCTTTATGACAACCTGCTCTTCAGGTTGTGTTTCTATTGCAGACTCCCCAATAGGTTTCACACTCTGCTCTTCAACAAAAGGAATTGTGGCAGAGTCTGCAAGTCCAACAGATTCCACAACTTGCTCTTCAGGTCATGTCTCCATTAGTGCAAAATCTCCAACTCCAACAGCTGTCACATCCTGCTCTTCAACAAAATTCACAGTCTGCTCTTCAGGTTGTGTCTTTGTTGTTGTAGACTCTCCAGTAACTTTCACAACCTGCTCCATAGTTGTAGAGCTCCCAATTATTTGTAAATCACCTTCCACATCATCCATGTATACTATCTCCCCAACAACCTCATCTCCATTCAGGTGAAGTATTGTTCTTTCACCATCCAAATACATGAAGAACTTTTTGCTTTTCGCAGCCTCTATTATCAGATTCCAAGTATCAAACTCACAAACAACAGGCTTCAACTTTCCATTTTCATCTTTTGCATAGAACTTCTTAGACCCCAAATACCCTATCTGTTTGCATAGACCTTCTAAGTACTTAAAACACCATTTACGAGTGTCTACAAAATCAAATGCATTGACTGTGCCCTCTAAATACTCTAATTCACCACAATCACTAATCGCCATACCACCATGCTTCAACTTCATGTATGTACCAATAATCACAGGGCCCTAAAAAAATATACACTAAATTCTGAGAAACAAAAATCACAGACAAAGTGAGAGAAAATTACAGAGAAATTTGGGGTGAAAACTTATGATAATCTGAGTGTGATAGTTATACGTAATGCTTTCTCCCAATCATTGCTAACTTATGTTTACAGTAAGAGCTCCAAAGCTACGACAAATTACAAGAAATTACAGAAAAAATCTTGCAATTTTGAGAATTGCAAGATGCGAAAACTTCCACAACAAGTACTCTTGCAGCTACGACAACTTCCGCGACAAGTTTTGGGAATTTTCAGGTGAATTTTGTGAATTTGGGCAGGTAGATTTGATGTATTTCTCTTCGCTCAGAAGGTAGAAAATGATAGTTAGTTATGTTAATTTGGGGATTTTCAGAAATTAGGGCTATTACAAGTCATGTGCGTCTTACGTGCTCACACTCCGTCAACTGTTAATTAGCCCGTCAAAAAACTTGGGACTAAATTTGCATATCATAGTCTTTTAGGGCCATTTTGGCTTAAAAAAAAGACCAAAATTGCTTTGTTTGAGACCAAAACCAAACAGGAATATGCTTTGTGTGACCATTTTTGCAATTTTCTCCAAATATATATATGAGAGGTAGATAGAACGTGTATAATCTATTAATTTTGCTAATAATCCGAAGGAATACTATTGTGTTGATTCTCAAGAATGCCAATAAGTGAATCATAAAATTCAACTTTATATATTCAATAATTCAAGGTCCAAATTACCTTATAAAGTTTATTTTTCTGAGCAGCATCCTGACATTTAAATTAAATTTGATCTCAATTAATCATTTAAACTTTCAAATAAGCTCAATTAGTCTTTTGAACTTTTGACCTCAGCCCATTTAATCCTTACAGGTAAGGAATTTTGGTTTACTTGTTTCTAAATAAAATAAAATATAAAGTCATTTTTTGCATTCCTTATTGTTATAATAAATTTTGTTTTGTTCGTTTTATAAAAAAGAAAGAAAGATTTTTTTTTTTGGGAGGGAAGATTTTTTTTTTTTTTTGGGGGGGGGGGGTCCTTTTGAAACTACCAACTTATGTTTTTCGATTTTAATGAAATTTAATAAATCATTCTATCAATACCAACATGTGTGTGTGTGTCAAATCGTCCAAAACTGGAGTTCGGAGTTTAAGATGGTTAATTGATTTTAACTCTTTGTTAATTACATAGTTAATACGAGTAACTACGCAAGGTTCGAATTTCATAACATTTTTTCATCAGATTAATTTATTTCATATTTAAACCTAGTAATGATATATATGGTCAATTTTATCTAATGTTTGTGAAAATGGTTAGAGTTAGTCGTCTAATGCAATATAATGTCAAAATTTCCTTTTTATTTAAATAACAAGCAAAATAAATTTTATTATAACAATAAGTAATGCGAAAAATAATTTTTTTTAGAAACAAGTGATATAATTATTTTACCTTCAAAAGGCTAATTGAGTCAAATTTAAAAATTTTAGGGGCTAATTGACCTAGTTCAAAAGTTTAAGGGGTTAACCAAGACAAAGTTTAGTTTAAATGTCATGATATTTATTGGGAAATAGTTTAGCGGTCAAATTGATCCTTAACCTTAAAAATTATGTGGGCCTATGAGGGAAATATTGTGAAAGGGCGAAAAAAGAAAATACACTTATGTCATGAATTTCATATGTTTTGCAAAAATATTCTGAAATTCAAAATATACCCAAACTTCTCTTTTCTTATCTTTTCTTTTTTGTAAAAATGTCCACAAATTCAATTTTCGGTATCTGATTACTGACAAATTATGCCCGTATCCAACGTTTAAAATGATATGAAATTCATATTCAACATTGATATTAAATATGATTTTCCATATCATTCTACATATTAGAATCCGACGTGCCTTATCAACAATCTAACACTAAAAATTGTATCATAAGACATTCTTGTAAAATTGTTAAAAATTTGAGTATTTTCTGACATTTTTTTAAGATCGCGGCATTTTTGCTAAGTAGACTAAAATTTAGGTCATAAGTGCATATTTGGTCTAGTGTGAAATGTGAAAATTTGACAATTCTTGAAGCATTATTTCGAAGACGTGACATTTCTTGAATACAACCGAAGCAAAGTAGATACTTAACTTTCGAATATTTCTTATATTATATGCAATACATTTCGCAAATTATACCCACTCCGTAATAAATAAATTTTCATAGAATAAAGATGTAATATTTTTTTTTTACAAGTATACCCCCACTCTTTATCCCATATCAAATTATATTAAGAAATATTTCCCTAATAAATGCAGGGTTAAAATTGAAAAAGATTGAGTGAAAATAAGTAAAACGACAAATTAAAAATTCTAAAACAATAATTAATTTAATACATATTACAAATTAAAAATTCTAAAACAATAATTAATTTAATACGGATTAAGTATATATCATTACTAGCATTACACCCATTCCTTGCACAGTGAGAGATATATAATTAATTTATATTATATAATTTGTATGAAAAATATAGTTAAATAATTAATAGAATTAAAGTATCAGAAAATGTATAAATGATATAATGTAATATTCAATTTTAATTTTTTCAGTAAAATTGCTTTATGGGAACACAACCCATGTCCAAGAATAAAATCCAAGAACACAACTTTACAACACGTTTAAAAAAATATTGTACATCTTCGATACGACTTCCGAACCATGTGAAAACGGAAAGGACAACATCGATTGAGTGACAGTTGTAATGGTTCGAGCAGCTTCGCCACAACTTCATTACTTTGTCATAATCTCCATATATGTGTAAAGAAGATTCATAACAACAATATGGATCATCACCAATTACACAAGAATAATTTACGATATCTAATATCTTAATTCAAAACTAAAATAGCTATAAAATGGTGTAGAAATCAATAAAAAATTATACACACATCGTGTGATGCAGATCGAAGGTCTCGGGCTCAAATTTTACCAATACTGCTATCACACCTAATTTTCCAAGTGTAGTAGTTTACTTCTTATATATATATATATATATATATATATATAGGTGTTGGGTTATATAAAAACAACCTCTTGTGTGAGAAATGAGAACACATCTCACACCACACATCCATAAAAAATCAAAGGTTCAGATTTGATGAAAAAGATGGTGGCAATTTTGTAATATCTGAAAAGTTTTTCGCGCGGGGGTATTAACGTAATTTGGTAATTCTTATAAAAATCGCGAAGAATTTAATAATAGATTGTTATGCTAACGAAGTATTATCATCATACTAACGAAGCATTATAGGTATCCTAATTAAAGTTTTCAAATATTATTAGCGAAAAAAATATTTTAAAAATTAATTATATACCTAATTTGATTTAATAAACCCTAATTAAATGAAAAAAATCATAATTGGATGAAATAAACCTAATTAGATGAAATAAACATTAATTGGATGTGGTAAACCCTAAATGAGTTGGAACAAATCATAATAATAATATATTTGTACTACGTTAGCATTATGGTTTTGCTTCGTCAGCATTGCGAATACACTATGTTAGCATATGAGAATACTCTGTCAACATACGTTATAAACCATAATTGGATGGGATAAACCATAATAATCAATTAAGAACTATAAAAAAAAATTAAATTTTAAAAAAATAATGATAATTAGATGGAATGAACCATAATCGAGATTAAATAAACCATAATTCAGATTTAATAAACCCTAATAAATTTATACTACGCTAGTATTATGATAATTCTTTGTTAGCACGGCGAATACATTATGTTAGCATATGACAAATGCTTCGTTAGCATACGTTATCATATGTTATCATAATGTTGACGAAGAATTATTATATGCTAACGAAAGCATTTACAACCTGGGTATGCATAAAAAATTTTCTTTTTTAGTTTTCGTTCATATTTTTTCATCTAAACATGGTCTTTCGACATCTTAAATGAAAGAGCATGAGAGCTTTAATTTGATATATTTTTTGTGTGCATTGGATTAAAAACGAGCAAGTTATGGTCGGTTAAAGTTTTTAAGATTTTTTTTTAATTGCTGACATCATCATTTTTAATGGATTTGGAAGAAAATAGCCCTCCTTCCTTTATTTTTTGCCCTATTATTTATGAAATTGCCACATTAAATCTCAACTATTGGATCATTAAATTGGATGGTGTAAGATGGGTTCTCATTTCTCACACCAACAAAGTGTTCTCATATGATCCATATCCTATATATATATATATATATATAGGGTTGGGTTCCAGAAGAAACCACACCCTAGGTGAGAACCGAGAACCAATTTGAACCATAGACCCAGTATATTTGGACGGTCTAGATCTGCTCCAGATTTTAAAAAATGCGGTGGCAATCTCGTAATAACGTCCAACTTCGCTGCCCCTGAATCTTATTAAGGGTAAAATCGGAAAATATATGAATACTCAGAATTTATGTGTATATTTTTCAATTTAAGGTTTTAGCACTGTCATTTCTTATTTTAGCACTGTTATGGTCTTTTTTAGCATTGTCATGACTTATTTTAGCATGAGTCTTATTACAGCAGATCAATCTCATGTAGAGTGTCTCTCTCAGAAGCCTCATTGTAGTTCTTCCCCCATTCTTCCTCGAGAACTAAAAGCTCTTCATTGCAGTCCAAAGACTTCAAAAGCTTATGTTTGGATTCCTTCGAATAGAGAGCTCGAATGAACTTCATGAGTGATGCATTATCCTTTGCCTTGTAGCATTCACGAGCGCTGTTTTCCAAAAACTCCTCCATTATTATTACAGTACTAGTGCAATTTGGCAGAGCTTGCAATTGTTGCTGCTGTTTCCACTTGTCAATATAGTGCAAACCAAGATCAAATTAAAGTGATTCCCTTTGGTGCAAGCTGACAAGCACTCTCTAAAACAGTTGATACTCGCATACAATTGTGCAGCTAGTTCATGTTTTTCAGCTAATGAGAAACATTCACCAGCTTTTACTAAATAGATCCTTACTGCATGAATATTTTATATTATATTCTAATATTAACTTTGTACAGTACATAATTAGCCCAGCCTTGATGATCAAGAGGTAATTAAAACAGATAGTCTAGTTTCTAGCACTGTCATTTCCTATTTTAGCACTGTCATGGCCTTTTTTAGCATTGTCATGATTTATTTTAGCATGACTTTTTTTTTAACATCAGCATAAAAAAATGTCATCGACATTGTAAAAAAACCACGAGAAAACACTATCACATGTTGAATTATCAATATATGAGTACTCAGAATTTACGTGTATATTTTTTCAATTTAGAATTTTAGCACTGTCATTTTCTATTTTAGCACTGTCACGGTCTTTTTTAGCATTGTCATGACTTATTTTAGCATGACTTTTTTTTAGCATTAGCATAAAAAAATAGGTCGAACGGAGATATCAAAGGATGTTTGTTGTACCAATTCAGAGCCACATATACCAATCAACGCTACGTCTTTCTTACTCTTTTTGTTTTTAGCTGGATTTATTGATTCTTATTTATCTTCATCAATCTCCATGTATGATTGGCCAGATATACATGAAAGCATTTGTCATAATCTTATAGTTATATGGCCCCAAAAATATAAGATTAATTACCTCCATATCTCCATATATACAAACATTTCAATATTTAAATATGACAATGACAATTATGGGAGTTTAAAATACAATAAAAAAATATAACAATTGTGTGAATAATAATGCAGACTATGAGACTTTGTTTAAAAGTCATCATTTTAATAAGACTAACTGCACCAATCTATGCACACAACAACTTTTTCCGTGTCATTTTTAATAGTTTGTAAAAAAACCACGAACAAACATAGTTACATGTTGATTGTTGAATTATCAATATATGAGTACTCAGAATTTACGTGTATATTTTTCAATTTAGGGTTTTAGCACTGTCATTTTCTATTTTAGCACTATCATGACCTTTTTAGCACTGTCATGGCCTTTTTTAGCATTGTCATGACTTATTTTAGCATGACTCTTTTTTAGCATTAGCATAAAAAAATGTCATCGACATTGTAAAAAAACCACGAACAAACACAGTTACATGTTGAATTATCAATATATGAGTACTCAAAATTTACGTGTATATTTTTTAATTTAGAGTTTTAGCACTGTCATTTTCTATTTTAGCACTGTCATGGCCTTTTTTAGCACTGTCATGTCTGTTTTTTAGCATTGTCATGACTTATTTTAGCCATCAATTTTGATGATGCTATTTCACTATGCAAAAGTTGTGTGCCGCGGAGCTTAAAGATCTCAAATCTTTTTTGGTGTTCTGCAAAAACTCATATACTATTTTGAAAATATAGTGAATTTGGAAAATTCCAAATTAACACTTGAGGGTACATGTGTTGGATAGATTAGAATTTGAAGGCAGGAAGCTACAAATCCATCTGCGATACTTGAGCTTGCGTGATTGCGAAGTGGAAGAGCTACCATATGTATGCGACCTACCATACTTGCACTTCTTAGATTTAATTTGTGGATGAAATCTCCCAATTTGATTTGGAATATGACATTTGTGATTGGAGGGCATACATTAAGACATGATGGATTGAATGAGTTAGTGACGTTGGAAGAGATCAATGACATCATTAACTAACAGTGCTAAAAAAGGAAATGAAAGTGCTAAAATATAAACTACCAGTGCTAAAATAGCAGAATGCAAATGCTAAAACTAATATGATTACTTTGCTTAGTGAATTACAGTATATGTCTGCCCCTTAACAACAACACCATCATCTGCAGCCATGAATTGAATCAAATTAAATGATGAGATTGAAGAAAAAGTGTGTTTGTGAATAATGAAATGTGAGAGTAATGTCTAGCTACTTCGAAACTGTTGTGATATTGGGGTGCTTATAGCCTATTCATTGTTGTAGCATATGAACATAACCGGAGCTTCCATTACTGTTGCAAAATTCAATACAACATGAAAATCTCCCTACAAAAAACAAACAATTTCATTTCAATATGTCAGAATATATACCTTATATATATATAATTTCAGAAGATACTGATACTAGCTAGCTATACAATATAATTAAAAGAGTTATTATATATATATATGTATGTATATACCTCTGGTGCCACCATCTTGTTGGGGTTTTTTCGAATTAAACCACCGCAGGATCAATTTGGTTGTTCATAAATCCATGTTCATGCAAATCATAATTTTTATGTAACATGCATGTTTATCACAGTCTATACAAAAAGCATGCAAAGCAGATTCGAATCTAATAAAGCGGAAGACATAGAAACGAATCTACTTACAAATCGATAGACGGTATGTGGACAAGATTAAAGATCTAATCTTGCTGTTGAATGAATACTGTGACAGGCGCCACCTAGCTCAAAATTTCGACCACCACAAATTCTACTCCCAGATCTTCTGTTGTATTCCCGGACTGTATCTAGATTCAGAGTGGGCTGAAATCTACTAGATAGAGTTGTGAAATCTGTGGATAACTTTGAGAGACTAAGAGGGGCTGAATAATAGTGTGTAAATTTCGCCCCCCTTCCCCTATTTATAGGGTGGGGGTGAAAATTAGATCTCCAAACCCTACTGGGTTTGGGCCTCTATCTCAAGTTCAATATTCAGTCCACTATCAGTCAATTGGGCTACAACAGGGATCTAGAAGAATATTAAATTGGCCCACTAATTTATTTAATATCCAATATCCAATAAACTTAGGATATAATTAAATAAATTAAGTTTTACTTTTATTCCACTAAAGAAGTAAAACTGACCTACCAATTTAATACATATTTACGAATATGCTTTCTCCTTTAGTCCAGCCATTCCCCGTGTTTAAGATATAATGTTCATTAATTAATTATGTAAGCCTCTGACAACTATAATTAATTAACATCTAAAACCTTGAGTAGTACCACACAAGCTTTATTCATGTACGGAATAAATTCCACCTGCAGGGTTTCAACATGAACTTGTGCTTCCTCAAGAGAACATCATCAACCTGGCGCACCAGGACACAGTGCTCATGCATACTGCTCGAGACATCATGTATACATTGTTATTACCCAAGATATCGAATTCGATCTACGAAAAGATCTCACCCATTGATAAATCAAAGTAATAAACAACACACACATATGTTCGCCAATATCACATGAGTTCAGAACCCGAACTCTGTGGATCTTTATTCTCTCAGTAACTGGGTCAGAGACAGAGAATAGTATCCTATCGTGATCCTCCATAATACACTAACTAGTGTACTAGAATAATCAGTTAGTCAAGATACACTAACTTATCAGATTATTCTACGGTGTACCGATGGTGTGTTCAGGACCATCTAAGCCGTGAGCTCTTTAATACATTACAAGGTTCTAATGATACGATCTTACCGTGTGACTCCCCACACCATATCATCTACAATGTAAGTATGTGGAACATTGCATAAAACAATTATAGAACATAATCTAAATGCAAACAGTGACTGCAATAACTTTCATTTCATATCATCATATCATTAGAAAAGTATACAAAGACAAGTCTTCTAGTATATAAAACTAACAATCTCCCACTTATACTTGAAGCATGTCTTTCAAGCATAATAAATAACTAGCTAACTCTCCAATCAAAACTATCAACTCAAAATACATCCCTAGGTCTGCATCTCACTCCTATTTTCTCCACGTGACCATCAAAGGTCTTAGCCGCTAGGCTCTTCGTGAATGGATCAGCCAGGTTGTCCTCTGATGCAATCTTGACCATTGCCACGTCTCCTCTCTTAACGATTTCTCGTATAAGATGGTACTTTCTCTCTATGTGTTTACTTGCCTTGTGAGCTCTGGGTTCCTTCGAATTTGCCACTGCACCAGAGTTATCACAGTATATCGTGATAGTCTTAGGCAAATCAGGAACCACGCCCAAGCCCACTAGGAACCCGCGGAGCCAGACAGCCTCTTTTGCAGCCTCAGAGGCAGCTACATACTCAGCTTCCATGGTGGAATCCGCAATGCATTTCTGCTTAATGCTCCTCCATGCGATGGCTCCACCTTCTAATGTAAACACATAGCCCGAGGTAGACTTACTCTGAGTCCGTGTAACCCAAAGGTACTAGACTATCAGAGCGAAAAACCAACATGTAGTCTCGAGTCCGTTTAAGGTACTTGAGAATGTTTTTGACCGCAGTCCAGTGACCTTGTCCAGGGTTAGACTGATATCTGCTTACCATGCCAACGGCATAACATATATCAGGCCTAGTGCATAGCATAGCATACATCAAACTTCCCACAGCCGAAGCATATGGTACTTTCTTCATTTCCTCTATCTCAGACTGTGTTTGGGGACACATTTCCTTGGATAGATGAATTCCATGCCTGTAAGGTATAAAACCTTTCTTGGAATCTTGCATGCCAAATCTAGCTAGCACACAAGCTAGCTATAATGTTCATTAATTAATTATGTAAGCCTCTGACAACTATAATTAATTAACATCTAAAACTTTGAGTAGTACCACACGAGCTTTATTCATGTACGGAATAAATTCCACCTGCAGGGTTTCAACATGAACTTGTGCTTCCTCAAGAGAACATCATCAACCTGGCGCATCAGGGCACAGTGCTCATGCATACTGCTCGAGACATCATGTATACATTGTTATTATCTAAGATATCGAATTCGATCTACGAAAAGATCTCACCCATTGATAAATCAAAGTAATAAACAACACACACATATGCTCGCCAATATCACATGAGTTCAGAACCCGAACTCTGTGGATCTTTATTCTCTCAGTAACTGGGTCAGAGACAGAGAATAGTATCCTATCGTGATCCTCCTCAATACACTAACTAGTGTACTAGAATAATCAGTTAGTCAAGATAAACTAACTTATCAGATTATTCTACGGTGTACCGATGGTGTGTTCAGGACCATCTAAGCCGTGAGCTCTTTAATATATTACAAGGTTCTAATGATACGATCTTACCGTGTGACTCCCCACACCATATCATCTACAATGTAAGTATATGGAACATTGCATAAAACAATTATAGAACATAATCTAAATGCAAACAGTGACTGCAATAACTTTCATTTCATATCTTCATATCATCAGAAAAGTATACAAAGACAAGTCTTCTAGTATACAAAACTAACAATCTCCCACTTATACTTGAAGCATGTCTTTCAAGCATAATAAATAACTAGCTAACTCTCCAATCAAAACTATCAACTCAAAATGCATCCCTAGGTCTGCATCTCACTCCTATTTTCTCCACGTGACCATCAAAGGTCTTAGCCGCTAGGCTCTTCGTGAATGGATCAGCCAGGTTGTCCTCCGATGCAATCTTGACCACTGCCACGCCTCCTCTCTTAACGATTTCTCGTATAAGATGGTACTTTCTCTCTATGTGTTTACTTGCCTTGTGAGCTCTGGGTTCCTTCGAATTTGCCACTGCACCAGAGTTATCACAGTATATCGTGATAGTCTTAGGCAAATCAGGAACCACGCCCAAGCCCACTAGGAACCCGCGGAGCCAGACAGCCTCTTTTGCAGCCTCAGAGGCAGCTACATACTCAGCTTCCATGGTGGAATCCGCAATGCATTTCCGCTTAATGCTCCTCCATGCGATGGCTCCACCTCCTAATGTAAACACATAGCCCGAGGTAGACTTACTCTGAGTCCGTGTAACCCAAAGGTACTAGACTATCAGAGCGAAAAACCAACATGTAGTCTCGAGTCCGTTTAAGGTACTTGAGAATGTTTTTTACCGCAGTCCAGTGACCTTGTCCAGGGTTATACTGATATCTGCTTACCATGCCAACGGCATAACATATATCAGGCCTAGTGCATAGCATAGCATACATCAAACTTCCCACAGTCGAAGCATATGGTACTTTCTTCATTTCCTCTATCTCAGACTGTGTTTGGGGACACATTTCCTTGGATAGATGAATTCCATGCCTGTAAGGTATAAAACCTTTCTTGGAATCTTGCATGCCAAATCTAGCTAGCACTGTATCGATATAAGTCGTCTGGGACAGACATAACATCCTTTTCTGGCGATCTCGAATGATCTTGATGCCAAGGACATGTCCGGCTTCAACCAGATCCTTCATATCGAACTGCTTGGACAGCCACACCCTAATGTTTGACAACGCCTTCTTACTGTTTCCAATAAGCAAGATGTCATCAACATAAAGTACGAGGAATGCCACCACATTTCCGTCACATTTCTTGTACACACAGCTCTCATCCGGACTTTGCACCAATCCATATGACTGGATAACCTCGTCAAATCGGATGTTCCAAGACCTCGATGCCTGCTTAAGTCCATAAATGGATCTCTTAAGCTTACACACCAAGTGCTCTTGGCCCTTAGCAATGAATCCCTCTGGTTGTTTCATGTGAATGTTTTCCTCAAGACTTCCGTTTAGGAAAGCCGTCTTGACATCCATCTGCCAGATCTCATAATCCAAATGAGCGGCAATAGACAAGAGAATCCGAATTGACTTAAGCATGGCTACCGGACTGTATCTAGATTCAGAGTGGGCTGAAATCTACTAGATAGAGTTGTGAAATCTGTGGATAACTTTGAGAGACTAAGAGGGGCTGAATAATAGTGTGTAAATTTCGCCCCCCCTTCCCATATTTATAGGGAGGGGGGCGAAAATTAGATCTCCAAACCCTACTGGGTTTGGGCCTCTATCTCAAGTTCAATATCCAGTCCACTATCAGTCAATTGGGCTATAACAGGGATCTAGAAGAATATTAAATTGGCCCACTAATTTATTTAATATCCAATATCCAATAAACTTAGGATATAATTAAATAAATTAAGTTTTACTTTTATTCCACTAAAGAAGTAAAACTGACCTACCAATTTAATACATATTTACGAATATGCTTTCTCCTTTAGTCCAGCCATTCCCCGTGTTTAAGATATAATGTTCATTAATTAATTATGTAAGCCTCTGACAACTATAATTAATTAACATCTAAAACCTTGAGTAGTACCACACAAGCTTTATTCATGTACGGAATAAATTCCACCTGCAGGGTTTCAACATGAACTTGTGCTTCCTCAAGAGAACATCATCAACCTGGCGCACCAGGACACAGTGCTCATGCATACTGCTCGAGACATCATGTATACATTGTTATTACCCAAGATATCGAATTCGATCTACGAAAAGATCTCACCCATTGATAAATCAAAGTAATAAACAACACACACATATGTTCGCCAATATCACATGAGTTCAGAACCCGAACTCTGTGGATCTTTATTCTCTCAGTAACTGGGTCAGAGACAGAGAATAGTATCCTATTGTGATCCTCCTCAATACACTAACTAGTGTACTAGAATAATCAGTTAGTCAAGATAAACTAACTTATCAGATTATTCTACGGTGTACCGATGGTGTGTTCAGGACCATCTAAGCCGTGAGCTCTTTAATACATTACAAGGTTCTAATGATACGATCTTACCGTGTGACTCCCCACACCATATCATCTACAATGTAAGTGTATGGAACATTACATAAAACAATTATAGAACATAATCTAAATGCAAACAGTGACTGCAATAACTTTCATTTCATATCATCATATCATCAGAAAAGTATACAAAGACAAGTCTTCTAGTATACAAAACTAACAACCATGTCTTGTGAAAGCAACATCACATGCTTCCTTTCCGTCCATTTTAAGGGAGTAAGCAACACCTGCAGCTTGAGGCAGTTGTGTCCTGACATAAACTAAGACTGGATGGATTGAATAAGTTAGTGGCGTTGGAAGAGATCAATGGCATCATTAACTAACAGTGCTAAAAAGGAAATGGTAGTGCTAAAATATAAACTACCAGTGCTAAAATAGCAGAATGCAAATGCTTAAACTAATATGATTACTTTGCTTAGTGAATTACAGTATTACACAATCATCGTGAATTAAAATAGCATTGAGGTGAGAACAAATCCAATGATGAATAACTGTAAGCATGAGACCTGATGCTATTCTCTGTATTGGAAACGTTTGCCAGTCCACCAAAATCATCCTGCATCCCACATTCAAATCTGAAGAAGAATTCCGACGACGGCGACTTGCCGCTCTTTCGCCGAGCTTCCCATCGGATCGACCGGAGATATGGGTAATTCTTCCATGCCGATTCCTCGGGATTTTCTCTACTAATAAATTTTTTTTTTATCCAATATATTTCGGTATTAATCGAATCGACAGTCTTTACCGGTTGAATCTCAGTCATCCTGTTGATTCTATCAACTCAAATTCAGATCAGATCGTGCGATCCAAATGTAGCAGAGAATCATCCGCTTCACTTCATTCTTCCCCAAAACTCAAAACACGTCTGGTTTGCAACTGAACGTAGCTAATTGTAGAAATAACCCTAATTCATTAAAAAGTTGATAATATTACGAGATGGCCACCGTATTTTTTCAATCTGAGAACAGATCTTGGCCGTTAAAATAAGCGAGATCTGTGGCTGAAATTGGTTCTCAGTTCTCACAGGGGTGTGTGGTTCTCACATGATCTCATATCTCTCTTTCTCTCCCTCTCTCTCTCTCTCTATATATATATATATATATATATATATATATTATTTGTAGGCTATTTGCACAAGAGTGTGGTTTATCCAGTGTGCACTGTAGTGGAGGTTGTGGGTTATACTCATAACAAAAAAAAAAGATATGTATAGTTTTTTTTAGAAATTATTAATATGAAAAAAATATATAATAAAAGCATTTAAACTAAAATATGTACAACAACTTACAAAATAGTATCATCTTTATTAATGGTCTCTTTGGGGATACCAAAGTGATGGAAATTTTATGTGTAAAAGGAAAATGCATTGGATTCGAAATCTACTGTTCCCCCTCCCCAACTCAAAAAATAATTAAAAAAAATTCAGAACCCCATTATATTCTTCGTATTCAAAAGAAAAAAAATGAAAACTAAATATGATTTTTACTCAAAAAGAATGATCATATAAAACACAACGAAATATTTAGAATTAGACAACAAAAAAGTGCTCCAACAATTCATATTATTCCTATTGTCGCAACTTTTAGCATCCCCGCAGTGCAACACCCTTAACATGACCTCAATGTTGTATAAGCCTTTAAAAATTAAATTTCATTGCCTCAAATAATAAGCATGTTAATGCTTTAATTTCCAATTCCTTTCACATTATGAACTCTTGGTCTATGTAAAGATCTATGTAAGATGTCAGTGGATGCTTTCCACAAGAAATGTCGAATTCTATGTTGAGCTCAAATATGTCATAGTTGTTTTCAGATATGTGAAGAGTTGGATGACATTCTATCTTGTACCTAGTCTGATACTTCACTTTTTTTGGGGCATAAGATTTTCAAGTACAATTTTTTTGGATAATTTGTATTATCAAATAAATTTACTAGTTTTGACTTTCTAGAGGTAATTAGTATGAAAAAATTGAGTGAACTTAGGCAGGAAATGACGGTATGAATGGAATGATAATTATTATGATTGATATATCTACAGAATGAAGGACAAAAAATATCAATTTTATTCGTATTTATAAATTGAATATTTTTTGCGTTATCAATTTTTTTTTTTCTAATTGAATAAAGTGAAGTAACTAATATTATCAATATATATGTTGTAAATTTTTTTTCTTACATTTTTAAATTGCAATTATCCTTTTTAGTATGTGATTTTTTTTTCTAATTTTTGTAAGCCAATTATAATCTCTTTTAATATATTGAAAATTTTTATTCTATAGTGTTTAATTAATAAATATATAATAGTTTAGATAGCTTTAAAATAATTACATGCATAACAAAATAGTTTGTAATTTTGACTTTTCATTTGAATATATTAAATTATATTAAAAATATAATAATTTTTTATAATATATATTAATACACACATTATATTTATATTGGCACCATTTTTATTAATCTTCGCTAAAATAAAAATAAATAAATCAAATCTTGGTTTAATATATATTTTAAATTATTTTTAAAAATAAAGTAAATAAATATGAAATAAGAGGGTGTTTAGGTGGGAGTAATCAAACTAATAGGATGAAGCTAATTTCGATAATGTTTGTTTGGAAAAGATGATTCGAAATTAAAATAGAATAATAATTAAAATTTCCATTAGTCATCCCACTTCCATGGATAGTTTGATTGGAAAAGTAATTAATTACTTCCTCAATTATACACATTATATTCCAGAAGAATTCAATCTAAGCTAGTGCCCCTAAGTTAATACCCTCTCTTTTTTTTGTTGTGGAAGGTAACCCGCAACCGCTATCGAGGTGCGCACTGGATAAACTCCGCCTCTGTGTAATAGCCTGCAAACCACACAGGGGAGGTAAACCACACTTGGCAAGCCAGGTGTGACAGGCTCACACCCAGTGATGTTGATGGGACCTCTCTATTATATAGAATGAGTGTCGTTTTAACTCTTTATTATTTTATTTCATAAAAAATGTCATTCTATAAATTCGAAGTGAAAAAATTATATATATATTTTTCTTATTTATCCCCATTTAATACATTCAAACACCTCTTTATTGACTTATTGATGAGATAAATTAAACCAAATAAGGGTGTGTTAGAAAGTTTAATTATTTTAGTAATATGTGTGCGTTCTTCCAAAATGACACTTATTATGTAACAGAGAGAGAATATAACGGATTAAAATATGTACGCAATTACAAATATGTCACATAATATGATTTTAGGTTCAAATTTTGATTTGTAAGTCTTATGAATTCAAATTTTTGTCTTTAATTTCAAAATTTTAAATTCTAGCTACAACTTCAGCAAAATAGATTCAAATAACTGTTTTAAGAAGACAAAAAAAAAGTAAATCAAACTATATTTAGCGTTTATGTATAGTTAGTCAAATCGCGCCTGATATAATAACGGAGAGCATGCTGCATGCACGATCGACTACACGAGTGTTTTGAGGTCAAACGTAAGTATCATAAATGATGATCAAATTTCGAGGTTATTAATGAAAGTAGGGTTAATATCATTTTGAATCTCAAATTTGTAGTACGTGATGTTTCAATTATATCTCATTATTTTATTTTATTTTACAATTCTATCTCATAATCTAATTTGGACAACAAATTATGTGACGTGACTCACGGGATGTTTATGGGTTTTCAAGCCACACATATGTGGAAATATAACATTTTCACATAATTTCCTTTTGTTTAAGAAAATAGCACATTTATTAAACTTTCGGTTAGCCATATCACATATATGTTGTCGAAATTAGGTTATAAGATTGAACTGAAAATAAAAGACAAGATTGATTTGAGACATATAAAGATTATTATTTATTAAGGATCGTGAGAATTGAAACCTTATTAAAAATTTAGGATATAATATGATATTAATCATGAAAGTATGCAAAGTCTATTCTTTTCGGAGAATAAATTTTACGAAGTCCGTTCCATTAAAAACCTTCATCAACTCCAAGATATATATTATGTTCCTTTACCATGACTTAATATAAATAAATAAATAAAAGAAATAAATCCAACTTCATGAGAAATTAAATATATAGGTCACGATATCTTAATAATTTTGTTTATTTTATATTACATTTAATTAGTTAACGACTTTTTTGTGAGAATTAAGACACAAATATAATTACCTTTGCATTTGCAATTACAGTTACAAATGCTGAATTAAAATTGAAGGAAAACCCATCCAGCAAAATTAACAAATCAAACAGTTCATAATAAATGGAACACTCAACAGAAAAATAATCATATTGGCGTTCAATATCACGAACAACACATTTAAATGCAATGATTTAATTAATGCACGGTTAGAGATTGACCCACTACAATCAATATTTAACTAAATGTTTCAGAAAAGTAGATATGTATTTAGCTTCAATTACAATTCATCATTTTATCTGTCACCTAAGACCGGATATAATAAAGAAGTTCGTTATCGGTGTCTTACTAGTTTGCCAACACGTAGTGTCAAAATTTATCATTTCTTATACACCATACTATATTGACATTTTTTTAGTACTATTCCATTCTTATATAAATTACATTTAAATACTTATTTTATTTATTTATTTTTATTCTATACCCTGACTTAAGTTTCGACAATGATATTACATGAATAATCGGATACTGAGTATTACTGTTGTATAGGATAAGCAAATTACATGGAAATATCATATTTTCAATATTTTTTATATTTTTATGATAGGAATATATTCCACTTCTTTTTGTAGATGTCTGCAAATGTTACACGAAAATCAAGTGCACCAACATTGTTTGCGCACGTGAGGACGACTTCCGTGCACCAAGGCACTCCCCCCACACTACATGCATAGTGGTGCTATTTCACACGGCGTGTGGGTCTGTGTGTGCATCCCACTCGCGGCACGTAGAGCTCTTGCACATTTTTTTTTGTGTGTTGTTTAGTTTTTTTTTTTGTTTTTTTCTTTTTTCCCCAAACAATCTATATATCCTTAAAATTATAGTGAATTTATTTACATTTTTTTAAATTCAGGGACTCGCGCAATATACTTGCCCGACGCTGACGCGGGGACTGATGCATTGCAATCGACAATTAATTTTTTCTAAACAAATATAAATGATAATTGAAAATAAAAAACCTAATTTTGAAATAAACATATACCCTAAAACGAAATTTATGAACCCTTAAAATAAAAGTGAATTAATTTTTTTGAAATCCGGCGACTCGCGCAATGCACTTGCCCGACGCTAACGCGTGGACTCGTGCATTGCACTTGACAATTAATTTAATTTTTTCAAAACAAATATAAACGGTAATTGAAAACAAATTAAAATCTAATTTTGAAATAAAAAAAAAACTGGCGAGTTGGGCAGTGCACTCGCTTGAAGCTAACATGTGGGCCCGTGCATTGCGCTCGATAACTAATTTTCAACTTTAATATAACTCGCAATTGTGATTCACTACAAAAAAAGCGGACTTTGGCGACGGATTTTTCCTTCGCTATATCATAAAATTCTGTCGCTAAACAAGGCTAACGACGGACACCGATCATCGCCGATAATCTCATCGTTAATTCGAGTTAACGACGGATTCTGTGTCCGTCGTTAGTCTAACGACGGACTATCGACAGCCCGTCCGTCGCCGTTATGTGTCATCGCCGGCTGGTCGACTGGCGGGGGGCAATGCTTTACCGACGGACTGGCGACGAGTAGGGTCGTCGCAACTAGCGACGGAAACGAATCCGTCGTTAAGTTGCCGACTAACGGTCCGTCGTAAGTCCGTCGCTAGTAGCGACGGACTACGATCCGTCGTTAGCTTCCCCGGCTAACGATCCGTCGTAAGTCCGTTGCTAGTTGCGACGGACTACGATCCGTCGTTAGTTCTTTTTTTTAATTTTTTTTGTTTTATTTTTTATTTTATTTTTAATTCCTCAAATTAATAAAAATGTAATATTATAAATGAAATAATAATAGTATTAAAAATATAATATATTAAATATTCAAATTCAAATATATTAAATTACATCAAAATTAAAATTTAATTATTAAACCTTAAAAAAACTATACCCTAAAAACACAAAATAAACCCCTAAAATCTAAAAATACTAAAAAAACCCTAAAAAACATGAATCCTAAAAAACCCTAAACTCTTAAGTTCCATACATTAATTGGAACGAAAAAATATATAATTTGAACTAAATAAATTCATATAAGATAAGTATCGAACTCGTTACTTTTTAAGTATCATGTGATATTTTTCAAATTTTAAGTGATACTTTTTAGTGTAAAGATTGATACTGATTTTGATAATTTTTTAAATTTTTAACGGGTTAATCCGGGTCAAAGTTTTTGCCAATTTAAATACATTTGGCAACAAGTCATTAATCCACCCCAACACACACAGTTTTACCCGGCACACATTCACATTATTTTATCATCGAAAGCCCACTGCAATAAATATCGAATTAGAAGCGTCGTCTCTCTTAAATCTTAATTATACAAAGATATTGAAAAGGCAAATGGTATAATAAATACCAAATAATGCTGAATGGCTTCCCTCTCAATAATTAAATTTTCATTTTTTTCCCGACTTTGTTACATATATCCTTCCCCAAAAGTTACCTTATTCACGAAGTAAGTTCTCGATACGAGCATCCTTTGATCACCAAGAAATTGAAAATTGAAATGAAAATAACATAAAATAATGAATAAAATTATCTACCACAAATAATCAAACAAATTCCAAATTATTATCAACAAGAACTAAATTAAATTATGATCCCTACAACATGACAGAGAGTTCCTCCATTCTTACAATTTTATACCAATTTTGTTATGCTCCCAGGACTAATTAAGTCACATCATAATCTACGAGTTATGTTGGAATTCGCTTATGTTGACTTTCTAATTTATGAATTTCCGCCAAATTTATGCAATATTTTATTTTTATTTTAATATATTAATGTTAGGCGGCTTAATTTGTATATTGTTTCCTTTATTAATTAATTTGTCTATTCTTCGAACATCATAGTCTGCGAATATATACCATATTGTGAATAATTTGTTTTTGTGATATATATCTGCAATCACCAATTGATACTTATGTTTGTTTTTTTTTTTCACCTATATTTCAAATATCTTAATCAGAATTCGGTTATTACTGGATACTCTTATGATAAATGGTTCATTATTTAATTGTATAAAGCAATCCATCGAAATGTTAGAATAGAATAAATAGCCGCCTTATAAATTTGGGATGGTCTCTTATCAGACACAACACCGTGCACCAAGGTTAGGCGGGCGTGTGGACTTCACATGCCAGTTCCTTTTTTCATTTATTTTTTTTCTTTTTTCTCTAAAAATTATATATCTCTAGCTTAAAGTAAAATTAATTAATTTAATTTCACAACTTACATTGTGCACTCACCCAACGTTAACACGCGGGCACATGCATTGCACTCGATAATTAATTTTTTTAAATTAAATATGTACTCTAAAATGAATTAGCAAACCCTCAAACTAAAGTGAATTAATTTAATTTTTTTGATGCGGCGACTTGCACAGTGCACTCACCCGATGCTAACGCATGAGCTCGTGCATTGCGCTTGATAATTATATTTTTTTGAATTAAATATAAACCTCAATTGGTATTAACAAACCCTAAAAACCCCATAAAAACTCTAAAAACTTAATAAAATTCTAAAAAATAAAAATAAAACCCTAAACAATCTATAAACCCTAAATTTTTAAACTTTAAACATTAATTATGATGGAACAAACCATAATTTAAATTAAATAAACTCATATAAGACAAGTAGCAGGTCTGTAACTTTTTATATATGATTACAACCTACAGATGATACTTTTAGACTTTGTAGTGATATTTATTAGTGTAATGTGTGATACTGTTTTGGCGATTTTTTTTTCCTGGCAGGGTGGCCTTGGTCGGGTTGACTCGTGCCCCCACACCAGCATGACTATCTGATTTTATGTAACCTATGTGTAGTCAATGTGAAAATCCTAATTAAATTTCATGGATATTTCGATTTTATTTTTTTATAAAATGTGAAATATATAGTAGACTAATGTTACCACTTTCTTATAATTACATGACGAATTTTGCGAGTTTTCTCATCAACCTTTGAGGGTTGTGTGCGCCCAACATCATACTTTCTCATCAAAGCTAACTAATTTGTTATATATAATGATACATACATAATTTAATGGCAAAACACATTTTTTACGTTTCTATACTTCTATGTTTTATGTTTATATATATATATATATATATATATATATATATTTTATTGGATCATTTTAATTTGACAATATATTTTTTTAGGTCATAATATTTAATTTTATATTTTGTTTGATAAATCATTGTACATTTTTTTATTTTAGTAAGTCATTCTACTTGTATAGTTGCTATAATATTCAAGTGCTTATTTAATGAAACTAATATAATTGTTAATTTTTCCATTATCTAAATAACACTTCAATTATTTAAATAATCTTTTATATAATTTATTTATACATTAAATCTTTAATAACATATTTAAAATATGAAAGCTATGATCTCACTCCATCTTGGATGTGGAATTGAATGCGGTGCTATACGGAGTGGGCTATACCTACAAGAAGATCTAGCTAGCCCTGTTTGTTGTTTACTCCGACTCTTTGTTAGTTGTAGTACGTTGATGAAAGAAGTCTATGATGTTGGCTCTTATATTTTTAGAGAGCTTCCAATTTTGATAGATGTTTGCTCATGACTTATGTCACATGTATAGATATGCAAATACCTTTTACCGTCACCCATAATCTAGCTAGCCTATTTGGTGCTAGGTGTAGCAATCTTTGTACTTGGAGATGTAATCTCCCTCCGTTGGGGGCTTTGGTTGATTTATATAATTCCTTATTTTGTCAAAAGAAAAAACTTTATTAGTTCCGTTAAATAAACTTTTTTTTTTGTGCGATAAGAACTTGATGATATTATTATATAGAAGTAAAAGATTTATTACAATTAAAAAAAAAATTGTACAGAGACCCTCTTAAACAAAATAACAATAAAAATACAAGGACCTGAAAAATGTATTTTTGAAGTATAAGGACGTACTAAGACAAAAAATATATATAAAGATGTATCGAAAAAAAATATAAAGTAAAGAGACCTATGAATTAATTGAATCTGTTTTGCCTAATTAAAATTTTAAATTTGATAATACAATATTACATGCAACTACCCTATTATTTCCCATTGCATGTATATGCACGTTAATTAATTAAATATATCAATCCAGATTTTCTTTAATTCGTTTTGACATTTCAATTAACTGCAGGTAGATGTATGACTTCATAAATTAACACGGAACCTTTTATTTTGAGGCCATTAATCTTAAACAGGAAAATTTAAAGAAAATGCTATACTGTCATTTTTTTAAGAATTTGTATAATCTGTACACACGCACACACGCAATCAAACTATAAGTCTGCATTTATGCACCAAAAAAAATATATTTATAGTAAAAAATTGAACTGCTAAGTATAAAATTCATCTTCACTACTTTACGTTATTTATTTAAATAAATAATAATAATAATAATCCTTCATCCCATTAATTTGATGTGAAGAAAATGATAAGTTTTGCATGTCCCGATATTCGAATGTATCTTGAGAAGAGAGGAACCTCGAAGCGTCCCCACCACAATCGTATTCGTAATCGTATATATACAAAAATACACATACATACGTACATTAATATTCATACATACATACATACGTACATACATACATTGTTTCCATGAGGCCACATGACCACCGCCCTCGCCCACCATTTACAGTCGACGCTCTTTGAACACAGACAGCAATTCACACCCCAGTCTTCTCAATTGGGTAAACACAGAACGAGGCCAACACTCTTTCTTTCTCTCTCTCCCCCCCTTCCCTCGCTCTCTCTCTCTCTCTCTCTCTAGAGCTTTTCTTTAATTTTTTTCCCCACCTCTCTCGGCAACCACTCACCATGAGCGGTGCTGCAATTTCAGACCCTAATCATCACCCTCCCCAAGACGATGACAACAACAACAATGATGACTATCGCCCTATTCCAACACTCTCCACCACCAGCAGCGACAGCGGCGCCACCACTTCCGCCAACACCATTAACAAGAAAGGTAAAGGAAAAGGCGGCCCCGACAACAGCAAGTTCAGATACCGAGGCGTTCGCCAGCGGAGCTGGGGGAAGTGGGTGGCCGAGATCCGCGAGCCCAGAAAACGCACGAGGCGGTGGCTCGGGACATTCGCCACCGCCGAGGACGCCGCCCGTGCTTACGACCGCGCCGCCATTATACTCTACGGCTCAAGAGCACAGCTAAATCTCCAACCCTCTAACGGCGGCGGTGGCGGCGCCAATGGCGGCGGTTCGTCTTCTCAGTCATCGTCTAGGAGTAGCTCCTCTTCATCGTCGTCGACGCAAACCCTCCGCCCACTGCTCCCGAGGCCGGCGGGGTTTGGGCTAACATTCTCAACTCCGCCGCCGCAGATGACCACCGCGTCGGCGAACTACGTCCAGTACGGGTTGTACCCCGCCGTACATTACCCAAACATCGTACCTCAATTGGCGCCACAGCAGGCGGGCATGGTGCAACAACAACCGTACGGAATGAGTGATTTTAGGGTTGAATCCGACCCCACAATTAGGGCAGCTTCCGACACAACCTCATCTTATCCAAACCCTAGTAATAATGACTGCCAAAATCTGCAACAGAATCAGAATCCACAGCATTTGCAACCTGCTGTTGGATACGACGAGATCAGTTCGCTCGTGTGTTCAACCGGTTCGCTTTTGTCGATCGCGTCCACCGAGGCCGCGGCGGCTCCGACTCTCTCCGATCCGGCGGCGGTGCTGAACGGATACGTTACCTCGCCGTCGTGGCCGCTTGCCGGTGAGGATGACTACGCACCGACCAGCATTTGGGACTACAGCGATCCCTTCTTTTTTGATAGTATCTGAAATTAGGGTTTATACATCTGAATCATGAAAAAAATGGTTTCTTGCATGTCAAATTTCTTGCAAGAACCTAATTCTCAACTGCTCAAGTTTATTTATGATCGTAGGTACTATATAAGATTATATGTTCCAAATTGGCGGCTCAAATCGAGAAAAGGGATTGAAATTGTTATGAAATATTTGAGGCTGTGCAGATTTCGCATGTATTGTTTGATCTGCGAATCATACGACAGAAGATATGTACTATTTTATCAGGTAAGGAATTTCTTGATTTTTCTGCATATTATATTATATTATATGTCTTTGTATATCCACAATCGATGGAGGTGGGGATATTCATATTTTAGAACTCTGTTGAATTATTGATTCATTATCACTTTTCATTAATCAGGTTATTATGTAATATTATTCTATGTAATTAAACAGATGGATGTACGTTACGTTATACTATTGAGTGCTGCACTGAATAACTTTTGTGTTCTGAAATTAATGTTTTTAATTAAACTACAATTTTGTATCGTTTCACTTCACTCGGAAGGATTTTGTATGGAGAAGACATTTTTTTTCTATTTTTTCTTGAAGGGAGGAGATCAAGAAGATGGTTAATTTATAAATACTTTAATTTTAATTACATTAAAAAAGTATACTAAAGAATTAAAAATTAATGCACATTTAAGAAGGAAAGCTTCAGTGTTAAGTATTAATCCATAATTCTATTTTTCAGTGTACTTTGAATTATGTCTGTATACTGCAGAAAAAAATTCACTTTTGATCCCATAGGACACGCCTTGCTCCCCTTTTGGTCCCAAAGCTGTCTATTTTGGTTTTTTTTTTTAAAAAAATCGCTCACTTTTAGTCCCATAGGATTCAAACTATTAATTTTAGTCCCAATGTTTTAAACGGCTATTAAGGGCCGAGAGACGGAAAGGTCGCACGTGCGGCACGCGTGGCCAAAACAAGCCGGACTAAAACAAAAAACGATCTACACCCCTAATTTCCCAAATTCAAACCCTTACCTCAAGAAATTCCTAAATTCCACCCAAATCAACACCCAATTTAAAAACCCTAATCTAACAAAATTAACACCAAATTCCCCTCTCCAAGCGCACCCAACGCTCCTCCGTCACCCTCATCTCCGCCGCCGGCCGCCTCCTCATCACCGCCATGCTCCATCGCCACCTCACCGCATGCAGGACAGCGGCAGCTCCACTTCACCAACTGGGGTCCCATAAATTCCCAAAAAGAGAATAAGAAAAAAAGGAAATGGAAAACCCCAGCACATGCACTGCCTCCGGCGATTCCAGAATTCCGGCGGCGAAGGTCATCAGCTCATCCTACCGCCGCCCTTCATCCGCCGGCGCGACATACGGGGACCATTTCATTCTGAGCCATTCATCTTCGAATTTTGTGCTTTTCAATCTCCCTAATTGTAATATATTCAAGTACAAGACCGAAACCCGGAAATCTTTGCCTTCTCGTTCTTGTTCTATGTTTGAGTTTGATGATCAGCTTCGTGGGGTACCTTATAACCCTGTCAAGATTCGCAGAAAAGTTCCTAGCTCCTCTTATAAGGTTCTCTCTCTCTCTCTCTCTCTCTCTGTTCTGGGTTTCTTGATATTAGTTACCTTTGTTTCTTGCTATCTCTGTCTGATTCAATCATTTTGTGATGAGTGTGATAATTTGGGTGTCTTCATTTCTCCTTTTCTTGTGGGTGGGGTGGGGGAATTATATATGTTTTCAATGTGCAATTTTTTGAATCAACCTGTTGTTATTGTGGCATTTTATTGCAGGTTTTGGATGCACCTGCTGTTAGTTTTGTATACTGGAAGACTTGTCTTTGTATACTTTTCTGATGATATGATGATATGAAATGAAAGTTATTGCAGTCACTGTTTGCATTTACATTATGTTCTATAATTGTTTTATGCAATGTTCCATATACTTACATTGTAGATGATATGGTGTGGGGAGTCACACGGTAAGATCATATCATTAGAACCTTGTAATGTATTAAAGAGCTCACGGCTTAGATGGTCCTGAACACACCATCGGTACACCGTAGAATAATCTGATAAGTTAGTTTATCTTGACTAACTGATTATTCTAGTACACTAGTTAGTGTATTATGTATACATGATGTCTCGAGCAGTATGCATGAGCACTGTGTCCTGGTGCCAGGTTGATGATGTTCTCTTGAGGAAGCACAAGTTCATGTTGAAACCCTGCAGGTGGAATTTATTCCGTACATGAATAAAGCTTGTGTGGTACTACTCAAGGTTTTAGATGTTAATTAATTATAGCTGTCAGAGGCTTACATAATTAATTAATGAACATTATATCTTAAACACGGGGAATGGCTGGACTAAAGGAGAAAACATATTCGTAAATATATATTAAATTGGTAGGTCAGTTTTACTTCTTTAGTGGAATAAAAGTAAAACTTAATTTATTTAATTATATCCTAGGTTTATTGGATATTAGATATTAAATAAATTAGTGGGCCAATTTAATATTCTTCTAGATCCCTGTTGTAGCCCAATTGACTGATAGTGGACTGGATATTGAACTTGAGATAGAGGCCCAAGCCCAGTAGGGTTGGAACATGAAATTTCGCCCCTCCCTATATATAAGGGGAGGGGGGGCACGAAATTTTATGATTTTATTCATAGGAAATCAGCCCCTCTTAGTCTCTCAAAGTTATCCACAGATTTCACAATTCTATCTAGTAGATTTCAGCCCACTCTGAATCTAGATACAGTCCGGGAATACAACAGAAGATCTTGGAGTGGAGTACAGTGGTGGTCGAAATTTTGAGTGCTAGGTGGCGCCAACTACAGTTCATTCAACAGCAAGATTAGATCTTTAATCTTGTCCACAGACCGTCTATCGATTTGTAAGTAGATTCGTTTCTATGTCTTCCGCTTTATTAGATTCGAATCTGCTTTGCATGCTTTTTTATTAGACTGTGATAAACATGCATGTTACATAAAATTATGATTTGCATGAACATGGATTAATGAACAACCAAATGATCCTGCGGTGGTTTAATTCGAAAAAACCCCAACAACTGGTATCAGAGCGGGTTTTGGCACTGTTCTAGGATTAATCCGGGCATAATTTCGAATTGCATGATTAAATTTGATGATAAATTTATGGTGTTTAAATTTTCAGATTTAATTGGCTATGTATTTCGATTTTATGGTATTCAAAACTTGGAAGAATTTGAGATGTAAAAATCAAGAATTCTAGTTTTGATTGCACTTGAATTTTGGTCACTATGGATTAAATTTGGGATGATATTTGATGTTCTTCAAATTTCCAGATTTAATTCTCATAGGGGTCGAAAATTTGGAGATCAAATTTTCGAATTTGATGTGTTAAAAATTCCCTAATTTGTGTGTTAAAATTTTCGATACCTAGGAAATAAATTTGGATAGATTTTTGATCAAGATCAAAATTTCCAGATTTGTTTGTGGTATGGTTCGAATTTTTGATGGTTAGATTTGGATTTGGTAATTTTTGATGTATATCAAAGATTGCCTAATTCTAATCTAGATAGGTTTGAAATTAGAATCTTAAATTTGGTAATTTTTGAAGTGGATCAAAATTTCCAGATTTTTATTCTTGAAAATTTCAAAACCTATAGCTATATAATTTGGAATAGTTTTTTGATTAATGTCAAAATTTCCAAATGTGAAATATAGTGTAATTTTCGATTTTTAATAAATTAATTTGGAGAAGATTTTGATGAAAATCAAATTTCCAGATTTATTAATTAATGTGGATCGAAAATTTGGTTGTTGGATTAAAGATTTGATGTTATTTGATGTATATCTTAATTTACCTAATTTTAATCTAGATAGATTTGAAAATAGAATTTTAAATTTGGAAGAATTTGAAATGGATCAAATTTCCAGATTTATTATTTAGATATTTTCGAAAATCTATGTAATTAAAATTGGATAAGGTGATTTTGGATATATACAAATAATTATCAAAATCCAATTGTGATAAGAATTTAATTTTGGATAGATTTTGGAAGATTTTGGATTGGAATCAAATCTCCAAACTTTATCCTTGAAGATTTAGATTCTTATGGATAATATTTGGATTAGATTTTTGATTTATATCAATATATCCAATTATTATTTAATTAGGGTGGCTTGAAAATATTAAATAAATTTGGTGGATAATTATTAATAATTTCCAGATTTATTTAAGTGAAATTTTCGAAATATGCAAGATTTAAATTGGTGGATAATTATTTTAATTTCCAATTTTTATCTTGTGGATAATATCGAATTAATTAATTTAATTAATTACAAAATTCGATTATTATTTAATATTCATGCATAGATATCATATGTTATTTTATGTGGATCATATAATACATGATTGTTGGTTTTTGTAGACTGTGTTTGTTTGCAGGTTTACCAACTATCATGGCTCCTTTATTTTATGTGATGTATGTTTATGTTGAATGAATGTTGGCCATATGCCGGTTTGGCTACGTGATTTTAATCCATGAGAAAATCCATGGATTAGGTCTAGGTTTTATTTTACGTTATTTTAATGTAATAGATATAAAGCTGTTAGACGAGTTTTTGAGTTGTAATTTTTATTCTAGCAATATTAGATTTTTCCTTTTGGAATAGATAGTCTGTATTGAATAAAGATCGGAGATCAACTCAAAAGAAGGAAAGTGGTTCAGCACCAAAAGAAAGGTTCACCGGTTCACGTCCCGAAACCCTAAATGGAGCTAGGATTTTCGGCGAGGCGCGGTGAAAGGGGCGGCGGTTCCAAATCCTGTTTCCGGAGCTGACTTTCCAGTTTTATCTCATCAATCAACATGAGATATAAGCCATGATAGTTGGAATATTACTGTTGCTTATTATGTTGAAGCATGCAATGGATGTTTATCATTTTATGTGATGTTTGCATGTTCGATAATGGGATAAAATGAAACCTCAAACATAAATAACTAAGTGGGAGAGATTCATACCAAAGTATGTAGAAATCTCATACGGTCTCCATTAAAATCTGGTTTAATTGAGAAGTGATGGGCATGCGCGTTGACATCGGTCTTCCTCCATATCGGATGTGTCATATCACAGATTTCTCTAGAAATTAAATCTCCTAAATGGATAGCTGTAGAACACTATTAGGACTAACTGACTCCTCCATCTGGAGCGGTTAAATTCGAGTAGTGATCTTGGTGCGAAGATAATGGTGTGCACACTTAGATGTAATTTATTGATAAACGTCCACACGATCGTGGCTTATCAGTTAGACGATTACATGACCGTGTTAATTATCCGGCTATTAATTTGCTTGTTGTAAGGAAACTCAACTGGAGGCAAATTAAAGGTTTAACCTATTTAAAGATGTTTTTTATAAACGTCCACACTATCGTGGCTTATAAAAGATGTTTTTAAAGTGTCGGTGGAAAAGTATATAATTTTTATGAGGCTTTCAATTATATACTGTTTATCCTAAACTTGTTATGTGACTGTACTGCATGTTTAATTTCAGTTATTTCATATCATCAATGGCACTCTCCAATTTGTCCTCAATCCTCAAAGAAAACAAACTTGTCGGTGAAAACTACAATGACTGGATTCGTAACCTTAACTTAGTTCTTGTTGCTGAGGGACACAAGTTTGTGCTTGAAGAGGTTTGTCCTCAGACGCCAGATGAGGGTTCTGACGAAGCTCAAAAGGTTGCATATGATAAGTGGCTTAGGTCTAATGAGATAGCGCGCTGTTACATTTTGGCATCTATGTCAAGTGTGTTGCAACATCAGCATGAGCCTATGAAAACTACTTATGATATCATGTACAACCTTAGGCAGCTATTCGGTCATCAGAACCGCTCGGCACGCCATTTGGCAATGAAGAAGCTAATGGATGTAAGAATGTCTGACTCCACACCTGTTAGGGATCACGTTCTCATGATGATGGGGTATTTATCTGAGATCGAGACCTTGGGTGGAGAGCTAGATGGCGATTCTCAAATTGACATTGTTCTTCATAGCTTGTCTTCGAAGTTTGAGCAGTTCAGGCTGAATTTTAACATGATTAAAAGGGATGTCAGCCTGACTGAACTGCTCATAGATCTTCAGGCAGCTGAATTGCTCCAAAAGAGCAATCCTGAGGCCCACATAGCTGAAAAAGGAGCGTCTTCTTCTGGTGGAAAAAGGAAGAAGAGAAACGCACCTAAGAAGGCTGCAGATGAGGCGCCTAAGGTGAAGAAGCCAAAGGCAAAGATTCCTCCCGAGGAGTTCAAGTCAAAGACTAAGTGCTTCAAGTGTGGCCAACCAGGTCACTGGAAGGCGGCGTGTCCTAACAAGAAGAAGAAGAGAGGTACATCTTACACTCTGGTTGTGGAAACATGTTTAGCAACTTGTTCTACCCAGTCATGGTAGTAGATACTGGAGCTACTGATCATGTTTGCATGTCTTTACAGGGGTTCCTGGTAAAAAGACAGCTGAGTGAGGACGAGATCACCGTCTACATGGGCAATGCTACGAGAGTGGCGGCTGTTGCAGTGAGAGAAGTTGTTTTACCTTTCAGTAGTGATAGAACTTTGGTTTTGAAAGATTGTCTTTATGTGCCTGGTTTTAGGCGAAACTTGATTTCAGTTTCTAAATTGATTATGGATGGATATTCTGTTTCTTTTGATAACAAAGTAGTTATCTTTAGTAGTAAACATTTTATCTGTTCTGGCACATTGGATGGACACTTATACTTTCTTAAACCAACTGAAAACACTACGCAAAGGCAACTGTTGAATACATCAATCATAAACCCTAACAAGAGAAAAGAACCTTCGGAATTGAATCAAACCTATCTTTGGCATCTAAGGCTAGGTTATATTAACCTTAAGAGGATACAAAGGCTTGTAAATGATGGACCATTGTCTTCTTTGGTACTGGAATCGTTTCCTTTGTGTGAATCCTGTTTGGAAGTTAAAATGACCAAGCGTCCTTTCCAGTCAAAAGGAAATAGATCCGAAGGGCTATTAGATTTGATTCACTCTGACCTATGTGGCCCTATGTCAGTTCAAGCTCGAGGGGGGTTCGAGTATTTCATCACTCTCATTGATGATTACTCTAGATACGGTTATATCTACCTGTTACGTCGCAAGTCTGAATGCTTTGAGAAATTCAAAGAGTTTAAGGCGGAAGCGGAGAAACGAACAGGCAGAAGTATCAAGTCACTACGTTCTGATCGTGGTGGCGAGTACCTCTCAAGCGAATTTAGGGATTACATGGCAGAGAGTGGGATTACATCCCAGTTGACGGCGCCTGGAACGCCACAGCAGAATGGCGTGGCGGAAAGAAGGAATCGTACATTGTTAGAGATGGTTAGATCGATGATGAGTTATTCTCTGAGTTGCCTATTTCGTTTTGGGGATATGCCCTGGAAACAGCAGCCTATATTCTTAACTTGGTTCCATCGAAATCAGTTCCTGCTACACCTACAGAACTATGGACTGGACGAAAGCCCAGTTTGAACCATATTCGGATTTGGGGTAGCCCAGCACACGTGTTGGACAAGGAAGCTGATAAGCTGGCTCCTCGTACTGATGTAAGGCTGTTCGTTGGATATCGTAGAGGAACGAAAGGTGGTTTGTTTTATAGTCCTAAGGATCAGAAGATCATTGTTAGCACCAATGCTCGATTCTTAGAGGAAGACTATGTCATAAACCACAAACCAATGAGTCAAATCATCCTTGAGGAGTTAAGGGGTGGATCGAATCCTACACCAGTTGTACAAGAAGAGGAACCACCAAACACTGCACAACGTGTCACAGAAGTACATGAACTGCCTCGTCGCAGTGGGAGAGTTGTACGCCAACCTGATAGATTCATTGGTCTGGGAGAGGCTTCAGATTTCCCAGAGGGTCTCAATGAATTGGATCCCAGGACCTATGACGAGGCAATTCGAGATAAAGATGCAGATTCTTGGAAAACTGCAATGGAGTCTGAGATTGGATCTATGGATCACAATCAAGTCTGGGAACTTGTAGAACCACTAGATGGGGTAAAACCCATTGGCTGTAAGTGGATCTACAAGCGCAAGAGAGGATCTGATGGGAAGGTTGAAACCTTCAAACCTAGATTGGTGGCAAAAGGGTATACTCAGAAAGAAGGGATCGATTATGAGGAAACCTTTTCGCCGGTAGCCATGCTTAAGTCAATCCGGATTCTCTTGTCTATTGCCGCTCATTTGGATTATGAGATCTGGCAGATGGATGTCAAGACAGCTTTCCTAAACGGAAGTCTTGAGGAAAACATTCACATGAAACAACCAGAGGGATTCATTGCTAAAGGCCAAGAGCACTTGGTGTGTAAGCTTAAGAGATCCATTTATGGACTTAAGCAGGCATCGAGGTCTTGGAACATCCGATTTGACGAGGTTATCCAGTCATATGCATTCGTGCAAAGTCCGGATGAGAGCTGTGTGTACAAGAAATGTGACGGAAACGTGGTGGCATTCCTCGTACTTTATGTTGATGACATCTTGCTTATTGGAAACAGTAAGAAGACGTTATCAAACATTAGGGTGTGGTTGTCCGAGCAGTTCGATATGAAGGATCTGGGTGAAGCCGGACATGTCCTTGGCATCAAGATCATTCGTGATCGCCAGAAAAGGATGTTATGTCTGTCCCAGGCGACTTATATCGATACAGTGCTAGCTAGATTTGGCATGCAAGATTCCAAGAAAGGTTTTATACCTTACAGGCATGGAATTCATCTATCCAAGGAAATGTGTCCCCAAACACAGTCTGAGATAGAGGAAATGAAGAAAGTACCATATGCTTCGACTGTGGGAAGTTTAATGTATGCTATGCTATGCACTAGGCCTGATATATGCTATGCCGTTGGCATGGTAAGCAGATATCAGTCTAACCCTGGACAAGGTCACTGGGCTGCGGTCAAAAACATTCTCAAGTACCTTAAACGGACTCGAGACTACATGTTGGTTTTCCGCTCTGATAGTCTAGTACCTTTGGGTTACACGGACTCAGATTTTCAATCCGACAAAGATCAGAGTAAGTCTACCTCGGGCTATGTGTTTACATTAGGAGGTGGAGCCATCGCATGGAGGAGCATTAAGCAGAAATGCATTGCGGATTCCACCATGGAAGCTGAGTATGTAGCTGCCTCTGAGGCTGCAAAAGAGGCTGTCTGGCTCCGCGGGTTCCTAGTGGGCTTGGGCGTGGTTCCTGATTTGCCTAAGACTATCACGATATACTGTGATAACTCTAGTGCAGTGGCAAATTCGAAGGAACCCAGAGCCCACAAGGCAAGTAAACACATAGAGAGAAAGTACCATCTTATACGAGAAATCGTTAAGAGAGGAGACGTGGCGGTGGTCAAGATTGCATCTGAGGACAACCTGGCTGATCCATTCACGAAGAGCCTGGCGGCTAAGACCTTTGATGGTCACGTGGAGAAAATGGGAGTGAGATGCAGACCCGGTAGCGCAGTTTGAGTTGATAGTTTTAGATTGGAGAGTTTGCCAGTTAGTTATTATGCTTGAAAGACATGCTTCAAGTATAAGTGGGAGATTGTTAGTTTTGTATACTGGAAGACTTGTCTTTGTATACTTTTCTGATGATATGATGATATGAAATGAAAGTTATTGCAGTCACTGTTTGCATTTAGATTATGTTCTATAATTGTTTTATGCAATGTTCCATATACTTACATTGTAGATGATATGGTGTGGGGAGTCACACGGTAAGATCATATCATTAGAACCTTGTAATCTATTAAAGAGCTCACGGCTTAGATGGTCCTGAACACACCATCGGTACACCGTAGAATAATCTGATAAGTTAGTTTATCTTGACTAACTGATTATTCTAATACACTAGTTAGTGTATTGAGGAGGATCACGATAGGATACTATTCTCTGTCTCTGACCCAGTTACTGAGAGAATAAAGATCCACAGAGTTCGGGTTCTGAACTCATGTGATATTGGCGAGCATATGTGTGCGTTGTTTATTACCTTGATTTATCAATGGGTGAGATCTTTTCGTAGATCGAATTCGATATCTTGGGTAATAACAATGTATACATGATGTCTCGAGCAGTATGCATGAGCACTGTGTCCTGGTGCGCCAGGTTGATGATGTTCTCTTGAGGAAGCACAAGTTCATGTTGAAACCCTGCAGGTGGAATTTATTCCGTACATGAATAAAGCTTGTGTGGTACTACTCAAGGTTTTAGATGTTAATTAATTATAGCTGTCAGAGGCTTACATAATTAATTAATGAACATTATATCTTAAACACGGGGAATGGCTGGACTAAAGGAGAAAACATATTCGTAAATATGTATTAAATTGGTAGGTCAGTTTTACTTCTTTAGTGGAATAAAAGTAAAACTTAATTTATTTAATTATATCCTAGGTTTATTGGATATTAGATATTAAATAAATTAGTGGGCCAATTTAATATTCTTCTAGATCCCTGTTGTAGCCCAATTGACTGATAGTGGACTGGATATTGAACTTGAGATAGAGGCCCAAGCCCAGTAGGGTTGGAACATGAAATTTCGCCCCTCCCTATATATAAGGGGAGGGGGGGCACGAAATTTTATGATTTTATTCATAGGAAATCAGCCCCTCTTAGTCTCTCAAAGTTATCCACAGATTTCACAATTCTATCTAGTAGATTTCAGCCCACTCTGAATCTAGATACAGTCCGGGAATATAACATAAGATCTTGGAGTGGAGTACAGTGGTGGTCGAAATTTTGAGTGCTAGGTGGCGCCAACTACAGTTCATTCAACAGCAAGATTAGATCTTTAATCTTGTCCACAGACCGTCTATCGATTTGTAAGTAGATTCGTTTCTATGTCTTCCGCTTTATTAGATTCGAATCTGCTTTGCATGCTTTTTTATTAGACTGTGATAAACATGCATGTTACATAAAATTATGATTTGCATGAACATGGATTAATGAACAACCAAATGATCCTGCGGTGGTTTAATTCGAAAAAACCCCAACACCTGCACTGCAAGATGACTTTTATATGAACCTTGTAGACAGGTCTTCATGTAATGTGCTGGCTGTAGGATTGGGAAACAGTGTTTATCTATGGCATGCTTCTAGCAACAAGGTGATTATTCTTTTCCTGCAGGTTGATGTTTGTTGGTTTGGTGATTGACTTCTGCACCTTCATGAAATGTTATTGCCAATGTTATATGCAGGTAGAGAAGCTGTGTGACTTGGGAGTTGATGATAGTGTCTGTTCAGTCGGCTGGGCACAATGTGGTACACGACTTGCAGTTGGAACCAGCAATGGCGAAGTTCAAGTACGAAATTAAATTTTTTAAGGCCTCTTTTTATTTCTTGATCAAAGGTTATACATTAGCCATCAGTATCAAGTTTTAAAGCTTTTCATTCTTGTATTCTTTTGTATCTTTCAATTTCCTGCATAGAGCTGATGAGGTGTATCAGTGGTAAGATGGTGCCTTTAGTTACTGCTTTAGTTGATTGACATTTACAACTAGGTGGATAATGCTGTCGATTGTTAGAACTCATACGGGTCACTTAAACATAAATCATTGATGTATTTGATGAGTTCAATTTCAGTTTGGTCTTTGGTATTTGTTGAGTTCAATTTCAGTTTGGTCTTATTTCAGTTTGCTTGATTTGGTTTTGTTGGTTTTGTGGGAATATTGATGTATTTTGGTAGCAATTATCCCTGCAAAAATAATGTGGAATGTCCCTCAAAAATCTGTTGAAAGTTTATCTAAATAATGTTACATTAGTTGGTCAATTTTTAATTTGGGACTGAAATTAAAAGTCCTATGGGACCAAAATCGACACTAATTTTACCGTTTTTCGTAACGGAATGGTCAAAATTGACAGTAAAAAAAATTTGGGACCAAAACAGACAGCTTTGGAACCAAAAGGGGAGCAAGGCGTGTCCTATGCGACCAAAAGTGAAATTTTCTCGCATACTGCATTTAGATTAAATATCTTTTCCAATCATATATACTATGTACAAACCTCTTTTCCATGGTGAGCGAAGCCTGCACAGTAAGTCCTCTCCTTCTCTAATTAATATCTTGCAAATTTTATACACTAGAAAAATTAATTATGTGATGCGCTCAATTATAATTTGTTTGTGGGATTTGAATTTTAAACTTTTCAGTCACAAATTAGTTACCTGGTTCACCCCGCATGCCACCTCCAAATGAAGCACGTGTGTAATATTTTTGAACACTGATACTCTCTACGTACATAGAAGATACTATTTTATTAGGTTAAGTTGCATGAAAAATTAATAAGACAAATTTATTGTGTTCCCTGTAAACCATATGTTTTAATACTCACAAGTTATTGGAGGGGGAAAATTTTCAGAATTGTGTGTTGAATTTTTGGTTTACTGTCCCTTTTCTATAATTATAGGTTATGTTATATATTTAGTATGTAATATTGAACAGATGGGGTATATAGATCGATTGCTGCACTGAATAACGTTATATATGGTCTGAAAATTTCAGATCTAATTCAGCTTAAATTTATGTATCCTTCCACGAGAATCGGAAGGATTAATTTTGGAAGGTAACGAGTTGAAGAATGACGTAAAATTAAGAAGAAACTATAAATATGAAACTTTAATTTTATGGGTGTAAATTAATTTCTACTACTGAGCCATGAAAGTTTACCGGCACTTTTACACACACACACACATATAAGGGCAAGTCTCCTGTACATAAGATGTACATCAGACGGTCAACGCGTTGACCCGATCAATACTTTGACCAAAAAATCCGTCAAAATTAGTATCATTCATAATACAGAAAAGTATCATTTCAAATGCCCAAAAGTATCATTTGTATTAATAAAAAGTATTGGCCAGAAAAAAATAAAGAAAAAAACTGTTAAGATCAATATCAATCGAAACACTAAAAAGTATCATTTCAAAGGCCCGTTTTCATGATTTTTTTGGTCAACGCTTTGACCGGTCAATGCGCGTTGACCTGGTCAACGCGTTCACCGTCTGATGTACATCTTATGTACAGGAGTATTTGCGTATATATAATGACAAAAATTTGTATGAGACCATCTAACAGGTCGCTTACGTTAGACGGGTCAAATAAATCCCAAACCCGCCCAAAGTCCGTCCCAAAATCCATTTTCGCGTGCAGACGCGTGTCTTACATGTGCCCCCACGCGCAGTCACTAGAGTATCACAATGTATAAAGTACAATATCACTAGGTATAAAGTAAAATATCACTATATGTGAAGTATCACTAATTGTGAAATGAAGTATCATTAACTATGAAGTGAAATATCATTAGATATAAATTTAGCAAAATATCATTAACTATTAAGTGAAGTATCATTAGATATATATGGTGTTAACTGTCTGTGAAGTATCATTAATTATGGATGAAGTATCATTAACTTGGAAGTGGAGTATAATATGATATTATTGATTATTAAACATTAATTATCAAATCCAGAATAGATAAATATCATTAATTATGAGTGAAGTATCATTAACTCAAGTATCATTATTTATGAGTGAAGTATCATTAACTCTGTTAGTGTCATCTGCACTTAAGTGTTCGGGATTGTCATAATCTGAATAGACAATATGGCAATTTCAAAAGAACATAAAAGGTATTGGTTATTCATGTTCGAATACCATGTTCTGGACATTACTGTGAACATTTCACTGCCAATCTGATTGAAGATCAAGACATATACTTAATCATGTTTAGAGACATGATCATCTACATCGATGTCCAGAAAGTTTACAAGAGACGTGTCATGCTAGATTCAAGGAGTTAAAGCTGCAGATTCAAGATAGACGTTTCAGAATAAAAGTTGCCTTGTTCGTGATGAAGATCAAGAAGGAAAGAAGGAGTTCAATTCAAGGAAGACATCTAAACTAGGAAAGTCTGATTTAATTAAGGAAATTATTTCCTTATTAAATACTAGTCAAAGTAGGACTTTTGATTACCTTGCTTAGGCTATATCTGTTGTATATAAATAACCTGGGTTTCAGACTAGTTTAGGTGACACGATTTTTACGAATACACAATGGGCAGAGAGTCCAAGACTTCATATTCGAAGCATATAGTATTCCGGTAGACTAGGTTTGATCTGCGTGATCATTGTGTTTCTAGTCTGTGTTTGAAACTCACTTTCATACACACTTAGAGGAGTCTTGGGAGAGATTTTCTGTGGGAACTAGAGGGATTCTAGGTTGTGAGGGGAGCTCACAGTTCAGTTTAGTGAAAGAGGTTAAATTGGGTAGGAAAGGGGTCGAGTGACGGGAGTTTTCGTTTAATAGCCTTTGTAACCATTCAACGGAGTAGTAAACTATTTCTCACGGACTTGTGAAGTCCCCCGACGTAGATCAGTTGATGGAACAGGGTTACCAACCTCGTGTTATTTATTCGCTTTAAGTTTTTACATTCTGTACTTACATGTTCACAACAATGTTCAAGTACATGATGATGAACATGGTCGCACAGTTTATATAACTTCAATTGGTACTAGAGTGGGTCGCCTTTGGTGTTAGTGCGAAAAGAGTCCTGAAAGCTACATATCTGCGTGAAGGTTTTGGTTGCAGTCCAGCCATGAGTGCAATCAAAGAAGGAGGATCTACGGTCAGACCACCACTGCTAGAAGGCAACAACTATCCCTACTGGAAAACAAGGATGAGGGCGTTCCTGAGATAGATTGATGAATTCGCATGGAAGAGTGTCACTGATGGATGGGAAAAGCCAACTATTGCCAAAGAAGGAAAGCATGTGGAGATTGAAAAACTAGTACAATGTCAACTCCAAAAACTCCAAAAGAACTGCAGAAGAACTGGTACAATGTCAACTCCAAAACTTTCAATGCAATATTCTCTGCAGTAGATCTTGAGACATTCAGTCTAATCTCAACATGTGAGACTGAAAAAGCTACATGGGATATTCTGGAAACTACCTTTGAAGGGACTAGTTCTGTGAGGCTGTCAAGACTTCAAAATCTGACTTCAAAATTTGAAAGTCTCAGAATGGAAGAATCTGAATCCATTGGAGAGTTTAATGCCAGACTGAGAAACATATCAAATGAGAGTTTTACCCTTGGAGAGCTTATTAGCAATGTGAAGGTTGTGGGAAAGGTTCTCAGATCTCTCCCAAGGAAGTTTGCCTACAAAGTTGCTGCTATTGAAGAAGACATTGACATCAAGAGTATGAAGCTTGACGAATTGATGGGGTCGTTAAGAACATTCGAGATGAATCTGGATAACGAAGACAACAGCTCAAGGAAGAGAGGTATTGCTCTTAAAACTGAAGTCTCTGAAGATGTACCTGAACATGTACAGAAACAAAAACCTGTACTTGATTCAGATACAATGAACAATATGGTCCTTATCAACAAGAACTTCAGTCGAATGCTAAAAAGAGTAAACAAGTAGTCTTCCAGGAGGTCCAACAACAGAAGACAATCTTCTAGTAATCTCCAGCAAGATAGAAACTCTAACAGTGAGCTGAAAGAGTTTCAACCTTCAAATACAAAGAGAGGAATTCAGTGCAGAGAGTGTGATGGTTTTGCACACATTCAAGACGAATGTGCCAACACTCTGAAGAAGAATAAAAATAACTACAATGCCTCTCTTAGTGATAATGATTCTGAAGAAAGTAGCAGTAAATCAGAAGAAGAGACCTATGCCTTTACAGCAAAAATCTCAGAGTTCCAGGATCCTTTCAAACTTGCAGAAGATGAAGACTCAGACAATAAAGATTTCAGCCATGAGGCGTTTGTTCATACCTACAAAGAAATGTATGAAAAATGGCTTGAAGTAGCTGAGATCAACAAGACTCTACAATCTCACAACAAAGATCTTCTCAAAGAAAAGGGGGAATTGATCAAATCTGATTTAGAACAGAAGGTCATTATTCAACAGCAAAAGAAGGAGATTGAAGAGCTATCTACAGAACTAAAGTCCATCAAAAGGAATGTCAACATGCTGAACAATGGATCTGAGAATCTTGATAAGATTCTCACTACCTCAGGACATTCTGGGAAGAGACATCCAGGTCTTGGATTCAATGGCGGACAATCCAAGATAGTGTTTGTCAAAGCAAGTACAAGCCAGCCAGTGCATGTACAAAATAATATTAAGAACATACCGAAGAACATTATCAAGAAGATGACTGCAAATAATGGCAACAGAAAAGGAATCATCTGCCATTATTGTGAAGAAAAAGGCCGCATTCGTCCTCATTGTGAAAAATACCTCTTTCATCTAAGGAGAATGAGAAGAAGATTTTTGGCTCAGCATTCCAGTAACCCGCAGAAGAAATCAGCTACTCAGAAAAGAATGAAGCCTGGATAGAAGAAGTAATGGGTTGTCAAGCAGACCAGTCTGATTGCCCATACTTCACTAAGAGTTGAAGACAAAAGCAGCTGGTACTTTGACAGTGGCTGCTCAAGACACATGACTGGAGCTCTGTGGTGTAGAATCTGAAAGCTTGCTCATTAGACTTTGTTACCTTTGGAGATGGAAAAAGGGATAAAGTAATGGGAAAAGGAGAGCTGATTGTTGAAGGAATGCCCAAACTAAAGAAGGATATGCTAGTTGATGGACTCAAAGCTAATGTAATAAGCATCAGTCAACTATGTGATGATGACATGACTGTTGTCTTCACCAAGGAGAATTGTAGAGTTATGAATAAGAACAGTGACTTGTTCATGGAAGGAAAGAGATCAGCTGACAACTATTATCAACTACATGTTCCTGCACAATGTTCTTTAACATGTCAAATAACATCTATAGAAGAGTCAGAGATCTGGCATTAGAAACTTGGACACAACAACTTCAGAAATCTCCAGAAGATCATCAGCAAAGAGATTGCCAGAGGGCTACCTCAGATCAGAATTGACAGAGACAAAGTTTGTGGTCCATGTCAGATTGGAAAACAGTCCAGATCTCAGCATAAAGAGGTGCAAGACAGAACTACTAAGAGAAGTTTAGATCTTATTCATATAGATCTAATGGGGCCTATGGCTGTGGAAAGCTACGGAGGGAAGAAGTATGTCCTTATCTGCATTGATGATTATTCAAGGTTTACTTGGGTTGACTTTCTCAGAGACAAGAGTGAAGCCTTCACAGCATTCAAGAGATTAGCTTGCAAAATCACTGTTGAAAAGGATGATCAGATTATCAGAATCACTTCCAAGAGGAGACTGCAGATGAGGCTTATGAAGAAGATGATGCTTAAGAAGAGGATTATGAGGAAGAGGAAGCTAAGGCAGAGGAAGAGGAAGCTAAGGCAGAAGAAGAGGCTGAAGAGACAGAAGCTGAAGATGATGAAGAAAGTTCTGAAGAAGGAGGATCTGAAGAATAAGATGATGACCAAGACCCTGACAAATCCGAGTAGTTTCTGGTTATTACTCCCTTGCCTTTCTCGGTGGAAAATAGGGGGAGTAATGCAATATAATATAAGTTTTTTTTTCTCTATTCTACTTATCTTGCATCATGCTTTGCAAGGTATTTTTTGTTTTTTCTCTGAATAGCTTTTAATAGCTATTTTGTTAAGGAACATATTGACTTTCTTCCCTATATGATTCATATCTGCTAAAAATTGAAAAGGCTATCAAAAGATAAAAAAGTTAATATAGCAGAGCAGGTACAAGCTGATAAGAAAGTGAAACACAGCTGAATCATATGAGGTTCTTCAAAATATTCAAGAACGTTTTAAGGTACATGATCCTACAGTTCAAGGGTTGTGTTCTTTTAAAACATGGAGCTGATTTGCCACCAGATAAAGACAAAAAGGTTGATTGTTAGTGCCATCTGCACTTAAGTGTTCGGGATTGTCATAATCTAAATAGGCAATATGGCAATTTCAAAAGAACACAAAAGGTTTTGGTTATTCATGTTCGAATACCATGTTCTGGACATTACTGTGAACATTCTGCTGCTAATCTGATTGAAGATCAAGACATGTACTTAATCATGTTTAGAGACATGATCATGTACATGGTTGTCCAGAAAGTTTACAAGAGACGTGCCATGCTAGATTCAAGGAGTTAAAGCTGCAGATTCAAGATAGACATTTCAGAATAGAAGCTGTCTTGTTCGTGATGAAGATCAAGAAGGAAAGAAGGAGTTCTATTCAAGGAAGACATCTAAACTAGGAAAGTCTGATATAATTAAGGAAATTGTTTCCTTATTAAATCCTAGTCAAAGTAGATCTTCTGATTACCTTGCGTAGGCTATATCTGTTGTTTATAAATAGCCTGGGTTTTAGACTAGTTTAGGTGACACAATTTTTACGAATACACAAAGGATAGAGAGTCCAAAAGACTTCATATTCGAAACATATAGTATTCGGGTAGACTAGGTTTGATCGGCGTGATAATTGTGTTTCTAGTCTGTGTTTGAAACTCACTTTCATACACACTTAGAGGAGTCTTGGGAGAGATTTTCTGTGGGAACTAGAGGGATTCTATGTTGTGAGGGGAGCTCACAATTCAGTTTAGTGAAATAGGTTGAATTGGGTAGGAAAGGGGTCGAGTGACGGGAGTCTTCGTGTAATAGCCTTTGTAACCATTCAATGGAGTAGTAAACTATTTCTCACGGACTTGTGAAGTCCCTCTGACGTAGATCAGTTGATCGAATAGGGTTACCAACCTCGTGTTATTTATTTTCTTTAAGTTTTTACATTCTGACCTTACATGTTCACAACAATGTTCAAGTACATGATGATGAACATGATCGCACAGTTTATGTAACTTCAATTGGTACTAGAGTGGGTCACCTTTGGCGTTAGTGCGAAAAGAGTCCTGAAAGCTACATATCTGCGTGAAGGTTTTAGTTGCAGTCCAGCCATGAGTGCAATCAAAGAAGGAGGATCTACGGTCAGACCACCACTACTAGAAGGCAACTACTATTCCTACTAGAAAGCAAGGATGAGGGTGTTCCTGAGATAGATTGATGAATTCGCAGGGAAGAGTGTCACTGAAAGATGGGAAAAGCCAACTATTGCCAAAGAAGGAAAGCATGTGGAGAATGAAAAAGGAGAGTGAAAGGTGCCGCAGAAGAACTGGTACAATGTTAACTCCAAAACTCTCAATGCAATATTCTCTGCAGTGGATCTTGAGACATTCAGTCTAATCTCAACCTGTGAGACTAAAAAAGCTACATGGGATATTCTGGAAACTACCTTTGAAGGGACTATTTTTGTGAGGCTATCAAGACTTCAAAATCTGACTTAAAAATTTGAAAGTCTCAGAATGGAAGAATCTGAATCCATTGGAGAGTTTAATGCCAGACTGAGAAGCATATCAAATGAGATTTTTACCCTTAGAGAGCCTATTAGCAATGTGAAGGTTGTGAGAAAGGTTCTCAGATCTCTCCCAATGAAGTTTGCCTACAAAGTTGCTGCTATTGAAGAAGACAATGACATCAAGAGTATGAGGCTTGACGAATTGATGGGGTCGTTAAGAACATTCAAGATGAATCTGAATGATGAAGACAGCAGCTCAAGGAAGAGAGGTATTACTCTTAAAACTGAAGTCTCTGAAGATGTTCCTGAACATGTACAGAAACAAAAACCTGTACTTGATTCAGATACAATGAACAATATGGTCCTTATCAACAAGAACTTCAGTCGAATGTTAAAAAGAGTAAACAAGTAGTCTTCCAGGAGGTCCAACAACAGAAGACAATCTTCTAGTAATCTCCAGCAAGATAGAAACTCTAACAGTGAGCTGAAAGAGTTTCAACCTTCAAATACAAAGAGAGGAATTCAATGCACGGAGCACATTCAAGACGAATGTGCCAACACTCTGAAGAAGAATAAAAAGAACTACAATGCCTCTCTTAGTGATAATGATTCCGAAGAAAGTAGCAGTAAATCAGAAGAAGAGACCTATGCCTTTACAGCAAAAGTCTCAGAGTTCCAGGATCCTTTCAAACTTGCAGAAGATGAAGACTCAGACAATGAAGATTTCAGCCATGAGGCGTTTGTTCATACCTACAAAGAAATGTATGAAAAATGGCTTGAAGTAGCTGAGATCAACAAGACTCTACAATCTCACAACAAAGATCTTCTCAAAGAAAAGGGGGAATTGATCAAATCTGATTTAGAACAGAAGGTCATTATTCAACAGCAAAAGAAGGAGATTGAAGAGCTGTCTACAGAACTAAACTCCATCAAAAGGAATGTCAACATGCTGAACAATGGATCTGAGAATCTTGATAAGATTCTCACTACCTCAGGACATTCTGGGAAGAGACATCCAGGTCTTGGATACAATGGCGGACAATCCAAGACAGTGTTTGTCAAAGCAAGTACAAGCCAGCCAGTGCATGTACAAAATAATATTAAGAACATACTGAAGAACATTATCAAGAAGATGACTGCAAATAATGGCAACAGAAAAGGAATCATCTGCCATTATTGTGAAGAAAAAGGCTGCATTCGTCCTCATTGTGAAAAATACCTCTTTCATCTAAGGAGAATGAGAAGAAGATTTGTGGCTCAGCATTCCAGTAACCCCCAGAAGAAATCAGATACTCAGAAAAGAAAGAAGCCTGGATAGAAGAAGCAATGGGTTGTCCAGCAGACCAGTCTGATTGCCCATACTTCACTAACAGTTGAACACAAAAGCAGCTGGTACTTTGATAGTGGCTGCTCAAGACACATGACTGGAGCTCTGTGGTGCAGAATCTGAAAGCCTGCTCGTTAGACTTTGTTATCTTTGGAGATGGAAAAAGGGATAAAGTAAGGAGAAAATGAGAGCTGATTGTTGAAGGAATGCCCAAACTAAAGAAGGCTATGCTAGTTGATGAACTCAAAGCTAATCTAATAAGCATCAGTCAACTATGTAATGATGACATGACTGTTGTCTTCACCAAGGAGAACTGTAGAGTTATGAATAAGAACAATGACTTATTCATGGAAGGAAAGAGATCAGCTGACAACTATTATCAACTACATGTTCCTGCACAATGTTCTTTAACATGTCAAATAACATCTATAGAAGAGTCAGAGATCTGGCATCAGAAACTTGGATACATCAACTTCAGAAATCTCCAGAAGATCATCAGCAAAGAGATTGTCAGAGGGCTACCTCAGATCAGAATTGACAGAGACAAAGTTTGTGGTCCATGGCAGATTGGAAAACAGTCCAGATCTCAGCATAAAGAGGTGCAAGATAGAATTTCTAAGAGAATTTTAGATCTTATTCATATAGATCTAATGGGGCCTATGGTTGTTGAAAGCTACGGAGGGAAGAAGTATGTCCTTGTCTGCATTGATGATTACTCAAGGTTTACTTGGGTTGACTTTCTCAAAGACAAGAGTGAAGCCTTCACAACATTCAAGAGATTAGCTTGCAAAATCATCGTTGAAAAGGATAATCAGATTATCAGAATCACTTCCAAGAGGAGACTGCAGATGAGGCTCATGAAGAATATGATGCTTAAGAAGAGGATGATGAGGAGGAGGAAGCTGAGGTAGAAGAAGAGGCTGAAAAGACACAAGCTGAAGATGATGAAGAAAGTTCTGAAGAAGAAGGATCTGAAGAAGAAGATGATGACCAAGACCCTGACAAATCTGAGTAGTTTCTGGTTATTACTCCCTTGCCTTTTTCGGTGGCAAATAGGGGGAGTAATGCAATATAATATAAGTTTTTTTTCTCTGTTCTATTTATCTTGCATCATGTTTTGCAAGGTATTATTTGTTTTTTCTCTGAATAGCTTGTAATAGCTATTTTGTTAAGGAACATATTGACTTTCTTCCCTATATGATTCATATCTGCTAAAAATTGAAAATGCTATCAAATGATAAAAAAAGTTAATATAGCAGAGCATGTACAAGCTGATAAGAAAGTGAAACACAGCTGAATCATATGAGGTTCTTCAAAATATTCAAGAACGTTTTAAGGTACATGATCCTACAGTTCAAGGGTTGTGTTCTGTTAAAACATGGAGCTAATTTACCAACAGATAAAGACAAAGAGGGAGATTGTTAGTGCCATCTGCACTTAAGTGTTCGGGATTGTCATAATCTGAATAGGCAATATGGCAATTTCAAAAGAACACAAAAGGTTTTGGTTATTAATGTTCGAATACCATGTTCTGGACATTACTGTGAATATTCTATTGCCAATCTGATTGGAGATCAAGATATGTACTTAATCATGTTTAGAGACATGATCATGTACATGGTTGTCCAGAAAGTTTACAAGAGACGTGCCATGCTAGATTCAAAGAGTTAAAGCTGCATATTCAAGGTGGACGTTTCAGAATAGAAACTGCCTTGTTCGTGATGAAGATCAAGAAGGAAAGAAGGAGTTCTATTCAAGGAAGACATCTAAACTAGGAAAGTTCGATTTAATTAAGGAAATTGTTTCCTTGTTAAATCCTAGTAAAAGTAGGACTTCTGATTACCTTGTTTAGGCTATATCTGTTGTTTATAAATAACCTGGGTTTCAGACTAGTTTAGGTGACACGAGTTTTACGAATACACAAAGGGTAGAGAGTCCAAAAGACTTCATATTCGAAGCATATAGTATTCGGGTAGACTAGGTTTGATCCACGTGATCATTGTGTTTCTAGTCTGTGTTTGAAACTCACTTTCATACACACTTAAAGGAGTCTTGGAGGAGATTTTCTGTGGGAACTAGATGGATTCTAGGTTGTGAGGGGAGCTCACAATTCAGTTTAGTGAAAGAGGTAGAATTGGGTAGGAAAGAGGTCGAGTGACGGGAGTCTTCGTATAATAGCCTTTGTAACCATTCAACGGAGTAGTAAACTATTTCTCACAGACTTGTGAAGTCCCCCTAACGTAGATCAGTTGATCGAACATGGTTACGAACCTCGTGTTATTTATTTACTTTAAGTTTTTACATTCTGAGCTTACATGTTCACAACAATGTTCAAGTACATGATGATGAACATGATCGCACAATTTATGTAACTTCAAACTCACATGTGAGTATCATTATTTATGGGGTGAATTATCATCACCTATTTAGTGGAGTCTCATTACTATGGAAAAAAGTATCACTAATTACAAAAGAAAGTATCACTACTACAATTGAATTAATACACAATGAAGAATAGACAACGGTTTTCAACTAAAACCGTTGTATTTTGTAATTTTACAACGATATCTACTAAAACCGTTGTCTATTATCTTCAATGTTTGTTAATTTACAACGATTTCTACCAAACTGTTGTATATATGTGTTGTTATTATTGCTTTACACAACGTTTTTAATAAACTGATGTCTGAGTTCATATTGGTAATACAACGGCTTAAAGAACCGTTGTGGTTAGTGATGTAATTTTGGCTAATTTTTACAAACAAAGATCGAGTAAGAATCGTTGTAAATATTATGTAAGGAGAAATATGAAAGGGTTTGGATGGAAAAAATTAAATATAATTTGCAGACTTTAGGAACAATCGTCAAAATTTTAGTGGCTTAATTCTTAAACCCTTAATTCTATGTCGGCGACGACCTCTTTGATCAATTGTAGCCAATTTCTTAGAATATAAATTGGAACCTAGTTTGTGTTCTTGTGAGCAACCGTTGATACCATGTCGATACTCGGCAGCTGGATGTGGGAGCTTTCCATCAACATCCACAAAGCTATGATAGAGCAGTATGAAGTGCACGAGTGATTCAGCGTGCTTTTCTCTATGGACTCTAAACTATGGTTGCTATTCTCTCTCTCTTTTGTTTTGCCCTTTACTTCTTTTTCCCGCTGTCGGTATGTCATCTTTCCACTGTATTTCAGTTTTACGCTATCATCTACATTACTCAATACATAATCATCAACCCTAATGGTTTTTATTGATGCGTGTTTGTGTTCCAGTGAATGTGATTATGTGTGTATGGGAATGGCATGTACCTGTTTGATGAAATGCCTGAACCAGTTATGGAACCTTTTACCCTTGCAAATTGAGAATAATCTAACACTACAAAAAAAATCACAGTTTAGCGATGGATTAGTCCATCGTTAGACTTTGAATTTCCATCATTAGAATGTTCTAACGATGGATTAACGACGTACTTAATCCGTCGTTAAACCTTTAGTCGGGAATATAGTTAACGACCGATATTAGCAGTCGTTAGGTTTTTACGACCGATTTAACGATGGACGTATCCGTCATTAAGTGCGTCCCGATTTCTATCATGCGGAATTATTTTAATTTTTTTTATTTTTTATTTTAATATTAATGACAGACGAGTCTGTCGTTAAATTTTTTTAATTTTTTAATTTTTTAATTTTTTATATTGTCCGTCGTTAGATTTATTTTTTTTTAAATTATCCTAAATGTATGGAGGAGGCTGAGAAGATGACCCACGAACAAAACCAAGTAATAAAGACTGATCCACGGGCCTTCGTCCCAGACAAATTTAAACAAGTAATAAAGAGGGATCCAAGGGCCTTGGTCCCAGACAAATTTAAAATTCATTATTTTTATAAAATATTTATTGTGTGCTATTACTTTATATTTCACTTCCATTATTGCAAGCATATTGATTTTTGTATTTTTTCTAAATATCTATGAATTATTATTAAAATGTTATCACAACATCATGTTTTTAAATTTATAAAGTTTTTAAAATTTTATACATGCAATGCATCTGGGAAATACTAATTTACTAAAAAAAATTATTTTGATATTTACTCACATTTTTCTTATACTTAAATTATTCTTTAAGCTTATTGTAAATAAAATTATTGCCGTTGTGATTCATTTTTGATAATCTAACGGGCATAATTTTCAAATGGGGGATCTCTCAAGATAGCGAGTTTTTAATGCTACTGCGCAAAAATCAACCACTAAAGTGGAAAGTGAGTTGATAGCCTAAGAGATATAAATAGTAAAATCCTGCAAGAAATATTTGCTATTTATGAAAACTACCCCATTTTCAAAAGGATGAAATCTCAACCGCTGATCTAAAAGTTAAGCTAAACTTATGGAGGGCTGAGATGATCATCTTATTTAAGCCAGTTGTGCATCAGTCAAATCCATTAAACTGATCAGTTGAGGAGTACTCGAGTGCAACTCGAAGTACATGCATGCAAAGCTTCTTTTAAATGCTAGGGAGATATCGATCAATAATCACATATCTGTCTAAACACTCATTGCATTTGCTTTGCATCTCTCTCTATAATTCATTCAATCTCTCTGAAATACTCTCTTTCCTTGCAGAATGGAATTGTCCGCTCAATACATCGATCTAGCCAGGCTTGCTCTAAATTTGAAAAGAGACAAGTTCGTAGAACTGGACTTCATGATGAAAAGACTTAAAGCTGATGAGTTTCATCGTTTAGTCTCAGCAGCGGAGGAAACTGAACTCTTTCAGTTTCACACAAGTGGTCCAAGGTTTGGATGATGCTTTTCTGAATTAGTTGCCGAGTTCTACATCTTTTCCCAAGTCGTAGGGAATGGCAACATTATTTCAACAGTCAGAGGACATCCGATCGTGATCTCTAAGGAAACTTTGATGGAGTCCCTCCATCTTCTAGGAGCAGGTGAACAGGCAGACTCGATAGTCATGCCTAACCTAGCAGAATTGTGGAGTCACTGGATGAAACCAGGAGTTGAGAACACTGATTACTCGCACAGACTACAGGACAGTCTTCGGTCAGAGTTCATCTAACTCCTAGATATATAGTCATCCACTACCTGAGAGGCAATCTAGACTATACCTGCTTCAACGCTGAACATGCTCATCTGATGGCACTTATCTACAACTGATGCAGAATTGACTAGGCATCGTATGTGTTATCACAACTGCGCCTGAATGTTCCCAAGATTAGTTTTGACCATCAAACTGGAACATTCACGGAGAAATTAGGGTTTCTCAACCGGATCAGCATGATCAGATCCAAATTCTCCATCAAAGAGGTGAGTTGCTGGACAGGAGAGACTATCTCCCCATAATTTTTGTCAAAAGAAGAAAGAACCTGAAGCCTTTTGGCAAGTGATCGAGGAGGCAACGCACTGCTGAAGAAGGCCCCTCCACTCCGACTGAACTGTCTTCCAACAGTCCAGAAAAGCAGATAATGTCAGAAGATGACATGACAATAGAATCAACTGAGCCAGCTGAGTCAGCATCAGCTAAAAACCACTTCATGGATGTTGTAGAAGAAAGCTTCAATGAAACTATCAACAATCTGCTGAGCAGATTTCACCTCATCGAGAGTTGTGACTCTGATCTCTTCAATCAACTGCGGAGATATCTCAGATGGTCACTCTGGAGATATCAAGTTGATGAAGCAGTTATGTTTGAACTGTTCGACAGGAACGGATGCCACTTCTGGAGTCAAGAAGGAATCTGTAGCAGGAAATGGATGAATCATCCATTAACGGCTACTCCCACTCTCTCTGAGATTATGGATTCAATGATCCACCGAATCCAACATGGAGTACCAGCCGCAGCTCCACTGCCGTTTGCAGAGCCATCTAACTCATCTTCCACACCAATAGAGTTCAACCACCCACCTCTAACTGAAGAACTCCTCCCAACTTTGGGCATGATGACAACTGAACCTCAAGTTCAGTCTCCACTGCCAGATCTAAGACAGTTCATGACAACGGAAGAAGCATCCAACTGGCTACCCTCACCACCAAGAGAACAACCATACCCCTTTCCGTTTGAAGGTAACTTAACTACCACATTTAGCTTGTTATCACATGTTCCCATTCCATCCTTTAATCTACACATGCACACCCTTTTGGATGATGCCAAAAAGGGGGAAGAGAAAGAAGAAATTGAAAAGGATGATGGAAGAAAGTTTTTGAGTCTCTGGGATGAGATTCAAGGGAAATCCTCGCAGTTTCAGGGGAAAGTATAGCCTCAGAGGGAAGGATTGAGGACTATAGGAACTGCTTGAGAAGAGAGACATCAGTCTTAAGGGAAAGTCTAGGGAGCTGTCTGGAGAAGAGCCACCAGAGATGAGAGACAACTGTCTAAGGGGGAAGATTGGGGAGAAATCTGGAGGAATGCTGGTGCTAGAGAAAGAGAAGAGCCTAGCCACTGGTGGAACAAATGAAAAATAAGATGAGATACCAGCTAAAGAAGCACAGCAGCTGAAGAGCTAGAAACTGAAGAAGAAGAAGAAAAAGAAAAACAAACGGTTGTAGATTGAAAGAGATCTAATCAGTTTCTTAGCTACACAAGTTTTCTTGCTTGATTGTGTCCTTGTTACAAAACTCAAAATTTCTTAATCAGTTTTTCCATCATTGCTCAGTTTTGCCATGTTTTGGACATCATCAAAAAGGGAAAAATTGTTAGGAAAAACTATCAAGGGATTTTCTGACAAGGGGTTTTGATGAGATGTCAAAATATGTAAAGAGCTTTGAAAAACTGAAAGGAAATCAAGTAGAAAACTAAGGATGATCATATAAAAAAATCGAGCTATCAAAGCCAAAAGAAATGATCAATCCAAGTGAGAAAAAGAAAAGAAAAGAGAGAAAAGAAAAAAAGAGAGAAAAGAAAAGAGAAAAGAAAGAAACCAGCCAAGAGCTGAGAAAAGAAAAGAGAGAGAAAAGAACAGAGAGAGAAAAATATCCAGCCACAAAGGGCTATGAAAAATAAACTGTAGATTGCTAGATCAGTTAGCAAGGTAAAACTGAAAGTTGCAGGTACCATCAACAGAAGTACCAAATGCCATCAGTCTACAGTTATGAACTGAAGAAAAATACTAGTTCAAAGCACCAGCTGAAGAGAAGTTCCAGCTGAAGAAAAGTTTCAGCTGAGGGAGAATACCAGTTGAAGAAGAGAACAAGACAGAACTGAAGGATATGCCAGTTCAAGACCATTCCCGACTGAAGAAATACCAGTTGAAGAATACATCAGTTTGAGCTGATGAACATGCCAGTTCAAGATAATACCAACTGAAGAAGACTACCGGCTGAAGAGAAGACAATACCAGCTGCAGGAGAATACCATCTGAAGACCACATCAGTTTGAGCTGAAGGAAATACCAGCTCAAGAAATCCCAGCAGAAGATTGAAGTCCGAGCTAAAGAAGTACCAGTTCGAAGGATACCAGCTGAAGACGCATCAGTTTTGAAGTCCAACTGATGAAGCACCAGCAACCGAACTGAAGACCAGTCTAAGGAAGTTCCAGCTGAACGGACACAAGTCTAGAATGCCAGCTGAAGAACACTGGTTCAAACTACCAGCTGAAGCAAATCAAACTGGAGCTCAGAAGGCATCAAGCCCGAGCCCAGAACTGCCAGCTGAAGATGATCTTAACTGAAGCTTTCCAAACTGCCAAGAGACGCGTAGAACTGACAGACGAGGAACTGAAGATTCCAACTACCAGACAAAGCTCAGAATTAAAGATCAAGAAACCGGCTGAGGAGGCTACGTGCGTTGGTTCGTCGCTTTCGGGACAGCAACAGTTGGAAAGGATTCCGTGACTCGTAAAGTCACCGATAGCTAGGTGATAGGACGTATTCTACCTGTTTTTATCATGGCTTTTGGTGCCCTTTTCTCCTTATTATTTAGTCCCTAGTTGTGTATTTTGGATATATGATGTGTTGTTGAGATGTGTAGGGATGTGGTGTAAAAGAAGAGAAAAGAGGCAGGTTTTGGTATGAAAAGATACAAGTGAAGAAGAAGTTCGAGCAGACCGAGCTGCAAGGGCATGCAGCAGGATAATTGAAGCAGAAATCTGGAAGCCCAGTCCAGAACACGTTTTGGGCTTGCTGAACTAATTCTTGGCCCACGAATTAACCTGGACGCGGAAATCACCCTCTCCACCACCTCAAGAGTCCTTCTTTTGCTATGTTTCCTAGTTTAGATAGATTAGGATTTTATTTCCTTATCTAATGTTTTAATTAAGGATATTATATATAGATTAGGACTTATTTCTTTATGATTGATTCATTATTCACGCAAGAACGAAGGCAGCGATCAGCTTTAATCTAGTTTTATTCTTTTCTTCTCTTCGATATCACCATAGCGCAATTATACAACTTTCGGTCGATCGATTCTAGCATGCAACGTAGCTAAATTACTCGTATTCTGGTGACGACGATGAAGCTCTGCTTATATAACTGTGAGATCTAATTGTTTGTTCATAATTAATTGATGCATGTATCTGTTATTCTTGGAATTCGGGTCGTAATTGTTCTAAGTCTATCGAGTAGTTGCAAATATTTGGTAGGTTGTGATTAATTACTAGCCAATTTAAATCGGCCATACGTAATCGTGGTTTAGGTTTAATAAGTGGTAAAACGGTTGCTCAAATAACTAGGGGAATAACAGAGTTAATTTTACAGTCCTGCGTCAGAGTCTGTAATTTAAGAATCGGGTCTTTCTCGTGCTCATTGCTGTCGGCTCCTTAAACTTATAGAGCGTCTCTTACAGTTATCAGTCGATTAGGGAAGTAATTAATGAAGCGTCTTCTTAATTATCGAAACAGTATGGAGAGATGAGGTCATGTCAGAAGCGTCTTTGGTGACTATAACTGATTTGCATGGTTTGATTAATTAATTCTTGCATCTGTGATCGGTGTTATAAGTGGAGTGGAGTTCGTTGGATCCGGAATACCCTTTTTATCATTGATTTAATTCAGTTCCTTTGCACACCTATTTTCGTTAGTTGGCTAAATAAATTCTGCAATTATTTTGTTATAAAATTCACGAGTTTCTGGAGGTTTGGGCACGCAGACTGAAAGTCAAGAGTAATCCTCGCCGGTCCTTTAGGAGACAATCCTGCTCGCCACTGTACTCTGCAGTGTGGGCTTGCCGACGAAAGTCGGAACATTTATTTTTGGTGAAAAACGACGCACCACTAGGTCCAACACCTGTCTTCACTATGTAACTGTAATAAATGAAGTTTACACTTGCATAGTGAATTGCCCTGCTGCGAAAGGAAGATAGGACATAGAAGTTGAGCTTCCAACCTCTATAAAACTGCTTCTGTGCTCTGCTTTATTTTTCAGTTTCAGTTGCATGTTTTGAACTGCACACTTCAAGCACACACAACACTCTGAGCTAGCAGAACATCTCAACTGATCTCCTAAGAGCACGGATAACTTAGAAAGTCAAACGGGCCCTGATTATTCCGCATCTATTATTTAGTTTTTGGATCAGTTTATTCACCCCCGTCTAAACTGATTCTGACTCGCCCCGGGACCAACAAAAACAATGAAAAAAACAATATAATTCACACCACACAATACATATAATGACTAATTTAGTATCAAATGTAAAAAAAATAAAAAAAACACACATACACACACATACTAACCTGGACAGGCTCCTGCTCGGCGAGATGGTGCCGGATCTTCTGGCAAGAGAGAGGCAGTCAAGAGAGAGAGAGAGACAGTTAAGAGAGAGAGAGAGAGAGAGAAAGAAAGAGAGGCGGAGGGAGTTACCTACGAAATGGGGCGGCGGAGGTGAGGCTCTGCTCGGTGAGGCAGCTCGGCGGATGGCGACGAGAAGCATGAGAAAGAGAGAGCAACAGATAGAACGAGAGAGAGAGAGAGAGAGAGAGAGAGAGAGAGAGAGAGAGAGAGATGACTGGAGATCGATTTAGGGGCTAGGGTTCAATTTGGGGCTAGGGTTTTCTGATCGCGAAATGAAAGAGAAGAGCCCATTTTTTTCATATAATAAACTTAACGACGGATTAATCCGTCGTTAATTTTAATTTTTTAAATAATTAATAATTCAGAAATATTAACGACGGATTAATCCGTTGTTAATTTTAATTTTTTAAATAATTAATAATTCAAGAATATTAACAATGGATTAATCCGTCGTTAATTTTAATTTTTTAAATAATTAATAATTTGGAAATATTAATGACGGATTAATCCGTCATTAATTTTAATTTTTTAAATAATTAATAATTTGGAAATGTTAACGATGAATTAATCCGTCATTAATTTTATTTTTTTAAATAATTAATAAATCAAAAATATTAACGACAGATTAATCCGTCGTTATATTTTCGCGGGACACACTCCCGCCAACTTGAATAGCTGAAAAATGTAACGACGGCTAATCCATCGTTAAGTCGTCGTAATTAGCGACGGACATAAATCCGTCGTTAATATCGGTCGCTAAAGCGCGCTTTTTTTGTAATGTGATTTTCTAGGTGATTCTCAATGTACATATCTAAGTGCTTTCTTGATTTTTATTTTTTATCTTTCTAGCATAATCATTACAAGTGGGGAAATTAATGAGCATATGTGAGTGTTCCTCACCTAGTGGAGAAAACTAAGAAGTGGATTATTTTCCTGATTGTATTGTTCTTTCATTTTTCTTATTTTTTTTTCTCAGTTTTTTTGCCTATCAGATCCAAGATAACAATATTGTTATTTGTTACTTTTTTTTATTAATGTTTATTGCTTATGTTTAGTAAATATTTAATTAGTGGGATGCATGGTCTTGCTAAGTGTCTCCGTGAAAATAAAAATGTAAGGGTAACTTATTGTTGTCATTCTTATGTTATTTGACTATTTTATGGGACTAGTGAAAAGGTTAGCATGACTTCCTAAAAGGTGTTGAAATTTTGTGAGAACATAAAGTTTAGAAAGTATAGGATTCCTTGAATGATTGAAGGAATTGCCAGGGATAAAAGTTCCATTTTTTTATTAGGGTAAGTTGTTTCTCATTAAGAAAACTACAGATGAAAGGCAAGATTGCATTTTAGGAAAATCTATTTTTTTTGGTATACTCATTGTGCTTGTGCCTGTGCCTCTGCCTCTGCCTCATGAGTTTCATACTGCAAGTGTGAGCTGTATGTTTTAAGTAAAAGCTTTGCAAAGCTGAACAATGTCGTAGGCAAGGTAAATCCATTTAGTTTCCATTTAAAATTAAAAGCTATTAAGAATTTTTATAAATTGATTTAGAATAAAATTATTATATAAAAATTACTTTGTATTATTATTATTGAATTTTAAGTTTATTGATTATAAATTGGAGTAGCTCTAACTACATAAATTTAAGAACAACCTCATTCCATTATTGTTTTGATTTTTACTATTATGCATTCATACTAACTAATATATTAATTAATATTCCATTTGCAAGTTAGCCACAAGACCCACAACTTCCAGTAAAGTTCAAGTGTTGGTTTAAAATATAATCTCAAATTGAGAATCGAGTCTATGAATATAATAAAAACTCATTTTTGAGTAAAAAAAAATTATTTCATTATCATAGAGAAAAATATTATTGATTACAAAATAAAGTATCACTAATTCAAAAGCAAGTAACACTAATTACAAATAAAAGTATCGCTAAAAATCTTCAACAGGGTCTCGATCTTGTGCTGCTGCATGTACCTCTGCACGCAATTCAAATCCTCAATTTCAGATAAAAAAAATCAAAATTAGATTCGTTATTGCAGTCGCAATGCATACAAATAAATCAATAATAATTTGACGAAATACAGAAAATAAATCCAAAAAAATGCAACGAAACTGACTTCTTCGCCATCTCCGCAATCCCTAAGAACTCGTGCGCTCGATCCCTAGTCGAAGCATTGCTCTTCACTGATATTTTTTCCGATCAAATTGTCAACAGCTCAATAACATAAATGCTTTAACGAATTAACCTCCAAACTAAAAATTAGAGATCGGGAAATAGGAATTTGGGAAATTTTAGCCCGGATCTTAAACCCTGAAATTAGTGAAAATAAACGAAATTTGTGAAACCTTAGATCTACGAGAAGATGGTAAAATTCAATGGAGAGTAAGAGTATGAAAATGAAACTGAAAATTATTTATGCCTGTGTGTGCGTCTGATTGTATATATCTGCTTAATTGTAGATTGCAAGTAGGTACCTTATCGAGATTGACGCAGAAGAAGAGCTACTTTTTGGTGTTGGAGACCTGGATTCGATTCTTTTTCTACTAAATCTATCTGCTCCATCGAGAAAGAGAAAAGAAGAGCGGCTTTTTGGTGTTGGAGACCTAGATTCGATTCTTCTTCTGCTAAATCTGTCCACTCCATCAATTTATGAACGAATCTTATCCATTTATATTTTATAAATATAACGAATCTTATCCATTTATATTTTAAGATCAATGGTCACTATTAATCAATGGTGAAAGGTATAAAAATGCTCTTTTTTCAATTTCATATGCACTGAGGGTTAAAATTGCACCATCAATTTTTATCATATATGGTAGTAACGGTTTTTAAGGGATTTATTATTGCAAATAGGATGAAATAAAGCATGCCATCTTCTGAATTAAAATAATTTAGGATGATAACACGATAATATATTAATTTAACTTATTTTACAAATGTTTAGTTGGAATTAAGTTGTTTCAATGCATTAGTTTGATTTTCTGCTCTTAATTAAAAAATTAGCATCAATAAATCAATATAGTGTAGTTCTTATTTTTAAGAATCACTACCCAACAAACTATAACAACACAACTTACCAATTTAGTTTTGGCTCATCCAATACACATTTATACACTAATGAACGTTTAAAAAATAACATTATACAAAAAAAAACACTACACAAGTATAAATAACATTCATTGATGCCTCATTGTCTAAATTATTTTCGTTCTTTTTGGAAAATTTTCTTATTTCAGCTGCTTATATCATCTAAAAAAAGAATAAACACATGCAACCTTATTATAACTTAAATATATGTCCTCAATTTTTAAATTTTCTTTTACTTATTAGATGTTTTGTATATATCCAATAGATCATTTGTAAATTATGTTCTAGCTTGTTAATTTGTGAACAATACTATTTTTCTAATTCTAGATGCTTATATTCATTATTTGTCATGCTATTTTTCTATAATGATGTTTTATATTTTTTTATTGTTCAAAATTGAGGTTTTTTTTATAACATATGTCGTTGTTTTTTTAATTCTAGATGCTTATATTGATACTTTGTAATGCTATATTTCTATTGTTTGGAATTGAGGCTTTTTTTAATGTGTTAACACATCAGCAAAATTCTAATTCTAAGTGCTTACATTGATCCTTTGTTGTAATGCTATTTTTTTTTGGAATTGAGGTATTAATTTGTGTATGATAACACATCAGCAAAATCTTGGAATGCTATTTTTCCTATTGCTGATGCTTAAATTAAGGCTTGGTAATGTTATTTATGTATTCACATTTTCAATAAAAGCACTATAAAATAAAAAAGAAGCATTACAAAAAGCATACGAATCATTTGTCAATAACTTATTATATTATTTGTACTATTTATGTTTCCCTTTCGGCAAAGCATAGGTATGATCTAATTACTCTAAAAAGCTAAAACCAAAACTTGATCCCTGTTGGTCCCGGTGCGAGTCTATGTTAGTTTAGAGGGGGGGTAAATAAACTGACTTTCAAAAATTTAAATAAATGCGGAATAGATAGGGCCCTGACTCGCTTTCGATATTTTATCTGTGCTTCTTGATCAGTTGAGACGACCTGACTAAAGCTTAGCTGGTAAGCTGATCAGTTAGGACTGATTGCTTTGAAGACTTAGCTAGAGCTCGTCAGTGTAGTTTGTGTGAGTGTGAAGGTGTGCAGTTTAAGAACATGCAAAGTTGAAAGCAATAAGAACATCACACACAAGACTTTATAGAGGTTCAAAGCTTCCTGCTTCTACATTCTCTCTTCCTTCCGTAGAAGGGTAATCCACTATGCAAGTGTAAAGTTTCTTTATTACAGTTACACAGTGAAGAATTCTTGTTGGACCTGAAAATGGCACCCTTCAACCCGAGCGCGGCCTCCTTTCCAACTGTTGTTGTCCCAGAAGAACGGACCCATCGGTACACGCTCCTCCTCAGCTGGTTTCTGGGTCGACAGCTCACACTTACCAGTCCCAACTGCTCGCTAAGACTTTAGGTGCTATTGCCTGTCTTTACACGATTTTAGACCTCGCTCGATCTTCAAGAGTACAGTCTTGAAACTGGTATCAACTGAAATGCTCCTTTGCGCGTCTGCGTCTGAGCTGGATAGTTGATCTTTGAGGAACTTAACTGAGAAGCTTTGCTCTTGCTAGAATTCTGTGTCAGCTTTAGCAGCTTGCTTTGGACTTGAAGCACGCCTTCTCAGTTGAGACTTTTCGCACTTAAGAAGTTTAAGCTTTGAGCTGTAGGGAGGGAGAAATAAGAGCTCAAGATCTGCAAGATAGCAAAATTTAGATTGGCGAAAGTCTCTCTTTTAAAATTAAGTTCACTCTCTTTAAATAGATGAGTGATCTTTTGACCGTTGTGATTGGTGAATATTAAGAATTCACCGGCGGCATTTTAATGCCTGTAGCCGTTTGAAGCTTTTAATGAACTAGCCGTTTGACTTTAATGTCTTCTGTTCTAAGATAATCAGGATCTTATAAAGAATTCCTGTTAAGATCTTCATTGACTGCATTGTCAGAGAGAGCAGGTCATTCGGCTATCAGTTTTGGACATTCAACTGATGGGCTTTCAGCTATCTAGGCTTTCAGCTCTGAGATTGTCCAGCTGACAGATCCTCAGTTGTCTTGAGCTTCAGTCCTAATACAGTCCAGTTTAGCTGACTTGGCAGCTTGGCTTCAAAAGAAAAACTTTCAGTTCTGGACTTATCAGTTGGATACTTGATTGAGCTTTTCCTCCCAGCAAACTGATCGTTGATCAGTTTAAGGTTAGCTCTTTGTAACTGACTGATCTTGTGATCAGTTCAATTTCAACTTTCAAGCTGACTCTGTTCTCATCAGTCTGTCTTGGCTCTCTGCTAAGACTGATGATTACTCATCTATGGATGCCTACCAGTCTCCAAAGTTCTCTTCCCCCTTTATAGCTTTTCTCAAGTTTGAGGAGTTAACTCTGACTGGTCTGATTAAGGTTATCCTGTAAGCTGGTTGACCATGCTTCAAAATAGCTATCTCTCATTTCAGCTTGAAGTCTTACTTGGTCATTATCCCTATTTTCCAGCTTTTCATAACCTACAGTTTTTCATAAAATCACCACACATGTTTTGACATTTCATCAAAACCATCAGTTGAGATTTTTCCAACAATTTTCCTAACAATCCCCTTTCATACTGTCACAATCACAACCTAAAAAAAATCCAACCAACAAACAACAAAATTAATAAATAATTATTCAATATCTCATTAAATTAAAAACCATATAGATCATGTAGGGATTGATTATATTATTTAATTAGCACATGTAATTTTCATTCTCAAATTCCTTAAGAACTGCTACAACCAAAAAAAAAAGTTAAATGTACAATTTTACCCCCAATGCATTTGAAATCTATAAAAAAGTAGAATTATAACCATAACAATTAATTAATAATATCTCTTGATCTTAAGAGTTTAATGGCCAAGATTTGTCCACAAATTACACACACACCCTATGTTCACATGCCAAAGCTCCCCTACGTCTAATATATCAAACTTAATATCCTTAGAAAAGAAAAGGTGTAGTATTGGATAACGAAGATTAAATATATGTCGAATTTATGTATCCTATGTAATTTTGTTTTACATGGTCGTCATATCGCGATTAAGGTGGATGGTTACTTTTTTTTCTATATTTTTTTGCCATCATACTATCGGGATGGACATGAGTCCACTGCATTAACTTCAATGCTATTGTAGCTCATGGATTGAGACGGAAATTTTTGGGGGCCTCACTACATTATATGTGTGTGTTTATATATATATGTTCGGTAAATTATGAATATTTTTTTAAAAATAATCGAACAAAATAACGGTTAGGTTATAAGTCGAGCCAGAAGTTGGACTCTCTTTCTGTAAGAAGAAATTGCCCCGCAATATTAATGCAAAACAGACTTTTGCAATCGTCTCCAAGATATAACGACTTTTCAATAGCATTTTGTTGCATTTACAAAAACAACGTTATGACGAACAAAATAATAATCGAGACTTTCAATCGATTACTAGATAAGAAGAGAAGTATAGAAAGCTTTTGATTTTCAAGTTGAGGAAATGAAATACAGGGCATTCTATTTATAATATTCGAAGAGTCATGGCATCTCTTTACGAAACAGTGACATTATTTCGATCCGGATCAATCTAGACCATCTGATTATGTTGGTTGATCGATCTACACAATTCAATGGTTCTAGATCAAATGGGTGCAGTGGTTCACACCACCAATTGGTGGTTGAAGCTCCTAAGGTGAATGGATATAATGGATCAAGCCATTGTTCCATATTTGAAACATTTTCATTGAACGGACGTAACCATTCATTAAACGAACGCAACCATTGGAGGCAATGGTTCATGATTTAACCACCCCAGTTGAATGAATGCCTTGGTTGGAGCCATTGGTTCGCATTTGAACCACATCCAAGTCTTAGGTCGAAGGGGTGCAATGCTCCAAGTCAATTATTCAAGAATAAACCCGAACCGGCGTACCACTTCAATCATACACGCTACTCTTCCAAATTTTATGTTGTTAAATTTAATAATTAATATCTCTTTCTTCTGAAATTGGATTTGAGATTATAAATATACAAAATTCATCTACACAAAACATAGATTGTGAATTGACAACTAGTTTTCCATTTTTACAAATGAAAACATAATTTATAAATTAATTAAATTAATTATAATAATCAATTTCCATCAATCCCCCACAAAAGATATATTTGCAAATGCAGAATTATAGAAAAAGAAAGTCTTAACGAACCGTTATTGCATTGGGAGAGGTAGCTTCCGACTTTGAACCTTCTTTAGTAAAATGCTATCAGATTTACTTATTGCTAAGTGAACATGTCTTGAATTGGTTAACTTTTGTGTAAAACAAGATAATAACATTTACACAATAATAATTCTAAAATTTGTTTTGTTCTCACGTTATGTTCATTTCGGCCTTGGACCATATCTCAAATTCATTAGTGTTTTTGAATTGAAGCGGCCACACTTCACACTTATGTAGGTGATCGCCTAGCAAGAGTGTCTCTACATACTCTACCTTTTATAAGGTATGAGAATCATTAAAAGCGTTAAACTTATCTTTACCACTTTGTAGTAACACTTGGAGCAAATCTAGAATGAGTTTTTAGAATATTTTAATTCCAAGTGTGTAACTGAACATTCATAACTTAGTTGTCTCATTGAACTATTTTCTTGGGATCTCCAGTCTCAATGGTTGAGTTACCGCTATGAACGTCCTTTAGTGAATGGTTTTTCAAACTCATTCCCTTTACTGCACAATATAGTAGATCTCTATTTATTTCTTTGGTAAATGGATCGGCTATATTGTCTTTTGCATGATGATTTAAGTCTACAATTAGCTAAAAATCAAGAAGAACCCGTATCTCAACTTAAATATGCAAGAATCATTGGAAGCTTAGTGTATCTAACGAATTTTACTCGTCCAGATATTGCATATTTAGTAAGTAAATTAAGTAGATTTACGAGTAATCCTAGTAAAGATCATTGGAATGCACTAACAAGAGTGCTTAAGTATTTAAAACATACTTTAAATTATGGTCTGTCATACACAAGTTTAAAGGATTACCATGCAACCGTTCCACCTCCAATGGTGAAGACAAAATCACTAGTAGATTTAGAGTCATGTGTGTCAGATATCCAATTAGCATCACTGCATCCTTCAACTACAGCTGGATATCTTGTGTATGATAGACCATAATTTAAAGTATGTTTTAAATACTTAAGCACTCTTGTTAGTGCATTCCAATGATCTTTACTAGGATTACTCGTAAATCTACTTAATTTACTTACCGAATATGCAATATTTGGATGAGTATAATTTATTATATATATTAGACTTCCAATGGTTCTTGCATATTTAAGTTGAGATTCGGGTTCTCCTCGATTTTTAGCTAATTGTAGACTCAAATCAACAAGAGTCTTAGCAGGAGGTAGATCAAGAGCTTAGAATTTTCTTAGAACATTCTCAATGTAGTGAGATTGTGATAAGACAATTTCTTCAGATGTTCTAGAGATCTTTATCCCAAGAATTACGCCATCTTTACCCATATCTTTCATGTCAGAGTTCTTCTTTAACATATTCTTAGTTTTCACAATTATATTATGATTGTTGCCCATGATGAGCATGTCGTCTACATATAAACAAACAATGACGTATTCAAAAAGTGTGCCTTTAATGTATACCCATTTATCACACTCATTAATCTTAAAGCCATTTGATAGCATAGTTTTATCAAATTTTTCATACCATTATTTTGGTGCTTGTTTAAGTCCATTAAGTGACTTGACAAGTTTACAAACTTTTCGTTCTTGTCCTTTGGCAACAAATCCTTCAGGTTGTTTCATATATATTTCTTCTTCCAATTCTCCATTTAGGAATGTCATCTTTACATCCATTTGATATATCTCAAGGTTATGCAAAGCAGCAATAGCAATGAGTACTCTAATATATGTAATTTTTGTAACATGAGAGTAAGTATTGAAATAGTCATACCCTTTCTTTTGTTTGAACCCCTTAGCCACCAGACGAGTTTTATATTTATCAATTGATCCATCGGCTTTGTACTTTCTTTTTAGGATCTATTTGCATCCTAAAGTTTTGCAATCAAGTAGAAGATCAACGATTTTCCAAGTATGAATTTGCATGATAGATTCGATTTCACTATTGATAGCTTATTTCCATAAAGGAGCTTCAGGACTAGACAATACTTCTTGTATTGTCCTAGGTTTATTATCTAATATATAAGTTAGAATATCAAGCCCAAATGACTTTGTCATTTTAGCCCTTTTGCTACGTCTTGGTTCTTCCTCAACATGAGGTGAATTATTAGTAGCTTCGTAAGGTCTCTTATTAGAATATATTCCAATTCTTTCCTTTCTAGGTAATATAGATTCAAAGAATATTACATTTCTTGATTCTATTGTTGTTCCGTCACTTATATCAGGTATTTCTAATTTGTGCACTAAGAATCTGTATGCACTACTATTGTTTGCATATCCAATGAAAATGTAGTCTATAGATTTAGGTCCTATCTTTATTTGCTTAGGTTTAGGTACTTCAACCTTTGCTAGGCACCCCCCACATTTTAATGTAGTTGTCGGAAGGTTTTCTTCATTTCCACAATTCATATGGAGTTTTATCTCGTTTCTTGTGGGGTAATTTATTAAAAATATGATTGACAGATAAAATAGCTTCCCCTGCAAGTTCTGAGGTAAACCAGAACTTATTAACATGGGATTCATCATCTCTTTAAGAGTTCTATTTTTGCGTTATGCGATGCCATTTTATTGAGGTGAATATGGCGCAGTTGTTTGGTGAATTATTCCATGTTCAGAACATAATTCTTCAAATGGTGATACATATTTGCCACCTCGATCACTTCAAATCATTTTGATTCTTAGGTTAAGTTGATTTCCAACTTCACTTTTATATCTTTTAAAAGTATCTAGAGCTTTATCTTTGCTTTTCAAAAGATAAACATAACATTATCTTGTGCAATCATCAATGAATGTGATGAAGTAGTTTTTCCCATCTCTAGTTTGCACAATTTTAAGATCACATAAATCAGTATGTATTAATTTTAGAGGCATTGAACTTCTTTCCGCTGAATGAAAAGACGCTTTATCCATTTTTGCTTCAACACATATTTCACATTTACTTTGTGAATTAAAATCCATTTTTGGAAGTAAATTTAAATTAACTAGTCGTCGTAGAGAATTTAAAATTTGATGTCCTAATCTAGCATGCCATAGATTTGAACACTCAATCAAGTAAGTAGAATTATTATCCTTATTAGCCGGTTTAACGTCACGATGGATAGACATTACATTTAATTTAAAGAGTCCCTCATTTAGGTAATTCTTTTCAATAAAGTGACCACATTTGGTCATTATAAACTTGTCGGATTCAAAGACTAGTCTAAATCCAGCTTTCCTAAGAAGAGAGCCGGATATCAAGTTCTTACGAATGTTCGGGACATGCATCACATCAACAAGTGTTAATTCTTTACCTTATGTCATCTTCATCACAATCTTTCCCATTTCAATGATGTTGGAAATTGCAGAGTTGCCCATGAATAGTTTTCTACCACTCAAAGGTGTGTAGGAAGAAAACATATCCTTTTCCGAATAGATGTGGCGAGTACCTCTAGTATCTAGCCACCATTCTTTTGGATTATCCACCAAGTTTGCCTCAAAGACAATAGCAGATAAATTTAGCTTAGACATATCAATCGGAACATACCGATCTTCAGTTATATTTGCCTCTAATTTCTTTTCCTTTCTTTTATTTTTAGGAGCTCGACAAATATTTTGCAATGTCATTGGGTTTGTCGCAGTTGAAGCAGTTGCCTTTGAATCTCTTAAAGGGATTCATCTCTCTTTATCCGGCTTCTTGCTAACAAACTTTTGTTTCTTCCTAGTACTTGGCTCGGTAAGATTTGCTTTTGCCTCAAAGGTAGGTTTATTGGTATTGACATCAGATTTTCAGTTATCTTTCTCAATCCTTAGTCTCACAATAAGATCTTCGGGCCCCATCTCTTTCCATTTGTGCTTGAGATAGTTCTTGAATTCTTTCCACAACGGTGGTAGCTTTTCAATAAAAGCAGCCACCTGGAAAGATTCACTTAGTTGCATCTCCTCGACATGAATATCATGCAGGATCAACTGCAGTTCATGGACTTGATCCAGAACAGTCCGAGAATCTACCATTTTAAAGTCTAAGAATCGATCGATAATGAATTTATTCATTTCGGCATCTTTTGTCTTATACTTTTTATCAAGTGATTCTTATAATGTCTTTGCACTACTACATTCAAAATAGAAGGAGTAGAGAGAGTCATCTAAAGCATTTAAAATGTAATTACGACAGAGAAACTCACTATGGTGCCACACATCAAGTATAATTCTTCACTGAGTATCATTATCGATTTCCTCAACAACTGGTGTATCTTCTTTGAGGAAACGAACGAGGCCCAGGGTAGTGAGGTAGAACAATATCTTTTGCTGCCATCTCTTGAAATCCTCACCAGTGAATTTCCCTGGTCTTTCACCTTGAACAGGTTCAACTGGAGTAGCCATCTTCAAAGAATAATCACAAATTTCATCTTGCAACTGTTGGGTAAATTAGGGATTTTTCTTTGAAAATAATCGAACGGAATAATGGTTAGGTTATAAATCGAGGCGGGAGTTAGACTTTTTTTCCGCAAGATGAAATTGCCCCGTAATATTAATGCAAAATGGACTTTGGTAATCATCTCTAAGATACAATGACTTTTCAATGGCATTTTGTTATACTTACAAAAATGACGTTATGATGAACAAAACAATAATCGAAATGTTCGATCGATTACTAAGTAAGAAGAGAAATATAGAAAGCTTTTGATTTTTGAGTGGAGAAAATGAAATCCAGGGGATTCTATTTATAATATTCAAAGAGTCATAGTGTCTCTTTACGAAACGGTGGCATTGTTTCGATCCGGATCAATCTAGACCATTTGATTAAGTTGGTTGATCAACCCATACAATCCAATGGTTCTAGATCAAATGGATGTAATGGTTCGAACCACCAATTGGTGTTTGAAGCTTCTAAGGTGAATGGATACAATGGATCAAGCCATTGTTCCATATTTGAACCATTTTCATTGAACGGACGCAACCATTCATTGAATGGAGGCAATGGTTCATGGTTTAACCACCTCAGTTGAATGAATGCCTTGGATGGATCCATTGGTTCGCATTTGAACTACCTCTAAGCCTTAGATCGAAGCGGTTCAATGTTCCAAGTCAATGATTCAAGAATAAACCCAAACCGGCGCACCATTTCAATCATACACGTCACTCTTCCATATTTTATGTTGTCAACTTTAATAATTAATCTCTTTCTCCCAAAATTGGATTTGAGATTATAAATATATAAAATTCATCTACACGAAACATAGATTGTGAATTGATAACTAGTTTTCCATTTTTACAAATGAAAACACAATTTCTAAATTAATTATAATAATCAATTTCCAACAATATATATATATATATATATATATATATATATTACAGCCATATGTAGGGGTCAAAATCATGGAAGGAGAAAAAATACATAAAATAAAGGGGTGGGAGGGCCAAGGCCCCTTAGGCCCCTGAATCCGCCACTGCTTTCATATATATTAACGTCAATTGTAGTCCACTTTCTCTATCTTAGTCTTGTGTTCTATTATTAAATTTAATATTTATTAATAAAATAAAATTAACATCATATATATTAAGGTCAACGGTATTTAGTCCACTTTCTCTATCTAATGCTTGTGTTCTGCTATTAAATTTAATATTTATTATAAAAATAAAATTTATTATAATTTAACCTATCACAATTAATGTATAATGTTCAAAAATTGAAAATTTTAAAAAATATAAACTCTAATTATGGAATAATCAGCCATAATAACCAATTATATTAACTAAAAAAAATTATAAACTATAATTGGATGAAATAAATCTTAAATAATAATTTTAAAATTAAACTAAACTAAAATAAATTGAAAGATGAATAATATATTACATAGAGATAATACAAAATAGGATACCCCTTCTTTGGTTTAGGTCCCAATACATGTAATTTTGATCCCACTCGACTACCATATGCAAAAATGATCCTAACGTTATGTTTTTCGTTAAATTTTGATGCAATTTTAGTCCCATAAGAAACATTATTCCTTCGAGCAAATTAAATTTTAGTTTTTACTTGATCCAATAAGCTCTGTCGAAGATAAATCCACGTAAAGGATGTTTGTGTTGGCAATGTATTAATCCTGTGATAATTTTTATTGACTTACAAGACAACCATGCAACTGCTAATTTGAGTGAAAATTAAAACTAATAGGGTTTATTTGATAAACAGAATGACATGAAACATTAAGATTGAACAATCTTGAAAATACAAAAGCAAAAATAAGAACTCAATCATATCATGGCATTAGATAGATAAGTGCTAAGCTCCTTCATATCCTTCAGCTAATGATCAACAAAGATGACAAATTCACTTTTCACGCGTACAGGAAATTAGTTCAAGAGAGAGATTTGAAATTAAAAGATTCAGAAAAGGTGCAGATTTTCAAATTACCTGTAGGCATAGTCAGAAACACCAAATAATTCAATGGAATCTATATAAATTAAAGGATCACATCATTCTCAGGACTACTTAAATTAGTTCCATTCATAAATAATTTAATGGAATCTATATATCAAATCTACTCAATTAATATAATTTAAGAATTTATTGAAAGCCTTTTGGACAAAATTAACTTTACTACTTGTGTCCATATAAGAATCTTGCTTATTTATAACTAATTAATGATTATAGGGGTCGATGGGTAACACATATTCATCCAACTCTCATGTTCAAATAACAAGCATAACTTCCACACTGATATGATCATTGGAAGCTCATTTTACATAGTTGTGAAAATACATGTAACTGAAACAGCAACCGAATATTAATTGAAATCTCAAAGTAAAGAAAGTTCTTGAATAAGAACTTATGTTATTAGCTCATCGGTGTTAGAATGAAGGCGCTATTTATTTGGAGGATGACTATATTTGAGTTTAATGAGTAAATGTGTGTATGTTGGAGAAATTATGGAGCAAGACACACTTTTCTATTTCTCAACTTACAATTCTCATCCATTGATACGATTAGTTACAAGCATTCCTATTTATAATGGTCTAAGATGTTCTAGATTAATCTTAATTATTCTCCAAGAATTACATGTGCACATATCTACATTTCTAGATTTCACCTTATCTAGAATATATATTTTTTTTAAATTCATTTTGATTCTAGATTCTTCTTTTTTCTTTCTATTTTCTAGCTAATTCTAGATCTTTCTTCCAAAACATCTAACAAATCAAGTTTAATATTCCAACATTTTCCCTTAAACTTGATTTGTCAATCCAAGCAAACTCTTGAACTTGATCATATATTTGTACTTTTGTGGCTTGGTGAGACAGTCGAGAACTTGATCTTGTGATCTCTTGTATACTCCTCTTGAATGTCTTCCTTTGTAACGCGCTTTATGACATAATTAGGTTTCTTCGTGCTTTCTTTCATTATTGAACATTGAATTCTCTGATGTGCCATTTGCTGACTTATTCTTCTCGAAATTTTTCTGTGCTTTGCGCACCCACATGCCCTCAATAGCTCTATGCCTTTTCGGCAACATCGTGAACTTCTCTGTTTCTTTCTTCTCTATAGCCTTGATTTCCTAATCCAACTTATTTCTCAAATTTTCACTTTGAGTGACTTCTTCAAAAGTTACTTGGCCAAAACTAGCGGAAAAACAAAATATCATAAGATCTTCTAATCTTTTTGTGTTGTCATAAATCTCATTTAGACTCCTTGCACTTGGTGTTTCTCTTTCATTTAAGAAAGATAGCGACGAGTCTTCAACACCTTGCATTGGTGAAGTGGGTGGAGTCATTGGCTTATGTTGGACATATTCTGCTTGTTCGACTACTTCTTGGTTCATGAATTGAGGAATAAAGTTGCAGTTATTCTTGGAGCCAAAATCCCAAACTCTTTCCTCGTCAAACTCCACATCCCGACTTATCATAATTCTATTAGTATTAGGATTATATAACTTGTAGCCTTTGGAGTTAGAATCGTATCCGATAATATAAATGGCTCGATTTTTTCATCAAGCTTTTTTATTCTCTCATTTGGGACATACACATATAATTTGCTCCCGAACACCTTCAAGTGAACAATTCATAGCTTTCTACCACTTCACGCTTCTAGTGGAATCATTCCCCAAACACTACTCATTGGAGATTGATTGAGACATCTACCACACATGCCACTGCTTCAGCCCAATATTCTTTGAGTAATTTTTTCATCTTCAACGTGCTCTTTGTCATTTCAAGAATGGTCCTATTCTTTCTTTCCATCACTCCATTCTGCTGGGGGACCTCGAAACTGTTAGTTGTCATTGAATTTCATTTACTTCACAAAATTTTAGGAACTCCTTGGATGTGAACTCTCCACCTCGATCTGTTTTTTAAGCTTTAATTTTTAGCCGACTCTCATTTTCAACGACAGTTTTGAACTTCTTGAATGCTTCAAATGCTTCAAACTTCTGCTTCAAGAAGTATACAGATGTCTTTCTTGAAAAATCATCAATAAAGAGTAGAGAAATACTACTCTTAACTAGAGAGCTTGGATTGATTGGCACGTAAACGTCAGCATATATTAACTTCAGTGGCTTCTATGCTCTTGAACTTGACTCTTTTGGAAATAGTTTTCTGAATTGCTTCCCGAGTAGACATCATTCACACAGTTGATCAGGATGCTTGATGGAAGGTAATCCTCTCACCATCTCTTTCTTTGATATCAACTCTAAGCCATCAAAGTTCAAGTGTCTATATCCAAGATACCAAAGCCAAGATGTATCTTTATAGCAGGCTTTAAGATATTTCGCCACATCATTCTGAATATTTAATAAAAACAATCTATTTTTAAACATTAGCACCTTGGCGATCATATTGTTTTTAATCCTTCATATGAATATCATAATCTTGTCTAAGAGTTGTCCCAAACTCAAGATATTATTTTTCATATTAGGCACATAATATATATTTGAAATGAATTCATGACTCTCATTCTTTAACTAAATTAAAATCTTGATTTTCCTTTCACTGAAATTTTAGATTCATCACCAAAGAAGACAATGCCACTTACCGACTAGTCAAGCTCCACGAACATGTTTCTTTTCCACACATGTGATTGCTTGTGCCCGTGTCGAGGTACCATGTATTCTCTTGTCTTCCATCTTATCATTTATATGTCAAAAGTAAGCTGGCATTTTCTTGATTTTTACTTTCGACAAATTTGGCCTTCTCTTCAATCTTCGATTTGGCCTTACTACATTTGGAAGCATAATGCCCAAATTTATGAAAATCATAACACTCTATGAAAGATATATCATACCTCAATTTTGCGTAGCTCTTTTCCTTGTCATTTGTTGATAACTCTTTTCTTTCTTTAAAGTCTTCTTGTCCACATCCACTGCCACGTCCATGACCTTGTCCTTATCCTCATCCCCTCCTGATCGACAAAATATTGACTACCCGCAAGTGCATGGTGTAGCTATGTATAATGATGAGCAAGGTTGTGTTCCACAGAGACTAATGGTTAATTTATGTGTGAGTTTGCAACATCAATTTCCTAACACCATTTAGGCAACACATTAAAGGATTTGAATTTAATTAACTACTTAAACAGGAAAATAAATAAAGCAAATAAATGGTGAATATATGGAAGAAGTTCTAAATTCACAGGGAAAGAAATATTTTGGGGTTTTGATTTCATTGATTTATCTATACAATGTCAATTCAATTATATAATTTATTCACAATTCGACTTTTATTAGGACAATCACTCATTCAATTCAAACCTTCTCTCGAAGTCCTTAAACCGTAGATTACATGCTAGAATTAATGTGTCCATTCAATTATTAATACGCAACTCCTAAAAGTTCCAAGGATTTATTATCCTTACAATTAACCTCAAATCTCTCGATTGTTATTGATTAATGTGCTTTATGTTCTTGTGTTCAAGTGTTAAAACTCTTCTCTCAATTTATAAATTAACACAACATATCATGCTATCATGGTGATCAATCAATCAAGCAAATAAGGCTAAGAACATAAAGAATAAAATAAGAATCAAAATCATAAAATTAAATATCCATCATACTTCAAAATCAACTACTATCAAACTCTAGAATACTAGAGAATTAGTTACTCATAATTAAATAAATAACTAATAAAAATCCAAGAAAAAATATAATTAAATAACAAGAACACGATAAACCCAGAGGATGAATCCTAATCTTTAACTTATTCTTCTCTTGCTCTTCAATCTCTGTCTTTAGAGAAGGAATATCATGTGTGTTGTTGTGGTTTTTGATCTTATGGTAGGGTTTGTGATGCCTAATTTTCATGCTTGAGAAGATATATATAGAGTAGGAAGTATTCCAATCAGAAAAGGAAAGAAAATGGGCCAAAATAGGTCAAAGAAAATGGGCCAAAATAGGTAAAAATCGGACTCCAGGGTGTCATTCGGGACCTCACCTGCGACCAGGTCGGTCGCGGGTCCACGTGGCGCTGACGTGGGAAAATAGCCACGACCAGTGCAAAATCCGCGAGTTAGGTCGAGGGTAATACAAAGGCAGACCTACCCTCCCAATAGCGAGTTGATAGAAAAGTGGCCAGAATGGGATCCGCGAGTGGATTCGCGACCGCGATCGCGGGTACACGTGGCATCCGGTAGCCTTTCACTGTTTTGCTTCGTTCTCACTCATTTCTCATCCGATTGACCCGATTTTTTTTTGCAACGTGTTCCTAACTTGATTTCCTATCTTTCACCTTCCCAAGCTCATTTGAAGTTCACACAAAAAATGAGATTAAATCCATTCACAACGAGCAAACACGTGAAAATGTTCAAAATATAGAAAACTATGCAAAACTTATCACTTCATGCATGCAATGTACATCAAATATCACTCAAATAAACCTCAAAACACGTGTAAAACACGAGGTTATCACCTCCCATATTGACCATGGTCATTGCTAGATCCTTCTTCTTTATCTTTTGAACTCACTTGTATTTTTAAAAGTTATTCAACAATATCTTGTTTCTTCCTTTGTTTCTCCTCATATGCTTGTAGTGATCCCAACAAGAAATAAATAGTCATTTCTTCCAAATTTTTTGTTTCTTTAATTATCACAACTATATGTTCAAACTTGGGAGTTAGTGAACGCAATATTTTCTCCATTATTCTAACATCCTCCAACTTTTCACAAATTCTTTTCATTTAATTTGAGACCGTCAAGACTCCAGAAAAATAATTCAAAATAGATTCGGGGACTCCTTCATATGTAATGGCTCAAATTCAAATCTTAAAGTTTGGAGACGTACCTTTTTTACTTGCTCGACTCATTTGCACGAGACTTGGAGCTTCTCCCACACTTCTTTAGCGGTGGTCGCACTTTAGATTTTTTCGAAATCATTATCTCCCAAGGCTTGATAAATGAGATAGAGAGCTTTCTTGTCCCACTTTCTCTCATCCATTAACATATCTCTTTGTTCTTGGGATATAGTCTCCTCGTCTTGTGGCCCCTCATACCCTTTCTCTACAATCTCCCACACATCATGAGCTCCTACGAGAGCCTTCATCTCTTGATGCTCCAATTATCAAAGTTGCTCTTATTGAGCATAGGGACTTGTAAAGATTGTACATTACTAGCCATTTCACAGGAAGATCTTATGGCTCGGATACAACTTTGTTGGAATGAAGGCATTATTTATTTGGAGAATGAATATATTTGAACTTAATGAGTGAATATGTGTGGACGTGAATATGTGTATGTTGGAGAAATGATGTAGCAAGACACACTTTTCTATTTCTCAACTTACAATTCTAATTTATTCATACAATTAATTACAAGCATTCCTATTTATAATTGTCTGAGATATTTTAGATTAATCGTGATTATTTTCTAAGAATTACACATATGCGCATATCTACATTTCTAGATTTCTCCTTATATAGAACATTCATTTTGATTCTAGATTATTTTTTTCTTTTTATTTTCTAGCTAATTCTAGATTTTTCTTCCAAAGTATCTAATAAATCAAGTTTAATATTCCAACACAAGGTTCCCGCCAAAAGCAATATTCATGAAACGTGTGCAAGAAGGAAGGAGCAGACACATTTTAGTCCACTTTCTTTATATATATGTATTAAATTTTCATTTTTCTTATCACACCCTATTTAATATTTTTTAAAATTAACATTCTTTTCTTTTTGAATCATTAAATAAGGGCATAAAAGAAAAAATGTATACAATTTTACTTTTCCAAGGACATTAATTAAATGCATTTTCTTAATACGTGTAAAAAGAGAAAGGAGACTCACATCCACGGGGCGGGTAGGAAATCAAAATTTAATTAAAAGATAATCCAAGATCAATAGCGTCAAATATTATTGTTAAATTATCCATGATTGTGCCAATTATCATTAAGCATGTAATTCTATCGGATCAGATCCCCTATATATGCCCATTTTTGTTCCACTTGGTGTGCCATAACTAGATTTTATTTTTACATTTTAAAAGAAAAAATGAATATACCCTAATTGGAGATAGATAAACCCTAAATAAAAATAATTAAATAAAATAAAAAAAATTGTTTTTTTAAAAAAATAAAGACTTGGCATAGAAAATGTAACAGGTGATCTGGTAATTCTACTACCATCATTGATCATTTTCACGGGTAGTGTATTAGCCATTGTCATCGTTGAGCATCACATGAAAAATCATGAATTTACAAACTAGTCTGTGCATAACTGTAAATGAGACACTAACTAATCAAATATAATATATTACTCTTGGCTCCATCTCAAATATTTAGTATACTCAATAATTTGGTGTCTCAGGTAGCTAGATTAAGAATTATTTAATGAAAATAAGATATTCAACAAGACCTTCTATACCTATACCTTTTATATATATATATATATATATATGGAGTGGATCTAGTGAGAACTAGGCCTGATGTGAGAACAAGGAACCAATATCAATTATAGATTCATATTGTTTGAGTGGTCCAGATTACTTTAAATTTTAAGGTGGCAATTCTTTAATATTTAAGTTTTTTTATGGTTATATGTGTAATTTGATAATTAAATGTGATTTATCTCTTTTTTTCTCAAAGTTTTGCACATACACATCTCTCTTAACCTAATCCCCTCTCTCTCTCCAAAAGAATTCGAAGAAGAAGAAGGAGAAGGAGAAATAATATCATCCACCAGATCTGCTGATAGTGAAGATGATAATTATGATTCTGAATCATTAATGAAGGAAAAAGATTCCATTGATTTTTTTGTTCGATGGGAGATATGTATTAGATGTAGATTCAACTAATTAATATTATTGACAAGCGTCTTTTTGAAATTGATATTTCATAATATATATCTTAAGTTTTATTTGATATAACTATACAAAAACTTTTCGAAACATACAAAACCTAATCTTGAACAAACTATATTTTTATTATTTCATGATGATTTATTAGTTTCATTTTGTTCTGTTGACGACGGGAAACTTGTATGAACATGTAAAACCTAACACTATTAGCAATGTATGATTTATGTGTACATATTTTCAAATTACAGTTTTAGTATTGTCATTTCCAATTTTAGCATTATCATAAATCTTGTTTAGCATTAGCACTGTTGGAAATTCTACCACTGTTGACAATGTGTGATGTATTTGTACATTTTGTTGCTTTTATCATTATCGTTTACAGTTTTAACATTGTCATTTCTAATTTTAGCAGTAGTATAACTCTTGTTTAGTATTAGCATTAGTACCCCCTGTTAGCATTGTTGGCAATGGTACCACTGTTGGCAATGTGATGTATTTGCACATTTTGTTGCTTTTAACATTATCGTTTACAGTTTTAGCATTATCATTTCTCTTTTTAGCATCAAAATAACATTTTATTAGCATTAGCATAAAAACTTGTGAAGGCATTATAAACCAACCAAGAACAAATGTTGTTTAAGTTTGTTCAATTAGCATTATCATGTTAAATGTTAGCATTATCATTATCATTCTTAGCATTAGAACACATATATATCTGAAAAAAGTTAACATGAACATTATAAACCCAAGACATTACACATTTTGTGGTACTAGCATTATTATGGTTCACTTAATTAGCATAATCATATATCATTGTAGCATTATCATTGACACTATTGTTCACTACTTTTATCTTGATCATTCAATTATGTTTTTTTAGCTTTGTTATTTTGTTTATTAACAGTATTATATAAAAATTTATAAGTATTAAAAGAGCTACAACAGATGAAGGTATAAGAAGAATAAAAGCTAAAACTGCCCCCATTCATCAAGATGATATAGATAATGAGATATTTTACAAATATCCATCATTACAAATAAAATTCAAACAACCCAGTAAAAATCTCCAAAGTGGTGCCAACACAATCTATAGATTAAATAAGACACAACTAATCACATTAATGCTAAAATTTATATCTTCTTCGATAATGCTAAAACTAGTCACAGTAATGCTAAAACTAATTACAACAACGCTAAAACTGATAATAGTAATGCTAAAAGGATTCATCATTACAGATAACAACATGCTCATCAATCGAGTATACAATCTTAACGTTCACAATAACATTCTAGAAATTTATTGTGGACATATTTCAAACGTTCAACAACTTTGCAATGAACGTTGTGTAGACAGATACTTATCACACGGGTGAGTAATTTCAATTAATTAATTAAAATTATTATCGATGAAATGCGTCTATCGTTTGATAATAAAAATAATTCATAATTTAAAAAAATATATTTTAATGATAGAATAAGTCTGTCGTTGACTATAGCGATAAAAATTCTGTCGTAGATCCGTCGTAGCACAAACCACTCCCACTAAAGTTTACACTTGAAAACGTTAACGATGGACACACCATCGTTAGTCCGTCGTTAGTAACGATGAATACAAATTCATCGCTAAATCCTGGTTTTTTGTAATGAATTTATGAGTTTTGCTTTCATTTTATTTCTTCTTTAATATTTTTGTGCTTTAGTTTACTTTTACAATTCTTATTTAATGTTCATTCTATCTACTTAGAGCTTATATATAATTATATTTTAACATTTAATTTTTAATTAATATATAATTATTGTAACAGCCCGGTCCCTTAGGCGGTCATTTTTAATGGGGACGGGGTGTTAGGCGTAAAAGTTGAAGGATTAATCTGAAATCCAGTGGGGTGTTTTTAGAATTAAACTAAGTTAGTGCTTCAAGAACTTAGGCAACCTAACTTATGACTTGGAAGAATTATCATCTTCAACGAATTCAAGTGGGTCAAAGGATTCAATCGAGTCAAAGGAACGCCTAATTATAGGCCAATCGGGATTAAAGCAGAATCTAAAGGCAAACAGATAGGAATTTGACTCTTTAAATAGACAAGACCTCTTCATAGGTCACAACAACAAGGATTCATTAATAAGTCGGAGTCAAATAAATCATACTGTCTCATTCATAGAACGAAACAAGAACTAACTCAAGATTAACTGGAAATGAGCAGAATCATGCTTGAATGAAAAGCCTATTCGTAGGCAAACAATAATAACAAGCATGCAAGACTCAATCACAAGTTAACTGAAAATGATTAGATACCAAAATACTCAACAAGTATGGCTACTCAAATAACTCAGAATCAATAAAGACAAACAGGTATGTCAAAAGAACATGCTTCAACTTCTCAAGACTTTGTTACTATTTAGGAATCATAGCATTTAAGACATGCTATTATCAAGAATCAAGTTACATTAATTAAGACTAAATACTAATATCAGAGTACTTAGCAGAAACTTAGCGGAAGAAAAACATGTAACTGTAAAGCAACAACTTGAAACCTCAGACAACCCCACCAGCAGCACATCATCGGCCTCAGCATCTCAATCTGAAAATATTTGAAAAAGAGGGCATGAGCACTAATGTACTCAGTGGGGTTTTACGAGAAAACTCTTTAATAAATCTTGAAATATCCAATTATAGACTGACGGCATATGGAGAGAAAAACGCAAAAGCCCTCTCTATATCCGTAAAACCTTTTACTTCCTTTTTTGGCATATTTCCTAGCTCAAACCTGATGTCTACTGCACCCTTAGATATGCCTTAGAATAAGAGAGGGGTTAACTCAAATACCCTACTGAGTATGCGAGGGGATTACCCAGCAGTGACTCCCTTTAATTATCAAATGATACAACATTAGTGACACGAATGTCACAACATGATAATATAATAAAACTTTTCTTTGAGCTCGATAACTTGCTTAACAATAGTTGAATCATAACATTCAACATCAAAACCTTAGCCTTAACTCCTTAATACTTAATCTTCAACCTTTGAATTCTCACATTCAAACCTTAATACTTAATTATGCATAGCATAAATCAAACCTAGATTAAATCATCTAGATTGCATTCCTCAATAAAGACTATAACCTTAATGCCACAAGGGAATTCTATGATCAACCTACAAGGCATTACTCACTTAAACAACCTTCCTAAAACATAATATCAACAATAACTTAACTTATGATCATGATCGTGTATACTTTAAATAAATCAACTATAAGATATCACAACATATCAACTCATAACATCATTTACTTAATCAAGAGCTCAAACAACAATAAACAATATCATGCTATAACTTCCTTCTTTTCTTTTCTTTTCTTTTCTTTTCCTTTCCTTGTACAGAGACTAATCAGGCAGAGCATAAAATATTTTAATTGGATATTCATCTTGCCCTATCATGCTTCTAGAGCTTAATAGCTCAAACCTTATACTTGGTTTAGAACCACCCACCTCGATGATGAGCACCTCAATGACGAGCACGTGGATGAAGCAACGAGCTGAAAATCCTTCCTTAGTTCTATTCGAGGCTCATCTCTTCCTATAAAAGCCGATTCATCGACTTAGCGACCTCCTTCGAAGATTTCTAACATCTAATGAGAAATCAAACAACTCCCAGCCTTCCCTTCCTTAACTAGAACTTAAACATACATTGCACAACTTTAGAACCTTTATAGAACACGAGGGTTTGAAAGACTCAAGTTTAGAATAAGCTTGGAAGCAAAACATAGCTGTAGAAGCCTTGCACGGGCCGTGCTAGCCTTGCATGGGCCGTGCTAGGCCTTAAGGCGAAGCAAAACACATCAAACTTTCCGACACGGTCCGTGCTAAGCTAGTATGGTCTGTGCAGACCCTTGCACGGGCCATGCAAGCCTTACACGGGCCGTGCAAGCCCTACAGAAAACAATGCCGAGAGTTCTGGGCTGCCTTGCACGGGCCGTGCTACCTTTGCACGGTCCGTGTACTCTCACAAACCTTGATAACTTTGATCGAGGTGTTGGTCGAGGCGTTACTCGGGTGCCTCTCCCTTTTCTCGACGTTTTAAACTTAAAAACAAGGCTTAATGCTTAGCCAAAACTTAGAAACTAGCATACTTTAAACTTGAAAAGAAATTGACATTATAATGGCATAAACACGACTATATCTTTAACTAGATAAAACTTTAAATACAGAACTTTAAATACGGAACTTTAAATATGGAACTTAAATACGAAACTTTAAACGAAACTTAAACGAAACTTGAACTAAATAATGAGAATAAGAACAATAATAATAGTAGGAGCAGAATAATAAGCTTATGAAAATGAAAGACGAAAAAGAAATGTGGAAATGAAATAAGAAGGAACTTAGGTCCGACATCGATGAAAAAGAATGGACGGAGTGGAGTGCATCGAAGGAAGGTGGCTAGCTCGGCGTCTCGTCGAGTCACAACGGTGGCACAGCCGCCTGCTACAACCCGACGGCGCTCCTAGCACCTTCTCCCACCGTATCCCTTCCACGCCACTCCGCTCATCGACTAGGGGGTGAACTCACGAAGAGACTCCCCACTACTCTCGACTTTTCCTCTCTCTAGAAATGGAGATGTAAGAAGTGAAATGAGCAATTGGAGTGAAGGGGTGCTCCCTTATTTATAGGAGTGGATTTAGCTTCTCCAAGAAGCTTCTGCAGTGCAAGGATACTGCAAAAGTTACTCCGGATTCGGTTAAAAACTGCTTTATTCGATGTCGAGGTCCAAATGACCTCAGACGCGAAATCTGAAAATACCGGGAGACTCGTTGGCTCAGGTACTATTGAACCAACTTAACTCGGGATGAAAAATAAGTCGTCAGAAGAAAGACGAGCAAAGATTCCTTTTTTGGAATTACTTTTTACTATTCACTCAGACTGACAGATTTTGCTCTCGAGTGTTCGATTGACCTCGAAATGGAAATCTGTGAATGCCAATGGATTCCTTGAGTCATTTCCCATAACAGGGGCCTGAAAGAACAAGACTAGAATCAATGAGGAGGATTTCGTAAATTTTTCAAATCATGAACGCACGCAAAAGTTACTATTCATAAATCCTTTAAATACATTTTTCATCACCGGGACCTCAAACGACTTCAGATTTAAAATCCGAAAAAACCGGCATACTCATTGAGTTAAAACCTTTCTAAAAAGACCAAAATCGGCCATAACAGAGTTAAGATCAGAATTTCTGAAAAAATGATTTTACAAAAAATTACCCCTAAAGTCGTGACTGACAACTGATTTCACTTAATCCTTATAAAAATCTCTTCCTTAACTTCTTAATTATGATTAAGAATTCTCTAAACCTGATCTGAAAATCTGGGGCGTTACAATTATTGATGATCCCAGACAATACATATGTCTTTAGAGGGTGTAACACCCCGTATTTTCGGATTATATATAGTTAAAAGTTTTCTAAATTTATTTAGAAGACTACATAAATTTATTGGAGCTAAAATAAAGTGAAACAGATAAAAGACGGTGTTATTTAATTGGAAAAAAATCATTTAAATATTTTTGACAAGTAGTCAATAATGATTTTCGTGGAAAGAGAACGACCTGAGAATTTCAACAATACTTTTAAAATTTTAATTTGAGGTCAATCAAAAGTCCCAACAGTCAAAAATGGTAAATAGTAACTTTTTAATTTAATCGGGAATATTTGCGACGTCCTGAGACTTGACTCGTCAGAATTTTCCAATAGGAAATGAACCAAGAAATCCGCTGGTGTTCTCGAATTTTCAATCAAAGGTCAAACGAACTCCCGACAATATTTTTGCTAAAATAAAAGGTGATTTCTAATTAATTTAAAACAGAATCTTCCTTCGTTCGATAATCAAATAATATTTTCGGTGTGCCATTTTGAGTTGATTCAAAAAGAAATAAGCCAATGAATCTCCTGATATTTTTAGATTTTTGTTACGAGATCAATTGAACTCCTAATAAAATAAAACAAATTTTAAATTGAGTCCAAAAAGTACTTTATCAGATCCGAATATCCAAACTTTTGCCTATATATTCAGCCCCTCCCAAGACTTTGGCTCCACGCCATTTCCCCCAATTGCAATTGGCAATTGCCGAAAAGAAAAAGAGAAGAACGAGAGAGAGAGAGAGAGAGAGAGAGAGAGAGAGAGAGAGAGAGATAAGCGGGAGTTGGAGTTTCCGGCCGCCACCCTGCTGCCGCCGGATCTCTGCCTCCGCCCGAGATGCTGCCGGAGCAGCCGCAACCCGTCGGAAAAAGGCGCTATAGCTGCCATGTTGCGTGGCCCACGTCTCAGTCCACTTCTCGTCCTTTTTAGCCCAAATTTTAATATGTCATGTATTTAAATGTGTTCTACGTTTCTTATGTTGAGCTCGTTTTCATCCGGAGTCCGAAAACCGGTGAAATCGCCGGAAAACTGCAAATTAAGAAAATACCGATCTGCCACTATTTTTGTTAAATTTGGACCCTTTCAGGTCCTCAAATCGAAAAAAAATTTTCATAAAAGTTTCTCGAAATAATATTTCCTCCTTGCCCGTCAAATTTCATAATTTTCGGACGAGTTTTGAAAAATCTCGATTATTTAAATTAAACAGTTATTTTTGTACCGGAAACATGCATTATCGAAAAATTTTAAAACCCTCAAACTTTAGCCTTGGCATGTATAGGATCGTCCTTGAATATTTTCATAATTTTTGTACAATTAAAAAGTGTGGTGATACAAATCTGATAAAAATCGGGTGAAATGGCAAGTTACGGAAAGTGACCTCTGTCAAATCTTTTAGTTCGAGTTAATCAAAAATAATATTTTGGAATTTATTCCCTTCTGCGTTAAATGTACACGAGATCTCTAGAGTCGAGCAATATATTTTTAAAAAGAATATAATTTAATAATAGCTCCAATTATAGTAGATTAATTTCCGAAAAATATAGTAGTAGTTCTGAGTCAAAGATCGACCCTTGTAAGACCCGCAGAACCTGCTAGGAGAGAAGACAATGTTCCCGAAGTTGTTTTGCCACCACCTACTCGTCAGCGAGGTCGATTTATTTTTAAACAATAAATACAATTTAAGAGTAATAACTCTTTAGAAGCATGATAGATAACTTAGAAATATCCAAATAAATATTTTATGCTCTACCTGTTTAACGTCATTGTTATAGTAGGAATTATAGAATATTTTTATGTTATGGAATAGGATATTACTGAGATACTGTTGAAATATTGTTAGAATATTACTGGAATATTGTTGGGATACTGTGACTAGGATATGAGCATACTTGTGGAATAGTTGTATACGCATGATTAGACTTATGATTTAATTTCTAAGTTTTATGAAATATTATAAGATGATGTTAAACTTAGCTGAGATAGGCTTGGGCTAGAATCTTGGATTTTTGTAGTGCAAGTAATTATTGAACATAGACAGGACTGTACACCCTTGCAGCTGTGATGATTATCACTAAAGGTGTTACTGTGAGGTAACCCCACACATACACTATGACCAGATGTCACTATAAGGAGTCACTGCTAGGCGATCCCTAGTACACTCAGGGTCAATGCTAGGTAACCCCTTGTATACTCTCCTCGGATTAGCGAGGTAACCCCTCTTTTTTCCTACCAGCGGCATGCTATATAGTGTAGTAGACGACAAACTGAGCAAATGGGATTCCAAAGAAGAAGTCAAAGGTTTGCAGATATAGAAATGGCTTTTGCATTTTGCTTCCTATATGTTGTGTATTATTTTGGATATTTCTTATTTGCAAAATTACCCACTGAGTGCATTAGTATTCATGCCCATCTCTTTTCAAAATATTTTCAGATTAAGATGTTGAGGCCGGTGATGTGCTGTTGGTGAGATTGTCTGAACTTTCTAATTGCTGCTCTATCTGGTTATATTATTTGCTTCCACTATGTTTCTGCTGAATACTCTGATATCTAGTACGTATTCTTGATATTTGATACATGATACTTGATGATAGCATGTCTAATATGCTATTAATATACGTTGCCTATTTATTAATAAAAGTCTTTGAGGGAGAAAACCCCGTTCTTTTGTCATACCAATTATCCATTTATTGACTTCGACCTATTAGAAGCGTCATACTTGATTTCAAATTGGTATCTATTTACTTTCAGCCGACCTATGAATTGGTCTTATCTGTCATTCTTCTTTTGTCCTTTGAATGGGACTAATCTTATTAATACTTAAGATAAATAGATCTTTACTTGTTGGTATCTGTTTATCACCTTGTTCTACCCATGTACGGACTTGTTGGTTTCTATGCCGTTCCAATTGTACTCTTATAAGCCGTTATAAAATGGGGACTTGTTCTAGTTACAGAGGTTATGCTGTCCAAATTTTTGGGGAATATAACACTTGCTCCCTAAAAACACTTAAACAAACTTTTGCCAAATAAATGGCCAAAAGGTCTCAACTGACCAGACCAGGCCAGCTGAGATTATCAGAGTATAGAATATCGATGTAGACAAAAAAATACACAGACTGAGATGGTTGAGAGACTCAACTGGAAAATATCAGATCACATATGCAAAAAACCAAAGCAACTGATATAAACAAATAAAGAGCAAGTACATAAGTAACATTCAGAATATTAAAGCATTAAAGGCACCAGATTATAGAGGTTCTAATCAATGGATCATATGTCCTCTCTTCTTCTAGTGATGGAAGAATTCACCATACTTTCGAAGTTCTACAATTTACAACCCAGATCGTATAGCAAATCCACTTAGTTATCCACTCTGGATCGCATTGCAAATCTGCTGTAAGAGGCTGCTCACTCTTGCAACTATCATATTTGACTACTATTACTAGAGATCTTCATCTCTACTTCAAGCTTCAACATCCTCTCAACTCATAATTTCTATCTGGTAGGATAAGGTGCTATTGCAACTAGGAATATGGGTGTTTAAATCTCCCTAGATTATACAGATGTGCTATTTAACTCTCTGCAAAAGAGCAAAACCTCTGATTAAGAAATCTGGAAAATGAAGAAGGCTTTGAATGCTTGAAGATGTAGGCTCATTATATATGTTATCTCATTCATTCATTCATTTCTTCTTTTAATGAGTGTGAAGTACTCTTTCTTTTATAGAAGATGAATTCAAATTATTCCTTGGAGGGATCTTTTGAATTCTCATACTTTGGGAGCCATCCACTGTCTTTTACTTCTGTCATTCTGACTTAAGTCACATCAGTACGTTATCTGATTAGCCTTCTTCTAACATAATAGTCTTCTTTTGTCTCTTGGTCTTCGTGCATTTGTCTTCCAGCTTTTACTTTTATACGTTGGAGATTTCATTTCGAAAATGGAAACATGTCTCCTGATCTTTTTCTGAACCTTGTTCTAATTTTTAACCATTTCGGTGCATGACTAGGAAATTTTCTAGTTTGCTCTCCATGCCTTGTCAAAACAGACATATTCTGAGTTGTGAATGTCCTCCAATTAGTTGGCGTCAATTACTTCTCTATCAGTGGATCAGTTGAGCCTTCTGTCTTCGTACTAAATTAGCTCCGCTGATTCTATTCCTCTAATCTATTTACTTGATCAAGTGAGACTTCTTCTCTGACCTTTCAGAAGATCAGGTCTTCTTCTGGATTAGCTTAGCTGGCTGGTCCATTGCTTCTCCTTCTCTGACCTTCTCAAATGGTCAGGTCTTCTATATCAGCTCTGTTAGCTAGTCCACTACTTCTTTTTCTCTAAATTCCTCTAATGGCCAGGTCTTCTGGATAGGGGTGTGTATCAACCAACTTGCACCCGAACCGACCGACCGAACAGATCAGTGTCAACCGGTTCGATGCGGCGTCCAATAGGAAAGCGGCCAGTGATCGGTGGTTAGCTGGGCAAACTGATAGTAATTTGGTCAGTGGTCGGGTCCTAATGAAAAAATTTGAATACACCGAACCGTCCGATTGAATTGCACTCTCATTGAGCCCCACTCACTTCTCTCTCTCTCTCTCTCTCCTCTTTACTCATACGGTCCCCACCATCCATCACTTTTCTCTCTCCCCATCTTCTGATTCTTCACGTGACTTCACACCCACCAACACCCTATCTTTCTTTCATATCATCTCTCTCTCTCTCTCTCTCTCCTCCCTCTCTCTTCTCTAATTTTTTCCTTGCTAAAAATCAGAACACTCGCATATCTCTCACCAAGATAGTATATGAACCCTTTATTTTCCCCTTTACTTAGGATGTTAGTGTGTGGGTAATAAGTTGAGTCTGCTGTCAGAAACAAAGTTGAGAATCCATCTTTGATTCCCGACACCATAGATTTCGATGAGCTCTACACACTGCATCAGGACATGTTTTCGACCAATTCTCTGACATACAATCTGCCACCATGAACGCAAAAACACAGCAGGAACCGTCTCTCTTCTCTCTCTTTGTTATGTTATAGATTTCAATTTGTGTAACCGAACCAAACCAACCGATGGTATTCGGTCAGTGCTTGGTTCGTTAGTAGTGTATCATCAGTCGGTGATCGGCCGATACGGCTAAGAACTTCGGTGCATGTCGGTTACTAGATTTTTGAGCGGTTCCTACCCGAACCTACTGAATGCTCAGCCCTACTTGTGGATCAACCCCGCTAGATCCCTCATCTTCTAACTCTCAACTATGGTTGGAACTTTCCTCTATCTTGTTGTTTGGCTACTTAGCAAGACATTGGTTTTGACATTATTTGAAAACATAATATTTTTCTCAACAATTATTATGGTTATTTCATAATTAGTTAGACTTCATTTTTTTAATTTATTTTTTATTGATACATGTTAATTGTGGTTAATTATTCTATAAACACTTTTAATTGTTTATAATAAATATTATTAAAATCATAAATTTCATAGTGAAACATAAAATGTGTAACATGAAATTCGAACTTTTTACCATTATTCTACATTTCATTATATAATGGAACCTAGACCAGGATACTACACACATCCTAATTAATCATTAATGTGAATTAAACCATATAAATTTTTATTAATTACTTAGGTTTTCAATCATGTTGATTAGGATTTTTTTTTCCTATTCTAAATAGTTTAGGAGTCTTTTTTATGGTCCCGAACAAGTCTAATAGAGTTTAGAAAGAGAGGGTTTTAAATAAACTTATTTTCAGACTAAAATTAAGTGCGGAATAATCGGGGCTCTAACTCATTTTAAGCTTAGTTTGATAAATGATATTTTCAGTTGAGAGATATTCAGTTGTGTGCAGTGTAAGATTGTGTGCAAACTTAAAGATAAATAAGATAAAACAGAGTACATCACACATTGATTTTATAGAGGTTCGAAGCCTTAAATCTTCTACGTCCTCTCTTCCTTCTTACTCGAAGGGAAAATTTTCTATATAACTTGAATGATAACGACGAACACAGTTCGTCGGTAAAAAATGATTATACATACAGAACCAGGTGTGGAAAATTCATTTAGCTTCTGCTCTAATTTTCCCAAATTCCCCCAACCCCTCTCTACCCCGGTGAACGGCGGCGAACGGCAGTGCTGAAAGGTACATCTTTCTATCGCTCTCCCTCTCTCTCTGCACTCTCTCTCAACCTCTCTGGGCTCTCTCTCCCTTTCGTCTCTCTCTCTCTCTGCACTCTCTCTCTCCCCTCTCTGCACTCTCTCTCTCCCCCTCTCTGCCCTCCTTCCTCCCTCTCTCACCCCGTTTCTCTCCCTCTCTGCCCTTCTTCCCTCTCTCGACTCTCTCTCCCTCCTCTCTGCTCTCCCTCCCCCTCTTTGCCCTCCCTCCCTCTCTCTCGACTCTCTCTCCTCCTCTCTACAGCTGTGTGTGTGTGTGTGTGTGTTTTTTTTAATTTTTTATTTAATTATTAATTGTTGTGTTTAATTTAATTTGTATTTGAAATGTGGTATTAATTATTGCTTCACTATTGTATCTTGCTGCAAATTTTAATTTTTTTTTATTATTATGCTTATTATTATTATTATTATTATTATTATTATTATTATTGGTTTTGATTGTAAATTATATGTTTTACATCTGGATAATTGTTAGTTTAGGTTAGATTAGGTGTTTATATGATAATTTAGATTATGTGTTAGTTTAGTTTAGGTTAGGTTATATGTTACTTGTTAGTTTAGTTTATGTTTCTGTTTGATTATGTGTGTGTGTTAGTGTGTGTGTGTGTGTGTTAGTGTATATATATATATATATATATATTCTTTTTTATGTTTGTGTGTTAGTGAATTTGAAATTTTTTTTTAATTTTTCCTCTAATTATGTTGTATTTAGAAGAGATCGAGGTTCAAAGATCATATTGAAGAATTTGACAAGTAGAATTTGTCTAAGTAATGATTTTAGGTTTTTATGATTTTAATAAGCATGTTAAATATGATGTTAATTTTTATTTATCAATTAATGATTTTATGATTTTAATAAGCATGTTAAATATGAGGTTAATTTTTATTTATGAATTAATAATTTTATGATTTTAATAAGCATGTTAAATATAATGTTAATAAGCATGTGAAATTGGAATTGAAATTAAGCATGTTATAATATTTTACAAGCATGTTATTCAATTTATTACATACAATTAAATTGAAATTATGGTATTGTGAATGGGATGAAGGCCTCTAGATCCCTCTTTATAAATTATTCAAGTTGAATGGGATGAGGGCCCCTGGATCCCTCTTTATAAATTGTTGGTGTTGTTGATATATTATATATGTTGGTTTTGTTGTTGGTATTGATTGGTTAACTAGAGGAACATAGATCAATTAACATAGAGTCGAGAACTTGGAACTAGGATTTTCATATAGGTGCTGCCGAAATTTTAAATTTTTTTAATCAAGTATTGATTCAATTGTTGGCATTTGTTGGTTTTGTTGTTGGTATTGATTGATTAACTAAAGAAACATAGATCAATTAGCGTAGAATCGAGAACTTGGGACTAGGATTTTCACATAGGTGCTGCCGAAATTTTGAATTTTTTTTAATTTTATTCGAAACTCGATTAATTAGATAAGTTTTCGACCAGCTTCTTATCTAACAATGAGCGCGAATCGTGATTGGATGTACAAACGATATGGGGCTAATGGGTGTTTAAATCCGAATTTCCTGAATAGACTTGAAAGCTTCATCGAATTTGCTGCTAGTCGGTCTGCATTCATAGATGGAGATAAAATTAAGTGTCTGTATCGTAAATGTGATAACATTTCCTTTCAAAATCAATATACGGTTCGGTTTCACATTGGGAGGAATGGGTTTGTTAAAAATTATCAAGTCTGGAGGTATCAAAGAGAAACAGCAGAGACTGCTGCTACGACTTCGAATATTGGGCGGGAGACTGTATCAAATACGTACCATCAAATGGTGTTTGATGCTTGTGGTTCAGATCTTCACATGGATGACAGTGTAGCCAATCAGATTTCGAAGGAGCCTCCTAACCCAGAAGCACAAAAATTATATGACATGTTGGATGCTGTAGATAAAGAGTTGTGGCCTGGGTGTCAGACGCATTCATAATTGTCACTCATAGCTCGTCTCATGACCTTGAAGTCTGAGAACAACATGTGATAAAAGTGCTTCGATCAGATTACAGAATTGATGAAAGAGATAGTGCCTGAAAATAACTTAGTCACTGAGAATTTCTATACCACAAAGAAATTATTGCATAGTATGGGATTACCAGTAGAGAAGATTGACTGCTGCTTCAGAAATTGCATGATTTTTTGGGCAGGAGACAGTGGATTGTTGGAATGTAAGTTCTGTGGCTATCCTCGATACAAGGGTCGGGATAATGATAATGGAAAGAAAAAAATAGCTCATAATAAGATGTACTATTTTTCTCTAACTCCTTGACTACAGAGATTGGATGCATCTAATGCCATAGCTGCTGAAATGCATTGGCATGCGTCATCAGTTGATGATGGGGTCATGCGTCATCCAGCAGATTCTGCTGCTTGGAAGCACTTGAATGAAAAATTCCCTGATTTTGCAGCTGAAATTCGCAACATTAGGTTGGGTCTTTCTAGAGATGGTTTCCAACCTTTCGGGTAATCAGGGCAGTAATATTCCTCATGGCCCATTATAATTATACCATATAATCTTCCACCTTGGATGTGCATGAAAGAACAATACATGTTCCTTACAGTGTTGGTGCCAGGACCGCGCAATCCGAAAGAAAACATGATGCGTTCTTGCAGCCACTGATATCAGAGTTGATAAAATTGTGGGATGTGGGTGTCGACACATATGATGTGTCATTGAAGCAGAATTTTAAGATGCGATCGGCTCTGATCTGGACAATTAGTGATTTCCCTGCCTACTCTATGTTGTCTAGTTAGAGTACTGCCGGAAGGTTAGCTTATCCGTATTGTATGACCGATTTAAGTGCTTTCACACTTGCTTGTAGTGGGAAGCAGTCGTGGTTTGACAATCATCGAAAATTCTTACCAGTCGAACACTGGGTAAATCCTATCTCTGTGTAATAGCCTACAAATCACACAAGAGAGGTAAACCACCCTGCCCCTGTAATAACCTGCAAACCACACAGGGAGGTAAACCACCCTACCCCTGTAATAGCGTGCAAATCACACATGAGAGGTAGACAACACTGCCTCTATGTAATACTCCCTCCGTCCCAATAAGGTCCACTTGCTATTGGGGACGGAGATTAAGGAAAAGTAGATTAGTTGTTAAAGTAGTGGGTAAAGTAGGTAAAGTCTATTTATTTAAGGAGTATTATAATAAAAAGTAATATAAAGTAAGTGGGGTCCACTTTGATATTGACATTAATTATTTCCATATTAGGTAGTGGACCTTGCTATTGGGACATCCAAATAAGGCAAGATGGACATTGCTATTGGGACAGAGGGAGTAACTTATAAACCACACAGGGGAGGTAAACCACCCTACCCCTGTAATAGCGTGCAAATCACACTTAAAAAATTAGGTGTGACAAGCTCATATCTAGTGGTGTTGGTGGTGTGATTTAAACTTGAAACCTTTGACCTCAAAATAACACTACTCCACCATTAGGCCATCCGGACATTATTAGTTGGTTATTTTGTATGAGAATCTGAGATAGTGAGATAGGGTTGAAGCCTAATTAATATGATTACCCACAAACTGATGCGTGATGGGTAACAAAATTTTATTGCACAAGACATACTCTTTTTTGTGTAACTTGTTCGGCCTCTTGCTCTATCCATTCAAGCTGTTTCAAATTAATTTGTGCTAACATCAGTTTTTTTTTAATTTTTTGAAATTTTGGATCCAATTAACAAACACTTTACTATTTGCATCACAGCTTGTGAGCTAAAAATATAAAATCATAATTATAATTTATGAATATGAATCGCTCGAGGAATGTAAAATAATTATTTTATAATAGACTATCTAAGCTTGCTAAGTTTTAGCCATAGTAGCCTAGCTGCCATGACTTGTGACTCTTGAATCTAGCTTTTTTGCTCTTTGTTTTCTCAAATGGTTCCAAATATCCCAAGTCCTTATAATTATGAAAGATATTTTACATTTCTATATTGGTTTTTATATAACTTTTTCTCCACTGTTGTCTTAATTTTAAGAAAATATCCACCGAAAATAGACTAGCTCCTAATTTTCTCAAAGATATTATTTTGTCCTTACTTGTCGTCCGCTTCCATTTAAAACGTTGGCTTTAACAAACTATTTCAATTATCATTCTCTCACATTTATTTATTTATTATGATCTAAATAACTAAAACGCGCGCCACGCGCCTCCATCCGCGAGTGGCCAATCATATCCAATCCCCTTTCTGACAATTATGAAACATCGTTGCCCCGACTTTGCAGGTAAAACTACAACTACTTGTGCAAGTGGAACTCAACTCTCTACACAACTTCTCTCTCTTCGCTCTTGAGATCCAAATCCAATCCAATTCCATCATTCTCCTCCACCGCCACCGCCGCCGCCGCCGTGTCGTTAAGGTAATCAGATGTCACATCAAGAAACGTCGCAGCCATTCCGGTGGCACTACGCCGAATTCGACGACAGCAACTTCCAAATTCGCGGCCGCACTCTGTTTTTCATCGTTGTCCTGTTCTCCGTCATCTTGCTGGTGGCGCTTCTCTTCCTCTACGCGAGGTGGGTCTGCCGCTTCGACCCGCCTCCGCCGCGCATCGCCACCTCCTCATCGGCCCAGCTGGCCCACTCGCCGCGGCAGGGACTCGATGCTGCTTCCATCAACAGCCTGCCCATCGTGCTGCACAAGAACTCGATCGCCGGAGCCGGAGATTTTAGCGATGCCGAGTGCTGCATATGCCTAGGAATATTCTGCGACGGCGACAATGTCAAGGTGCTGCCGCTCTGCCAGCATTGCTTTCACTCCGAATGTGTGGATAAGTGGCTCACCACTCAGTCGAGTTGCCCTCTCTGCCGTGCTTCCCTCCTAGTCGACTCACCTGTTTAACTCGGCCGACTTCTCTTTTTCTTTTCATATTCACACTCTTTCTTCCTTTTTTTTTTGGATGACCAGGGTAATGGCAGCCGCTCATTGAAATTGCGCCGCCGCTCATGTGTAATAGTAATAGTAATAATAATAATATTCAAACCACACGAGATGTAAATTATATTTGAAAAGTATAAACTATACGACATGTTCGATCGGATGCTAGTGAAATTCGAAGTTGAGATATTTTAGTTACAAACACTGCAATTGACCGGATAATGCATCAAGTAGTTCCAACTCTTCTTTAACTCCCTGAAAATGGGGATATGCTGTTTGGATGTGCAGATTGTTGGGATGTTTTTTTTCTTCGCATAAGAGAAAAGGAGAATCTTAGCTGGAATATTGTAAGTTTTTTTTTTTTAATATTAATTACACTTCTTTTTATGTTCTTACTTTTGGATAATTAATCATTGTTCAAATTACTTGAGCCAAATAATGTTAGGTAAAAACTTCTTTCATCTCTTGATCACATGATTCGTCCTGCCGTTAAATCGGTCACAACTAATTACAAAACTTCATTTCTTTCTCGAGAGGTTGGTTACGTATTGATATTTATTTATACCTAAATATGAAATACGTGTTTATTTTCAAATTATATTTTTCAGAAACTTTAAATAGATGTTTTTGAGGCAACATTATCGTGGTATTGCTAAGAATTATATACAATGGATTGATAATTGAGAATTGATTTATTAAATTGTAAATCTAGTAAAAGTATCTCTATTTATCTCCATGCATATTAGCACTGGGCACAAATAGGGGGAAGTTGCACATTACTTTTTCAATTCTGTAAAGTTTTTACCTATTAAAATATTCAAATTTCGCACTTTTTTATTCCAAGCTGGACCTGGTGGAATTTAGTTAGTAACTTGTGGGTATGTCGAAAAAAAAAATACGATGGAATAAAGCCTAAATAAAAATTATAAAATTAGACTAATTAAATTAAAAGAAATTGAAATTAAAGAAAAAAAATTAATGAAAGTCTAATAAAAATAAAAATGAAACAAATGGACTAAATGATTTTATTTAATATATATGTTGGCCATTAGCGAAAGCCAGCGGTGAAACTCAAATAGAGTATTGTACTATCGTAAAACTATCTATATATACGTATTAAGTGATGGCTAAATCAAGAAAATTGTATTGTTTCCGTTTCATAAGTATTTTTGAAATAAGGCATTTGAATTTATTCAATCAGTCATGTAAATTAAGGATACATGTCGAATTTTTAATTTAATCCTACCATCCACGACCGCTACTAATGTATTTTGATCTGAATAGCTCGACATATTAAGAAAATAGTTAGAAACAGCGTCGTTTTTTGTGCAACATGTGATGTGCTGTTGAGTCATTTTTTATTTTTTCCCACGTCAACTTCTAGCACGGGCTAATAAACTTTTTAGAGCCAAAAAAAATCATCCTAAGTTAGTTTTAAATATTTTTAGGAAAAATTACTATTTAATTCTCAATATTGAGTGTTTTAATAAAAATAACCAAACGTTTAAATAATTACAAAATAATTCACAATCTTTCTCCGTTTTCACAAAAATGTCCCGGATATATTTTTCCGATTATTGAGATGTTGATAGTTTTAAAGATGTTTGTTTGTCTTTGAAATAAAAGTGGACTATGTGTTTGTCCTTTTGTTTCAAGTCATCTCCAACAGTCTGCACTATAAAACAACATCACTGAATCACTATCACTAAAATGCAGCAGATTCTCAATTTCATCTCCAATAGTTTACACTATAATTCTACACCAAAAGAGAACATTCCAGAATATTCCTTTTATTTCATTTACAATTATTATTTTATAATTGATACCATATAATGATTTATGAAATTTCATTTAATGAATGTCTATATTTAAATTCAAATTTTCATAATATTTATGAAAATATTTTTTTAACAAATATATTTGAATTAATATAAAATTAAAATACGATTCATTAAAATATTCCCGATCTTGGAGGGAGCGAAAGTGGCTTTTCAGATTATTAGGAAAATATTTGTATCTTTTTATTTTATTTTATGCGTATTTTTTTTAATGTACTTTTATCTATTTTAGTATTTTTATGTATTATTAAGAAAATATTTGTATCGTTTTATTTTATTTTATGTGAAATTTTATTTCATATACTTTTATCTATTTTACTATTTTTATGTATTATTAGGAAAATATTTGTATCTTTTTATTTTATTTTATGTATAATTTAATTTCATGTACAGATGTACCTTTATCTATTTTAGTATTTTTATGTAGTTTTATTATTGGTGTGATTTTATTTATTTTAGTATTTTTTATTGTTGGTATAATTTTTATCTAATTTAATTTTATGTATCAACATTTGTATTTAATTAAATTTATCATATATAATAAATTTTAATATTAATTATTACAATATATTATTTAAAATAAATACAAATAACATACACAAAATACAAAATAAAATAATAAACAAAACATAACATTAAAAAAAAAAATAGGATGCCGCTCGAGGAGAGAGAGACATTATATATACCGTCCCTTTCTCCAATCCCCTATTTTACCGTCGTAGATGCCTCCTCCCTTGGAGAAGAATTGTGCAGCAATTTAGTGTTTTGGCGTCTCTAAAAATGTTGAATGATTCTAAGACATGCACTACCAGAAATTCGCGGCGATTAGCGACTGATTTTAACGATTAAACGTATTCCATCGTAAATAACGATGGAACTACAACAAAACACAAACAAAACATAAAATGCATATTAACTAAAAATATAACAAATTTAACGACGGAATGGTAGGTCATTATATATTTTACATTGAATTTTACTATGTTTAAGACTGATATTTCTGTCATTATATTTATTGTAATTGCCTAACAGTATGTTAAATTGGGTGATAAAACAACAACATAATCATCCATCTTTATATTTATTACCGATTTGCAAAATGAATTTAGTATTTTAAAGACGGCGATTTCCGTCATTATATTTACCTCAAATCAATATCAATATATGAACATCTATGTATTATTCCTACAACAGATAATTCGTTGTTATATTTATAATCAATTCATTTAATAAATATAATATGTTGAAGACAGATTTTTCCGTCTTCATATGTATCTCAAATTCTCAATTGAATATATCAAATTAATCTTTGTGAAGTAATATAATAATGGAAATATCCGTCTTTATAATTATTTCAAACATTGGAAATGATTTTAATATGTTAAAGACGAATGTTTCTGTCTTTATCTTTATATATATATATAATTTAATATCAATAATAGGATTATGACAGAAAATTATGTCGTCGTTGTATTTATTATCAGTTTGCAAAATCAGTTCAATATCATAGAGACAAAATTTTCAGTCTTTATATTATTTATTTGTGATTTTGTTGAATTGTGATCAAGAGGAAGCATGCAATGTGTATCAACGTAAATAAGAGCCATGCATGCAGATGAAGAGGTTTAAAGCTTGAAGAATGAGGTGCCACGTGGAGCATGCTGAATAAGAGTTGCATGGACCACAACATGAAGAAATCATAGCCGTAGATGTTGATCTCACGCAGATCGCAGTTCTTAGCCGTAGATTAGTTAGTTGGCTTGGTTATCAAGTATCTGTCTTAGTATAAATAAGAAATAGCATAGTGTTTGTAAACTGTTTTTTTTATAATAATCTGTGAACATTCTCTTTGAAATACAGTTGTTGATCTTATATGAATTTTTCCTACTATTTCATCATGGTATATAGAGCTAGATTGTGAGGATTTCACACCTATCTTGCGATCGAACACAGATCTGATAACACGCAGTTGATTTCATCTATTTTTGCGAAATCAAAATGACAAAGAAAAACCAAAATTTTTCATGGAAAGTTGAGTGAGATGAGGAATTGGGTTTAACGGTGAATGGAGGACCGAATGCTGCACCAGAATCAAACACTACACGAGATGCAAGGAGGAACTCCTCTCATGAAGATGATATTCTGATCACACCATATAATGCAAAGGTTCATGGTGGCAGAAATGATGCTTTATCAGTAGGCTACAATCAACCTGAGGTTAGCACTAGCAATCGATTACTTACTAATGATGTGTTATATATAAACCCTAGTGAACACTCAGGCATGGCTTTAACAGATGATATATTTGATGGTAAAAGCTTCCATAACTGGTGTAGGGCCATAAAAAGAGGGCTAATTTCTAGGGATAAGCTAAGCATGATAGATGGTAGCCTACAGAAACCTACACTAGGATCAATCGACTACATGCAGTGGATGCGGGTTGATTACTTGATATTCAACTGGATAAGTAATTCTATGACTAAGGAGATTTCCATGGGGTTTCAGAACTTAGAAACTTCAAAGGAACTTTGGGATGAATTGCAAAAGCGCTTTAGGAAGAAAAACGGGCCTAAAATCTATAAACTAAGAAAGGAGATTGCCATTTACTCTCAACAAAGTCAATCTGTTATGGTTTACTTCAACAACCTTAATAGATTATGGGATGATCTATCTTTACTTAAAACTGCTAGAATATATGAAGAGGCAGTACTCTTTGGGCTCATTTGATTGGGAAGGCTAAGCTCAATGAACATATTGTATTAAATAATGTGCTCTATGCACCAGAATTTATCCACATCTTGTTGTCTATGGGGCAGCTAGCTAGGGAGATTGATGGAAAAGTGCACTTTTTACCTTCCTATTGTATGGTGGAACACAAGAATACTTCTAAAATATTAGGAATCTGCAGAATGAAGAGATCTCTTTATGTTTTCCCCAATGCTCCACAACATAAGTTGTTGGCTTGTGGAGTGCAGAATGTACCTTCTTTGATGGATTTACATAGGTTGCTTGGTCATCCTTCCACTACTACTATGCAGCATTTACCAGTACAGCTTAAGAGAGCTAGAACAGATGATTCTCTAGCATTGGACAAATCTGCCATGAATCTAAACAATAGAGAAGACATTTTCCCTTACTCCACCGTAGGACCCCTACATTGTTTGCTTTAGTTCATCTTGATATTTGTGGGCCTTGCAGAAAACCCAGCATTTCCAATATATATTTCTTCTTGACAGTGGTGGAGGATCACTCTAAGAGTACCTGGACTTTCTTACTAAAACAAAAATTCTCAGGTCTGGAATGTGTTCAAAAACTTCATCATTATGGTGAAGACTCAATTTAATGTTTGTATCAAATCAATTCGAACTGATAATGGAAGTGAATTCATCAATTCACAGATGTATCAGTTGCTGGCAGAACATGGAATTCTTCACCAGAGAAGTTGCCCTTACTCTCCTCAGCAAAATGACATTGTAGAAATGAAGCATAGACATCTTCTACAAGTAGCTAGAGCTTTGATGTTTCAAAGCAAATTACCAGCTAATTTTTGGAGTTATTCCATTTTGCATTCTACATGGATCATTAATAGGCTACACTCTGGTGTTCTAGACTAGAAAACTCCTTTTGAGGTGTTGTTTAACAACATACCTGATTATAATAATCTATAACCTTTTGGTTGTTTGGTATACAAGGTTAATGTTCAGCCTTGCAAATCTAAATTTGGTATGAGGAGTACACAGTGTGTTTATTTGGGAATAGCTCCTCATAACAAAGGATTCTTATTGTATGATTTGGTTTCTAAGCAAGTTTGTTTCAGTAAGGATGTTAAATTCTGCTCTACTATATTTCCTTTGCAGAGTACTGCACCTCTTATTCTACCATTTCATTTGTTTGATGCTAATGAGATTGCTCTCAATTATGTTAACAACACTAGGTTTGATTCTCAGGATGTTCTTCCAGAAGTTATATCTGTTCCAAGGGAGTCAATAGAGATTGCTGCTATACAGCAATAGAATGACAAAGGGTCTGATACTAAGGAACTGACATCTCCTATTGACTCCAATATATAGCTGCTCAGGAAGAGCACTAGATAGAAAAAGCTACCTTGCTATCTTAAGGATTATGTCTGTCACACAGATGCAAAGAAAGGGGTGACACCAGCTACATTTCCCTATATAGTTTCACCACATTTATATGCCACTTATACTGCATTCTTTCTAAATGTGCAGTCTCTAAAGGAGCCTACAAGCTATAAAGAAGCTTGTCAATACCAAGAATGGATGGAAGCAATGAATAAATAGCTTATAGCACTAGAGGAAAACAAAACATAGGACATTGTGCCTCTACCTGAAGGAAAACATGTTATAGGATCAAAGTGGGTCTATAAGATCAAGCTAGCCTCTAATGGTACAGTTGAGAGATACAAGGCTAGATTGGTTGCCAAGGGTTATAACCAAGAATATGGGATAGATTACAATGAGGTATTCTCTCATGTGGCTAAGTTAGTCACTGTGAGGTTATTCTTTGCCATAGCAGCCCAATGTTCTTGGTGTATACATTAGATAGATATGAATAATGTTTTTCTGCATGGCTTCCTAACTTATGAGATATATATGACATTACCACAGGACTATACCAAAAGCAGACAAGGAGATGTTTGCAGATTGAAGAAAATTTTATATGGACTAAAACAAGCTTCAAGAGAATGGGACAATGAGTTTAGCAAATTCTTGCTGAACCTGGACTTCAAGAAATCAGAGAATGACAACTGTCTATTTACAAAGGGTTCAGGTGATCACTTTATAGCCCTACTGGTTTATGTTGATGATATTTTATTATTAAGTCCCACACTTGATGCTATCACTTCCATAAAACAATCACTGCACCAGAAGTTTACTATTAAAGATCTTGGTGAAGCAGCTTATTTCCTAGGAATCGAAATTGCTAGGTCTCAATCATGCATCTTTCTTTGTCAAAGAAAGTATGTCTTGGATCTGTTAAATACAACAGGTTTAATGGGTTGTAAACCTGTGTCAACACCACTCCTACTTGGTCTGTCTCTTTCTCATCATATTGGGGAGTTACTACCTAATCCAGATTCATATAGGAAGATCATTGAAAAGCTCTTATATCTGAATTTAACTAGGCCAGACTTATCTTTTGGAGTTTAACAGCTTAGTCAATTCGTGAGTAGACCAACTAAGCCACACTTGGAAGCTGCAATGCATATTCTGAGGTATATTAAGGGAACACCTTCTATAGGATTGTTCTACTGAAGTTCTAGTGCATTTCATTTGGAAGTATACTGTGATGCTAACTAGGGAGCATGCCCAGACACTAGAAAATCCTTGTCAGGGTATTGTATATCTTTGGGGGCTGTCTAGTATCATGGAAGTGCAAGAAACAAACAACAGTATCACCATCCACCGCATAAGCAGAATATAGAAGTCTCAGTTGTACAGTTAATGAGCTGCTGTGGTTATCTTTCATGCTTCAAGATTTGAGAATTGAAGTGCCTAGACCTATCAAATTATTTTTTGATAATAAAGCAGCTATCTAAATCACTTAGAATCAGGTTTACCACGAAAGAACTAAGCATCTTGATTTAGATTGCCATTTTGCGAGACTGCAATATAGGTAAGGGTTTGTGGTTCCCATACATGTTCCTACCAAGCTACAATTAGTCGACTTGTTTACCAAATCTCTCGTAGGTCTACAATTTCAGAATCTCCTTTCCAAACTCTCCCTTGGTGATATACATAGGGTTGAGTTTGCGGGGAGATGATGAATTGGAATCAAGAAGAAGTATGCAATGTGTATCAACGTAAAGAAGAGCCATGCATGCAAATGAAGAGGTTTAAAGCTTGAAGAATGAGGTGCCACATAGAGCATGCTGAATAAGAGCTGCATAGACCACAACATGAAGAAATCATAGTCGTAGAAGTTGATCTCATGTGGATCGCAGTTCTTAGCCGTAGATTAGTTACTTGGCTTGGTTATCAAGCATCTGTCTTAGTATAAATAAGAAATAGCACAGTGTTTGTAAACTGATTTTTTTTATAATAATCTGTGAACATTCTCTTTGAAATACAGTTGTTGATCTTATATGAATTTTTCCTACTATTTCATCAGATTTCATTGTCATGTTTATTATCATTATGTGAAAGACATTATGTTTTGATTCTACTGAACATCAACCAAAATTAAAATGATTTTATATGTTGTAGGTGTCGTATGGAACGTGTGTGAGCTTTTCATACTAGTAGTGCATTTTCAATGATTTAACCATTAATATGATTTGAAACCTTCTCTGGACTAGGGAATTGAAATATGTTGCTCAATGCAGAAAGGGATAGGAACCACATTTAGCATACAACCTTAAAGCACGCATGTGCCCGACTCCAAACTCATTTAGTTGTGTGGCCTTAGTTATTTGTATGAAAAAACATATCCAGTTCTTTGTTCAAGAAGTGCAGGAAACTGTATCTTCACATATGTGAAGTCACATATGCCTAACAACACTATTTTGCAGAAGGAGTTCACTTGGAATCCTGAGATTGAGGGGTTAGTATACAATCTGTGGGAAAAGAAAATTGTCGTTCGTTATAAAGATTTAATACACAAATTTAAGTTTAAAAGATATAAAGGAAAACCCAATTACATCCTAGCAGAGGCATGGCCAGTTTGGTTGGAATATTGGCAGCAACCAGATGTCAAGAAAAAATATGATTAGGCACAAAAAAAATTGACTTAGTGAGCGTAACAGTCTTGGTATCTCTAAACATAGATGGGGATCAAGATGTGCTAAGGAACATGCTCTTGGAATGATAATTATTATGTATTTTTTTAATATGTAACACCAACTGTTACATTATACCAATGAAATTCTTTTATTGTCTAGGCTAAAGAAGAAAATATGGACATCGATGAAATCAATGATTGGGACATCTTTCTGAAATTGCATGACCTTAAAGGAGATGGCTCATTTCTTGATGAAAAATCCAAACATACAGTTGTAAGTATATATACATAGATATACATATATATATATATATTAATAACTAACCATTTTAATTTTATCTTTGTATATCATTTTAAAATCTAATTTTATCATTTTAGAGATAGGTACCATATATGAGCAGAAGAGAAGAATAGCAAAAGTCAGTCCGTTGACATGACTTTAATCTTGCTTGAAGTTGTAGGAGGGCTTTCTAGAAAAAATCGCATATATGGTGTAGGTAATAGATCTGAGGCATATGTTTCGGCTTCTAAAAGTTCAAGTGCTACATTCTCTCTTTACAATGAACGGCTAAAAAAACAAATGAGAGATGAGATGGAGGCTGAGATTGAAGCTTGATTGGAGGCTCTGGTGGAGGAACAAGTAGAGGCTCAGGTGGAGGCTCGAATAGCGACCTTACATGCCCAAATGGATGAACAAATGGAGAGTCGCATGCAATCGCAAATGCAAAGAATAATGGAGATGATGAGCCAAAGATCTTTAGGTCCTTCATAGCTTCCACCTGAGTAAGGTTGCTAGATTTTCATAGATTTGTGATTTAACTTGAATACTTTATGGTCTAATTAATAACTATTTTTTAATAGACAAATGAATTTCCTTGAATGTGGAGATGACACGTCTGAACCTAATTGAAAATATAGAAGAGAGCAGATCGAGCCAAAAAATAAATCTACAGAGAAGCTTTTGAAATCTACAAGACTAGTGTTGCTCATTTTGTGGTTAAAGAATCTAATTGTCATAATCATGCAAATTTTAATAATTAATGTTTTTACAATTAAATTTGCATATAATTAAGTTTCTATAGTTGATCATAGAAACCATTAATAATATTTAGCAAATTAGAAAATCTCAGATATTATATATGGTAATAATTCATATTCATTGCATATGGTTATTAATCCAGTTAAATATTGCACTATAATTGTTATACATTTTAAAATTTAAACATTAATAAGTTTTGTGGATATATACATATATAATATAGATTGTGTATATCATGAATTATATATTTATATATATATATATATCCATATTTTATACTTTTTAATGTAACATTAGGTACACATGTAATATGCAATTATTAGTCTATATATTTACCTTACTATTAATTCATTAATTAACCAATGCAAATAAATTCAATCAGTGTGTTTAATTTGGCACCTATTACCAATTGTCGTTAATTATGTAGATTATATAAATTATAAATTGTGTTGATTTTGTGTTAACCGTGTTTTTACTCCACTAATCATGTGTGTGTGTATTTTGGTGGAGTGTTCTTTGCTTGCGGATTTGTGAATGCTAATGATCATGTTACTTAGTGGCAGATTCGTGAAGCAAGGGCTCTCTATGCCGCTGAAGTTTGATTCAACTCAATAAACTTTGGATGGGTTTGATGATGCATCAAAATATTCATATAATTTTTTTTTGTAAATTTTTATATATTTCGTTTGACTAACTAACTAATATTTCTGATACAAAATGAAAATCAAAATTCAAACAAGAAAGATAAACTTCGAATGCGAAACAAGAGATTTTAGTTGAGACAGTTTATAAAAGGAATGGCAGAGAAGGATTCATGTAACACTGAGGCTAAAAATGTTCGAGTGGTGGAAAAATCATGAGAAGAAAAAAAGATGAAACCCTATATTCATTGAGGATCGAAGTAATCACATACTGGACTTCTTATGAAATTGTCCCAATTTTATGGAATTTTATATTCCCATTGAAATTCATGTACTCGACCACATTTTTTTATTGTAGCTGGAATTTTTAGCCTTTTTAATCAAATAAAAAATATTTATTTTAATATTTAATATTTTTATTGGATGACTATCTTTAATTCCAATATAATTATGTAAAAAAACTTGATTTGTTTCGTATATATAATTAAACATTAAAAATCTTTTATTTCTTATAATAATATGAACTAATAATTGATTGTTTAATATTTAGCCTATTGGATGTTTTTCGTTATTTAGTAATATATCCAATAACTAAATGATACACCCCCCCTCCCAATTATATTGTATTAGTACCGATTTATGATATTTAATATAAATAGTTCATGTACATATAGTATATTACTCATTTTAGGACATTATTTTTGTGGTAAAAGAACAATTCTTTCAATGTTGATTATAATGATTATTTGTACAGTAAGAAAAATGATTAAAGAAAAAGATTTACTAAGAAAAAATAAGGGTTAATTGCACCTAAAATCACAACTTTTTATGTTTTGCACTACAAGAAAATGCTAAACTGGGGACGGAAAATTCCGTCGCCCGAGGCCTGATTTCCGTCGCCAACTTAACGGGCGACGGAATGGCGATGGAAAACGTCCGTCTCCCAATTCTAGTCGCTAAAAAAGAAGGTGATGGAAAAATTCCGTTGTGAAAAAGAGTAACGGAAAATTCCATCGCCATATTCTGTCGTGTGAGGAAAAAAAAAAAAAAAACGAGCGCATACGTATGCGCAAAGAGCCTAGCGGACAAAATCCTGCGCCTCCAAGATTTGAACCCAAGCCTCCAAGATGGCAAGCCCCTGAAACCATGTAGGCTAGTGAGTGTTTATGTTATAATTCAGAAATAATATAACACACACACACACACACAAAATCTATTTTGATTGATTTTTAATTTCTAAATTAAATAATTATAATATTCTTTATTTATTTAAATATCTGTTATAATTTTTAATATTATATGTTTATTATAAAATATAATTATATTACATAATTTATTTAATACTAGATTGTTTTAATTAATATTCTCAAATATTATTTAAAAATATTAAAAATAATATAAAATATTAAGAAATTAAAGGAAATAAAAAAATGAAAATGTAAAATAAATAAAAAATTAATATATTGAAAAGATTAATTTCAAATTCGTAATTAATTATTAATAATAAAATAAAAAATATAAATTATTATAAAATATTGTTATTTTCTATCTATCATTTATTTTTTAATTAATCACTATTTAATATTAGATTATTTTAGCTAATTTTCTCAAATATTATATATTTATAACATATACAAAAAGAAAATTAAAAGGATTAAATAAATGACTTAATATAATTATATTTTAAAATATTATAGTATTATAAAATATTAAAATAAAAAATTTAAAAAACTTAAAATAAAAATAAAAAAATAATATAAAATATTAAATAAAAAAATCTAAAAAATGTAAGATAAAATATTAAAAATATTAATTTTGAATTCGTAATTAGTAGTAATTGAATAATAATTTTTTTTAAATAATAAAAAAATTTAAAAATTTAAAAAAAATAGAAAAATTAAAAAAATCAAATTTAATTTTAGCTACAGATATATTCCGTAGCTAATTCCGTTGCTAAAATAAAAAAATAAAAAATAAAAAAAAATTAACGACTGATTTTTCTGTCGCTATTTCCGTCGTTAAATTTAAAAAATAAAATTCTAACATTAAATTATGACGTGTAACGATGGATTATTCCGTCTCGCTAAGTTAGTGACGGATGTTCCGTAGTAATTTTCATCGCTAATTTAACCCGTTGCCGTTCCATCGCTAATTCCGTCGTCCGTGTTGACCGAGTACATTCCGTCACCATTTCCGTTGCTAAATTGATATTTTCTTGTAGTGTTGGTTTTAGACATGACTTAACTAATAGCGAACTTTACATATTTTGGCAATTAAAATATTAGTGACTATTCTGATGAATTAAAATTAATGTAACATTAAACATTATATGATGTATATATTGCACATAAACCACTAAAATGACAATATTTAATGTGCTAAGTACATATGTGTAAAATTCATCGTTTAATTCGATATTAATGCATCCAAAAAGGCCATACTGTTATGATTGCAAAAATATGTAAATTTTTTGTGTTAGTTATAATATTTAAAAGCTATGTATACAAAAATTGGTAGAAAGTTATGATTTAAGGTGAAATTAACCAAAAAATAATTATGTACAATAAACGTGAATAAAATGAATTATTAATACACACATTAATTTAAAATATAATTTGTGTAATAAAAAAATTATACCTTTTTGTATCGTACTATTTTTAAAAATACACACACATATAAGTCAACTATATATTCAAACAGAGATGTCCCTATTTAAAAGGGAAAGTTCTCAAGGTCGAGACAACCGTAACCTTCCCCTAACTAAAAAAATCTATATAAAAATCAAATGAGATATATCTGCTAATAAAAAATGAACTACGAATTTAAAATGTATACATAATCAAACGAGAAATTAATGCTTAAAAAATGGACGATGAAGTTAATATTGATGGTTTTTTATGTTATTATTTGATAGTTCTCTTGTGTTATTATTTAATCAAATTTATAAATTTTAAAATTATTAAAAGTATTTTATTTGAATTTAAAATGGTTCCGTGCATTGAACGGAAGAAATGCTAGTTTATTAACAATAGATATTTTCATAGTAACAATTAAAATAAATAAAAAAATTATTACAAGGTAAATAATCCTTAAAAATTATAACGATGAAAATTCAGTCTTTAGAATTAAAATAATCTGCAAAATGTTAACAACAGAATTGTCCGTCTTTAAAATCGATCGAATTAAAGTGGAATCCCAAAAAGTTAACGACGGAATGATCCGTCGTTAGAATAAGAATAATATATATATATATATATCCGTTGTTAAAATTGAAATAAAATAAATATAACAATTGATAATTTCGTTGTTATATAACGAGTACAATTTTCTGTCTTTAATATTTGCTGACGCTCCATATAAAAACAGAATGTGTAAAAAAAAATTCCGTTGTGAATATAATCTGTCTTTATATTTAATTTGCGACGGAATATGAATATTTAAAGACAAAATTTTCCGTCATTATTTTGCGAAATTCTTGTAGTGATAGGAGCAATGTATCTATCAAATTATCATCATGACAATTGCCGAAAAAATCTAAAGGGGTATTTTTGTTAAAATGAAGAAAGATTGAGAACTATTTTGTAATTATTTAAACATTGGGTTATCTTTATTAAAACACCCAAATATTGAGAATTAAATTATAATTTATTCTTTTTTTTATATAGCTAGGTTAGGTATTTTAATGTAAATTCATGTAGGTGATATTATTGTTTTAAAGGGAGACGTTTGTGATATATTTACCAGTAAATTAAGGTACTTATTTTTGTTCAAACCATAAGTACGTACATGTCTAGTTATGGGTAAATCTAAGGGGTTAATTATTGAAATAATACAATTATATAATTTAATTAATTTGCAATTTTTTAATACAATTTTTCAATTTTGTTTTTTTCAAAACAATCACAAACCTACACTTTTTTCATTAAAATACATAAACTATTTAAACATTAATCAAATGTAATAACGAATGCATTTTTCAACCAAAACTTATCTTATGCTTTTGCTGAATACTTGGGATCTCCTTTTTTTGATGTCGAGGGTAACCCGCAGCTGCTGTCGTGGTGTACACTGGGTAAATTCTGAGATAAACCACACTTGACATGCCAGATGTGACAGGTTCACACCTAATGGTGTTGGTGATGGGTCGAATTTGAGACCTTTGGCCTCAAGATAACACCACGTAAACCACACTTGGCAAGTCAGGTGTGACAGGCTCACACCTAGTGGTGTTGGTGGTGGGTCGAACTTGAGACCTTTGGCCTCAAGAAACACCACTCCACCACTAGGCCATCCCAAGGGGATACTTGAGACCTTCTTCTCTACATGATCTTGTGTTGTAACCAAATTGACCACATATGTGACACAATATCTTTATTACTCTAACTTTTTGCCACCTTTTTAGATCTGATTTTGGCTGGAAAATGTATTCGATGTTAGATTTGATTAGTTTTTTAAATAGTTTAGGTATTTAATATTGACAAAAAAATAAGTTTTTGATAGATTTAAAACTGAAAAAGGAAAATACTTACGGATATAAACAATCATTTATCCATTGTAAAACATTTTACATCATCATTAAATAAAATCACTCGCTTATTCAAAATTCCTATATGGAGTTCATTATATTATCAGGCATATTATATATTTACATTTCGAAAACAAAAATATAATATGATTGAAAATAAAAGATGAACACATTTTTTATTATTTTTTAAATCATAAATATATTTATTATAAAGATGAGAAATGGGTGCGAATCGAGGCAAAATATTTCTGGTTTGGGTTGGAACCCTTTCTTCTTCTTGCTTTTTTTTTTCTTTTCCTTTTCCTTTTTTTGGTTGATGTGTATGCTTTTCACCTACTCATTTTAGTGATAATAACTTATGCATGTGCCTAATAAGCTAGATTTATCCATTTTTATTTGTGTTATCTACTTTTTGCCTAACTTGTTGACTGTAAAATGCACTCATTCATGATTGAAGATTGTAACTGTGATTAGATATTACTTTGTAGTTATTCTTTTACAGCTTGTTAAAGCGCTTCTCTTTTGCCTTAAATAATGTATTATATAAAATTAAATGATAATCTCATGACGAAAGGTCATATTGTACGTTTTGCACACGGTACAAAACTCTAATATAAATATATAATATACACACATATATATATGGCTTGAATTGTATTATTGCATCCATGAAAGAACATAAAGTACTACGTTAAATTTAAAAGGAAACCTTAAGAGTAACAAAAATTCAAGCAAAAGCTTACAAATTAAATTCGAGTTTTCAAAAAGTTAAAGCCTAATGCTAATGCCTTATTATAAGTGAAATAAACTAAATGTGATATTCTTTATTAATAAATAGTTAAATACAAGATCACGCATTTCGAATTGTGCATTCAATGCAAAACGGTAACCAATACTATTGATATATATTTTAGGGTTAATTGCTAAAAAGACACCACATGAGAATACATTTATAATTTAAATATAATTTTTAAAATATTGTAATAATGACAAAATATTTTAATTTTTAGCAAAAAAAACATCCCTTAAAAATTTCAACGACTGAAAAACTAAAGTTGCACATTAAAATTCCCTCACATTTGACACCCCAAAAGCTGAATTAATATATACATGCCAAAAAAATATTGACATGTCATAATATGATCGTTGAAAAAATTTGGATTGTTGAATAAAAAATTGAGTTATTATTACAACGTTGTAAAAATCATATATAGATTAAAAATTTATTCATAAATGGTGAATTATGTGGGAATTAACTCCATATTTCCATAATATAGCATCTAAAGTCACGTATGTAATGGTCCCGGTGGGGATGGCCTAGTGGTGGAGTGAGATTGCTTGGAGACCAAAGGTCACGGGTTCGAATCTCCTCAATACCACAGGTCGGGTGTGTGAGTGTAAAAAAAAAAAAAAAGTCACGTATGTAATGGACTAAAACGTGTGTTTGTTTATTTGGATTTTTGTTAAGTTGTTTCTTTGGAATTAAGAAAATGGCAACCTGTCATTTTACACTTTTTCGATCTCTTTATTTTTGATGAATGTCAAGAAATAAAACTGCTACTTTTTACTCTTTTATTTTGTTGCCCTTTCTAAAATCATCCATGTAAAGTTTGGTGTTCCCACACAATTAATAACTGTCTTATCATTATTCAAAGAAATTGTAAATTAACGTACAATTATTATTATCATTTACTAATAAATTAGGTCAGAAAGCGTTATTATGCAGATAGCATAAAAGCTTGCAGTACTGCAATACGAGTATACGGCCTTCATTAGACAGACCTAAAAAACTAATAAATTAATTAATGTAACAAATTAGTCCCAAGACTAAATTTTAGTCTGAAAGGAATTGGAGAACTTGAAAATATGTAATGAAATATAATGCAATATTAATGAAGTCATAATTTCTTCCCATATTCTAATGTCTATAACTGTTCAATGTTCCTTGTATGGGCATCATTTGATAATGTCTCAAAATGGGGAGTTTTGCAGTCAATTCTGAACCTCACAAATTCGGTTGGATTATATTCGGCAAAACACATCTTTAGATATTTGCACTTTAATTTTTTATTTTATTAAGTTTATGTACAATTTTTTTATTTGAGTAGATTTTTATATTTTTCTATTTGATCTCATCAAGTCCTTATTTAATGGATCTAGTGAATTCATTAATCTTTCCGTAATTAAAATTCCATTCTTATTTCACCAACATTCCTGTACATCTTATGCATGGGCCGGCCCATCAGACGACTCGACCCGACCCACACGCTCTGCCCAAAAAAAAAAAATTGGTAAAATGCAGTATCCATTTTTATACTAAAAAGTCATTTAACGTTCAAAAAGTATCAATTGTATCATTAATAAGTAACTGGTCTACAACTTATCTTTTATGAGTTTATGTAGTTCAAATTGTGATTTTTTCCATTCCAATTAATGTTTCGAGTTTGGGAGGGAGGGTTTAGGTTTTTCAGATTCATGGTTTTTAGGGTTTATAGTTTTTTTGTGATTTTTTTAGTATATTTTAGGGGTTTTTATTGTGTTTTGAGGGTTTATGTTTTTTTAATTACTATTTATATTTGTTTCAAAAAATTAAATTAATTGTCGAGCGCAATGCACGAGCCAACGCATTAGCGTTGGGTGAGTGCATTACTCGAGTCGCCGAATTAAAAAAAATCATTCACTTTAATTTTAGGGTCCATTAAATCAATTTTACGATATATATTTATATTATTTAAAAAAATTAAATTAATTCATTTCAATTTTTATGGTTCACTAAGGGCTTGTTTACTTTGGATGATAGGGATATCCCACTAATGCAAGGCTAAAATTATACAAAGTTTTGTTGAAATGAATGTGTATAACACAAACATTTACATATTTTTCCTTATGAATAAGGACTAATTGAAGGATTCATATCCTTTCATAACAAGTGGGTTATGAGTTATCCTTCATCTCCTTCATTTTATTCATATGTTTATATATTTTATCACACCATATATTTCATGTTTTGTAAATTTAACTTTAAATTCATGGGATATCACACCCAATCCCATCCACCGAAGTAAACGAGCCCTAATTGTATTTTAGGGTATACAATTTGGGAAAAAAAATCAAAAAATTTGAAAAAAAATCAAAAAAATAAAAATAATAATAATTCAGGCGCGTGTACGTCACGCGCCGTGCGTGGCCCGTGCGCATGAGGTACACGGGCCTAAAATAGGTTTTTTTTTTGAATTTTCGGCATTGGATCGAACCGGGTTAATGGACCGTCTGATGGACCGGCCCATCAGACTCCTGCACAGGAGAGTCCCTCTTCTCATTTAATTAGAATACCTAATCTTTAGATCAAACAAGAAATTAGTTTATTCAATTTCATCTTTGCCATGGGTCCATGGCTACTCAATTTGAAGGCATTCCAAATCAGGAAATTTTTAGTCACGTCATGAGGTACTATATCTTCTGTCATAATATCTTTATTGAGATATTTTCATGGGTCATAATAAATTTAGGCAATGTTTGGTATACTGGTACGGATATACCCACATTAATAAAATCTGGATTGCTTTGAAAGATAATTGCGTATTAACTATTTTAATTGTGTGTTTGGTTATTAAGATAAATATACTTGATTGTTTCACACATCTGTTTCGTACATTGTTTTATTTGGTAGACTGAGGGGGACTTGTCTAGAAACTGTAACTGAAGGGGGGGCGTCGGATATATTGTCCAGCCGAATCAGTAAATTACACCCCGGGCCTCGCGTTAAGACCGGGCCTCGGGTGAACAAGCAATTGCTACCAAACACACAGTTCTTGCTGAATACCTGTACAAATATGCTTTTATTCAGATTACCAAACATTGCCTTATCATGATACATGAAAGTGTCACAATAGAAATATTGTAAAAGACGAGGTAATACCCGTGGCTAAGAATATCCTCTCAAAATCATTGATGAAGCAAAAGAAAGGAGTCAACGAACAAACGTAGTCAATAATCAGTCAGATGTTATTAATTTTCGCAACGGGCAATATATCTGCGATTTATTGTAGAGCCATGATAATATTTTAGATTATATTTTAGTGGCTCTTATCTTAAACGAAAGCTTGGAAGCCCAAATTCATGTGCTTTTGATGTCACGGTCTAATGCAGGGGTGGGAAAAAATATCGTCATATTGAAATACCGTTTATATTATACTGAAAAATATCAAAAATATAAAAACTTATGGTATATTGATTTTTTAGTAAGATATGATATTAATCGAAATTTTACGGTACGACAAATGTATGAATTTTTAAAAATTAAAGTATATAATAAAAATTTAGTAAAATTTGATATTTAATCTAATTTAATAACTAAATTATAACTAAAAAATGAACAATTGAAATTAAATGCAATAAATCATAATATTCTTATATTCTTTTTAAATGTATAAAATAAAAGTTAAGATGAATAATCGTGAAAAATTAAAATAACATGAGATCTATAAACTTGAATTATGAGATATAAAATTATTCCAATTTAATTATATAACTTAGTAAGTTTCTATTGAAAGTAAATGTAATAAATAATAATATTTTATAACTTAGATAGAGTTGATCATAAATATTATATTTAATCGAATTTACTACCTAAATAATACCTATAAAATTTAAGTAATGTAATAAATAATAATATTTTATTCATTTTCAAGCTTTAAAATTAAAAGTTAAGATGAATAGTCGATTAAATAAAAAACAAAATGAGATATACTTCAATTATGAAATATTAGAATAATGCAATATAATAATATAATATTTAGTAAGTTTATCATAAAATGTATAGCTAATTTACTTCATTACCTAAATGATAATTGAAGAACAAAAAAAATTGACATGACAGGGTATGTATTATGTGTCATCCGAACTTAAGGCATACGTATGCTGAACTTAAGGTATACTGAACAAAAATATACTGAAAGTAAGATACTGTAGATAAGGTATGATAAAAAAATATAAGATATACCGTATCTTCCCACCTATTATCTAATGCTTCCACCTTTGGTCAAAAAACGTGAGTACATAGCTAGTTGTACATTTGTATCCAAGCATTTTCGTAAAACAGACCACTCCTGCGGGACAACGGTCAACAAAACAAAAATTCAAAAAAATATCACTTATAACCCTGAAAAAGGATTACATGTAATCTGAAAAGTATCAGTCGAGCGTAATGCATGAGCCGTCGAATAAAAAATATTAAGTTAACTCACTTTAATTTTAGAGTTCACTAATTTCATTTTATGATATATATTTATTTCGAAAAAACAGCGAGTGCGGTGCACGAGTATATATGTTAATGTTGGATGATTATGTCACGTTAGCCACCAATGATTTAATTTTAGGATTCAATAATTATATTTTAGATATATATTTTTGGGAATAAATTAAAAAATAAATAAAAAAATAAAAAATGGTACTGTAAAATTGGATGTAATAAATTGAACCGTAACTTATTTTATTTGATTTTTGATGACCAAGTTATTTAATTTTAGAGGAATTAAATAATATAGGATTGATCTATATTTGTAGTAGATAATCATATTATTTTTATTTTCTCAAATCCGATTTTCGGTGAGTGAGAAATTAATTATTAAAATTGGTCACATGATTGTGCATTTGGTGTGTGGGAAATTATGTGTAAGGCACATTTAATGATCTAATATTAAATTCTTAACCTAGTTAAGAAGTGTATTTAAGTGTTTTAACACTTAATTGTAATATCTAAAGTGCACAAGGATGTGCGCCATGAGCCCACACGCGCGCGCCCGCTTGTGCTGGTGCTTAGTCTCGTCCTCGGACTCAGACTCGGATCTTGGCAATTGGACTTTCAGTGTACATGGGCTACCAAGACTTGGCCGTTACAATTTTAGGGCTTAGAAACGGATGGATCGGTAATTGGGTCGGTGGGTTGGATTGTGACGGCTCCCATCTGGCCATGTTTGAATGTGGAGCATGTAACTCCTAAGAGAGTCAAGGATTTGCAGCTATCTTTGGCCGTGAGCACTAACCGGGGCGTATTTGTCCTTCAGAGAGAGGTCCCCGCAGCTCGGTTTATTTCCCGAAAAATGGCAGTTTTCATCGCTTTCCGATTACCAATTTATTTCATTTCAATTAAGTTTACTGTATTGCCTTCTACTCTTCTTCTCGTTTCCTGTATTCGAGAAGCATTGTAATACTGTTCAATAATCACAAAATAAATATCAAAACGCATCATTACCTTTGCTTTTGGATATGACGAGTTCATCATCTGCCCCTGCACCAACCAGGACCATTCCCCACGGCTAAGCTGAGAAGTCGGAGAAGTTCTCCGATCTGTATTTCAAGAGGTGGCAACATAAAAGATGACCTTCTATCTGACCATGCTAGGAGTTGCAGCCCATGTGAAAGAAGACACTCCAGTCATTGAAGAAAATGAGCTGAACGTCAACAAATGAACATCATATGACCAGTGACTCAATGGCTATTTTTTATGTAAAAATTACATTCTGAATGGTTTAGTTGATAGCATTTATTCTGTTTATGCAAATGTAAAGAGTGTAAAAGAATTGTGGGGGGCTTTAGAAAAGAAGAACAAAACGGAGGATGCCGGAACTAAAAATTTCGTGGTGGCAAAGTTCCTCAATTACAAAATGGTTAACACCCAGTCAGTAATAGATCAAGTGCGAGAGCTTTAGTTCATTGTGCACAACATTCATGCTGAAGGGATGGATCTTCCAGATGCCTTCACTGTTGCTGCAGTGATTGAGAAATTACCACCGTGCTGGAAGGACTTCATGAGCTATCTCAAACATAAACAAAAAGAGATGACTCTTGAAGACCTTGTGGTTAAGCTTCTTTTTGAGGCTGATAACCAAAAGGTAGATCTGAGACCACAAGTCCCGATTGAGGCCAAGGCTAACTTGATGGAGTGTGGTAGACCATCAAATAGCAACTAGAGGAAGTGTCCGAGTCAAGTTGACAAAGAGAAGAATCCAATGATGAAATTCAACGGTAACTGCTTCAATCGTGATAAGCCAGGACATATGTCCAACCATTGCACGGCTCCAAAGAAGAAGCGTACCAATTATGATATGCATGTAGTTGAACACAACAAAGATAAAGGTCATCAAGATGATTGGGATTACGATGACTTGGTTGCGGTTGTGTTTGAAGTCAACCATGTGGACAACCTGAGGGAATGGTTTGTCGACACCGAGGGCACTTGTCATGTCTGTTCCGACAAGGGCTCGTTTGCTATCTACACGAATGTTGAAGGTAGAAAGTTGCACATGGGTAACCAAACCTTGTCTGAAGTGGCTAGTATGGGCAACATGATCTTGAAGCTCACTTCAAGCCAGGTGCTCACTCTGAAGGATGTGCTGCATGTTCTAGACATCCGGAAAAATCTGGTCTCGATCTCACTATTGGTCAACCATGGGTTTAGACTAGTCTTTGAGTTGAGGCTATCTCGCCAATGGACTTTTCAAAATGAATACAATAGCTATGCACCGTGTTGCAAAAGAAAGTTCCAATAAAGTTGATTCTTCTGCTTACTTGCTTGTTGATTGCTCGGATTTATGGCACTGTAGATTAGGGCATGTTAATCTAAATATGATAAAATGTTCAGTACATTTAGATTTGTTAAAAGTGAACCAATTTAATACACACAAAAAAGTGTGAAGTTTGTATAGAATCTAAATTGGCTAAGTTACCGTTTCATTCGATAGAACAGAGCACTAAACTTCTAAACCTAATTCACATAGATATATGTGATTTAAAGTTTGTGCAAACTAGAGGCGGTAAAAAATACATTATTACTTTTATTGACAATCGCATAAAGTACTATTATCTTTATTTTTTGAGAAGTAAAGATGAGGCTATTGAAGTTTTTAAGAACTTAAAAATGAAGCTGAAAATCAACTAAGCGGTCGAATTAAAGCAATTCGAAGTGATAAAGGTAGAGAGCATGTTACCTCGTTTGAAGAGTTATACACAGAGGCGGGTATAATTTATCAAAATACGGCCCCATATTCACCACAATCTAATGGCGTTGTTGAACGCGAAAACCAGACTCTAAAGGAGATGATGAACGCCTTGTTGATAAATTCAGGATTTTCACAGAATTTGTGGGGGGAAGTTGTGTTAACAGCCAACTATATCATGAACAAGATTTCACTTAAAAGTAAAGATGTAATACCTTATGAGTTGTAGAAGGAACACACATCGTCTTATAAATACCTCAAAGTGTGGGGGTGTTTGGCAAAGGTTGAAGTGCTACTTCCGAAACAAGTTAAAATCGGCCCTAAAATGGTGAATTGCGTCTTTGTTGGGTATACACTTAATAGTAGTGCATATCGTTTTCTTAATCATAAATCGAAAAAGGGATAAGGTCCAATTTTGTCATTTAACTATACTCAAAATTTCAGTTTGGTCATGAAATAAAATTTCAGTCCAAATCAATCCCTTAACTTTTTAAAAGATATAAGGATGATCCCTCCGTTACTCCCTAAACTAATGTCCATTAACGTCCATGACTAACGATGTTAAACATCTTATTTTAGGTGAAAAAATCATAACCCACTTTTTTGGAGCAAACTATTTTCCCCATCGAAGAAATCGAAGAAAGATTTCATCGAAAGATAAAACAAGAAAAAGTAATCCAAAACTGAACATCATAGATTCATTTCTTCATTTGCATTCCTTATAGATTTAGTGAATTAAATTAAATTCCATAAAATTGGCTACAACCTCTTTTAAAAGCCCTACCGCCCGCTGCAGCTTCAAGGCGGTGATCCCACAACATCATTGTTATTTTTTGGAAGATCGTATCCCATTTGACAACAACAACGCCTCGGTTTCCACTGAATTTTCCAACAACAGAGATAACCATCTTTTTTTTGGAGCAATTCTTCTTCATCGCTAGATAAAGAAAAAAGTGCAAAGATCATTGAGATTGTTCATGGTAGTTGTAAATCATCATCTACATTCACATATCTGAAACCTGTTTCGATCAGTCCGATTTGAACCCGAAGCCCCACACCTGTTTTCCCAAATAGACATGTGTTTTCACCCACCGCTCGAACACCACCATCGAGAAACGCAACCACTGCATCTTGTCCACCAAAGCCCGGACCACTGTCATCACCTCTTATGGATTTGGGCATGGAGGATGTCACCGATGTGGAGTTGGTGGAGTCGTTGCAACTTGTGGGCTGGTTGAGGGTTCATTCTTGAAGAAGAGAAGGGGAAAGAGTTAGGCATTCGGTGATCATTTTGATTTTTAGTTCATGTATATACAAATTATGTTTTAATTCATGTGTGTGTAAAATGTGTGTGTTAGTGTGTGAAATGATCCAAAAATATATAATTTAATAGTTGTTATTAATGGAAGTTAACGGACTAACAGAAGGATCATCCTGATACTTTTAAAAAGTTGAGGGAACAATTTGGGCTGAAATTTTATTTCGGGAACAAACTAAAATTTTAGGTATAGTTAAATGACCAAATTGTATCTTATCCCAATCGAAACTACCCGAGATGACTGAAGGAATAATGATGGAATCGAGGAATGCAATATTCTTTAAGAATATCTATCATTGTAGATATAAGGATGTGATAGAAGGGAGTTCTCAGAAATGAACTTCTGAATCTGCTACTAGTTTTGATCATGTGGATGAAGAACTGAGACATAATAAGAGAGCTAGAACGATGTTTGGTCCTGATTTCATTGACTATATACTGGACGATGAGCTAAAGTCTTTGAAAGAAGCTCTATCTAGTCCCGATGCTTCATTCTGAAAGAGGCTATCTGACACGCTATTTATTAACAAAAGACCTACATGATAGAGAAACACATCACCAACTCCGAGCTGATTTGGTTGAGCATATTTGGGCTCGATACAGAATCGATTGGTGAAGAATTAATTATTGTAATTGTTAGTGCCACCATCATGCACTAAGTTTTTGTGTTGTTGAATTGGCGAGATATGTTCGACAAAGTGTGCCTGGGTATGTCCCACGAAGTTTTGTTTTCCGCTGTGCAAGAAAAGAAGAACAGTTGGTGAACTGTTCCAGAGTATGTCCCAGACAGAACCAGGGACACTCTATTTATGGCAGTTTCCTTGTTGGAAAGATCTTGCACCAAACCAGTTTGGAAGGTCAAGATAGATTCATTTTACTGCCTTGTTGTGTAGATCCGGTACTGAAACAACCCTCCTACACTTGGGAACTATCTACACACGTTTGAAAGGCCACAAACCACAATCCACTTACCTAGTTGGCGGATGGAGATCGACGCCAAGTCTATAAGAAGACCGAATTGAGGAGAAATCTGTATCACTTATATTTTGTTTAGATTCTAGTGTTAGAATCAGTTTGTGGTCGTTTTTGTAACTAGTAGTTGTTCCTTAAACAGTTCAACGTGATAGAGTAGTTTTGAGTGTTTACGAGTGAAACACGTGAGGGGATTTTTTATTCCGTTTTGTACGCAATCTCGGGAGAGATTGTAAGTTGAAGTCGTGGGTAGCTAGAGGGAGTCTAGTGTCACGGTTGTGAGGGGATCTTACAACTTTCGGCTAGCGAAAGAGTTCGAGGAGAAGAACGGGCGACATAAGGCGGGAGGCTTGTATGTGTAAGATCCTTAATACCCTCTTCGAAGGAGTAACAGTCGGAACTTCAAGTTTGGGAGCAATCCCCCCAGAGTAGGTTGGTTGAACTGAACTGGGTTACCATCTCGTGCATTTTTACTGCTTTATTCTTTTATGTTCTTGCATCTGTCCCACATATATCATAGAACAGATTTTAAGTAGATAACTAAAATACGAATAGCACGGATTATCATTTTTCAATTGGCACCAGAGCGGGTTGCCTGTATTCAGGGTTGATCTTGGGGTATTAATCCGTGTTCTTGTGTTGTTTTTACCGAGATGGACTCGATGAAAGAAGGAGACTCGATGGTGCGGCCTCCGCTCCTTGATGGCAATAATTATGCCTATTGGAAAGCTCGAATGACAGCTTTCATTCGCTCAATTGATGAGCGTGCCTGGAAGATGGTGACTGAAGGGTGGAAGCCTCCTACCGAGAGGGATGAGAAAGGCAAAGCGGTGCTGAAGCCAGAAGAAGAGTTTGACGATGCTGATTATCTGATCATGGGGCTGAATGCTAAAGCCATGAACGCCATCTTCTCTGCAGTGGACATGAATGTGTTCAAACTCATCTCCACATGTGACAAGGAAAATGATGCATGGGATATCCTTCAAACTACTTTCGAAGGAACAAGCAGTGTTCGTGCATCTCGTATGCAGCTTCTTACTACCAGATTTGAGAACCTTCGAATGGATGAAGGTGAAAAGCTTGCTGATTTCAACGCCAAGATTTGTGACATAACTAATGAAAGCTTTGCACTTGGTGATGCCATCTCTGAGGAGAAACTTGTGCGGAAAGTTCTGCGATCTCTTCCCAAGAGATTTGCATACAAAGTCACAGCAATCGAAGAGGCCAAGGACGTGAGCAAGATGAAGTTACAGGAGCTGATGGGGTCCTTGAGGACTTTTGAAATGGGTCTAACAGATGAAGAGACAGTTCAGAAGAAAAGCATAGCTTTTCAAGCCGGCTCCAGTACTGATGTGCCAAACAATGTCCCTGACAAAAATGACCTTGCAGAGTCAATTATGATGTTGTTAAAGAATTTCTCTAAGTTTGCAAAACGATATGAGAATGCTTTTCAAAATAATGCTGGCAAGAATATGTTCTCTCAACCTCGAAAAACCAAGGATGATGAGTCAAATGAAGATAGATATAAGGAAGTGAAGTGTCGTGAATGTGGTGGTTATGGTCACTATCATGTCGAGTGTGCTAACACTCTAAAAAAGAAGAACAAGTCATATTGTTCTACCTTCAGTGAAAGTAATGATCCTGATGATAGTGAAAGTGATGAAGAAGGTATAAGCAATCATATTGCTTTCATGACACACTCTGTCAAAGAGTCTGTGCCTGTATCTGTTCCTGACAGTGAGGTCGAGAAAATTTCAGAATGCAGCGATGATGAAGAATTCTCTGTAGAATCAACTATGGAGGTGTATAAGAAGTTGCATTCCAGTTGGATCATGGTGGTTAAGGTCAATGAAGACCTGTTAAAAGAGAATTCCAATCTCTTGAAAGAAAGAGATAATCTCTATACTTGCCTTAATAAGGTGCAGAATGAATTGTTGCAGTCCAGAAATAGTACTCAAGCACAGAATGGTGAACTTCAACACCTAAAGAAGCTTGTCAAAATGATGAACTCTGGATCATCTCAATTGGATGAAATTCTCTCCAAAGGAAAGAGTCTTCAAGATCATTCTGGGCTCGGATATAATGGCGCTCATACTTATGACGTATTCTGTCAAGGACAGTCATCTGGAATAAAAGATTTAACAGTTCCAGAGTTGAGAGATGAGCCAAAGAACAAGCAGCAGCGAAGGAAGTCTCCCCAAAAGATACGTGTTGTGTGTCATTACTGTGAGAAACCTGGTCACATTCGACCACATTGCAGAAACTTGATCAATGACCTCCGAAGGATGAAAAGAAGGGGTTTTGCAGAATCTGATCAGTTTCCCAAAAGAAATTGCCCGAAACAGATCCAGGAACAATCACAAAAATTATGTGGTTCACACTGCACTCAATATTCATGCAAAAAGTAGCTGGTACTTTGACAGCGGATGCTCTCGGCATATGACCGAAGATGCTAGCATGCTGAGCAACATACAAAAAGATTGCTCATATCAATCTGTTACCTTTGGAGATGGTGTTAAAGGTAGAGTGCAAGGCCGTGGATGCCTGAATGTGCATGGGATGCCCAACCTGGAGGACGTGCTGCTTGTAGAAGGACTAAAGGCTAATCTAATTAGCATCAGTCAGCTGTGTGACCAAGGTCTCTTGGTGCATTTCACTAGAGACAAATGTCTTGTCAAGAACAAAGAAAGTGCTCTGCTGATGGTCAGAGACAGATCACGGGACAATTGTTATCTTCTCAACATGAAGAAAACGTGCTTCAGATCTCAACTAAATAAAGCAAACTTGTGGCATGAAAATCTTAGCCACAACAGTGATCAAGAATCATCAATTGTTCTTGTTGAAAATGACTGTTCCAGGTTTGAAGAAGTTACTGGAAGTGTGCCTGTTTCTGTGCCTAACAGAAGTGAAGACTGTAATCGGATTGTATCAATATCTAAGAGCAATGATGCTCTTAAAAACCATCCAGTTGTTGATGATCTGGAAGAACCTGCTGCCCAGATTGATGATGAGAGCCTTGATGGTACTGTCCATGTTCCTACATCTGTGCCGGACAGTTCTGAAAATAGAGACCTAACTGAAGCAAGGCCTCAGAAATAAGATAAGTTTGTTAGCCAACCCAAAGGTTTTGAAGACCGCCACCAACCTGAGTTTGTGTACAAACTGAAAAAGGCACTTTACGGTCTCAAACAAGCTCCACGAGCTTGGTATGTCGATATTGGCTTTGGATCTGTGTCAAACAGAATGGTGGATAAGTTTTAGAAGAGTACTTCAGGAGGATATTTCTTCCTTGGAAACAACATGGTCTCTTGGTTTTGTAAGAAACATAATTCCATTTCGTTATCTATTGCCGAAGAAGAATATATTGCGGCTGGAAGTTGGTGTACACAACTTTTATGGATAAAGCAGATGCTGGTTGATTATGGTGTGCCACAGTATGTTCTTACCATACTCTGTGACAACATGAGAGACATAAATAGTTCAAAGAATTCAGTTCAGCACACTTGGACGAAACATATAGATATTCGCCATCACTTCATTCGTGAACTAGTTGAAGATGGATCACTTGTGATCGAGTTCGTTGGAACAGATGCCCAACCTGCGGATATTTTCACTAAGGCACATGATAGTAGAAGATTTTAAACACATAGATCCTCATCGGGTCTTTGTGTTCTCTGAACTTTTCCTTTGCGAGAAGTATCTCTGTACAGTCTTGGTCAGTGATGTATGTACAGAGATTGTAAAATGACCAAGTGTTTTATGGTCTTTGCAAGTGTGTGCCTCCATGTGTGCTTGACAGAAGCAAGCACAGTTTGTAGCAGTTATTTTTTAAACTACAATGGCTAGTGGGCCCTCGAGTTTCATGCCTAGCTTCTTCTTCCCGAGGGCGTGCAGAGTAGATTTAATAAGAGAAGTGATTCCTAATTTTGAAAGGCTCTTGGAGAAATTTAAAAATCACTTGTGTTCTCCACATATGTTCTCACTGCTGTCGTTCCCAGCAGTGATGTTATGTCTGAAGCCCGCAGAAGTCCCTGCATCTGTGCCATGCGATGCTCCTGAAGTGTCTGCGACTCTGTCTGAGTCAGTTTCTGTGACAGATCCGAAACCCTCATCTAAATTTAGGGTGTTTGATGTTCTTTCCTCATCTCCAGTTGTAAAGTCTGCATCATTGGAATCGATGATTGCCTCTGCTACCTGTCGTGATCCCCCTTCATTAGAAGAGTTTGTTGCATCAATTGATGCATTGATTTTTGTTTATGTGCCAGCATCTGTCGCTGAGTTTTATTTCTATGCCAGTATCTATCGCTGCCGTAACCGCCCCGATGGATACTCCGGTGGTTACAATCCATGTTTCTTTGGGAGAAACCTCGTCGAAGGCCTCTGATGTTGATGCTCCTACTCTTGCTCAAGTTGAAGAAGGGAGAATTGAAGTTGATGATATTAAGGAGGATGATATTGCTGTTGAGGAAAATGCTTCCTCACCTGATGCTGAATCTGTTCCACCTCTTTTGGAACAAGGAGGGACGTCTTCCAAGTCCCGTGGTGTGAAGTGCAAAGCTTCAATTGCTCGATGAACCAGAGGAATCTCCTTCTGCCTCTGAGCACCATGTTGATTCTGCTAATGCTAAGCAGAACTCGGATAAAAATGAGATTCATATCTCAATTGCAGACCTGAACATGTCCAAGTCTGCTGATGAAGAATACTAGAGCTCCGTCCTATTCTGTTGAAGTGGTAGATGATGTGCCTGCGGATGTCTCAGACAGTTCCGCTTCTGAATCTGAATCTTTTGATTCAAGTTAGTTTTATCTGCTTTCCATCAAGGTCTTTCCAAGCTGGTGGTTGGTCGTTCTCTTGTTTCTGAACGATGGTTGGTTCAGTCTGACGTTGAGAAAACTGGTGTGATGGAATTATTACATGATTTACATTTGGATAAATCTCCCGATGCTGCTACTTTGCTTATTGTTGTTGCTACTGGTCATCGTGTTACTCGGAGTCAGTCCGATTAGATGTTGGGCTTGGTCTCTGGACCTCGCCGACCGTTGATGAAGAAGGCTCGAGCTCCTTCTCCCTTTGATGATGATACTGAAAATGTGCCAGAGGATGTGCCTGACAGATTAGCCTATGAGTCTGAAGCCTTCGACTCAATGCTCAATACTTCACAAGCTTGCAGTGAAGAACTGATGTCCCTGCCGGCATTGTTCTTCTCTTGGTGTGTGCCTTTGTTGAGTCTCGATAGACCCAGCAGCCCATTGATTATTCGGGATGTGCTTCAGCATACTCTCTTCACAACATGATGTTGTGACCTCGGAAGTTGTTTATGAGCCCGAGGAGCCCCAGCTTGTGATCAGCTATAAGTTTTTTTTCTACCCAGCATACTCATGATATTCCTACTGCAGATCCTGATGCCAGCCTTGTTGAAGATGTACCGCCATCTGTGCCTCACAGACCTGCACCCAGATCCTATGCCAATGCCGTGTTCTTTGAATGGAATTTTCAGACCTTGGACTGAGAAGTTTAGAACTGCCTAGTCTCGAAAACAAGAGCTTGAGACTTTGATGATGCATCGAAAGACTCATGCCTTTGGTTTTGCCTCCCCCCTGAATACACCAGGTCCTTTTGGTGTTGACTTTAATTTTACAGGAGCAAGTGCTGTTGCCACTTATCATCCTGTTTCTGCTGCTTCACCGCCTAGATCTGTGTCTGAGATAGATCTCACTGCTCAACCTTCTCTTAGGGTTTCTGAAGAGCCATCCTCTCCTCCCATGGTGACTGCGGAAACTGTGGATGCTTCGATTGTGGCCGTAATAGAGACTATTGGAGATGCTGATGTCTCTTTGGTGCTCGATGAAGATGATGTCACCGCCTCTACTGTTGGCGAAGAGCCTACCTCAATTGAGGAATTTGCTGCATCTCTTGATGCTCTAAAGTTTGTTCAAGCTCCGTCTATACTTGCTACCATTTCTGTGTTTAGTGACACACCCATTGTCACTGTTCAAGTTCCCCTAGGTGAAGTGTCACTTGTTGCAGCTGCTGAAACCCTTGATCAAGGTCAAGGTGAAGAAGATCTTGATATCTCATTTCTCAATGACGATTCTCATGTTCATGAGGTTGATTCTGTTCCACCTTTAAAGGCTACCCTCCTCCAAAACTCGCGGGTCCAAATGCAAGTTGGAGTTGAGAGATGTTCCAGTCACTCCTCCGGTGTCTGATGATGAATATGACACACCTATCGCAAATTTGAAATCGAAGGTGTTGGCAAAGGTTGCTGCGAAGAAGGTGTCTTCTTCAAACATCCCCATATCCAAGAAAGTTGCTGCTAAGAATGGGTCTTCATCAAAACCCCCCAAATCGGTGAAGCCCTCTAGGAAAAAGGCTTTGGCTAAGAAGCCTGATGTGGTTCCTGCTCACCGTGTTACACGGAGTGTGTCTGAGTAGAGGATGGGATTGATGTCGGGATGTCGTCGCCCACTGATGAAGCAAGCTAGAGCTCCTTTCTCCTCTGAAGAAGAAGCAGATGATGTCCCTGAGTCTGTTCCAGACAGATCAGATTCCGATTCAGAGGACTTTGATTCAAAGAAATCTGCTTATACTGCACCTCCTTTCATTGCTGTTGTCATTCCTGAATTTTATGCCAACTTGTCCACGCGCATGCGTGATGCTTCCTATGAGCATGTTTTTTTCTGTTTATGTGCGGGGTCATTGGATTTTTTTTTCTCCTGCAGTGATTAATGAGTTTTTGGGCCGTGAGAATGTTGTTGCCCCTGCACCGGTGTTTGATATGAATGAAGTTGTGTCGGAATTGACTGGGGAAAATCGGTGTGTTTGGCCCTCTAAGCGTGCTTTGTTAGCTTCGGACTTGAGTGTGAAGTATTCGATACTGCACAAGGTTGCTGTTTGGAATTGGTTGCCCAGTACACATGATTTTACTATGGGCAAGCCTATGGCTCTGTTGCTGTTTAAAGTAGGCACTCGTCGAGAGTTCCATCTTGGTCTGATCATATTTGAGCATGTGTCTGCTCATGCTGAAACCTTTCGTGTCCAGCAGCCTGTTGGTTATCCTGGCCTCATCTTTAGCATCATTATGGCCCAGCATGATGTTGTCTCTGCAAATGATGTGTATGCGCCTGTTGCGCAGCCTTTGACCATCAGCCACAAGCTATTCTCGTCCCAGCATGCTCCGGATGTTCCTGCTCGCGATGCTGATGAAAGCTCAAGACCTGTGTCATCATCTGTCCCTGATAGATCTACTGCTTCTTTCCCTGTCACATCTGCTTTCTTTGACAGGCATATAAAATCTCTGGAGCGTGAAGTAGTTCTCCTGAGCAAGTCCATTCGAACATTCCAAACTAAGAAGCAGGAGCTGGAATCCTTGCTGATTGATCTCCGTGCCAGAGCCCTTGGACATGCCTCGCCGCTTGATGTGCCGAGTGCTTCTGCTGTCCCAGCTGCTAGTGAACCTGCTGTTGTAGATGTTGATGTCGTTGATGCTGATGCTGCCTCCCAGGCCTGAAGATTGGTTTTTGCCGTTTTTGGCAACAATTAAGGGGGAGAAGAATGTTAGTGCAAGAAGGTCGATGTTGGTGAAGGATGGCCTTCGCTACTGCTGTGTTGAGCGTGTGCTCAGTTCGGGATGCTATTTACCCCACTTTTATTTTTGTTGGTCTGTCCTATTATTTGATCAACTGACAATGCAGTTCTACACTGCGAAACATTGCTCTGATCGTGATGAAGGCACTCCTAGTTCAAATTCAGGGGGAGTGTGCTTGTAACTGTCTCTGACAGTTTTTAAATATATCACTTTTTGATATATTGTTGATCTGCGAAGGTTATTCAAGTGTTGTACAGATCATGATGATAATTGTCGACCATAAACGCCAAAGGGGGAGATTGTTAGTGCCACCATCATGCACTAAGTTTTTATGTTGTTGAATTGGCGAGATATGTTCGACAAAGTGTGCCTGGGTATATCCCACGAAGTTTTGTTTTCCGTTGTGCAAGAAAAGAAGAACAGTTGGTGAACTGTTCCAGAGTATGTCCCAGACAGATGCAGGGACACTCTATTTATGGAAGTTTCCTTGTTGGAAAGATCCTGCGCCAAACCAGTTTGGAAGGTCAAGATAGATTCGTTTTACTGTCTTGTTGTGTAGATCCGGTGCTGAAACAACCCTCCTACACTTGGGAAGTATCTACACATGTTTGGAAGGCCACGAACCACAATCCACTTACCTAGTTGGTGGATGGAGATCGACGCCAAGTCTATAAGAAGACCGAATTGAGGAGCAATCGGTACCACTTATATTCTGTTTAGATTCTAATGTTAGAATCAGTTTGTGGTCGTTTTTGTAACTAGTAGTTGTTCCTTAAACAGTTCAACGTGATAGACTAGTTTTGAGTGTTTACGAGTGAAACACGTGAGGGGATTTTTTATTCCGTTTTGTACGCAATCTCGGGAGAGATTGTAAGTTGAAGTCGTGGGTAGCTAGAGGGAGTCTAGTGTCACGGTTGTGAGGGGATCTTACAACTTTCGGCTAGCGAAAGAGTTCGAGGAGAAGAATGGGCGACATAAGGTGGGAGGCTTGTATGTATAAGATACTTAATACCCTCTTCGAAGGAGTAACAGTCGGAACTTCAAGTTTGGGAGCAATCCCCCCAGAGTAGAACAGATATCATAGAACAGTAATGTTGTATTTAAGCTGTTAATCACTTAATTCAAATATCTAATATGTACAAATATGTGAGTTTCGATAACACATGCGTTTGTCGAAAAATACGAAAAACGAAAGTAAAAATTATGGAAAATCATTAAGAAAGGAAAGAAAAAGAAAGTGAGGGAAGTAGGAGTATTTTACAATTTTAAACTTTAAAGCTAAAATATTGCCCAAAAACTATTTTTTTAAAAGTAATTGTCAACACTTACCTTAGAGAGAGAGAGAGAGAGAGAGAGAGAGAGAGAGACCAATAAACGTCCATTTACGTGAAAATCTTTTAGGGTTAATCGAAAACCTGTAGAGGCGGGAGATGGGTGATATTTAGCTAGCCCAATTAAGGTTATAAACCAAAATGGAGATGTCTTCTATTAAAAAAGTGAAACTTTTTCCTGGTATTGCCACTTGATTGATTCTTGCACGAGCAATTTGTTTATGAATGTTTTAAGAATTCTATGAGACACTTATGCTGTGATGTTCAATCATTTTCTTTATATAGTCCAAACCAAAACCATATATCTATAACTTATCAACCAATAGATACAATTGTTTTTCAAAAAATAAAAAATAACAAAATATAATTGCAACTACATTGAACATATATATTATACGTGCCAAGCATGTCTTGTAGATGGTCCGTGTGGTGTTTAAAACCCACCACTCCGATCCCTCTTCCCCAACTTATAAAAAAAAAAAAAAAAAAACAACAACAACTCATTATCATTGTCTGAAACTGCAAATGACGATTGTGCTACAAATTCCATTTCTAATAATCCACACAAAAGAGTGGGTGAGGGAGGAAGGATTATATATAATATATTGCCAATCATTTTCCAATACTTTTTTTCTCATTTTCCTCGCCTTTGCGTGACCAAAATAAATTCCGTCCTTTTATGGAAATGTTTAAACAAGTTTTCCTTTCCAAATACGTTATTAGGCAAATTCTTTGAATCGTTCCTCTTAGCTCAACCTCATTCTTTTTAATCAACGTACATACATAAAACAATTCACATAATGACATATATAGGAAAAATTCCACCTTAATTATCAGCACACAATGACACACAGATCGATGGGAGCTAGCTACAAGAAAATCTCAAATATATATAAATGATATATCGTGTAATCCCAATTAATTAACTCTTTCACATATATATATATATATATCAAACATTAATTACAAGTTTCTTGCATCATCTAATATAATTCCAATTCCTGAAACTCATCTATATACATATAATTAATACGGAACACATGCAGTGTGTCTGAAGAAATGACGACGAGCAAGAAAATCTGGTGATTAATTAATAAAATGAAGAAAAAAGAAGTGAAGTCAACGCAAATTGGGATAGAAGAACCTCTGCCTCTTGCTCCTGGTGCTGTAAGTGGAGGAAGTAGAAGAGACGACGACACGGCTCAAGGCCAGTTTGAGTGAGTTGTGGTCCTTTGCAGTACATACGATGAAATTGGCCTTCATTCTGCCTCCTAAGCTCGTGATCTCAGCTTCAACTATGGTGGCTGCTATCCCCTTCAACGCACTCTTCAGCTCTGCAAATAATTCTGGCCGATCATCGCAGCAGATCGACGCCTTCATGTATATATTATTGTGATTGCTTTCCGATTGCGATTGCGATATATATGTTGATTCCTCTGCATTCAGCTGATCGATGATGACTTCGTCTGTTTCCGTTGGGAGTGTCGAGCCTTTGCTCATTTCTTTTGCTCTTTGGCTCTGTTCCTTCACATGTTCCACTACGTGCCCTAATAGTGCTGCCTTGTCCATCTGCTAATAATAATATATAACATTCTTTTCTCTCTCTTATTTCATTTGGAATCAACAAATTAATTATACTATTTTGATATTACATGGGATTTCCCTTTTAATTTTATGGTGGAATCCAAGAAATGTGGGGAGCAGCAGTACTTGTGGTATGTGCTGGAGGTGAGTCAGGTCAGGTGACTACTGCTACTACTAGACGTCTACTACTAATTTGATTGATAATGCTAGAGAGAGAGAGAGAGAGAGAGAGAGAGAGAGAGAGTACCTTTTCAGACTTGGGGATCAGTTTCCTGAGAGTGGCAAGTTGGGCATTGATTCTGTCCCTGCGCCTCTTCTCTGCTTCGCTGTGGCTTCTAGAAGCAGTGGCAGCTCTGTCCTCCTCCTCCTCCTCCTCTGCAGTGTCGAACGGCGGAGGAAGCCATGGAAGCAATTGGAGGTCAGTTTGAGTGTAATTCCAATAACAGTTTTCCATTTAGGAGAAAAAAAGGGGAAATGGTGAATTATATAGTGGTGGGGGTGCTTGGTTTTTATACCACATTAAGTGGGCTTGTAGGATATGTGATCTTCAAATGTAGATGGTGATTGGTGTCATGTCTAAGTTACTTTGTCACTAGTCAAATGGGAATTATGGCAACTGTGTTTGTCCTTCATCATTTATTTTATTTCTCATTTCAATATTATTGGTGTATATTAATTTCCTTATATATATTAATGTTAAGAGTATAGACCAAAATATTATTTAAAATAGAAGGTTCCGTGCATCATTTAATTATCCTAAAGCATGCGATGCGCATGTTTTTTTTTCAACATCTTTAAAATTTTATTATGCCATGTCAAGTTTGGGCTCTCAGTCTTGGACATGAATATCATTATTTTGACTTATGTATATAAAATGTAGAAATTACGATTTTGATCACAAGTATGAATCTTTATTTATATATATTTAATTTAATATAACTATAAGAAACTTAGTTTGCAGTTGCCATTTGATATTATGCATATTGAAGAAATACACATGTTCATGTTCAGCGTAACTATTCAAAAAATTATTTGAAAGTGATTTGATGACTGACACATGAGAGTATCTTAAGCATTTTTACTTAGTTGACCAAAATTTCAAACAAAAACGTACTTGATTTTTGTATTTTAAGTTTTAACACTACAACATATTTGCTCTCATTTTACTATACTTAAAAGCAATAAAAAAATGTTGTATTTGTCATGTTCGTCATGCTAAAAAATTGATGACAAGCTCATCGTGCTAAAAAAATTATTGCAAACGCTGAAAAATTCTGACACACTAATTTCATATTTGAAAATGTTGAAAATTGATCAAAATCACATTAATCATTGAGTTAGTGCATCTTGATAATATGTTTAAATCTTGAATATGCATAGATAGTAAGTAAACTGGGTAGTATAATATTTATGTTATGTAAAATGTATAGTTTAATTTTTGAACATATATTAAAGTCTCAATATTTTTATATATTCTTGATTCGACTACTAATTCTTGAATGAGCTGCACTTATGTGCAAAAGGTGGATATATACACCTATATCAGACGGCGCGTGGCGCCCACGCGCGGCGCATGGGCGTCATGCGCCAGTCTTTTTTTTTCTTTTTTTTTTTCAGCGATTTTTTTTAACTTTTTTTTTGCGATTTTCTTTTTTTTTTTATTTTTTCCAACAAAATTTATATCATAAAATAAAATTAATGAACACTAAAATTAAAGTGAATTGATATAATTTGTTTGAAATAAATATAAAATTGTACTTTAAAATGAAATTAATAAATCCTAAAAAAATACAAAATAAAACCCTAAAAACACCCCCAAAAAATCCTAAAAAACATAAAATAAAACCCTAAAATTCCCCGTCCCCCAAAAAAAAAAACACAAAATACACCCCTAAAAGCACCCTAAAAAATCCTAAAGCACATAAAATAAACCCCTAAAACACCCCCCAAAAACCTCTAAAATAAGTGGCAGACTTCTTACTATTTAATGATACAGGTGATACTTTTTGAATTTTGAGTGATACTTTTTAATGTTAATATTGATACTGATTTTACCGGAATTTTTTTTTTAGGGTTGACCTGCGAATTTGACCCACCCGTCTGAAATAAGCCTTATATGCACCGTGTGCATGTAAGTATTTGCTATCTTGAATATATCTCATGGTTGAGCGCAATATGCGGACAACATAATATTTTTGGATAGAGCAAGTAAGGCCACAACATTAAATGTGAAAGATAGAAGGATCAATCGATGCCAGAGCTTGTCATTTTTGTTACTCTCATATCTCACTATAATATTTTCAACAATCCATATCTCCAATAAATAAATAAATAAAACAAAACAAACAAACAAACGTATCTACATCTGGATTTTTTGGAACCCAATTTTATAACTTGATCAACACCAATATAAATACGATTTCGTGTCTACCATAATACTAACTAGTAGAGTGAGAATGTTCGTAGTAAAAAAAATTCGAATTCAACAAACACATTTAAAAACTATTATATATGAACAAATTTTTTCTTTGAACGCATCTCAGCTACACGTTGCACTCATCATTAAAAAAAAATAATAATAATAATACAACTTCATTGGGATGAAATCCTCTATTGACACAAAAAATTAAAATCAAAGAAAAATTCAAGTGTACAATGAGGATTGCAGTACGAAATGTGCAATAGACAATTTCATGTGTGTGAACTCCTTGATGACATGTTTTGCAGAGTTTTTCATACCACTCATGTCACTTATAATTTATTTTAGATATTTTTTTGAGATAAATAAGTCCTTGCGATTTTATTTGCAATATCTTATTGAACAGTGCATGCAGAAGATAAGTTAATATATATCCATGTGATCTTTCGTAGAATAAGTGGTAGATATAAATTGTTTGATGATAACTATGTACCTCAAGGAATATCATAACCTACTACTTCCATCTTAGTTCAATCATTTAGCTATTGTGATTTATTTCACTTCACACAAACTAAATTCCCGCCGAAAAAGATAGTCACATTCCTGCATAACAAAACAAAACTCCTTCAATAACTTTCACGCATAAGTCGTTGTGTAGGTCCCCCTTTTTCAATTCCTACTTCTAAATCATCCATCATTTATGTTACTTGGGTGCTATAGATTCATATCATCATTAATTGGATCTCCAAACTCTCCATTGTATTTTAATTTCGCATTTTAATCTATCAATACACGTTATATTACATACATATGTAAGCACTATTGATGATTAAAAACACGATCGATAATAGAGGATCTCTGACTTCCCACGATGACAATGTGTTTTTAACAAAATTGAGTGGCCCTCGTTGTCCTTCACTCCCCTGTTTTCAACTATTGGGATCTTAAAGAGAAAGGATACCGGTCGGTTGTTGGGCATGTGACACGATGGATGAACTTGAATGTTTAACACGATCGATCGAAAGTATTTAATGCTCACGTACGTTTAATTAATTTGGGTTGAATTTAGCAGCCATAAAATTTTCAAAAAAACGTCGGTTCTTTGAGTAAGAAGGATATGTGTTATAATTATTGATCCTCACAAGAATAGCCACAAACGCCTCCTCAACTTGGCAAGGCAAGTAAGCAGAAAATCGACTCGAAAATGATCAAGACGGAAGCATAACCACCACATGTAACCTTCAAACGTAGAATGTAGAAAAGATGTCCACATTAATCCACGCGTCGACGTCAAGGAGAAAAATGAGAGGAATTAGGACAGGATCGGATGGTAGAATCCAAGAACGAGGTTACTGTCGAACAGTAGGATCGTAGCACTCGGATTTTTGGCAGAGTTTGAAGTGACATGCCTCTTAAAAGAAGATGATGAGGGATGATTCCAAACAAATCAAAAGCAATCAGCAAAATTATTTTTGGCAATACATAATCTTGTGACTGTTGGAGCAATCACGTTATACAAGATATCATTTGATTTAATCAGAGCTCAGACAGCTACTTACCCCATATCAATGTGAGATGAATAACAATAATCTACTCTTTGATTTTGTTTGTGTTGATGTAGCCTTCGAAGGTAACCCAGCTGTACGAGATTTATTCGAATTGTACAATGGCACGTGAAAGAAAGATACTGATCATAAACTCCCAATTTTGTATTATACTAAAAGGTACTTCCTTCCTCCGTCACAATAGCAAGGTCCACCTTGCCAATGTCAACATCAAAATGGATCCTACTTATTTTATATTACCTTTTATTATAATACTCCTTAAATAAATAGATCTCACATACTTTACCCACTACTTAACCAACTAATCCATTTCTCTTTAATCTCCGTGCCCAATAGCAAGTGAACCTTGTTATTAGAACGGAGGGAGTAATAAATTAGTGGAATCTATAATTTGTAAATCAACCTAGCCTTCACAGTTTGGCCCAAAGAGCTTCACAAGGGGAATGAAAAATAAATCTTGAATAGCAAGTTGAAATTTGGAAATGGGAATAGCTATAGGCAGCAGATTTGCATTAAAAAATGAGGGAAAAAACAAAAGTTAGCTGCTCAATCATATTCCGGCAGTGGTACAACTGCATATGCAATCAGATGATAGTCAACAAGCTTCTAGAACAATGAAAAAGTGCATAGTAAAAAAGATTTTCAACAGACTTTTAGAACTAAGTAACAGTGTATATTAACTATTAAGTTGGATCTATATATATAGGAAAATCAAAAAAGAAGGAAAACGATTAATGTCTATAGGTGAAGTCAATATGCAGATATTGACGAGGGTAAATATTGTTGGCCCAGCATCAAAGCTATTATATTCTCCTTTCCAGCCCCTACCGCCCTTTATCGATGCGTGTTGCGTAATATTAAAATAAAGATTCAAAAAACATATTCTAAGTGCAAACATAGAAGCAAATTAAAGCATCAGCATCGGTAGTCAAATGTTCCCAGAACTTATATCAAGTAAAATTTCTATTTATGTCAAATTTGACTGTTGGCCTGTGTAGTATTCTTTATGATAATTTTCTTTCATCGAGTGGTATTTGACATAATTGGTCGAACTGCAGACTTGAAATCTTCATAAAATCTTTGCTCTGAGAAATGGGAAGCTCGTTTTCTCGCAGCAGCAGCCATCTCAAGCTGCTCGGATGCTGGCATTCTAATAAATCTAATTATGGCATCTGCATATTCTTCCAAAGTTCGGGCCAGAAATCCTGTTTGCTTCCCATCTTCAGGTAGCACAATGTCCATCCTAGGGCCAGCTGAGTTATGTGCTGAAATGAAGAAACCATGTTATTGAGACAACTCAAAGGCTCTTTACACGATTTAAAAAAATAAAAGACAACAAAGAACCAAATATAGACACGAACCAATTGGTATGGCACCGGCAGCCATGTATTCCACCACACTGATGCCAAAATGTTCATCCACCATGGAATGAAGTCCTGCTGCAGCACCACCCAAGAGACTCACCAGCTCACTGAGCAACATCACAAGGAATACAAGAACAAGTATCAAGCTTATAGTTGTAACACATAAAGATGTAAACAATCTAGAGAAACAATAAGCCATAAAGATACTTAAGAGTGGAGAAAGTATGCAAATTAGAGCACTATTTAAGCTGCCATCATGGCTAACAGTACAGAACAAATTCTGCTGTAATCTCAAGGATATACAGTCATGAAGACGAAATATAATATATTTGAAATGCTATAAGTACTTGTAAAGTGCATAGTCAGTACAAAAAACCTACACCAACATAACACTTCCAGTGATAAAAGCGGAGACAGAGAAAAATGCATGCGGAGGCAGACCTGTAAGTTACATTCTTGTGGAACTCCACATCATTATCCAATTTAAGCTCTTTGGCCCGGTCCTTCAAGTATTGCAACCTTTTTTCATCGGCTTCATTCCTGCAGCTACCAACAAATTGTAGCTTTGGTCTTGGCAGATCTGCATCCAAATTCTTGATGGCAGCAGCAAATGCCTCGAGTTGTAGCAGATGTGCCTGTGGGCAAAGAATATCAAGAATAAGTTGAATTTCAACAATACAAGTTACAACAGACCAAGAAATGAAATGATTCCATACGGGCACCTTGATTTCATAAAATTCCCACCTTCTCTGGACGAAACTGAGCCACGGAAATAATCTTTATTGGTTCCATTGACCTTTCTAGCGGCAGCATCTGCTTTGAGCCACAGGTCAGCATTTACACAAGCAAACTGAAATCCTTACAAATAAATCAAACAGAAACCGGAACATGTGAGCAACAAGAAAATATAAGATATAGTCATTATAGTTTCTCCATCATATATAGTAGTTTTTATTATTCTTTGTTCTTTGTTCTCTGTATACTGAAGATGGAAAAGAAAAGAGATTGCAAAACTCATTTTCATAGACCAGTGAAGCATAAACATGTTCAACTTATACTCAACAGTCAAAAGCACCGATGAAAGCATTAGTTCAGTTTCATCAAGAAAAGAAAGAGTTGTGCAGAGAATCGCTGAAAAAAACAGCAAACATGGCATAGAAGATAAGATATAAAATGCAAACCTGAAGACCAGAAGTGTCACAAGGAGGATAGACCCTCTTAATACGATCTGGAATCCCCCAAAGCTTTTGAATATGAGATTGTGTCCATGAAGAATTAACCATTGCAATATGTGCATGAGAGCCTACAATTCCATACATCAAGCTGAAAAGCTTGTAATAGATAACTTTGCACTGCGAGAAGAAGGCACTAGCAAAGATAAATTTATATAAGCTTCATGAACGCACAACAATTTGAGCAAAGATATAATATTCATCTATTTAGACATCTTGTGCAAACATGCATTAAGCCTGACTTAGTCTTTATGTGAGATGCAGCAAATAATGGGCCCATTCATTTTCTTTTTATGAGGGCATCATTCCATCTTTAACTGTAAGACCCCATATTACATAAGTTTTTCACATTTTATTTACAAATACAATTCTTTTTGTTTATAAAATTATTTGGGTCCAACTCAAAATAGAAATTAACCTTTAAAAATCCATTTCTTAACCTTAGAGATCTTCACAATTTTTTATGCAGGAAAAGCAATAGAACATATATTTTTATTCTCAACTTATACAGCCAACATATAATCATAGCTAACACAAACATATTCACTTATATCGAAAACATGGTAGATAAATGCAGAAATTATGAACGATGATGAAATCAGAACAAAGGCTCTCCATACCTCTTAGCAATCAAAGTGTCATTGTTATACATAGAGCTCCGTGCATGAACCCGTGACAGCATGTCTAAGCTAATTGTTGGGTAATGTGTGTAGCAAATTACTTTACATCCAAAGATCCATGCAACTGGGTAGGTAAATGCATATCCGCTTGTATCAATATAATACAGAGGAGTAAATGTGCATAAGGCTTCCCAGGAAAGGTATACTGAACCAAGGCTCTGGCCAATCATAGTGAATCGAGGATATGTAGTTTCTTCAACCCATTTCCTTTTATAAAGATGCACTACCTGCAAGAGATAACAAAAAACCTGTCAAGCATACTATTACTACAGGTTCTAATTGAAGCTACCAAAGCTTACACACAAATAAGATAAACTGAATAACACAATTCAAATCACCCTCCATAAAATTGCCAACTCCAAAAAAGGAGCTTTAACCTGCATATTCTTCTGCTAGTCATCAAAATGTAGCACTAGAATATATAAACAATTTTCCAGGTGCTGAAAATCATTTTCAAAATACCAAACATCAGTTAAATCTCCAATCTTGTCTAGAAACCACTTTACAAAGAAAATAAAAACATTCCGTAAAAGAAAAAAATTGCATATTTGATGAGGGATTTCCATTCACATGAAACAAATACTTCATTACACTCTTACATTTCTACACGTATGCACATATAAAGTGACACTGCAATCCACATCCAAAAAACGATACTAAATTAATTCTAGGGCAATAATTACAAATGAACAGGACTACTTCTTTAATTATCTACATTGAAATAAAAGATTGTCAATCATTTTAAGCTCATCTAAGCATCCTCAGAAGCTCGCAGCAATAGCATAATCAAAGGATCGCAATAATTCCACATACACTAAGGATAGTAAGATGTGCCTTCTAACATACCTGAAAGAAAGTTACAGAAACGAGCAATTTTATACTTAAATCAACGTTTATAGAATCTGAATTTACCTTCGGAGGGCGAATCAGCTTGACGCCAAATCGATCAATCGCTCGAGCGGAAAGAGATTCTGGCGAAGCATCATGATCGCCGGTATAGACGACACATTCGAGGTCGGGCGACTCTTCTTGGACGGCTTTGACGGCGCACCACAGCACTCGCTCGCCTCCACCGCCGTCATTGGTGTAGGGATGAAAGAATCCAACAGAATTCCTCCTATTTCGCCGGTGATAAACTACGACGAAGACGATTCTGACGATTAGCGCCGAAACTAGGGTTGCGAGAGGCAAAGTCAAGATGCGAAGTGAAGTCATTGAAGGGGAGCTGAAATTCAGCCGATTGAGGAAATATTATATCATATCATACGCGTACAAAAATTAAGAAATAATAATGAAAAAATGGAATACTGTGTGACGTTAATAACTAGTGGGTGGTCACTTGTTACAAACTTTCCTGCTTAAAATTCTAGTGTTACATCTTAATTTCTAATGAAATGCTTTTTATTTTGAAGGTGAAACGCATCCAGGCAACCAGATCTCTGTACTTTTATTCTTTACGTCATTAGGTAGGTTCATATATAATTTTATTTTATATCTTTGTTACAGTAGCTATTTCTACTTTTGTATTTGATATAATTAAGTAACGAATTCCTTAATTTTTTTTCATTACTTAAATAATGTGGCTATATTTATTTAAATATTATTATAAATTATAAATTTGATGGTGGGACACTAGACATAAAAACTAGATTAGAAGATCTCTTCCTCATCAGATCATCATGCATATATTGCCGGATTCTTAGTAATGCAATTTATATGTTGGACGTTGTGACGCCGACGCAAGTAATTAATGTTGTAAGAGCTCTTTTGCTAGATTTGATGGTATAAACAATGATGTCTATGACTAGGATGGCTTTACAAGATAATATATCAATATTATGTTTACTAGAAAATATTTTAAGATGTATAGATTGGTAATCCATTGTTTGGTTTCATTGACTAATTTACATATAAATTACAAATCTCTAAATTAAGTCCAAAAATAAATTAATATCGGTATATCAGATTTTGTAATTACACATTCCACCTTGGAGGTGTGATACCTAATCAAACCTTATCAAGCAAAGGCCTAATAAGGATGACGGGTCATTCATTTATCATGGGCTTTACGATTCTAACCAAACAACATATTATGGTATCATACAAATCTATCACTCCCTTATCATACATAGCAAACGGGCTCTAATTGTTTTAATAAGTGTAAATGTATAATGTTAATATTATGCAATTATTTATTTATTTTAAAATCCTATATATATATATATATATATATAGATCAGAGTTCAAATAGGAATACAAAACCTGTGTAGGAAATAGGAATGAATATCAGCCATAGGATTTGATTTGTTGGATGGTAAGGATTCGTTTTTTATAATGAGGATTAGATTGCAATTATTCATTACTTTAATTAGTTAATTAGGGTTATAATTGTAATTCACATTATTATTTGAAGATCTAATCCCACGATTTGGGGAATTTACCATAATCCATGTAATGTTTGGATTTTATTTTCGATTATGTATGAAATTAATTAATCGGATGGTTTTTTTTTTCATTAGCTGTCACACTCTCTTTTTTTTTATTAACATGTACTGTTATTTATCAAACGGTTATTTAGGAGTTCAAAGAATTCATTAACTTCTGAATTATTCGCTAAATTCATCAAAGTTTTTTCATTCGGTGTATTTGTTCAGTATATGAGATATACATAAACTGAAGATTGCAAATATTGATGGAAAATCCAGGTATTCAATGTCTAATTATTATTTTCAAATTAATTTTCTTAATTGGTTCACGGTTTTCCTAGAAAAAATTATGTTTGTAGATGTTTGTGGGGTTTAGTGTAAGATTTGTGTATGGATTGATTTAGGTTTGTGAAAACAGAAAAAATAAATTTAAAAAACTATGTTGAAACGTTGTTCGAGAGTCTGGAGAGTAGTGATTTGTGTTGTAGTTTGATTTATTGTGGAAAACACACATGAAATCATGTTCTTTATCGCATGAAGTTAGGTTTCTAGTTTTACATATTTTTCAGGTAATGTAAAAGTGTTGCTATCAACTTCATAGAATATGCTATCTAACGGAAAAATGTTTGCTAATTAAGACATCATAAAAAGGCATTGATTGTAGTGTGTTGTATTTTGTAATTTTATCTCATTCGATATAAATCATATATGTTTTTCACTACGAATGCAAGTTAACTTCATATCTCAGAATTTTATGGATGGGTGATAGTCGTATTGTGAGTGTGATCTAATTAGTGCGGGTTGTTTGTTATATGTGTTTATAGTAATTCTTTTTTTTGTGCATGGGTTCACGACACATATATTTTCAGTTCAGTGACATCATATTGCTACCAACGGAATACGATTTGCTAACAAATGCATAAAGTTTTGCTAATTTTAAGTTGTGTACAATGAAACAATATTAGTTACACGCTTATGATGTTTGTTTGTAATTATTAAATTATATAGTTTCCTGAAGTTTAATTTTTAAAAATGGCAGACAGTAATTTTCCTATAGAAAATCATGCGAGTGGTGATTTTATACCCGACTGTGAAACATCGCTGAAACTGTTTGTTGGACAGAAGTTCAAAAGTGTAGAGGATGGTATTATATTTTATAGGAATTATGGTGCAGCTGCTGGGTTTGATATTCATCGTGGTATGGCTAGAAGGTCGAATGATGGTATTTTTTTATGGAGGTATGTGTTATGCAATCGTGAAGGCGAAAAAAATACGGTTGCGGATGTGGTTGGGGATGGGGTTAAGCAAAAATGATGCAAAGTATCGAAGAGATTCAACTGTATGGCTCGAATAACTTTGAAATTGTGTCGTCGAGATGGATATGTTGTTACTGGCTTTCGGGAGGGTCATACATACTCGTTGGTAACTGAGGAGTTCAAAAAATATTTGAAGGTGAATAAAAAGTTGGGGGTTGTGCACCAGAATTTTATCCTTGATTGTGTAAGAGCTAACGTGGGACCGATGCAATGTTTTCAAATCTCTAAAGAAGTTGTTGGTGGATACTCAAATGTTAGTGCAACTGGGGATGATTTCAAAAACTTTTCACGTGATTTGCGAGCTTATATATCTGGATGTGATGCTCAAATCGTATTGAATAAGATGTTTTTGAAGAAGGAGTCTTGTTTGTCATTTTTTTTTTTTGAATATTTGGTTGATAAAGATGATAATTTATCATATATTTTCTGGGCTGATCCTACTGCGAGACGCAATTACGCTATATTTAGCGATGTTGTTTCATTCGACTGTACCTACAAAATAAATAGGTGCGCAAATTGCGTTTTGTTCGTTGTTAAGGTTGTCTTTAATAATATTGCGCAGTAGATGTATCTATTATTTACATTATTAATTTATCATGCTTATTATGTTTACAGTATTGCTTAATCATGTTTAGCAAATTTTTGCAATAGATATATTCATATGTTTGTTCATATAATCATGTTTAGCCGTACGAGCTGGTATACTGGTTGATAATCCAAAACGCATGTTTAGCATAATTTTGATGAACTGCTAGCAATATTATATGCTGATGGTAGCTTTTAATTTTGTCCGAAAATATTTACACAAAGTGTGTTATGTGGTTTAAATAGGCACTTTCATATACACCCACTCATTAAAGTACTGTGTTATGCCAAGTACGAAATGATATTTGCTCCATTCACTGGTAAGGATAATCATGGGAAAATTGTGACGTTTGGTGCTGCCTTATTGTCGTCCGAAAATCACGAGTCATATGAATGGGTATTTCAGAAGTTCAAAGATTATATGAGATGTCAACCTATTATGATTATTACAGATCAAGATCCTGCGATGAAGATAGCAATCCAACGTGTTTTCCCTGATAGCAGACATCGTCTTTGTATGTGGCATATAATGCTAAAGGTACCGGAGAGGCTCCCCACACATTTGAAGAAGGATGAGTCTTTTAAAAAGAGATTCAATACCCTGGTTTGGTCTGATTTGATTGAACTGGATGTGTTTGATGAAAAATGGGATGCTATCAGTGTAGAGTATGGGCTTGATGAGGAGAGTTGGTTTCAATCGATGTTTGCGATATGGCAATTTTGGATTCCTGCGTACTTTAGGGATCATCCGATGAGTGGAATATGTAGAACTACTTCTATATCAGAGAGTATGAACAGTTTCTTCAACAACTATCTCAATTATGGTGCTAATCTTGTCGAGTTTATGATGCATTTTGAGAGTGCAATGGATGCTCAGCGAAATGCATATGATCTTCAAAATAGCATAGATCATTCAACTCTGCCCAAAACTAATACTCCTTGGAAATTTGAGCATCATGCTGCTACTATATACACCACTAAGATGTTTGTGAAGGTTCAAGAGGAGATTGAGAGAGCGTGTTATAATTGCAATGTTGTGAGTATTGAACAGGGGGAATTGTCTACTATTTATGGTGTTGATGATGGTGGCGATCAAATCTTTATTGTATCCTACGTCAAGATTGAAGATGCGGCAGTATGTGCATGTAAGAAGTTTGTGAGGGAAGGATTACTGTGTTATCATATTTTTATTTTATTCAAGCAGTTTAAGTGGGATGAGATACCTAAAAAGTATGTCGTATCATGATGGACTAGAGCAGCCCACTTAAATCCTTTGGATGGTGTTGGGGATCCATTGTTGGAACGGTTGGTTAATTCGAATGATAGGAAAAATATGACAAACCAGATGATATTTGATTTCTATACCTGTGTAGCTGCAGTTGAAGGCGACATGGACAAGATGCATATTTTACTGAGAAGGATGAAAGAACTAAAAGATGTGTTGGTTTCTGGCGATGCACCAACTATATCCGATTCTTTGACAAAGAGCAAGTTGTTTGAGATGTTCTATGGTTGTGTCCGACCGGATGAAGTAGTTGTTAACCCACCAATACATATGAAGACAAAAGGTAGTGGGAGTCGTATACCATCTCATGTAGAGAAGTCAATCAAAGTAGCAAACAAGCTATTGAGATTGTGTCGCAATTGTCAAGAAAAGGCACGTCATGATGCGAGGAACTGTCCACTACCGAAGCGGAGTTGATTTATCCATATTTTTGGAAGTTCTTCTCAGAAATGTTATTTTACATTTTAAATAGCAGCCACATTTATTTACTGTTTGTCAAACAGCTTGATGGAAACGAATGGGTGTTTTATTCTTATTTTACTACACCTTTATTTATATGAATTGCAAACTACTTATGATTTGTTGTTTTTAATCATATTTTTATGAATATGATATTCCCAAAATATAATTTGCTTGTGCTTATATATTTATTGCTATTTTCATCTTTTTTTCACGGTTCTTAACGTGAATACATGAGTAAACTAACTGTCAGACTTTTGCTATTTTTTAATATATTGTTTGCTAACTACTACATTATTATTTGCTAATTCAATTTTTTTTTATCAATTATCGAACTTATAATTACCATTTGCTAACTATTATTTGATAAGTATTCGACTCTTTTTAATAAAATGCCAGGCAAAAGATATTAACAAAGTATAATTTGCTAACGTTTCAATATTTCTTTCTAATCCAGATATTTTTCACGCATCAATTGTTTCAGGTTCTCATAGTGACTATGGGAGTAAATGAACTGTCAGACTTTCGCTAATTATAATATATTTTTCGCTATCTTCTACATAATTATTTGCTAATTCAATCATTTTTAACAATATTCAAATTTTTGCTACGCTACAAGGTAACTTATTTGTGGGATTATATATGAGTATCAGAAGCCTGTTTACTTATTACATCTTTTTGTTGCTTGTTCCTATTGCTATTATCACCTGCTTGCCTCCCACCTACATAAACAAACCATCAAATGATGTGAAATAGGAAGAAACAAATCAAGAATTTATAAAACCAGCCAAACACTATATAATCCAAGTCTCAGTTGTTGATATCCGACACCCACATATTTCAAAACACCAAAATAATGAAATCTTTAAGCAGCGATATTTGCTAAATACAACAAAATAATAAGCTAACAATTACCAGATTATTAGATACCACTGTTTTAAAAAAAATACAAATACAAATACTCTTATGCAGATTGCTTCAAGTTAGAACACTTGTTTAATTAAATAAATTTGGAAACAGATTCAGTATTCTTTGATATAAACATCCATACAGTTGCTAAAAAATACAATATATATCTGCTAGTTGTCATCACCCCAAAAAACACTGCTAACAATCACAAACTTTAATATATTACCGATAACCAAATAAATCAATAGCCAAACATCAGAAAAATCAAATAAAGGAAATTTCTATCAATTTCACCATAATTTGCTAATACAACAATTAAGTTAGTAACCAATGTCCAATATACTTCTATACATTAACCAAATAAATCGATAGCCATAGATATTTCACAAATATGCTAATAACTATCATAAATCAAAAACTTTAATATGTTACCGATAACCAAATAAATAGATAGCCAAACATCAGGAAAATGAAAGAATGGAAATTGATATCAGTTTCACCATCATTTGCAAATCTGCTTCAGATTCCCTTTTTTTTTAACAATATAGTGAGATTATATATGAGTATCAGAAGCCTGTTTACCTATTACATCTTTTTGTTGTCTGTTCCTCTTGATGTTATCACATGTTTGCCTCCCACCTATATAAACAAACCATCAAACAATGTGAAACATGAAGAAACAAATCAAGAATCTGTAAAACTAGCCAAACACTATATAATCCAAGTCTCAGTTGTTGATATCCGACACACACATCTTCCAAAACACCAAAATAATGAAATCTTAAGCAACGATATTTGCTAAATACAACAAAATAATAAGCTAACGATAACCAGATTATTAGCTACCACTGTTTAAAAAAAAATACAAATACAAATCATGTTTCACCATCATTTGCAAATACAACAATTCAGAAAAATATAAATTGATAGCCAAACATCAGAAAAATCAAAGAAGGGAAATTGCTATCAGTTTCACCATCATTTGCAAATACAACAATTCAGTTAGCAACCAATGTCCAATATTTTCTATACATTAACCAAATAAATAGATAGCCATATATATTTCATATATATTAAGTTAGGGAACATACTCAGAATTATTTGCTATATATATTTCATAAATATGCTAATAACTAGCATAATGTTTGAAACACGCATTTAAAAAATATTACAGCTATATCAGTTTCAATAAAATTTGCTAACTATAATATAAAAATATGCTACTAATGTCCAACATTTGATAACTAGAATTATCGTGTAAAATAAATGAAAGCCCATATACTTCCAAAATTTCTTTTATACATGTGCGCGCCGCAAAAAAGAATTGAGAAACACATTTATCATGCACAAGGGCACATATCAACATTTTCCCCCCAAATTACTGCAGTTTTAAGCGGCCCCCAACTCGATTAATTCGTTAAATTTCATACCTTTTTGTTGAAAACACGTGTGCATATTCATCGAAAAGAAATCCAATCAACCCCACCAAGATTCGTACTATTAATTATTCATAGTTTAAAGAACTTTTCAGTAAAAAAAACCCCATCATATTCATGTATTTTCCAACGGAAAAAAAAAACAGCAAAAATCCAGAACCAACCTCAAAGGTACAAAGTAAGAAAACACTCAAAGCAAGAACACACAAAAATATACGATTGTTAGCAACCAAAGTGACAGGAAAATAAAGAAAATGCGAACTAAAACCTAGGTTATGCCTCGTTGAACAGCCGCCGGACATCCTCCCGTTGCTGTTAATGTCGTCGCCCGTCGCCGATTGTGTGTATTGGTTGAGAGAAAAAATTCGTCTGCTCAAAGTTCCCTCAAAACCCTATATTTTTTACCTCCTAAATCAAACGAATTCGAAATCTATAGAAATTTCATAGATTTGGGCGGTTCCCATAATCAGAAAAGCTTGATTTGCGGGATTTTATTTTTTACCCCTTTTATCCAGAAGTATTGAATCACAGTAAAAAAATTGATATTTAATCCCTAAAATCATAATTGAATTTGAACCGTTTATTTTATGTTGATCTATGGTTTTAAATTTGTTCCTATTTCCTACATAGGAGGGTGGTAAACACTTTAACCCACCCCTATATATATATATATATATATATATATATATACTCTCCAACATATTATAGAGAAGTTTTTTTAATAGAATAATTATAATTTTTTTTTTGAGCTTCAATAATCTCCACTAAAAATTTATGTACTAAACCCATCTAAAGGATTGTTTGATTATATAAATTGTGTAATACTTGTTGGAACTAAATAAGGTGACATAATATACTGTGTTTTTTAAGTATTATTTCGACAAGAAATACATTTTTTTGTTTTATTTTAAGAACGGTATCAACTATAAATGACTAATGTTATCTTTTATTACAAAAGTTAATAGCCTCAAAAATCATGAACTTGTCTCCTTGGGAATGACCTAATGGTGGAGTGGTGTTTCTTGAGGTCAAAGATCTCAAGTTCGACCCACCACCAATACCACTAGGTGCTATTACACAGGGACGAGATTTACCTAGTGCGCACCACGGTAGCGACTGCGGGTTACCCTCGATATAAAAATAAAATCATGAATTTTGAGTATAGTTACAAATTTAACATTATCTTTAAAAGTAGACAATTAAAATATCAACTTTTTATTTGAATGATCTTCGACATCCTAATCTGTGTTTTTGAAAAATGTATTGAAAATCCTACCTTTACAGCTGAGGATTTGTTGTAGATGCAAACAAACTCGCTACAATTGGTTCGAACGAAGTGAAAACTAGTAGGAAAATTGTTTCATAATTTCATTAACTATTTATTTCCCTAGACATAAAGTCCGAGCCACATTTATAGATATATATATATATATAAAAGAAAACGAAAAAAAAGTCCGAGCCACATTCACCGGAATTTATCATTATGGTGTACAAATTTTTTAATATTGATTTTCGATGAGAAAGGCTTGGATGATTTTGCAGCTGCATTAAAGAAAAAAAATTACATCACTAGCAACTTATTAAATAACACCCAAATTAAAAGTTAATGTTTAAAGTGTTTACTTTTAAAGTTAGTGTTAAATTTACAACTATACTCAAAGTTCATGATTTTTAAGACAATTAACTTTTATTATAATTATAATTTTAGTTTTTTTTGTATAAAGTGCTTTCTATGCATTGCACGGACAACACGCAAGTACAAGACCTAACACACATAATGTGTAATATACAATTTCTTCCAAATGTATATGTCCATTTTTCAAACATTCTTATGATGGGATCAAACCTAGGGTTATAAACAAGCCTAATCGAACTAAATTCTGTAACACCCCAGAATTTCGATTAAGATTTAGAGGATTCTTAATGATAATTAAGAAGTTAAGGAAGAAAATTAATTAAGGTTAATTGAGGTCAGATGTCAGTCACGACTTTAAGGGTCAGTTTTCGTGAAAATCATCTTTTCGGAAAATTTGATCTTAATTCTTTTATGGTCATTCGTGGTCTCGTTAGAAAGGTTTTAACTCAAGGAGTATGCCGCTGTTTTCGAATTTTAATTCAGAAGTCAATGGAGTTCCCGATGATGAAAAACGTATTTAAAGGATGAATAAATAGTAACTTTTGCGTGCGTTCGTGTTTTGAGAAATTTACGAAATCCTTCTCGTTGATCCGAGTCTAGTTCTGTCAGGCCCCTCTTATGGGAAATGACCCAAGGATTCCGTAGGCGTTCATGGATTACAATTCTGAGGTCAATCGAACGCTCGGGAGCAAAATCTGTCAGTCTGAGAGAATAGTAAAAAGTAATTCCAAAAAGGGAATCTTTGCTCGTCTTTCTTCAGACGACCCCGTCTTTTTCACGAATCAAGTTGGTTCACTAGTATTCGAGCCAACGAGTCTCCCGGTATTTTTAGATTTCATGTCTGAGGTCATTTGGACCTCGACATCGAATAAAGCAACTTTTAACCGAACCCGGGGTAACTTTTGCAGTATTCTTGCACTGAAGTGGCTTCCCTTGGAAGCCAAAGCTTTTCCTATAAATAAAGCATCACCTCTTTCACTTTTTCCACACCAATTTCACCCATTCCTCATTTCTAGAGAGTGGAAAAGCTTGTGAGAGCCGAGAAAGTTCTGTAGAAGTAAAAAGCGTTCTTCGTGAGTGTTCTGCAAGACGACGAGCGGAGTGGCGTGGAAGGGATGCGGTGAGGGAAGGTGCTAGGGGCGCCGTTGGGTTGTAGCAGGCGGCTCTGCCACTGTTGCAACTCGACGAGACGCCGAGCTAGCCACCTTTCTTCGACGCACCTAACCCCGTCCATTCTTGTTCGTCGGTCTCGATCTCCATTTCTTTTTCCGTATTTAAATTCCGCATTTACTTTCCGTTCTTTACGTTCTTCGCGTTTTTCATTATTGCTAGTTTACCTTCCGTCTAAGTTATATTTCAGTTTTTATTGAAGTTCCAAGTTAATAACGTTACATTATATTTCTCGCGTTATTCCTGTCGTTATTATTCTTGAGATTAGCCTCGTTTATTCCGTTTAAATTCCGTTCGAGCTATATTTAAAGATTTCGTCGTTATTCTAAATATTTAAAGAGGATTATCGTGTTTATGCCGTTATAATATCAAAGTTCTTTTTAAGTTAAGGCATGTTGTTGCATGATAAATTAAAGTACGTTGTTTTTAAGAAATTTCGGGTTAAGTGTTCTTCGTGTTCGCTGAAAGAATCAACGAACACGAAGAACCCAGTTGAAGATCGCCCAGGAAGAGAGAGAAACCAGGTCCCGCGACCGCGCGACATCCCCCTCGGCCCAGAACCCCGCGGGCGCGGAGGGTGCGCGAGCGCGCGGGGTGCCGCCGGCACGTGATGCCCCCCCCCCGTGTCATCCGACGCTGATTCTTCCATCTTTTCGAGTTTTTCAAGTCGTGTTATTTCTAAGTTATTTTCAAGTTAAATTTTAGAGAAGCAATCAAGATATTCTCAATTTATTTCGAGTAATCCATTCAAGTTATTCTTTGTCAAAAAAAACAATGGGAAATCAAGTCGAGATGTTCTTTAAATAAATTCTTCTCGAAATTTATAAAGTCGTAAAGTCGTGCAATCTATAAATAAATCTTAGATTTTAGTCTTCGAGAAAAATGTCATTTTTTCTCGCTTTAGATAGTCGATTTCTTCAAAGGAGGTCGCTAAGTCGATGATTCGACTTTTGTAGGAGGAAGTGAGCCTCATAGGAAATCGGAGAAGGATCTTCAACTCGTTGCTTCATCTTCTATCCAGTAATCGAGGTGGGTAAATCTATACTCATCTAAAGTTTGAGCTAATAAGCTCTAGAAGCATATAGGGCAAATGAGATATCCAATAAAGCATTTTATTTGCTCTGCCTGATCGATCTCTGTACAAGGAAGGAAGGAAAGAAAGATATTATGTTCTAATTAAGCTCTTGAGCATGTTTAGAAATGCTAGAATTATTAAAGTATTGTTATGCTTAGCATGTGATGTTTAGAATAGTCTTTAGTTGGAATTCGTATTCATTTACGTTCATCTCCTTGTATTAAATGTTTATACTGTGTTAAGGTACGTAAGTTAAGAATTAAGGTTTGCCTTGTTAGTGTAGCGTTAAATCCCTTATAGGCCAGGATTATGTTTTACTAAAGGAATAGCCCTTAGACGTTGCTCTAAGATTGGTTTTACGAGCAAGATGAAGGAAGAAAGGAACTTAGCATTTCGCCTAAGCAGAAATTGAGCTCACAACTTTAGAGGGAGTCACTGCTGGGTTAATTCCCTCGCAAACTCGTTTGGATATTTGAGGTAACCCCTCTTCTATCCCATGGCATGCCTAAGGGTACAATTGACATCAAGTTTGAGCCAAGGTTGGGCCCAAAAGTAAAGAAAAGGTTTTGCGGATATGGAGAGGGCTTTTGCGTTTTGCTCTCCATATACCGCCAGTTCATTGTTGGATATATCTCAAGTTATTAAAGAAGCTTTCATTAAAAACCCACTGAGTACATTAGTGCTCACGCCCTCCTTTTCAAATGTTTTCAGGTTGAGATGCCGAGGATGATGGTGGCTGTGGATGTGGGTTGGCTGTCAAGATTGTTTTGCTATTATATAAGTTTCTTTGAAATCCCATTATGTGTTCTGCTACTCTGATTATCTCTTTCTAAATTCTATTCGAAGTTCTATTATGATTATTCGAGATTCTAAGAATATTCCCAGACATGATTACATATATATGAGACGCATATTAAGTTTATTTCCACTTTCCGAGTATGTTTTCCTTTCGCCTATAAAAGAGCCTATGCTTGTTGGTATCTAATTAGTTAGCCGTTTTATTCCGCTAAAGCATGTTTCCTTCTTAATCAAGTAAACCCGAGTATCATCAACTATCTTCAAAGCGTACCTTTATTCTTAAACTTCTTCGTTAATCTTCTGACTTTACTCGTCAAATCTCTTAATAACACCCCGTCCCCATTCGTTAATCCCTATCTCGGAACCGGGCTGTTACAGATGGTATCAGAGCAGGCTTGCAACTCTGCAGATGAATTGCTTCGTGATAAGTTAATCTTCTGACTTTACTCATCAAGTGTTTATATGCATATGAATTGCTTCGTGATAAGTTACAGCAGCAACCCACAGCTCGTCATCACCCTCGTATCTTCAACAAAAATCGAGGTATGATAATATAGAGATTTTAGATTTTGAATTCATAATTTTTGACTATCGAAAACGAAGAGATTTGAGCAAGCATGCCTCTTTTATGGATAAGGGGAAAACCTTGATAATGAAGTTCCAAGTAAAAAGTATTCGGGTAAAATGATTTCTTGAAAAAAAAAGGGTTGATTCATTCTCGAATTTTTGTTTTAAAGGAAAAGGTAAAGTTTATGATCAAAGACTTGGGCACCAAAATTTTTGTAAAAGTCAACTGCAAAAAGGATCTATGCATACAAGATAAGTAGTCTGAATCTAAACGATAGCATGATCTTAGGAGAACCATAGGTCTCCATTTTATAATCTACACTGATTAAGCTTCATATTTCTAGATGGTTAAGCGTCGTTCGATTGCTATGAATAATGTGCCTCTTTTCCGCCCTGTTCAAGAAATGAATGACTTTGGAGGAACGCCAGGAAAGATATCCGACTTGGAAACATGCATCCGCATGTGTGAGAAAGCACCAGCCGCCGAGAGGCCAGCAATGTACCGCATTTTGCAAAGCACCATCACCCGTGATCCCGAGACGCATGCTGTAATCGGGAACCTGACAGAATTCTCTTCAGCCTTGATGACCCTTTGGGAGTTAAAGTATGGCCACGTGAATGCTCTAGCCGAGCAAAATCCCTCATCCGTGATGGAACCAGAACTGCTAAGGACGACTCTGAACAGTCCCCCTGAATTTCAAGCACCGTGCCCTTGTGTTGAAGAAACCTTAGAAGCAAGACCGTTGATCATCCAGGACATCGAGTCTTTGTCCTCCAGAATGCACTAGTAGGCCCCTGCCTATCAACCAGTTACCCCTCAGAGTCTGGGACAACAAATGCCCCATCAGTTCCCCGAAGGAAGCTTAAGGAAATTCAAGTTCGAGGTACCAGAAACAGATGAAGATGAGGAAGAAAGGGACCCAGCATATAGTTAAGCTTTAGAAGTAGGCAAATGAGGCGTTGTTGTTAGAACACCTTGCTGACCTGTTGTCCGTTTATCCGCTTGAATCCAGATCTTATTCTGAAAATGTATTAACCAACCTTTTAGATTTTGATAGCAGTAGTAGTTCTCCAAGGGTAGCCCTATTTTCGGATGTAACTAAGAACCTCTTTCTTATTTATGCCAAAAGTCCTCTTATGAGGCAATTTTCCCGCTTTGCTTGATCTGTCCTACGTAATCTAAAGACCTTACCGAAAGGCATTTTATTTTGCTTCGTGCAAATTTAAGCGAGCATTGCTAATATGTAGGATTCTTTAGAATGTCGTCGAGAAGTCATCAAGCCGAGAGAACGAGGCCGCAAGCAAGCAAGTCCTGAACTGCGACTCAAGAGCCAAGAATGTGTTTCTCAGACACAACCTTTCCGTTCTAATAGTCTAGGAGACCCGATGGGAGTCGAGAAATGGGTTATTCCTTAGAAGTGAAATTTCAATTTTATAGTCTGATCGGAAGATGAGGAATTAGGTTGTGCTCTTTTATGAATACGAACTTCGGGTAGGAATCCGTTTGAAGGATGATAAATTTGAGGCAGTAAGTGTAGTATGATTGGGAAGGTTTCAAGTACGAGTCATATCAGAAGTATATCCCGAACTATTTATAAGGCAAATGAGGTAGAGATCTGGAGCTAGAAGCAAGGAAAGAAGACGTTGTCAACGTACGATCAAGAGTTCGACCAGTTATCAAGGCATACCTCACATTTGCGGTTTCAGACGAAAAGAAAATGCGTATAGATCAGGTCGATTGTTGTATCCCTTCTAATAGATGAAAGTGATTCCCGTACGTCACCTTTTCCAGCCAAGTGTAGCTAATTGAAGGCCAACTGACTCATGCTATTTCATAGCAACCTAGTAAAGAAGAAGATACGTGAAGATCAAGGAAAGAAAGAGAAAGAACATGAAGAAGATCGTTAAGCAGATAGACCCAAAAGTGGTAGATTAAAAGTTTCAGTAAGATAAGAAGTTTTGATAAGTCTATTCATTCATTCTCGTATCAATTAAAACAATCACCTTTCAACAGCTTCATATTAATTGAAATTCTTCATTTATATCATTTGAATTTCTTCAATATCGTTTTGGACAAATTATAATCTTTTGATGATGCTTCTTTAATCATCCAAAATCGGTGATAGCATTCCCTTGTTAAAGTTATGCTGACGCCTTCGCAAATATTCAGTACAATTTCCAGTTGTTAATCATCAATTGTCTCCCATACGTTTGCTACACGCAAAAACCCCTCTTGAGTTTATAAGTCCTCTGAAAAAGCAATGTTTTTAAGTAACCCAGTGTTATATCTCTTCTAGCTTTTGGAACTTGTTAAAGAATTGTTGATCAAGATAAAGTCCTTACTCAGAGTCAATCATTTTGTTTTGCTCCCACTCATAGAGCTCGAGTGTGGATCCTAGATTAGAGCAGATAGTATAAAGCAATATTCCTTTGGAAGAATAAGAGAGAATAGTCCCGATAGGAAGAGGAATCCAAGTATGATAGCTAGTGCCCTTCTAGTAGGACGCGAATCTCTAAAAGTGATTTTTCAGCTCATCTAGTATTAAGAGGCAATCTGAGGAATGACATCAAATAAGTTCTGAGCTTACGTTCAAGGTCCAGTCATGCGATCTTTATACCCGCAAGTGATAGTGATCCCCAGAAGAGGCTATGAAGACAGAATATCGTTGAAAAGCGGTTGCGATGAAGAAAGAGGAAGGAGAGTTTGCAATAGAAGGCGTTTCAGGCACAAGAAAATTTTAAAGACGTATTTGCAAAAGAAGCTATCAGAACTACCACCATATAGGCAAGTGGAATCCACTATCGGTTTAGAACTAGGAGCTGCACCAGTCGAAAGCCCCTACAGAGTGGCGCCTAAGGAATCGCAAGAACTCAAGGTTCAAACGCAAGAGTTATTAGACCTAGGTTTTATCCAACCTAGTGTGTCACCTTGGAAAATTCCAATCTTGTTCGTGAAGAAGAAGGATGGCACATTGAGAATGTGCATCGACTATAGAAGGCTTAATAAGCCGACCATCAAGAATCGATACCCTCACCCAAGAATAGATGATCTCTTTGATCAAGCTTAAGGGAGCAAGTGTCTTCTCAAGGATAGACTTAAAATCTGGGTATCATCAGCTGAAGATCTGAAAGGAGGATATTCCTAATACTGCTTTTAGGACTCGCTTTGGGTATTATGAGTTTGTGGTAATGCCATTCGGATTGACCAACACCCAGCAGTGTTTATGGATTTAACGAACCGGGTTTTTACCCGTATCTAGATAAGTTTGCGCTGGTCTTCATAGATGATATCCTCATCTATTCGAAGGACAAAGATGAGCATCAAGAGCACCTAAGGGTGGTGCTGGAGAAGTTAAAGAGGAGAAAGGCTTTACGCTAAGTTTAGTAAGTGTGAGTTTTGGCTCAAAGAAGTTATGTTTCTAGGTCATATGGTTTCAGTAGAAGGAATCAAAGTAGATCCAACTAAGATTGAAGCTGTAAGCAACTCGAAGTCTCCAAGGAATGTGAATGAGATAGGAAGTTTTCTAGGACTTGTGGGATTCTATCATAGATTCATCGAAGAATTCTCGTCAATAGCTAAGACTATGACGCGAGTGTTGAGGAAGGACTTCAAGTTTAGGTAGACACCCAAGTGGGAGGAAAGTTTCAAGAAAGAAGATGTTAACCACAAGCCCGATGATTGGCCATTTCGGAAGAAAATGAAGATTTCGTGGTTCATGCTTATGCGTCGAGAAAAGGATTAGGATGCGTGACTGAAGAAGAGAGGAAAGGTGATCGCTTATGCTTTGAGGCAGCTTAAGAATCACAAGTAGAACTACCTCACGCATGATTTAGAACTAGCAGCGGTTGTTTTTGCGCTAAAGATCTGGAAGCAATATCTCTACGGAGCCAAGTGTAAGACTCTTCTCAAGATCACAGAAGTCTAAAGTATTTCTTCAAGCAAAAGGATCCTAGCATAATGCAGAGAAGATGGCTAAGAACTTGTAAAGAATTTCGACCGCGCGACCCACTACCACCCAGGCAAGGAGAATGTGGTAGCAGATGCCCTAAGTAGGAAAGAGAAGGCAGAGTTAGAATTCGTTTTAGTTTAGTAGCAGCTTCGATAAGGAATTTAAGAAGTTAAAGATTGAGGTGCTAGTGTAACCTGTAATCAATTAAGCACAAAACGCCGCAATAGTCGCTCATCCCGACCCGAGACAAAAGATAGTTCAGGTTTGGAAATGAAATGAGTTTCTCGAGAAGAAAAGCCTAGAAGCACGATTAGATAGCACACAAGACTTCACAGAAGCCGCCGATAAAACGCTCTTATTCAAAGGAAAGCTTTGTGTGCCAAGAAAGAAAGAGCTAAAGGAGGAAATCATGTGCAAGGCACATGACACACCACATACAACACATCCCGGAAGTACCAAGATGTATTAGGACCTCGAAAAGAACTTCTAGCAGAATAACATAAAAAGAAAAGTAGCCGCCTTCGTAGAAAGGTGTTGATCTATCAACAAGTGGAGCCTTGCATCAAAAACCTTCTGGTTGCTCCAACCCATAGAAATTCCTGAATGGAAGTAGGATCATAGTAGTATAGGCTTTGTGGTAGGATTACCAAAGTCTAAGTGGTGGAATACCGCTAGTTGGGTAATCGTGAATCGATTATCGAAAGTAGTACCTCTCATTGCTATTATCATGGGCTAGATCAATTAGCCCAGATGTATGATAGGAAATTTGTGCATATTGCACGATGTGCCGGTCTCGATTATATCGGATCGTGATACGAGATTTACGTCAAGATTTTGGAGGAGTCTACAAGAGGCAATGAGATCAAAGCTCAATTTCAGCACGACAGTTCATCCTCGAATGAATGCCAGTCTGAAAGGACTATTCAGATTCTAGAAGACATGCCTAGAGGAGTAGTCATCGATCAACATGGCCCTTATGAAGCCCGGATCAGAAGGAAGTGTAGATCGCCTTGTATTGGGACGAAGTTAGAGAGAAAAGGATACTTGGACCTGAAATGATCCCGGAAGTGGTCCAAAAGATCGAGCCTGTTCATTAACAAATCAAGGAGATTCAAGATAGACAAAAGGTTTACGCAGACGAAAGAAGAACGGAACTAAGATTCGACATTAAAGAAAGTATTCTTGTAAATGTCTCCGTCAAGGAGTGGTTTGTTTTGCCAAACGAAACAAGTTAAGGCCCATATTTATTGGACCTTTTGAGAATCAGAAAAGGTGAATAAAGTAGCCTATAGGTTGGCCTTACCACCCAACCGGAGTGATGTTCATGAGGTCTTTTCATGTCTCAATGTCGAGAAAGAACGTGTTTGATCCAAAGCACGTGATTTGCAAGGAAGAGATAGTCCTGAATGAGGACTTAGCCTATGAAGAGAAGCCCCAGACCTTTGCGAGTTAAAAGATCCAGAAGTCAAGGAACAAGGAGATCAATCTTGTAAAGATGATCTGGAACCTTCATGGTTCAGAGAAAGCAACATGGGAGCTCGAATCTGAGCTACTCAAAAAGTACCCTGATATCGTTTATCATGGTTAGTAAATTTCGGGACGAAATTTCTTTAAGGGGGGTAGGATGTAACACCCTAGAATTTCGATTAAGGTTTAGAGGATTCTTAATGATAATTAAGAAGTTAAGGAAGAAAATTAATTAAGGTTAATTGAGGTCAGATGTCAGTCACGACTTTAAGGGTCAGTTTTCATGAAAATCATCTTTTCGGAAAATTTGATCTTAATTCTTTTATGGCCATTCGTGGTCTCGTTAGAAAGGTTTTAACTCAAGGAGTATGCCGGTGTTTTCGAATTTTAATTCTGAAGTCAATGGAGTTCCCGGTGATGAAAAACGTATTTAAAGGATGAATGAATAGTAACTTTTGCGTGCGTTCGTGTTTTGAGAAATTTACAAAATCCTCCTCGTTGATCCGAGTCTAGTTCTGTCAGGCCCCTCTTATGGGAAATGACCCAAGGATTCCGTTGGCGTTCATGGATTACCATTCTGAGGTCAATCGAACGCTCGGGAGCAAAATCTGTCAGTCTGAGTGAATAGTAAAAAATAATTCCAAAAAGAGAATCTTTGCTCGTCTTTCTTCAGACGACCCCGTCTTTTTCACGAATCAAGTTGGTTCACTAGTATTCGAGCCAACGAGTCTCCCGGTATTTTTAGATTTCATGTCTGAGGTCATTTGGACCTCGACATTGAATAAAGCAGCTTTTAACTGAACCCGGGGTAACTTTTGCAGTATTCTTGCACTGAAGTGGCTTCCCTTGGAAGCCAAAGATTTTCCTATAAATAAAGCATCACCCCTTTCACTTTTTCCACACCAATTTCACCCATTCCTCATTTCTAGAGAGTGGGAAAGCTTGTGAGAGCCGAGAATGTTCTGTCGAAGTAAAAAGCGTTCTTCGTGAGTGTTCTGCAAGACGACGAGTGGAGTGGCGTGGAAGGGATGCGGTGAGGGAAGGTGCTAGGGGCGCCATTGGGTTGTAGCGGGCAGCTCTGCCACCGTTGCAACTCGACGAGACGCCGAGCTAGCCACCTTCCTTCGACGCACCTAACCCCGTCCATTCTTGTTCGTCGGTCTCGATCTCCATTTCTTTTTCCGTCTTTAAATTCCGTATTTACTTTCCGTTCTTTATGTTCTTCGCGTTTTTCATTATTGCTCGTTTACGTTCCGTCTAAGTTATATTTCAGTTTTTATTGAAGTTCCAAGTTAATAACGTTACGTTATATTTCTCGTGTTATTCCTGTCGTTATTATTCTTGAGATTAGCCTCGTTTATTCCGTTTAAATTCCGTTCGAGCTATATTTAAAGATTTCGTCATTATTCTAAATATTTAAAGAGGATTATCGTGTTTATGCCGTTATAATGCCAAAATTCTTTTTAAGTTAAGGCATGTTGTTGCATGATAAATTCAAGTACGTTGTTTTTAAGAAATTTCGGGTTAAGTGTTCTTCGTGTTCGCCGAAAGAATCAACAAACATGAAGAACCCAGTTGAAGATCGCCCAGGAAGAGAGAGAAACCAGGTCCCGCGACCACGGGGGGTGCGCGACGGCGCGACATCCCCCTCGGCCCAGAACCCCGCGGGCGCGGAGGTTGCGCGGGCGCGCGGGGTGCCGCCGGCACGCGATGCCCCCCCCCCCCCCCGTGTCATCCGACGCTGATTTTTCCATCTTTTCGAGTTTTTCAAGTCGTGTTATTTCTAAGTTATTTTCAAGTTAAATTTTAGAGAAGCAATCAAGATATTCTCAATTTATTTCGAGTAATCCATTCAAGTTATTCTTTGTCAAAAAAAAAATGGGAAATCAAGTCGAGATGTTCTTTAAATAAATTCTTCTCAAAATTTATAAAGTCGTAAAGTCGTGCAATCTGTAAATAAATCTTAGATTTTAGTCTTCGAGAAAAATGTCATTTTTTCTCGCTTTAGATAGTCGATTTCTTCAAAGGTGGTCGCTAAGTCGATGATTCGACTTTTGTAGGAGGAAGTGAGCCTCATAGGAAATCGGAGAAGGATCTTCAGCTCGTTGCTTCATCTTCTGTCCAGTAATCGAGGTGGGTAAATCTATACTCATCTAAAGTTTGAGCTAATAAGCTCTAGAAGCATATAGGGCAAATGAGATATCTAATAAAACATTTTATTTGCTTTGCCTGATCGATCTCTGTACAAGGAATGAAGAAAAGAAAGATATTATGTTCTAATTAAGCTCTTGAGCATGTTTAGAAATGCTAGAATTATTAAAGTATTGTTATGCTTAGCATGTGATGTTTAGAATAGTCTTTAGTTGGAATTCGTATTCATTTACGTTCATCTCCTTGTATTGAATGTTTATACTGTGTTAAGGCTCGTAAGTTAAGAATTAAGGTTTGCCTTGTTAGGGTAGCGTTAAATCCCTTATAGGCCAGGATTATGTTTTACTAAAGAAATAGCCCTTAGACGTTGCTCTAAGATTGGTTTTACTAGCAAGATGAAGGAAGAAAGGAACTTAGCATTTCGCCTAAGCAGAAATTGAGCTCACAACTTTAGAGGGAGTCACTGCTGGGTTAATTCCCTCGCAAACTTGTTTGGATATTTGAGGTAACCCCTCTTCTATCCCATGGCATGCCTAAGGGTACAATTGACATCAGGTTTGAGCCAAGGTTGGGCCCAAAAGTAAAGAAAAGGTTTTGCGGATATGGAGAGGGCTTTTGCGTTTTGCTCTCCATATACCGCCAGTTCATTGTTGGATATATCTCAAGTTATTAAAGAAGCTTTCATTAAAAACCCATTGAGTACATTAGTGTTCACGCCCTCTTTTTCAAATGTTTTCAGGTTGAGATGCCGAGGATGATGGTGGCTGTGGATGTGGGTTGGCTGTCAAGATTGTTTTGCTATTATATAAGTTTCTTTGAAATCCCATTATGTGTTCTGCTACTCTGATTATCTCTTTCTAAATTCTGTTCGAAGTTCTATTATGATTATTCGAGATTCTAAGAATATTCCCAGACATGATTACATATATATGAGACGCATATTAAGTTTATTTCCGCTTTCCGAGTATGTTTTCCTTTCGCCTATAAAAGATCCTATGCTTGTTGGTATCTAATTAGTTAGCCGTTTTATTCCGCTAAAGCATGTTTCCTTCTTAATCAAGTAAACCCGAGTATCATCCACTATCTTCAAAGCGTACCTTTATTCTTAAACTTCTTCGTTAGTCTTCTAACTTTACTCGTCAAATCCCATAATAACACCCCGTCCCCATTCGTTAATCCCTATTTCGGGACCGGGCTGTTACAAATTCATCCAAGCTCGAGTTCTGTTTGTTTAAGAATTGTTGTACTCGAGTTCGAGCTCAATTAGAGCTTCAACTTTGAGTTCAAATTTGACTTGATTAAAAAAATTCATTATTAAACTCGATTCAAGCTTGAGTCGATAAAAGTTCGATACACAATTCGAATAACTCGATAAACAACACAAATCAATTAAAAACTGGACAACCATGAATTGCTAATTTTCTATCACCATTCGTCAAGTACAACGGGGAATAACAAAAATAAGCAATAAATCCTATTCAAAACAAGAGTACCAAAACCATTCCAAATTTCCAAAACAACAAACAGATAATACAACCAATATAATTTTATGTATTGATTTCCAAGCTCCTACTAAATTCAATAAAAATATATTTGATATGATGATCCCATATGCTTAATTATTATCTTCCACAATACAATTGCATCAAATACAATATTTCACAAGTAGTGCCTCCAAATACAAATCTAACTCAAACTATTTTGAGTTTTCCAGTTTACCAAATTCAAATTCATGAAATTATATATAATATGTTGAGTTACGAAACGAGAGAACACACATAAAATTAAAAAATTATATAAAACACCATTAGAAAGCAAGAGTACCAACACGTCGCTGCATATCTTAGATTTTGAAATTAACTTACATTGAAATTAGAAGGTGAAGACTTTGTGTTGAAGGCAAACGAAGTAGGGAATTCTTAGTAGGAATCGGACGACCAGCTTCGGAGTTCCGAGCAGAAATCGATATGAGCAGAAATTGGACAGAAATTATGAGGATATGAGGGTTGAAATCGAATGGAGCTCCTGCAGCTCAAGCACGGTGTGACTCTAGTAGGGAACCACGGGTTGTGGCGGTGCGGCGAAGAGAGACTTGAAGAAGATGGGTTTTGAATTTGATTAGGGGATTTTGATTTGGGATTTTGGATTCAATCATGAATTTTCTTTTTCTTTTTCTCCTTTAATTTTGCTTTCTTCTTTTTTTTCATTTATTAATTACTTTATTCTTGTAGATCTTAATCTTAATCTAATGCAATATATTAAGCATATCACAAATACTTATGTGCACTAGATGCACATATTATTATTTCAGACGGGTCGGGTCCGACCCATCCATTGCCTCGAGATATAAAAAAAACCCATTCCATTCATTATTTTTCATTTTGTTTTCTCAACCCTAGTTTGAGGCATAGCGGCGGAGAAATTGTGATCGTTTATATTCTATTTTCTAAACCCTAGTTTGAAGAATCGCGGCGGAGGACTGCTTGTCATTACTTCAATAAAGATTTCCGGCTATCTTTGTCCCTAGTTTCACGAGAATAGGGGAGATCAATATTTCGGTAAAGATTTGCTGGAGATTCAACCGCAGTTTTTGTCGAAGAGGAGTTATCGGCCGTATAATCGAGTTTTTCTATTGCTTCTTCAATCTGATGCCATCAGAGGTGAGATTGTTAATATCTATGGTTTCCATTTGGCATTTTATTTATATTTTGTGTTTTTCAATTATTGAATCAGAGGTGTTGATGTATAGTAACACATTGATAGACAATAACATGAAATATTCTACTGAGTGCTATAAAATGATTCAGAAGACAGATATGTGACTCATGCTATGCAATTACTGTATAAAGATCATATTGTATACTTGTATATAATTGACTTTCTATTTATATCCAATTATCAGTGAACAAATCTTATATGATGGCACACGAGTTCAGACTAGACGATTTGATATAGGCCTGGCAATTCGTGTTAACAGGTCGTGTTTCATGTGGACACGATAACGACATGACACGATAAGGCCAAACACGAATATGACACGATAAGAGTCTGTTTGACGCAAACACGATAATCTTGTATAAATCGAACATGACACAAACACTATTTTTTGTCGTGTTGACATGACACGACACGATATTGACACGACACGACAATAAATCAATAATTTTTTAAAAAAACCTACATCTTACATAAATATGTCAATCTGCATTACAATTAGAAAAATAAACTTAAAAAATATAGTTATTACATAATTATATTAATTATTTAATTAATTAAAAAAATATAAAAAGGAGAAATTGAAATAATAAATATATATTTTTAAAATTTTAATAATATCCTCAAGTAACAGGTTATCAGGTTCTTATAATATGATCATGTTATCAGGTATTATTAGGTTGGCATGTTATCAGGTTATTAGATAACCTGTTAATTTTATCGAGTTTAGCAGGTTGACATGAAACACGACACGACACGACAATTTCAGGTCATTATCGTGTCGACACGATAACGATACAAATATGATAAGGTCAAATACTAACCCGTTATTTTCGTGTTGTGCTATCGTGTCGTGTCGAAAATTGTCACCCCTAATTTGATATGATGACCATGACTCCAAATGAATACATCAGTTCATCAGTTTTGGATGTTTTGAGCACCATACTTAACCAAGATGAAAGGATGTGAGACCCAGCCTCTAAACAAATATTCTTCATCACACACAGCTATGCGTAAGTATATACATATAAAAGAATCCATATAAAGAACTTAAACTGCACTCAAAATAATTAAGAATGTTCTTATTACAGAGCTTCGCAGTAGTTGATGCATTATCAACATAGGATTCTTTGCATAGATACAGTGCTTTCATTAACAAGTTACAATATGAGATTGAATGCTTCCTGTGGATCTCTATGAACGATGTCGACCTGGTACACATGTTATTCATTTACTTATATTAGCCTTTTGAACTATTATGCTAAACATTAATGTTGCACTCTGAAATTAGTAGCATCATTTAGCTCTCTTGTCTTAGCATTAACATTGTTAAAACCTTTTTTAGCTTTACATATTACATTATTAGTATTGAGATTAAATTTGCTTAGCATTAGATAATTATATAATAACATGTTTTTGTTTTAGCACTACATATTCCATTATTAGCACTGCTATTGTGTTTGTTTAGCATTATGTAGGTTTATATTAGCAATCCATATTTGTATTTTAGCATTACATCAAAAAATTGTTAACAAATCATCTTAACCCTATGTGTAGTTTTTCTTCCCAATTTTTCATTCAAGTCACTTCTTCTTTATTTCCATTGATGTGAACAACTTCCATGTTGAAATTATTGACAACTCAAGTCAAAAGGACGGTGACAAAGATCAGATGAAATTGAAGTATGGGGACATTTCAGATGACTTGGTAATATATGAATGTCTGACTAATTATTTTTTGTCAATATCTATAGCACTAAAAAAAACTAATTTTTAAAAACACATGCATACAAACTTTTTCATTGAGTTCCTTGCAAATGTTGGACTTGCACAGAAAGCACAATAAATGAAAGAAAAGTGTCAGACTAGCAGACTAAAGATGTCATGGAGAGACACGAAGAATAAGGTTAATTGTGGTGTTTATGTCATGAGACACATGAAGACATACGAAGAAGCTTGTCTGAAACACAAGAACAGTAGTCTAAAGAAAGGAATCAAAAGATAAATTAAATTCTTAAGAGCAAAGTATTGTTCTGCAATCATAACTGCAAACAGTAACATACTCAAAGATCAACATCTGAAATCAGTGAATCTATACTACAGACAATCATGTTCGGAGCGAGAAATTGTGGTAGACCCCACAAAAATGAAAAAAAGTGAAGTGACATGTTGGATAATGATTTTGAATTGATGTGCTAACTGAAACAGATTACATAACATTCTGTATTGCATATGATACAGTAATTATCTTTAATCATTTCTACTATTAGTGAATGAATATTTTGTACCAACAGAAACAAATTATCATTTTTGTGAATATTTTGCTTCTGTGAATGGAATTTTTTTCTCAAAAGAAAATTCTTATTAGCGGTATCAAAAACTATATTAGCAGTAAAAAAAAACTTATTAGCATTATCAAAACCTTTATTAGCATTACAAAAAAGAATATAAGTAGTATGTATATTAACATTATATGAAATTAGCATTTGAAACACGTTATCATTTGTCTCTTTGAACGGCATATTATTTTCTGAATTTGGTGCTAAACCTATAACCTCATAATCTTGTTAATAACTAAATTTAATGCATTATCATTAAAGAAAATGACATATTAGCAGTATAAAATATTAGCATTACAGACAGTCTTATTAGCATTATATTAGCAATGCAAAAAGGAATATCAGCTATGTGTATTAGCATTATACGAAATCTATATTAGCACTATCAAGAAGTATATATTAGCATTAAAAAAATTCGTATTAGTAATATGAAAAACTTTATTAGCATAAAGAAAAGAATATTAGCAGAATTAATAAAAAATTAGTATGAGAAGTACAAAAAAAAAATTATATCTACTTCTTCCCACAGTTCCTAGAATCATGGTTACATTTCTTGTTACACTTCTTGCGGATCCTTAAAGGTTTCTTTTTTAGTTCGGCGTTTGCCTATTCTCTTAATTTTATACGACTTTCACTATCTTTAGTCTTCACAAAGTCAGGTAGAAATACCTCAACTTCACTTGGTGCAGACAACCCATAAAATTTAGAAAATAACCTACTCTTCTTTGACATAGAATCATCTTGAATATCAGATAAAAACCCATCTCTTACCTCACAAATAATCTGCAAAAGCAACGACATCTTTGCACTGTCACCTTTAGCAACACAAAGACAAGCATAAAACTCAGAAATCAATTGGTTAGTAACAATTTTATTCTCCTCCAATGAGACACAATGATCAACCAGAAATGCACTTGGTTTATTAATGAGTGAAGAGTCCATCCAACGAGATACGATGTCTTTAGAAGGTATTGACTCCAATTTCAAATCTTTGAATAGAGTGAATACGTGGCAACACAATATCCCATCCTCTCAAATTTCAAACAGCTACATGTAGTAGAATCCCCGACCTTGTTGTGAACAACTGTATTTGTAGCACCAAAACCATCCTTTACTTCTAGCAACACAACCAAATCATTTTCTGAAATATTACAAACATGACGAACATAAAATGCATCTTCAAGTTCCTTCTGAACCTCATAATACTTATTTCTAATATAAATAGCGGCAACATGGTTCTCAAATGAAAATGAGGTCATCAATTGTGGCATTGATGACTCTTCTACACTGTCCATATAAGCATGTGCATGTTTTTGTGAATCAAGTGCGCTATCAAAGTTCATCAGAAACTCAATAACATTTGACTTTGATCTATAGAACTTAGAATAAAAACTGTTCACATTCTCTGAAATTGAGATAGTCCTGTACAACCCACTCATCGGCACATCCCTAAAATATGCAGGCACCCAATCCTCATGAATATCATACAATGTCTTGAACCAACTATCATCTACTAATCCAAATTCCACCATAATTTCATTCCATATCACCTCAAAATCTTCGATATATATAGATTCAGACCACACAATACTATTTAACCTCTTCCTGATATGCAAAGGCAACTTATCTGTTTTGAACATGATATGCCACATATACAATCGATGCGCAGTATCAGGCAGTACCTGTTTTACAACAACTTTCAATCTAAGATCTTGATCAGTAATTATTAGATTAGGAGACCCACCAATACAGTCCTTGAATTTCTGAAGCATCCGTGAATAAGATTCAGCATCCTCACTCGACAATAAAGTAGCCATAAAGGTGACAAGCCTCCCATGATTGTTCTTTCCAATAAAGGGTACAAAAATAATTGAATACCTGCGAATATATAAAAAATCACAAATACATGTTATTATAATGCCTTTTTTTATCATAAACAATACTACAAATACTAAATATCAATGTAAATCAATGTTAAAAATAATATTTAGCACAACTTAATAGATAACAAATGCTAGCATTGACACTTACTACTATTCAAAAATCAATGCTAAAAAATGAATTGGAAGTGCTAAAATTTCAACTACCATTACTAAGAATGTAATATGGAACTGCTAAAAATATAGAATGACAAATCTAAATAATAAGTAGACTAACATGCTAGTCCTATATATTGCGTCAAATGACATAACATCCCCAAAAAATGAAAAATTCCTTCTTGATATTGGATCAGGCCAAAACAGACATCTTAACTGACCATTCTTATTAACTTCATAATCAAATGTAAAAGCAGAGCAGAGTTCACGCCTTTGGCCCATTTTATCCAACAACAATTGGGCATCAACGCCCACACCATACGCCTTGAGATCTCAATTGAAGTTTTTCAGATCAATTACTATACACCCTATATTGGAATATCCACCAAAAACTTCTTTAAATAATCTAAATGTTGTCATAGGACCAATGTTTGCCCTTGCGCGGTTTAGAATAAAACATTGATGTGAAGGATCTATATTTCTATTCAAATTCATAAATTCTTTGTGTATCCAAAATAAGAGAATGTGAATGTCTTTCTTCAAATAGTGTAACAGTGTACCCATGGTTCATCCTAGCCATACAACAAGTTCTCTTAGACACTCGGCATCTATTTTTCTTCGAAGTTTTACCAAAATCAACCGACGTGTTTTTAAGTCCCTCACGGTTGCACAGAACATACTTCCAAACTACAGTACCATATTTAGACTTTTTTGTAGTAGACAAACGAATATCAAATCCATATGATGATGCATACACCTTGTAAACAGTTATACCATCATCTAAAGTGGGAAATATTTTGCCCAATGCAGGCTTCAAAGATGATTCACAGTCAGGGGTGTAAAATTTAGAAAATTCAGGAGAAAGCTCAAAAGTGGAGCCAACACAATCTGCACAAACAAAAAAAAAACACAACTAAACACATTAATGCTAAAAAAATATCTTATTCGATCATGCTAAAAATGTTCACAATAATGCTAAAACTATTTACAGCAGTGCTAAAACCTATAATAGTATTGCTAATAATTTGTTCATCGTGAAAATACTAATTTGTTTTTACAATACTAATAACTAGTTTCGCAATGCTAATAATAATGTCTCTAATGCTAATAAGACATCTTGTAATGCTAACAAATACTGGACTAACATCTGTAAAAATACACGTATATAGTAATAAGAAAACATAATCTGCAGAAGTAAAAATATTTATTTATCGTGAAGATTCAAAAATTCAAATTAATCAACTTTCAAAAATATATTACATTACATGAACGAACACACCTAATGATTTAAATCTGGAAAAAAAAATATAACTGATAGAATTCGTTGCCTCAAATACTGTGAAAAAAAAAACCAAGTGCAAAGTTATATACAATGTTGTAGTCAATGTTACTCACATTACCGACAACATTATCACAGGAATTTATAAAATAGTTTGCACGGAAATAACTTTAAAACAAAAGCAGAAAATGGCTTGTGAAAAACATCAACATGCAAATAATAAAGTTGATGTTGAAGCTAGTGTCAACCACTATGCCTTCAACACGCAGTAGAAATTTAAAGAACAATTTGCACGAAATTAATTTTAAATCTCACACCTTCGGTATATGATTGCCTGAGGGCGAAATTACACTTTACTAGTGTTGAAAATTACAATGCTGATGTTGTCCAGGTTCACTCCCTTGACAACACATCATACAATACAAAGAACCTATTCTACTTTCACTCACTTGAATAATCCCTCTCAAAATCACTATCTAATATCTAGATAGCTAAAAAATATATCTACTCAAAGAACTACTAACATTCAATGTAATCAGTACCTATACATACAACTAAGATAAAACCTATCTATAGTTGATCCAAACAATAGATCTGATGTTGAGTTAAATGTTGGGAGAGCTCTAGTAGACACAAATGCAAGCTTCAGGTTTTCTCACTACTCAATGTGAGATTTTCTCTACTTGCATACAATACTGCAGAGATCCAACAACACTTAAAAAATCAACTCTCTACAAACACAACTAAGATATACATATCTTAGTTAATCGAGATAATAAAGATGATGTTCATCGTAGTGTTGAAGAGATCTCTAGCAGAAAAGTGATGCAGCCTTCAAGCTTCTCACGTTCACTCCGTGATAGTCTCTTCGGCTGGGTGACTTAAGCTCTGGATTTTCTCACGTGACTTGTGATATTTTCTTTGCTGGAGCACGTTCTTCTGGAGTGAAAACTACTATTTATAGATGCCTCTATATGCAGTAGTTTTCTAATGTTTTCTCTTCGGTTTGTAGCAGCTTCCATGATCCCTCAATGGTAGTGGATTGGTGTTAACTGCCTCCAGCATAGCTTCACACGTTCTCCACATCTGCATGCAACTGCTTCAGCATCCCACTATTAAAACCTGTTAATTAGTGGATAAAAGAAAGAGAAAATATGGTTCCTAATAAGTTGGAACAAACTATGACATTTTCAAAGCCAAGTTTATCCACAATCTTAACCACCTATATCCACTATTTTAAATTCAAATTTCGTGGATATATGTAATTAAGATTGACAAATAAATCAGATTAATTCAAAAGAGAATTAATCCTAAAAACGAGGAAATGATAAGATTAATATTTTCAATGTTTTGATCAATGTTGTCGGAATGTTGTTACACATCGTGTATAACATTGAGAAAAATGTTATTAACAATGTTGATAACATCTAATGTAGCACCATTCCTAATAATAACAAATCATCAAATAAATCTAAACCAAATCGGAAAAAATTTCTCTGGAAAATATATAACAATTATATTTTTACTCGACGTCTTCATCTAATAACAACGAACAAAAAAAACTCTGATCATGATGAAATTGAAATCCGATTACATAAAAGAGCAAATAAATATAAAAAAGGAAAGAGATTTTGAAGGAAAGAGATACGCGGAAAGGAATTAGTCCAAAACAGAATAAAATTCCTAAATTATAAAAATACTCTCAGTTCATTAATAAATCGCTAACATTGTAAAAATGCCACCACATAAAATCAAAATTCAGAACAATCTGCACTGTCCAAAAATGTGAGATCTACGACTATCATTAGTTCTTAGTTCTCACATGGGGTTGTGGTTCTCATTTGATACATTTTCTCTCTCTCTCTCTCTCTCTCTCTCTCTATATATATATATATATATATATATATATATATATAGATATGCTTCACTGTTATGTATATCATTTTGAATGATTAATCAATTAATGAACTGTGACTGTAAATGTTCGCGAAACACTACTTTCATTTATATATTACATGGTGGCTTTTCGTAGCGAAATAACTATTCGTGGGAGAGATAGAGACGCAAACAGTATGTGCACAACATTTGGATTCAATAAATATTGATTTACCTTTAAAATTAAATTAATTATGATTTGTCTAAATTACCCCCACTATTTTGTTTTTATATATTATATAGATAGATATGGATTATTATTATTATTATTATTATTATTATTATTATTATTATTATTATTATTATTATTATTATTATTATTATTACATGTAATTTCATTATTTCACTTTTGAGTTTTGAGTTATAATTTAGGTATTAAATTAGATTAAATGTCATATTTGTGCTAAACTTTTATGATAAACTCACTAAATATTATATTATTTGATTGTTTTCTTTTCTTTTCTTTTTTGATATATTTGATTAAATACCTAAGTTGTAACTATGAATCTAATTTTTAAATATTTGTTGCAATATTATATAATCAAATGAATTCAAATTAAATTACAACATTATGGAAAAGCAAAAAAATGTATATACTGGCATACCTATACTAACATACATATCGAAATTTCACAGGATACCAAAATCTCATTATACCTATACTAACATATATCGAAATTTTATATACCAGTACACTATAATTTTTTAAATTTCACTCTGTATACCAAAAATATCAATATTTTCTATATATTTTTTTATATTTTTTCAATACGATATATTCTGCTGCTAGAAGTAAGTTGGATATAAAGTCTGTGAGATGTACGCTCATTGATTATGGTAGTGATGAATTTGGTTATAGATTTTGGGATGACCAAAATCGGAAAATAATTTGTAGTCGAGATGTGTAACAGCCCGGTCCCGAGATAGGGATTAACGAATGGGGACGGGGTGTTATTAAGGGATTTAACGAGTAAATTCAGAAGATTAATGAAGAAGTTTAAGAATAAATGTACGCTTTGAAGATAGTTGATGATACTCGGGTTTACTTGATTAAGAAGGACACATGCTTTAGCAAAATATAACGGCTAACTAATCAGATACCAACAAGCATAGACTCTTTTATAGGTGAAAGGAAATCATACTCGGAAAGCGGAAATAAACTTAATATGCATCTTATATATATATGCAATCGTCTGGGAATATTCTTATAATCTCGAATAATCATAATAGAACTTTGAACGGGATTTAGAAAGAGTTAATCAGAGTAGCAGAACACATAATGGGATTTCAGAGAAACTTGTATAATAGCAAAACAATCTTGGCAGCCAACCCACATCCACAGCCACCATCATCCTCGGCATCTCAACCTGAAAACATTTGAAAAAGAGGGCGTGAGCACTAATGTACTCAGTGGGTTTTTAATGAATGCTTCTTTAATAACTTGAGAAATATCCAACAATGAACTGGCGGTATATGGAGAGCAAAACGCAAAAGCCCTCTCCATATCCGCAAAACCTTTTCTTTACTTTTGGGCCCAACCTTGGCTCAAACCTGATGTCAACTGTACCCTTAGGCATGCCATAGGATAGAAGAGGGATTACCTCAAATACCCGAATGAGTTTGCGAGGGAAAAACCTAGCAGTGACTACCTTAATAATTCTGAGCTCAAATCCTGCTTAAGTGAAAGCTTGGTTCCTTCTCTTCCTATTCTTGCTAGCAATACCAAGCTTAGAACAATGTCTAATGCTAATACCTTATTACTACATGATCTCGGCCTACAAAGGGTTAAAGCTACCCTAACAAGGCAAATCCTTAATCCTTAACTATACGAGCTTTAACAAGCATAAGCATTCAAATACGAGGAAATGAACGCGGATAAACATCGATTGCAAATAAAGCAATTCTAAACACCTCATGCTAGCATAAATTGTAAATAAACAATTCTAGCATATCTAAACATACTTGAGAGCTCACTTAGCTTATACTGACTTCCTTTACTTTGTCTAACTTAAATAACAATTCAATATAATCATGCATATAACTTCTTTTATTTCTTTCCTTTCCTTGTACAGAGATCGATCAGGCAGAGCAAAAATGCTTTATTGGATATTTCATTTGCCCTATATGCTTCTAGAGCTTATTAGCTCAAACTTTAGATGAGTATAGATTTACCCACCTCGATTACTTGATAGAAGATGAAGCAACGAGTTGATGATCCTTCTCCAAATTCCTACGAGACTCACTTCCTCCTACAAAAGTCGAATCATCCACTTAGCGACCTTCTTCGAAGAAGTTAACTATCTAAATCGAGAAATAATGACATTTTACTCGAGGACTAAGATCTAAGACTTATTTACAGATTGCACGACTTTACGACTTTATAAATTTCGAAAAGAATTTATTTAAAGAACATCTCGACTTGATTTCCAAATTTTTAGACAAAGAATAACTTGAATAGATTAAACGAAATAAATTGAGAATATCTTGATTGCTTCTCTAAAAATTAACTTGAAAATAAATTGGAAATAACACGACTTGAAAAGCTTGAAAAGCTCGGGAAGAGGGTATGAAAATAGCCGAAAAGAAACGGCCGAAAAAACAACATGGAGAAGGGGGGGCCGCCGCGGCGCACATGGACGCCGGCGGGCTCCCCCCGGCCGCGGGCCACCTGCCCCGGCGGGCTCCTCCCCGCCGTGGGGCCACCTGCCCCGGCGGGCTCCCTGCAGCCGCGGAGCTGCCTTGCCCCGGCGGGCTCCCCGCCCCCGGCGGGCAAGGCGCGGCCGAGGGGGGTGTGGCGCGGCGGCGCACCCCCCCCGCGGGGCTCCTTTTCTTTCTCTCTCTTCTACTGGGTTTCTTCAATGTGTTCTTCAACTGTTCTTCGTGTTCGTTGATTTCTTCAACGAACATGAAGAACACGAAGAACAATTAACCCGAATTTTTATAAAAACAACGTACTTGAATTTAACATGCAACAACATGCTTTTAACTTTAAAAGAAATTTTGGCATTATAACGACGTAAACACGATAATCCTCTTTAAATATTTAGAATGACGACGAAATCTCTAAATATAGCTTGAACGGAATTTAAACGGAATAAACGGGGTTAATCTCAAGAATAATAACGACAAGAATAAAGTGAGAAATATTACACAAACGTTATTAACTTGGAACTTCAATAAAAACTGAAATATAACTTTGACGGAAGGTAAACGAGCAATAATGAAGAACACGAAGAACGTAAAGAACGGAAAGTAAATGCGGAATTTAAAGACGGAAAAAGAAATAGAGATCGAGACTGACGAACAAGAATGGACGGGGTTAGGTGCGTCGAAGGAAGGTGGCTAGCTTGGCGTCTCGTCGAGTTGCAACGGCGGCAGAGCCGCCTGCTACAACCCAACGGCGCCCCTAGCACCTTCCCTCACCGCATCCCTTCCACGCCACTCCGCTCGTCGTCTTGCAGAACACTCACGAAGAACGCTTCTTTTTACTTCGACAGAACTTTCTCGGCTCTTACGAGCTTTCCCACTCTCTATGAAGTGAAATGGATGGAAAATGAGCAAATGAATGCAAAGGGGTGGCCTTGTATTTATAGGAAAAGCTTTGGCTTCCAAGGAAAGCCACTTCAGTGCAAGAATACTGCAAAAGTTACCCCGGGTTCGGTTAAAAGCTGCTTTATTCGATGCCGAGGTCCAAATGACCTCAAACACGGAATCTAAAAATACTGGGAGACTCGTTGGCTCGAATAATAGTGAACCAACTTGATTCGTGAAAAAGACGGGGTCATTTGAAGAAAGACGAGCAAAGATTCCCTTTTTGGAATTACTTTTTACTATTCACTCAGACTGACAGATTTTGCTCCCGAGCGTTCGATTGACCTCAGAATGGTAATCCGTGAACACCAACGGAATCCTTGGGTCATTTCCCATAAGAGGGGCCTGACAAAACTAGACTCGGATCAACGAGGAGGATTTCGTAAATTTCTCAAAACACGAACGCACGCAAAAGTTACTATTCATTCATCCTTAAAATACGTTTTTCATCACCGGGAGCTCAATTGACTTCAGAATTAAAATCCGAAAACACCGGCATACTCCTTGAGTTAAAACCTTTTTAACGAGACCACGAATGGCCATAAAAGAATTAATATCAAATTTTCCGAAAAAATGATTTTCACGAAAACTGACCCTTAAAGTCGTGACTGACATCTAACCTCTTAATTAAATTTCTTCCTTAACTTCTTAATTATCATTAAGAATCCTCTAAACCTTAATCGAAAATCTGGGGTGTTACATCCTACCCCCCTTAAAGAAATTTCATCCCGAAATTTACTAACCATGATAAACGATATCAGGGTACTTTTTTAGTAGCTCGGATTCGAGCTCCCATGTTGCTTCCTCTGAACCATGAAGGTTCCAGATCATCTTTACAAGATGGATCTCCTTGTTCCTTAACTTCTGGATCTTTTGACTCACAAAGGCCTGGGGCTTCTCTTCATAGGCTAAGTCCTCATTCAGGACTATCTCTTCCTTGCAAATCACGTGCTTTGGATCGAACACGTACTTTCTCAACATTGAGACATGAAAAGACGTCATGAACGTCACTCAGGTTGGGTGGTACGACCAACCTGTAGGCTACTTCATTCACCTTTTCTAAATCTCAAAAGGTCCAATAAATATGGGCCTTAACTTGTTTCGTTTGGCAAAACGAACCTCTCCTTGACGGAGACATTTACAAGAGTACTATCTTTAATGTCGAATCTCAGTTCCATTCTCCTTTCGTCTGTATAAGCCTTCTATCTGTCTTGAATTTCCTTGATTTGCTGATGAACAAGCTCGATCTTCTGGACCGCTTCCGGGACCATTTCAGGTCCAAGTATCCTTCGCTTTCTAACTTCGTCCCAGTACAATGGCGATTTACACTTTCTTCTAAACAGGGCTTCATAAGGGCCATGTTGATCGATGATTGGTAGCTGTTGTTGTACGCAACCTTTATCAATTACAGTAGCTCCTCCCAGCTACTTCTGTGATCGATGAATACTCCTATAAGCATGTCTTCTAGATTCTGAATAGTCCTCTAGGACTGGCCATTCATCTGAGGATGAAATGCCGTGCTGAAATTGAGATTTGATCTCATTGTCTCTTGTAGACTCCTCCAAAATCTTGACATAAATCTCATATCACGATCCGATATAATCGAGACCGGCACATCGTGCAATATGCACAAATTTCCTATCATACATCTGGGCTAATTGATCTAGCCCATGATAACAGCAATAAGAGATGCTGCTTTCGATAATCGATTCACGATTACTTAAATAACGGTATTCCACCACTTAGACTTTGATAATCCTACCACAAAGCCTATACTACTATGATCCTACTTCCATTCAGGAATTCCTATGGGTTGGAGCAACCAGAAGGTTTTTGATGCAAGGCTCCACTTGTTGACAAATCAACACCTTTCTACGAAGGTGGCTACTTTTCTCTTCATGTTATTCTGCTAGAAGTTCTTTTTTTGAGGTCTTGATACATCTTGGTGATTCCGGGATGTGCTGTATGTGGCTTGTCATGTGCCTTGCACATGATTTCCTCCTTTAATTTTTTTTCTTGCTTGGCACACCAAGCTTTCCTTTGAATAAGAGCGCTTTATCGGCGGCTTCTGCGAAGTCTTGTATGTTATCTAATCGTGCTTCTAGGCTTTTCTTCTTGAGAAACTCCTTTCATTTCCAAACCTTAACTATCCTTTGTCTCGGGTCGGGATGAGCGACTATCACGGTGATTTGTGCTTAATTGATTGCAGGTGGTGTTAGCACCTCGATTCTTAACTTCTTGAATTCCTTATCGTAGCTGCTTTTGAACTAAAACGAATCCTAACTCTGCCTTCTCTTTCCTACTTAGGGCATCTGCTACCACATTCTCCTTGCCTGGGTGGTAGTGAGTCGTGCATTCGTAATCCTTTACAAGTTCTAGCCACCCTCTATGCCTTATGCTAAGATCTTTTTTCTTGAAGAAATACTTTAGGCTCTTGTGATCTTGAGAAGAGTCTTACACTTGGCTTAGTAGAGATAGTGCGTCTAGATCTTTAGCGTAAAAACAACCACTGCTAGTTCTAAATCATGCGTGAGGTAGTTCTACTTGTGATTCTTAAGCTGCCTTGAAGCATAAGCGATCACCTTTCCTCCCTTCTTTAGTACGCATCCTGATCCTTTTCTCGACGCATAAGCATAAACCACGAAATCTTCATTTTCTTCCGAAATGGCCAATCATCGGGCTTGTGGTTAACACCTTCTTTCTGGAAACTTTCCTTGTACTCGGGCGTCCACCTAAACTTGAAGTCCTTCCTCAACACTCGCGTCATAGCCTTAGCTATTGACGACAATCCTTCGATGAATCTACGATAGAATCCCGCAAGTCCTAGAAAACTTCCTATCTCATTCACGTTCCTTGGAGACTTCGAGTTGCTTTGCAGCTTCAATCTTAGCTAGATCTACGTTGATTCCTTCTACCGAAACCATATGACCTAGAAACATAACTTCTTTGAGCCAAAACTCATACTTACTAAACTTAGCGTAAAGCCTTTCTCTTCTTTAACTGTTCCAGCACCACCCTTAGGTGCTCTTGATGCTCTTCTTTGTCCTTCGAATAGATGAAGATATCATCTATGAAATCTAGCGCAAACTTATCTAAACACGGGTAAGAACCCAGTTCAATAAATCCATGAACACTGCTGGGGCGTTGGTCAATCTGAATGGCATTACCACAAACTCGTAATGCCCCCAAACGAGTCCTAAAAGCAGTATTAGGAGTATCCTCCTTTCCGATCTTCAGCTGATGATTCCCAAATCTTTAAGTCTATCCTTGGGACGACACTTGCTCCCTTAAGCTTGATCAAGAGATCATCTATTCTTCGGTAAGGGTATCAATTCTTTGATGGTCAGCGTATTAAGCTTTCTATAGTCGATGCTCATTCTCAATGTGCCATCCTTCTTCTTCACAAACAAGATTGGAACTTTCCGAGGCGACACACTAGGTTGGATAAAACCTAGGTCTAATAACTCTTGTAGTTGAACCTTGAGTTCTTGCGACTCCTTAGGCGCCACTCTGTAAGGGGCTTTTGACTGGTGCAGGTCCTGGTTCTAAACCGATAGTGGATTTCACTTGCCTTTATGGTGGTAGTTCTGATAGCTCCTTTTGGAAATACGTCTTCAAAATTTTCTTGTGCCTGAAACGTCTTCTATTGCAAACTCTCCTTCCTCTTTCTTCATTGCGACCGCTTTTCGATGGTATTCTGACTTTATAGCCTCTGCTGGGGATCACCGTCATTTGCAGGTATAAAGATCGCATGACTGGACTTTGAACGTAAGCTCAGAACTTATTTGACGTCGTTCCTCAGATTGCCTCTTAATACTGGACGAGCTGAAAAATCACTTTTAGAGATTCGCGTCCTACTAGAAGGGCGCTAACTATCATCATTAGATTCTTCTTCCTATTGGGACTACTCCCTCTTATTCTTCCAAAGGAATATTTCTTTATACTATCTGCTCTAATCAAGGATCTACACTCGAGCTCTATGAGTGGGAGCAAAACAAAATGATTGCCTCTAAGTGAGGACTTTATTAATTCTTTAACAAGTTCCAAAAGCTGGAAGAGATATAACATTGGGTTACTTAAAAACATTGTTTTTTTTCAGAGGACTTATAAACTCAAAAGGGTTTTTGCGTGTAGCAAACGTATGGGAGACAATCGATGATTAACAACTGAGAACTGTACTGAATACTTGCAAAGATGTCACCATAACTTTAACAAGGGAATGCTATCACTGATTCTGGATGATTAAAGAAGTAGCATCAAAAGATTATAATTTGTCCAAAACGATATTTGAAGAAATTCAATTAATATGAAGCTGTTGAAAGGTGATTGTTTTAATTGATGCGAGAATGAATGAATAGACTCATCAAAACTTCTTATCTTACTGAATTTAATCTACCACGTCTAGGTCTATCCGCTTAACGATCTTCTTCAGGTTCTTTCTCTTTCTTTCCTTGATCTTCACGCATCTTCTTCTTTACTAGGTTGCTATGAAATAGCATGAGTCAGTTGGCCTTCAATTAGCTACACTTGGTTGGAAAATGTGACATACTAGAATCACTTTCACCTATTAGAAGGGATACACAATCGACCTGATCTATACGCGTTTTCTTCTCGTCTGAAACCACCAATGCGGACTATGCCTTGATAACTGATCGAACTCTTGATCGTACGTTGACAACGTCCTCTTTCCTTGCTTCTAGCTCCAGATCTCTACCTCCTTTTCCTTATGAACAATTCGGGATATACTTCTGATATAACTCGTACTTGAAATCTTCCCAATCATACTACGCTTACTGCTTCAGATTTATCATTCTTCGAACGGATCCTACCCGAAGTTCGTATTCATAAAAGAGCACAACCTAATTCCTCATCCTCTGATCAGACTATAGAATCGAAAATTCACTTCTAAAGAATAACCCATTTCTCGACTCCCATCGGGTCTCTTAGACTATTAGAACGGAAAGGTTGTGTTTGAGAAACATATTCTTGGCTCTTGAGTCGTGGTTCAGGACTTGCTTGCTTGCGGCCTCGTTCTCTTGGCTTGATGTCTTTTCAACGACATTCTAAAGAATCCTATATATTAGCGATGCTCGCTCGAATTTGCACGAAGCAAAATGAAATACCTTTCGATAAGGTCTTTAGATTACGCAGGATAGATCAAGCAAAGCGGGAAAATTGCCTCATAAGAGGACTTTTGGCATAAATAAGAAAGAGGTTCTTGGTTACATCCAAAAATAGGGCTACCTTTTGGAGAATTACTGTCGCTATCAAAATCTAAAAGGTTGGTTAATACATTTTCAGAATAAGATCTGGATTAAAGCGGATAAACGGACAACAAGTCAGCAAGGTGTTCTAACAACAACACCTCCTTTGCCTACTTCTAAAGCTTAACTATATGTTGGGTCCCCTTCTTCCTCATCTTCATCTGTCTCTGGTACGTCGAACTTGAATTTCCTTAAGCTTCCTTTAGGGAACTGATGGGGCATTCACTGTCCCAGACTCTGAGGGGCAACTGGTTGATAGGCAGGGGCCTACTGGTGCATTGTGGAGGATAAAGACTCGGTGTCCTGGACGATCAAAGTTCTTACTTCTAAGGTTTCTTCAGTACGAGGACACGGTGCTTGAAATTCAGGGGGACTGTTCAGAGTTGCCCTTAGCAGTTCTGGTTCCATCATGGATGAGGGATTTTGCTCGGCTAGAGCATTCACGTGGCCATACTTTAACTCCCAAAGAGCCATCAAGGCTGAAGAGAATTCTGTCAGGTTCCCGATTACAGCATGCGTCTCGGGATCACGGGTGATGGTGCTTTGCAAAATGCGGTACATTGCTGGCCTCTCAGCGGCCGGTGCTTGCTCACACATGTGGATGCATGTTTCCAAGTCGGATACCTTTCCTGGCGTTCCTCCAAAGTCGTTCATTTCTTGAACAGGGCGGAAAAGAGGCACATTATTCCTAGCAATCGAACGACGCTTAACCATCTAGAAATATGGAGCTTAATTAATCTAGATTATAAAAGGGAGACCTATGGTTCTCCTGAGATCATGCTATCGTCTAGATTCAGACTACTTATCTTGCATGCATAGATCCTTTTTGCAGTTGACTTTTACAAAAATTTTGGTGCCCAAGTCTTTGATCATAAACTTTACCTTTTCCTTTAAAACAAAAATTCGAGAATGAATCAACCTTTTTCTTTTAAATTTAGAACTCTTCTTCGAAACTTTTATCTTTTGTTAAGACATATGTTTAAAAATAAGTTTTTAAACACTTTTCTTTGTGATCAAGAACTTCTTTCACAACCCTTTTTCCTCAAGAAATCATTTTACCCGAATACTTTTTACTTGGAATTTCATTATCAAGGTTTTCCCCTTATCAATAAAAGAGGCATGCTTGCTCAAATCTCTTCATTTTCGATAGTCAAAAATTATGAATTCAAAATCTAAAATCTCTATAGTACCATACCTCGATTTTTTTTGTTGAAGATACGAGGGTGATGGCGAGCTGTGGGTTGCTGCTGTAACTTATCACGAAGCCATTCATATGCACATAGATACTTAGCTTTAACTTAAACAAAGAGACAGGTCTGCAGAGTTGTAAGCCTGCTCTAATACCAACTGTAACAGCCCGGTCCCGAGATAGGGATTAACGAATGGGGACGGGGTGTTATTAAGGATTTAACGAGTAAATTCAGAAGATTAACGAAGAAGTTTAAGAATAAAGGTACGCTTTGAAGATAGTTGATGATACTCGGGTTTACTTGATTAAGAAGGACACATGCTTTAGCAAAATAAAACGGCTAACTAATCAGATACCAACAAGCATAGACTCTTTTATAGGTGAAAGGAAATCATACTCGGAAAGCGGAAATAAACTTAATATACATCTTATATATATGCAATCGTCTGGGAATATTCTTAGAATCTCGAATAATCATAATAGAACTTTGAACGGGATTTAGAAAGAGTTAATCAGAGTAGCAGAACACATAATGGGATTTCAAAGAAACTTGTATAATAGCAAAACAATCTTGGCAGCTAACCCACATCCACAGCCACCATCATCCTCGGCATCTCAACCTGAAAACATTTGAAAAAGAGGGCATGAGCACTAATGTACTCAGTGGGTTTTTAATAAAAGCTTCTTTAATAACTTGAGAAATATCCAACAATGAACTGGCGGTATATGGAGAGCAAAACGCAAAAGCCCTCTCCATATCCGCAAAACCTTTTCTTTACTTTTGGGCCCAACCTTGGCTCAAACCTGATGTCAACTGTACCCTTAGGCATGCCATAGGATAGAAGAGGGATTACCTCAAATACCCGAATGAGTTTGCGAGGGAAAAACCTAGCAGTGACTACCTTAATAATTCTGAGCTCAAATCCTGCTTAAGTGAAAGCTTGGTTCCTTCTCTTCCTATTCTTGCTAGCAATACCAAGCTTAGAACAATGTCTAATGCTAATACCTTATTACTACATGATCTCGGCCTACAAAGGGTTAAAGCTACCCTAACAAGGCAAACCCTTAATCCTTAACTATACGAGCTTTAACAAGCATAAACATTCAAACACGAGGAAATGAATGCGGATAAACATCGATTGAAAATAAAGTAATTCTAAACACCTCATGCTAGCATAAATTGTAAATAAACAATTCTAGCATATCTAAACATACTTGAGAGCTCACTTAGCTTATACTGACTTCCTTTACTTTGTCTAACTTAAATAACAATTCAATATAATCATGCATATAACTTCTTTTATTTCTTTCCTTTCCTTGTACAGAGATCGATCAGGCAGAGCAAAAATGCTTTATTGGATATTTCATTTGCCCTATATGCTTCTAGAGTTTATTAGCTCAAACTTTAGATGAGTATAGATTTACCCACCTCGATGACTTGACAGAAGATGAAGCAACGAGTTGATGATCCTTCTCCGAAGTCCTACGAGACTCACTTCCTCCTACAAAAGTCGAATCATCGACTTAGCGACCTTCTTCGAAGAAGTTAACTATCTAAATCGAGAAATAATGACATTTTACTCGAGGACTAAGATCTAAGACTTATTTACAGATTGCACGACTTTACGACTTTATAAATTTCGAAAAGAATTCATTTAAAGAACATCTCGACTTGATTTCCAAATTTTTAGACAAAGAATAACTTGAATAGATTACTCGAAATAAATTGAGAATATCTTGATTACTTCTCTAAAAATTAACTTGAAAATAACTTGGAAATGACACGACTTGAAAAGCTTGAAAAGCTTGGGAAGAGGGTACGAAAATAGCCGAAAAGAAACGGCCGAAAAAACAACACGGAGAAGGGGGGGCCGCCGCGGCGCACATGGGCGCCGGCGGGCTCCCCCCCGCCGCGGGGCCACCTGCCCCGGCGGGCTCCCTGCCGCCGCGGGGCTGCCTTGCCCCGGTGGGCTCCCCGCCCCCGGCGGGCAAGGCGCGGCCGAAGGGGGTGTGGCGCGGCGGCGCACCCCCCCGCGGGGCTCCTTTTCTTTCTCTCTCTTCTACTGGGTTTCTTCAATGTGTTCTTCAACTGTTCTTCGTGTTCGTTGATTTCTTCGACGAACATGAAGAACTCGAAGAACAATTAACCCGAATTTTTATAAAAACAACATACTTGAATTTAACATGCAACAACATGCTTTTAACTTTAAAAGAAATTTTGGTATTATAACGACTTAAACACGATAATCCTCTTTAAATATTTAGAATGACGACGAAATCTCTAAATATAGCTTGAACGGAATTTAAACGGAATAAACGGGGCTAATCTCAAGAATAATAACGACAAGAATAAAGCGAGAAATATTACGCAAACGTTATTAACTCGGAACTTCAATAAAAACTGAAATATAACTTTGACGTAAGGTAAACGAGCAATAATGAAGAACGCGAAGAACGTAAAGAACGGAAAGTAAATGCGGAATTTAAAGACATAAAAAGAAATAGAGATCGAGACCGACGAACAAGAATGGACGGGGTTAGGTGCGTCGAAGGAAGGTGGCTAGCTTAGCGTCTCGTCGAGTTGCAACGGCGGCAGAGCCGCCTGCTAAAACCCAACGGCGCCCCTAGTACCTTCCCTCACCGCATCCCTTCCACTCCACTCCGCTCGTCGTCTTGCAGAACACTCACGAAGAACGCTTCTTTTTACTCACGAAAACTGACCCTTAAAGTCGTGACTGACATCTAAGCTCTTAATTAAATTTCTTCCTTAACTTCTTAATTATCATTAAGAATCTTCTAAACCTTAATCGAAAATCTGAGGTGTTACAGTCATATTCAATGAACGAGTTTTGTACAAGGACCGATTGGTTGCATCAAATTCCAACACCATTGAAACCCGGGTAATTGAGTTAGTATCTCGAACTCAGGTGGGAGTAAGCATGTTCAAGATGAACATGTGGTTGTTGAGGAAGAATCGATGCTACCGCCAAGTACACCACAGTCAGTAGTTCATCGGCAGAGACCTGTTAGAGAGCGTAGAGCACCAGAAAGGTGTTCACCCTCTAATTATTATCTTTCACTGACTGATGGTGGTGAACCTGAAAGCTATACAGAAGCTGGTCAGGTGGAGGATGCAAGCAAGTGCAGGCTTGCAATGGATGATGAGATGGATTCTTTGAAGTCCAATGGAACTTGGGATCTAGTTGAGCTCCCAAAAGAAAAGAAGGCATTGCACAACAAGTGGGTCTACAGAATTAAGGAAGAGGCCGATGGAAGTAGGCGGTACAAGGCAAGGTTAGTTGTGAAAGGTTTTCAACAAAGGCATGGTATTGATTATATAGATGTTTTTACTCATGTTGTGAAACTAACCAATATTCGATTAGTTTTGAGTATGGTTGCTACTGAGAACTTGCTACTGCAGCAGATGGAAGTAAAAACAACCTTTTTTCATGGTGATTTGTTGGAAGACATATACATAAAGCAACCGGAAAGATACTTGTCAGAAGGTAGAAGCGAGCTTGTGTGTAAGCTGAAGAAGAGCTTGTATGGTTGAAACAAGCTCCAAAGCAGTGGTATTTGAAGTTTGATGGGTTCATGCATGAGATTGACTTTGTCAGATGCAACGCTGACCATTGTTATTACTACAAGAGGTTCGAGAATAGCTACATCATCTTTGTTGAGTATGACGTGTTCCAGATGATATTATCACTTCATTTGATAACATCGCTATCAATGATGTATCTAGTGATGTTCCGACATTTTTATCACATCGAGTATAACACTCGGAATATTAATCTTATCATTTCCTAGTATTCTAGATGAATTTCTTATTAAATTAATCTGATTATATTGTGATATTTATCACATTTTGTTTTCCACATATTTAGGGATTTATTAGTTATTTTATTATGAATTAAATCGTGGATTACATTTGATTTTGACTTTGTCAAAATCTATTCTGATTTTCTAGGAATGTGATGTTCCCACTCCTCCTTGAACACTAACTGTTGCAGGTAAACGTGGGTTACTGGAGTAACCGCTACTATTGCACGATGTTGAAGAACATGTGCCACGAAATACAGAAGACGGTTATCTCAAGTCCACTTCAGCAATGGGTAGTGGAAGGCGGTTGATTCAAGTCCAAGTCATCTAGGATCATGAGGCAACTGCTAAGACAAGATGGATGAAGTATTTAAGGTCTTCTTAGATCTTAAAATCATTTATGCAAGCAGGTTATCACCGTGGTTTGTGAGAAGCTCTGAATCTTGCATCTAGTGTCATCTGAAACGTCCAAGACATTCTCCCAGACATCAGCCTAGCGTCCCAATCAACTAGACACTTTCATTCCAGTTGTGTGTGTAGGTCAGATAGTTGCCTTTGAGAGTTTAGGATTTTGAGTGACTTGTTGTAATCTATCTATGTGTTTAGATAGGTTTGTTTGAGAGATTATTCGAGTGAGTGAAGCTAGGATAGTCCTCTGTATATTTTATGCAGTGTTGTCAAGGGAGTGAACTGAGACAACATCAGCATTGTTTTTATTTATCACTTGTGATAGTGAATTTCACCTTGAGGCAATCACGTACCGTAAGGAGTGTGATTTAAAATTTATTTTGTGCAAAGTTTTGTTTACATTTCCGCGTGTTGAAGGCAATGTGATAACACTAGCTTCAACATTTTATTTAACTTTGCTATTTACATCCGAAATTCACATTGTTTCAGGCAATAAATTCTAACAAGTAACATCAAGAGCCGGTACTTGACACACTAAGTACTCGATCCGGTGTTGCTTGAAATCTGTGATGGATATTCAGATTAATCAATGTCGTCCTCCTGCTCTAGATAACAATGGTGGAAACTATGTCATGTGGAAATCTCGAATGAAGATTTACATCAAATCTATCAATGAAAGAGCATGGATGACAGTCATTGAAGAATGGAGTCCTCCTAGGATGGAAGGTCCAAATGGGGATTTTGTGTTAACACCAGAATCTCAATGGACAAATGATGAGAGAACAATCTCTAATTTTAATGCTCGCGCTCTGAATGTTATTTTTGTTTCAGTTGATGTGCCATACTTCAAAATGATTTGCAATTGTGTTACTACATATTAAGCATGGACCATTCTTCAGGAACATTGTGAAGGGTCTGCCAGTGTGACGAGGACTAAACTAAGGCTGCTCACATCCAAGTTTGAAAATCTATGCATGTTTGAAGATGAAACTATTTCATCTTATGCTAAAAAATTGGGTGAGATCTCAAATCAATCGACCGCTCTTGACAGTCCAATTTCCAATGAGAACATGGTTAGCAAGTTGCTTCAAACTCTTCCAAAAAGATTCAATATGAAAATTTCTGCAATTGAGGAAACACATGATGTGGGAACCATGAGTATGAGTGAAGCTGTCAGCATTCTCCTAACTTTTGAGATGAACCTGCAAAACCAGAAAGTAAACTCAACCTCAAGGAGAATTGCTCTCCAGACAACAACTGTGTCATCTGATGTTCATGATGATGTTGACGGTCTTCAGAAAATCAACGAGGAAGAAAATCTGAGTGTCGCACTCTTGATAAGGAAATTCAACTCACTAGTACGGTCCATGAAGAAAAGCCCCCCCAAATATCAAACCTCGGCGGCTGTTTGACTCTCCATCCTCATCAATATCAAATTCTGGAAGATCAAATGTCAGGAAAGAAGTTGCTGACACTAGGAAAGACATTGATTCAATTCAATGTAGAGCATGCTTTGGGTATGGACATTACTCGAATGAATGTCCAATAGCACGAAGAAAACAAAGAAATAATTTTAATGCTATTCTCAGTGATGATTCTGATGCTGAAAATGATTCAGAACAGAGAGTGTTGTTTATCAATATCATAGAAGAAGATAATGAGATTATTGATGCTCTGAATGATATTGATGAACTTGACATTGAAAAATGTGAAGTTGAAGATGAAGTTCTTCCTGATGTTGATGTTGAAGCTGAAGCTACTGAGATTTCACACAATACTACGAATTGGTATGAAATGACTCTTTTGGATGAGTTCAATCATGCTTCCGAAATCAGAGAGGATGAGAGCTCAACAATGTTGTGAATGAAGTCTGCATTCAATGGACAGCTCAATCAAAAGAGCCGAGATTTCTCATGGAAGAAAATTAGTTTTTTAGAGAGAAGGTTATAAGTCTGGAAATTAGACTTACCAGGAGTGATGCTGAAATCAGCAAACTGAAGAAGGAAGTGGAGGACACCTCAAGAACATTTCAGAAGTGGAATCAATGAATGAATGTCCTAAATGAAGCCTTAACATTGGGACAGACAGACAGAGCTGGACTGGGGTTCTCCAATAAATCTTCCATGTCTTTCTCAACTAACAATGTTGTTCAGTTTGTGAGAGGTAACAACTTAAGCACAATGACAAGGAACAATGTTGAAGATGATGATCAGAAGCAATGTAAAGGCTCAAAGATGCGGAAGTATGTTTGTCATTACTGTCAAGAGCCTGGACATATCAAACCACATTGCTTCAAATTTCATGATGATGTTGCAACTGGGAGAACTACTTCAGAGACCACATCATAGAACAAAAATCCTAAGAAGTCCAAAAAGATGAAGTACACCTGCAATATTGTGTACACATCCTTGAAGGCTAACATTGCCGGAACATGGTACTTTAGCAGTGGATAATTTCTTGAAGAATATACCACTACCAACAAAGGCAAGGTCAGCTACGGTGGAGGAGCTCAAGGAAACATTGTTGAAAAAGGCACCTTGAATGTCAAAAATTTCCCTAAGCTCCAGAATGTCCTGCATGTTGAAGGATTGACGGCCAATCTGATCTGCATTAGTCAGTTGTGTGACGATGGTATGCATGTCAAGTTTGACAAAAATTCTTGTGAAGTATTTGACAAATACGACAAATGCATAATGTTTGGTAGCCGTACATCTGACAATTGCTACCATGTTGACAAAGATGAAACCTGCAACATGACTGTAAATGATGAAACAAAGTTGATTTATAAAAAACTTGGTCATGTGAGCATGGTAAATTTGAAAAAATTGATTGTGCCCGATGTTGTTTGTGGCCTACCAAAGCTGAATGTTGATCACGATTTGATATGTGGTGCTTGCCAAAAGGGAAAACAAACTAGAATTCCTCACAAAAGCCTGGATGGATGTCATACAACAAGATGTTTCCAACTCTTACACATGGATATCATGGGACCAGTTGATACAAAGAGTATGAGTGGTAAGAGTTTCATCATCGTCATTGTTGATGATTTCTCAAGGTATACTTGGGTTGAATTTCTGCAGGATAAATCTAAAATATTCAAAGTTTTCAAAAGATTCTGCCGCACAATGTGTCTGCAATTTGACACCAACATTGCATGTGTAAGAACTGATCATGGAAGAGAATTTGAGAATGCTACATTCGATGATTTTTGTGAAAGAAAATGAATACTTCACGAGTATTCGGCTCCAAAAACTCCAGAACAAAACGGAGTAGTGGAAAGAAAGAATCGAACTCTGTAGGAAATGTTATGCGCAATGTTGCAGGCTAAAGGGATTTCAAAGAAGCTGTGGGCTGAAGTTGTTAACACAGCCTGTCACATCGGGAACAAAGTCTATCTTTAACCAGGAAGAAATGAGACTCCTTATGAGCTTCTAAGAGAAAGAAAACCAAATCTCAAATATTTTGATGTGTTTGGATGTGTCTGCTACATCCTGAACGACAGAGACTATCTTGGAAAGTTTGACTCCAAGAGTGACAAATGATTGTTCTTGGGATATGCCCAAAATAGCAGAGCATATCCTGTTCTTAACCTAATAACTAAGGATGTGCAAGAGTCTGTCAATGTTGTATTTGATGATCTTGCAGGCCTGTCAACTAGATCTGAGGAAGATGATGTGTCATTTCTTCTCCATGAGCCAGACATTGCTGAGAAGGAGTCTAGTGAAACTTACAAAAGTCCTACGAGAAGTCCTGATGTCAAATCCAATGTTTCCTCTCCCTCAGTAAAGGAATCAACATCACCGCAAACACCAGACTCAGACTCCACATCTAGAAGTGATGATGAACAAGTTCCACTAGCACAGAATGAACTAAGACGTGATCTACCAAGGAGAATCAAAAGAGATCACCCAAACTCTCATATCATAGATGATGGATCTCAAGGAGTGAAAACTAGAACAAGGAGCTCAGCCGATTTTTCTGAATTGGTCAAACAGGTTTTCATGTCAACAGTTATTAACCTTGTGTCCATTTCATGCTTTCTGTCGAATGTTGAACCTAAAAATGTTAAGGAATCACTAAAAGATGAATTCTAGGTAGAAGCAATGCATGATGAGCTGATTCAGTTTGTTCGAAATAATGTGTGGGAATTGGTTCCAAGACCTGAAAATAAAAATGTAATTGGAACCAAATGAATTTTTAAGAACAAGACTGACGAGTCTAGTAATATGGTTAGAAACAAAGCTAGACTGGTGGCTCAAGGTTATACACAAGTAGAAGGAATAGACTATGATGAAACATTCGCTCCTGTTGCTAGAATAGAGTCTATTCGTCTCTTACTTGACATTGCTTGCCACATTGGGTTTACATTGCATCAAATGGATATGAAAAGTGCCTTTCTGAATGGCATTTTGAATGATGAAGCATATGTTGAACAACCAAAAGGCTTTGAATGTCATGAAAAACCAAACCATGTGCTAAAATTACACAAGGCTTTGTATGGGCTTAAACAAGCTCCTAGAGCTTGGTATGCTCGACTTACGAAGTTTTTAATTGACTTTGGTTTTTCAAGAGGTGTGGTTGATAAAATAGTGTTTATCAAAAGGATTCACAAACACATCACTGTTGCACAAATCTATGTTGATGATATTGTATTTGGATCCACTTGTTCTAACCTCCTCAGTGAGTTTATTGATGTAATGTGCAGCACTTTTGAGATGAGCATGGTCGGCGAATTGGCCTACTTTCTTGGTCTCCAAATTAAACAAGATAAAGATGGGATCTTTATATCCCAAAGTAAGTATGCTAAAAATCTGATCAAGCGCTTCGGACTTGAAGCTGCAAAGCCTATGAAGACACCAATGGGATCCTCTGAAAAACCGAGCAAAGACGATGTTGGAGTCAATGTTGATCCAACAATGTATAGAGAAATGATTGGAATCTTGCTTTACTTAACTGTCAGCAGACCTGATATCATGTTTAGTATTGGAGTATGTGCAAGATACCTAGTTCAACCCAAGGAGTCTCACTTGAAGGCTATCAAAAGAATAATCCGATATGTTGCTGGTACAGTTGACTTTAGAATTAGGTATTGTAAAGATATCAACACCAACCTCATTAGATATAATGATTCAGACTAGGCAGATGATGTTGATGATAGGAAGAGCACAAGCGGAGGTTGTTTCTTTTTAGGGAGCAATATCGTTTCTTGGTCAAGCAAGAAACAAATTACATCTCCTTGTAAACAGCTGAATCTGAATATGTTGCAGCTGCTAGTTGTTGTGCTCATTTGGTGTGGCTGAACCAAATGATGAAGCACTATAGTATGACAAGCTCATCACTTACCTTGCTGTATGATAATGCCAGTGCTATTGAAATTTCTAAGAACTATGTTCAACATTCACGCAATAAACATATCGACATTCGGCATCATTCCATCAGAGACTTGGTGAAAAAAAAGATCATAAACATCAAGTACATATCCACTGAGAACCAAACTACTGATATTTTTACCAAGCCCCTTGATTTTGAGAGATTTTTTGCCTTGAAAAAGTGATATGGCCAATCAATATGCGGAAGCTACGGAAAGAACACACGATAACTATATGGTTGATTCAATCCAAAATTACCAACTAAAATTAAAGGAATACTATGCTAAACAATCTGACCTAAATCAACAAATAAATCGAATTAATCAAAACAACCCAAAAAAAACCCAAAACTAGTGATTTTACCCTAGAAAGACTCGAACAGAAGCCTAGGAAAATCAACTCCGATTAAGCTCAAATTTTAACACAAGGTTAAATCTGAAGTTTTGAAAAACATATCCAAAATTCAGAAAAAACACACGAGTGGTTTTTGATTTGGCTCGGTGGTTAATTTTCTGACTTTTAGGACTTAATTAGAGCTTAAACGGCTTATATAAATTATTTCTGGACTTGGACGACTTTATGGATAAAATTGGTGATGCGAGGATGGTTAGGGATGAGTATGGAGGTGTGGTGGTGGCTAGAACGAAGTGGAACGATGGAGAAATGAGAGATAGAAGTGAATCTTACCCGAAACGAACCCTGGATCGACGAGAATCCGAAACGCGCTTATGGAGTAATCTTCATGGCTGCCTAACCCGGATACTGCTAGATATCTGAATGAGACTGTTAGTGTCATCTGAACTAAAGTGTTCGGGATTGTCATTATCTGATTAGATATCATGGCAATTTCAAAAGAACACAAAAGGTTTTGGTTATTCATGTTTGAATAACATGTTCTGGACAATTCTATGAGCATTCCATACCAATCTGATTGAAGATCAAGACATGTACTTAGTCATGTTCAGGAACATGATCATGTACATTATTGTCTAGAGAGTTTACAAGAGACGTATCATGCTGGAATCAAAGAGCTGGTGCTGCAGATTCAAGATGGACATTTCAGAATAGAAGCTGCCTTGTTTGTGATGAAGATTAAGAAGGGAAGAAGGAGTTCTATTCAAGGAAGACATATAAACTAGAAAAGTCCGACTTATTTAAGGAAATTATTTCCTTGTTAAATCCTAGTCTAATTAGGACTTCTGATTACCTTATTAAGGCTATATCTGTTGTTTATAAATAGCCAGAGAATCAGACTAGTTTAGATGACACGAATTTTACGAATACACAGAAGGGATGAGAGCTAAAAGACTTCACTTTCGAAGCATATAGTATTCGGGTAGACTAGGTTTGATCGATTAGATCATTGTGTTTCTAGTATATGTTTGAAACTCACTTTCATACACACTTAGACGAGTCACGGGAGAGATTTTCTGTGGGAACTAGAGAGATTCTAGGTTGTGAGGGGATCTCATAATTCAGTTTAATGAAAGAGGTTGAATAGGAAATGGGTCAAGTGACGGGAGTCTTCGAGTAATAACCTTTGTAACCATTCAATGGAGTAGTAAATTATTTCTCACGGGCTTAATAAGTCCCCTTGACGTAGATCAGTTAATCGAACAGGGTTACCAACCTCGTGTTCTTTGTTTGCTTAAGTTTTTACATTCTGACCTTATATGTTTACAACAATGTTCAAGTACATGATGATGAACATGATCACACAGTTTATGTAACTTCAATTGGTACCAGAGCTGGTCGCCTTTGGTGTTATTGCGAAAAGAATCCTGAAAGCTATATATTTGTGTGAAGGTTTTGGTTTCATTCTAGTTATGAGTGCAATCAAAGAAGGAGGATCCACGATCAGACCACCACTGCTAGAAGGCAACAACTATCCCTACTGGAAAGCAAGGATGAGGGCCTTTTTTAGATCACTTGATGAACTCGCATGGAAGAGTGTCACTGAAGGATAGGAAAAGCCAACTATTGCCAAAGAAGGAAGGCATGTGGAAATTGAAGAAGGAGAATGGACTGTGCCACAGAAGAACTGGTACAATGTCAACTCTAAAACTCTCAATGCAATATTCTCTGCAGTAGATCTTGAAACATCCAGTCTAATCTCAAACTGTGAGACTGCTAAAGCTGTATGGGATATTCTAGAAACTACCTTTGAAGGGGCTAGTTCTGTGAGACTGTCAAGACTTCAAAATCTAACTTCAAAGTTTGAAAGGCTTAGAATTGAAGAATTTGAATCCATTGGTGAGTTTAATGCCAGATTAAGGAGCATATCAAATGAAAGTTTTGCTCTAGGAGAACCTATCAGCAATGAAAAACTTGTAAGAAAGGTTCTCAAATCTCTTCCAAAGAAATTTACCTACAAAGTTGCTGCCATAGAGGATGCCAATGACATCAAGAGTATGAGATTTGATGAACTGATGGGATCATTGAGGACATTCGAGATGAATCTTGAAGATGATGACAACAACTCAAGGAAGAAAGGTATTACTCTGAAAGCTAAAGTTTCTGAGGATGTTCCTGAACATGTGCAGAAATAAAAATCTGTACTTGATTCATAAACAATGAATATTATGGTCCTTATCACCAAGAATTTCAGTCGAATGCTTAAAAGAGTGAATAGACAGTCATCCAGAAGGTCAAACAACATAAGACAACAACCTGGAACTGCTCAGCAATATAGAAACTCCAATAGTGAGCAAAAAGAGTTGCAACCATCAAACACAAAGAGAGGAATTTAGTGCAGAGAGTATGATGGTTTTGGACATATTCAAGCTAAATGTGCCAACACTCTAAAGAAAAATAAAAAGAACTACAATGCCTCTTTGAGTGATAATGATTCTGAAAGTAGCAGTGAATCTGAAGAAGAGAACTATACATTTACAGCAAAAGTCTCACCGTTCGAGGATCCTTTCAAGCTTACAGATGAAGATGAAGACTCAGACAATGATGATGTCTGTAATGAGGAGTTTATTCAAACATACAAGGAGATGTATGAAAAATGGCTTGAAGTTGCTAAGATCAACAAAACTCTTCAATCTCACAACAAAGATCTTCTTAAAGAAAAGGAGAATTTAATCAAGTCTGATGGAGAACAGAAGGCTATTATCCAATAGCAGAAGAAGGAGATTGAAGAACTGACTATAAAGCTAAAGTTCATCAAAAGGAATGTCAACATGCTGAACAATGGAGCTAAGAATCTTGATAAGATTCTTACCAATCCAGGACATTCTGGAAAAAGTCATCCAGGTCTTGGATATAATGGTGGAGAATCCAAGACAGTGTTTGTCAAAGCCAGTACAAGCCAGACAGCACATGTACAAAATAATGTTCAGGCCATCTAAAAGAACATTAACAAAAAGATGACTACCAATAATGGCTACAGGAAAAGAATTATCTGCCACTATTGTGAAGAAAAAGACCACATTCGACCACACTGTGAGAAGTATCTCTTTGATTTGAAATGAATGGGGAGAAGATTTGTGGCTCAGCATTCCAACAACACTCAAAAGAAAACAACTACTCAACAAAAGAAAAAGCCTGCACAGAAGAAGCAATGGGTCGTCAAGCAGACCAGTCTAATTGCTCATACTTCATTGAGAGTTGAAGATAGAGCAAGCTGGTACTTTGACAGTGACTGTTCAAGACACATGCCAGGAGACTACTCTGTGATGCAGAATCTGAAAGCTTGCTCGTCAGATTTTGTTACCTTTGGAGATGGAATGAAAGGTAAAGTTATGGGAAAAGGAGAGCTGACTGTTGAAGGAATGCCCAAACTCAAGAAAGCTATGCTAGTTGATGGACTCAAAGATAATCTGATTAGTATTAGTCAACTATATGATGATGACATGACTGTAGTCTTCACCAAGGAAAGCTGCAAAGTAATGAATAAGAATAATGACTTATTCATGGAAGGGAAAAGATCAACTGACAACTGTTATCAGCTACATGTTCCTGCACAATGTTCTTTAACATGTCAAAGAACATCTATTGAAGAGTCAGAAATCTGGCATCAGAAACTTGGACACATCAACTTCAGAAATCTCCAGAAGATCATCAGTAAGGAGATTGTCAGAGGGCTACCTCATATCAGAATTGACAGAGACAAAGTCTATGGTCTATGCCAGATTGGGAAAAAGTCCAGATCTCAACATAAAGAAGTTCAAGACAGAACTTCCAAGAGAATTCTAGATCTCATTCATATGGATCTAATGAGGCCTATAGCTTTGGAAAGCTACGGAGGAAAGAAGTATGTCCTCATCTGCATTGATGATTACTCAAGGTTTACTTGGGTTGATTTTCTCAGAGATAAGAGTGAAGCTTTCACAGCATTTAAGAGATTAGCCTGCAAAATCATAGTTGAGAAGGATGATCAGATTATCAGAATCAGAAGTGATCATGGCAAGGAATTTGAGAACCAGTACTTTGATACATTCTGCAGTGAGAATGGTATCAGTCATGAGTACTCTGCCCCCAAAACTCCTCAGCATAATGGAGTTGTGGAAAGGAAAAACAGAACTCTCCAAGAGATGGCCAGGACCATAATTGCTGCTAAAGGAGTTGCTGCAATGTTCTAGGCAGAAGCTATCAATACAACATGCCACATCAGCAATAGAGTTCATCTCAAACCAGGTACTTTCACCACTCCATATGAGATTTGGAATGAAAAAAGGCCTACAGTGAAGTACTTCCATGTGTTTGGAACTACATGTTATATTCTCAATGATAGAGAGTATGTCCGCAAGATGAACAAAAAAGGAGTTGAAGGGATCTTTGTTGGATACTCTAGGAATAGTAAATCTTACAGGATTTACAACAAAGATACAAAAGCATTAGTTGAGACAGTCAATGTCAGATTTGATGATCAGGACAATACTGTCAATACTCCTGAAGATGATGTTAACACGGATATGTTTGAACATCCTAAAGTACATGATGATACAGACAGAGAAGCTGAAGAACAAACGGTAAGGCATAGAAAGCCTTCGAAGCAAATCATCAAGAATCATCCTACTTCAGAAGTAATAGGAAACATTCATGAAGGAAGGATGACCAGAAGCACTCTGAGAAAAAGGATGTATGATGAAATATCCTATGTCTGTTTCACTTCCAAGATTGAACCCAAGAACATCCAAGAAGCTCTTAAAGATGACTACTGGATAGAAGCCATGCAGGAATAACTTCTTCAATTCAAAAAGAATGATGTCTGAGATCTGGTGCAGAAGCCTGAAGGAGTCAATATTGTTAGAACCAAGTGGATTTTCAAGAACAATACTGATGAAGATGGAAATATTACAAGAAACAAAGCAAGATTGGTTGCACAAGGATATTCTCAGATAGAAGGTATTGATTTTGATGAAATCTTTACTCCAGTCACAAGGATTGAGTCAGTCAGACTTCTTCTAGCCATGGCATGCATCATGAAGTTCAAACTATACCAGATGGATGTCAAGAGTGCCTTTCTGAATAGATTCTTGAAGAAAGATGTGTTTGTTGCACAGCCTAAAGGATTTGAAAATCCACATCATCTAGAGTTTGTGTTCAAACTAAAAAAGGCATTGTATAGTTTGAAGCAAAAGCTCCTCGGGCATGGTATAAAAGACTGGCCACATACCTGGTAAGTAAGAGATACAACAGAGGAGGAGAAGACAGAACACTGTTCATCAGGAAGGAAAAAGTATAAATAATTGTGGTTCAAATCTATGTGGATGATATAGTGTTTGGTTCAGTGTCTGATAAGATAGTCAAGGACTTCAGCAGGGACATGGAAACTGAGTTTGAGATGAGCCTTATTGGAGATCTAAAATACTTTTGAGGACTTCTGATAAAGTAGTCAGAAGAAGGAATATTCATCTCTCAATCTAAGTATGCCAGAAATCTGGTGAAAAAGTTCGAGCTTGAGAATTCAAAACACAAACGAACTCCTATAAGCACTACAATCAAGATTGGAAAAGATGATTTAGGGATTGAAGTCGATCAAACTCTCTACAGAAGCATGATTCGTAGTCTCCTATATCTGACTGCAAGCAGACCAGATATAGCATACAGTGTGGGAGTATGTGCCAGGTATCAGGCTTGTCCTAAGGAGAGTCATATGAAGGCTATTAAGAACATCATCAAGTACATCAATGGTACTGCTGATTATGGTTTGTGGTATACTTCAGATACAAACGCAAGTATCACTGCATACTGTGATGCTGATTGGGCTGGATCTCTAGATGACAGAAAAAGCACTTCAGGTGCTTGTTTCTTTTTAGGAAACAATGTTGTTTCTTGGTTCAGTAAGAAGCAGAACTGCATATCCCTTTCTACAGCAAAAGCAGAGTACATTGCAACAAGGAGCAGCTCTACTCAAATTATCTGGATGGTGCAGATGATGAAAGACTATGAAGTCAGTCATGATACCTCAATTTTGTACTGTGATAATATAAGTGCTATCAACATCTCAAAGAATTCAGTGCAGGATTCAAGGACAAAACATATAGATATCAGAGATCACTTCATCAGAGAGCTGGTTAAAGAAGAAGTTCTGAAGACTGAACACATGAAGAAAGAAGATCAATTAGCTGATTTTTTCACCAAGGGATTGGCTTCAGCTCAATTTGAGAAACTTAGAGCAGCCCTTGGGGTGTGCTTGGTTCAGTAAAACCAAGAAGGAGGGTATGAGTGTGACTATTTCACACTCAGTGGGAAAGAACCATTCCTGCACAAAGGGACTGAACATTGCCATAAATGTTCATACGGATGTACATGTTATGATTCAAACTCTGAGTACATCTTTGTCAATGGCTAGTTCTGACGTGCTATCGTCATCTCTAATTTTTCAGGATTTTCCTCCAATTTCTTAGTCTAACGAAAACCTGAGAACGGAATACTCTCTTATATATATGTTTAGCCGTTTCGAGAGAATGTTCACTTTTCAAATATTTTGAAATCAAAACACTCTTCTCTCTTGATAAATCCTTTGCATATTCTGAGTTTCTTCCATTGTTAGTCGTTAATTCTCTTGCTATTTCATCTCTTCATATACCCATTCACTTTCAATGGCTCCGAAAAGAAAGCTCATTCATCCCAAGAAAGTCGTAAAACCCAGGATGAGGTATGGAAAGGTTACATATTCCAAACCTTAAGATCAGTTCTATGAAGAAGACGAGTTCGACAGGCAGGTTCATGGAGAATCAACCTACAAGAAGCCTGTTCAGAGAGCGCTTCACTATGAATCTTCTAACAAAGATACAGAGGAATTAATTGAAACATTCCATAGAGACGAAGAAGAAGAAGATACAGAAGAATAAGAAATTGCTTCTTCTGCAAAGAAAACAAAGACCCAGAGTCTTTCGATTGATGATTTATTGAAGGAAGCTGTGAAGTCATATGATGTCAACAGAAAGAAGGCCAGAACAAAGGGAACTGTGGTCAAGCAATCCAAGAAGACTACAGCCCCTTCAACGAAGAAGATCAACACAGCACCTGCTGACCAAGCCCTTCAGAAAGAGAAGGGATCTGCTGGTGATGATCATGTTAAGCCTTCAGATGTGCCTGAACATGTTGAGGCACATGTTGCAGAGAAAAGCCCTGCTGAGACATCTACTCCAGCTGATGTTTTTCTGAAATCACCTATGCAACCTTCTACTACAGAAGGTGATGATGAAGATAGGGAAGATGACGTTCCCTTAAGCTTGAAGATGAAGGCTATAGCTGCTGCTATTGCCAAAGGAAAGAAGAAAGTCATTCACAGACCGTTAGTCGCTGATCCAGCAGAGAAGGAAGTCATTCAGAGTTCACCATCTTCACCAGAGCTGCTCCGGATGGTTTGGGTCGGCTTGTGGACTGCTTGGACCATTATTATGCGGTTTCGGGTCAGCTGGTGAATCGGGGAAAGAGCAACTTCTACATTATAGACAAGTTTGTTCCGACTTGGCAGCACCAGATTCAGTCAGTGTATGGCTATCAGTGGGGTTCTCTGTCATTCACTTATCTTGGAGTCCCGATCTACAGAGGCTTTCTGAAGTGCTCGATTTTCCTTCCTTTGAGATAGTGTCTGAGTGATAGAATTCACAGCTGGTCGCACATGCACTTGTCTTTTGGAGGTCGTCTGGTGCTTATCAGAAGCACCCTTGCTACTATTCCTTTGCACATTTTTCAAGTCATGGAGCTACCTCAGGGTGTGCTTCATCAGTTCGAGCAGATGATTGCTCGATTCTTTTGGGGTTCTATTGGTGAGCAGAGGAAGATGCACTGGATCAGCTGGAAGACCATCTGTCTGCCAGTTTCTGAGAGAGGTCTGGGTATCCATCGGTTTGGTGATCCGGTCACTGCTTTCAGTTGGAAGCTCTGGTGGAGGTTCAGAGCTCGTGATTCTCTGTGGGCCTGATACATGTGGGCTAAGTATTACAGTGGTGGATTCTATCATGAGAGGGTGCCTTATAGACAGCATGACAGCCGGGTTTGGAAGAGAGTGGTTAGGGTTGGTGCTCAGGCTCAGGATCATATCTGGTGGTCCTTTGGGGACGGACAGGTTAGTTTTTGGGATGATATTTGGTGTGATGATGTGCCTTTATCTTCTTATTGCCCTGCTTCTCGCTTTGATCATGAGCATGTTGATTGGTATTTTTCTGGTGAGTCTTGGTATGTTGAGCGTCTGCATGCATTACATGATCATTATGCCTTACCTGTTGATCTATTTGATTCAGTGAGCCGGACTCCGGTGCTGTGGGGAGAGCGGGATAGCATGCGGTAGAATTTGACCTCAACAAGTGAGTTCTCATTGACCTCTGCTTGGGATCAGGTTAGACACCGGCGGCCTGAACGTGCTATCTTTAGGTCCTTTTGGCATGATTGTCTCACTCCCACTATCTCTTTCTTTCTTTGGCATCTCATGCATGATCACATTCCTGTTGATGTTAGATTGTAGTCCCGTCATATTCATTTGGCATCTCGTTGTCAGTGTTGTGTCGTTCTGCAGGTCGAGTCCATTAAGCATGTTTTTCTTTGGTCTGAGTCTGCGAAATCGGTGTGGGCATATGTTGCGAATTGGTTTCATATTTCAGCTCCACATTCACACACTGTTGCACATGCTTTTAGGTTTTGGAGGGGGCTATTTCCACGGTCTGCTCCGAAGCACATTAGCTTTTTGATTCCTTGTTTGGCTTTATATTTTATTTGGACGGAGAGGAACAGCCGCAAGCACCGCGGTGCTCCTTTCCTTGTTTATCATGTTATTTGGCAGGTACAGCATCACCTTCATCTCCTGGTTTCGGCTAGGAAGCTCCTACCGCAGCATTGGTTGGGCTGTTACCCTCAGGTACCTTTTATGCCGTTGCTGACCCCGTTCCTAGATCACTTCGGTCTAGAATGGTGTCGTGGCGGCCTCCGGAGGTATCCTGGGTAAAGATGAACACGGATGGGGCTTTCTCGACAGATCTTCAGATGGAGGCTAGTGGTGGGGGACTTGTTCGGGATCACACAGGATCGCTCTTGGCTAGTTTTTGTGTGCCCTTGAGAGCAGCTTCCAGTTTTGATACTGAGTTCCAGGCTCTACTCCATGGTCTTCGGCTTGCAGTTCAGTATTCGGATCATGTTTGGATCGAGATGGATGTGGCTTCTGTTGTGGCAGTGTTGTAGTCTGGTTGTCAGGGTTCGGCGGTGACCTGTCATACGCTTACATCCATCAGATTTTTGTGTCGAGGTCGGCATGTTCGGTTCACGCACATTCACCGTGAGGGGAACCGGACGGCTAATTTCCTTGCTAGTAGAGGGGCCCAGACCTCGGTTTTGATATTTTTTGATGATGTTTCTGCTCCACATTATCTCCTTTCCTTGGTACGGATGGATCAGTTGGGCTATCCCAACTTCTGATTTAGATATCATTGATGAGCCTTGTGGTTCTTATTTTTAGTCTGTTTTATTTTTGTGGTTTGTGTTTTTTTTTGGAGTCTCAGTTGGTTTGTGGTTGTGCTCCACGTCTCTGTCATTTATTTATTTTTAGGGATAGCATTCGAGTTATGGATGCATCTCCATTCTCTATTTTTCTGTTTTCAGGTTCCCGTACGTGGTTAGGAATATGTTCACTTTTGGGACATATTCCACTCATGACTTTGTATGAGACATTTTCGTATTTATTTACAGGCTGGGCATGGTGCCGAATGCCCCACCCTTAGGGGTGTTTTGTTAAAAAAAAAGAGTTCATCCTCTGAATTTGCTGAGAAGACTCCTGTTCGACAACAGGAAAAGTTGTTGGCTTCTGCTCAATATGATCCTTTTGCGAGATCTCCAGTCAAGAAGAAAATATCGAGGAAGAAGGTATCTACTGCTATGATGCAGCTAGTTCTAAGAACCCCTGTGACTAGAAGTCGAGCGTCTACCACTCCACCATCTGTTGATACATCCACAAAGAAGATGAAGGCTATTGTATCAACTGGTCCTTCCAAGAAGGTCAAGAAAGCTGCCCAGCCAACCCAATTACCTGAAGCTATTCACTCACATTCAAGTGAACAAGAGTCTGAAGCTCACAAACAGATTGTCCGTCTTCCAGGTACATCTAGCCAATCCATCTTTCGTTCTCTTAAGCATGCTGAGTTATGGGAGAAAGTGAAGCAGATGTCCATGATCTCTGAGAAGAAGGTGGATAAGGATACATTGTTGGCTACTGGGGTGTTTACATTGCTAGAGCAAGATGGTTTGTTAGGAACAGTTCAGAAGGTTCAGGAGTTTGTTCCTAAAATAGTTACAGAATTCTAATGTAATTTGACAAAAGAAATTGATGATCCAGAGTCTGAAGACTTGCAGAAAGTCTTTGTGAGATGAGAAATGGTCCAGTTTTCCCCTGATCTCATTAATGAGTTCTTGGGATGTTCATCTGAGGGGGAGTATAAAGAAATAGATGACTGGGGGATGGTTGCAGAGGAGCTGACCCAGGGCATCTACAGCACATGGCCATCTCATCCACAGAGTATTCCAACCTCCAAGCTGACTCACAAGTATGGCGCCCTGTTTAGAATCTTGATCCATAATTGGCTACCGACTAAGCACAGAGCAGCAGTGACTCAAGCCTAGGGAAGGTTTCTATTTCACCTTGGAACTGGGAAGAAGTTCAACTATGATGAGTTTGTCTTCAGCAAGATCATCAGCAGTACAGAGTCTACAGTGGTGAAAGGTCCACTATGCTATCCATCATTGATCTACAGCATCATCAAGCAACAAAAGGAGAATGTCTCTTCAAAGAAAGACAAAATTATTTCTCTTTACAAGCCTCTAGTGATCAAGGTTGCTCCTGAAATAGGAGATCCTTATTTTCGCCTCCAGTTCAAGCAATTCATGTCATCCAAGAAAAGAGTAGATGATATTGTTGAAGAATCTTCTCCAAAGGGTGTTGTGCTAAGAGTTTTAGAGAAGAGTCTGGAGTTCCATGCTCGTTTAATTTCTGAGCATACTTCTGAGAAGATGAAGATCTAAGCAATGATTGCTGATCTTTCATCAGGAGAAGAGTTTGCCTCCCCAGCAGCAGATGTTCTTGAGAATGTACATAACTTGCACAAGCTTGCAAGTACTGCCGAAGCTGCTGATCAGAAGAAGTCTACTCCAGCATCAAAGCAAGGGAAAGCACAAACTGCAGCACAAAAGAAGGAAGCTGAAGCTATCCAAGAAGAGACTGCAGAAGAGGATCATGAAGAAGAGCAGGAGGCTGAAGAAAAAGTTGATGAGGAAGAGGAAGCTGAGACCGAAGAAGAGGCTGATGAAGAGATAGAAGCTGAAGATGAAGAAGAAGGTTCTGAAGCAGAAGGAGGATCTGAACAAGATGATGCTGATCAAGACCCTTACAAATCCGAGTAGTTGCTGGTTATTACTCCTTTGCCTTTCTTGGTGGCAAATAGGGGGAGTAATGCAATATAAGTTTGTTATGTTTTCTGTTCTACTTATCTTGCATCATGTTTTGCAAGGTATGTTGTTTTTGCTTTAAATAGCTTGTAATAGGTATTTTGTTATGGAACAGATTATTTTCTTCCCCATATGATTCATATATGCTAAAAAATTGAAACTGCTATCAAAAGATAAAAATATAAAAATAATCAATATAGCAGAGCAGGTATAAGATGATAAGAAAGTGAAAAACAGCTGAATCATATGATGTTCTTCACAAGATCCAAGTATGTTTTTAAGTACAAGATCCTACAGTTCAAGGATTCTGTTCTTTTAAAACATGGAGCTGATTTGCAACCAGATAAAGACAAAGGGGGATATTGTTAGTGCCATCTGCACTAAAGTGTTCGGGATTGTCATTATCTGATTAGATATTATGGCAATTTCAAAAGAACACAAAAGGTTTTGGTTATTCATGTTTGAATAACATGTTCTGGACAATTCTGTGAACATTCCGTTGCCAATCTAATTGAAGATCAAGACATGTACTTAATCATGTTCAGGAACATGATTGTTTAGTATGTATTTGTGTTGTTTTATTGCATAATTTTGCATATTCTGTAAGTTATTTTCTAGTTTTTTGTTCTCGTTTATTTTGTGTTTTCGTGTGAATTTCTTCACTGGTTGCTTTTATGGTGGATTTTGCCAAGTTTTGAAAAACTTGAGCTTTTGTTCGGAAAATCTTGATTTTTAGGTGCTAAGGTAGCGTGGAGCGAAGATGGGCCGGAAAAGATAAACCTGTAAGAAAGGTGAACCCCGCGGACGCGCAAGCCCCGCGGCCGCGCAACTTCAGGCGCCCAAGACCCCGCGGCCGCGCGAGTCCCGCGACCACGCGGGGGTGTTCTCGGCGCAGGCACCCCGCGGGCGCGGGAGCCCCGCGAGCGCGCGGCATTCTTGAACCCCGCGGGCGCGCGACGCCGCGCAGGCGCGCGGGCTGGCGTTTCCCTCTCGATCAGCGCCTTGTTGGCACTTGCTTTTCCTTTCTCCCTCTTGGCATCTTGGACCCAATGAGTGCCCTTCATCATCCATTCCTTTTGCATGAGGATTCTAGAGCTTGGAGTCAATCTAATCTAAATACTAGGATAATAGGTATTTATTAAACCTAACCCTAGCTTTGTGGACTTTTCCTCCACAAAATCCTCCTCCCAAATCTCTCACATTTAATGTCCATCACCATCACCTTACCACCACCTTTCCTCTCTCCTCTCATCAATCATCTCACCATTGTCTCTCTCTCTCTCTCCCTTACGATCTTCTCTCTCTCTCTCTTATGAAATTGGATTTTGGGGATCAAAAAGGGGGACACCATCAATCATTGGAGAGACTTCTCTTTTTGGGGATACACATTGACTACCATTCAACACATCATCTTCTTCACCCACCATCCTCCATTTTTTTCTCTACACTACCTTCACCATTTTCTTCACTCTTCCATACTCTACACACCATTTTTCACCATCATTTCACCACCATTTTCCACTAAAGAGAAGAGGAGAAAGAGGAGAGCAAGGAAACCAAGCCAAGAAGGAAAGAAAGGGAACGAGAAGACCAACGACGAGCTCACGTGGAAGCTAAGCTAGGAGGAGGTTTCTTGTGCACTTTCTTGTATTTCTTGGATGTTTTTGTGGGATTTGTTCCAAACTCTTGAAGGATATATAATATTGTAGAAGTTGTGTTCATTTACATTTGATTTATGAAATGGAGTTCTTCTATGATGTTTATGTTGTTTTGAGCATGTTTAGTGGCTAATCTCCCTATTAGGGGGAGAGGATCGATTTGGTTGTGATCTATGCTTGTTTATGTTGGTTGTTGTTGTTGGAATTGTTCTTATTTATGTTTAAGTGCTTGATCATCACTTGAGCATTGGTAGGATTTAGGGGATTTCTTGATTGTGAACCTAAATCCGGATTTAATTCCTTCAATGCTAGGTGCATGGGTTCCTAAACCTAGTATGTTCGTCTCATTTTGTATGGTATAGCTAAGAGAGGTTTAACGGATATCCGTGACTTTAATAGACGTTAAACTAATTGGATGGGTCTACCATACTTGTGAGATTTGCATTATCAACTCAAATAAAGCATAGTAATCAACCATTGAGAGAATCTACACCCTAATACCTTAATCAACTTAATTCTTCTAATCTTCATTTCCATTTTCTTGCATTTAAATCGTTATTGTTTGTTTTGTTGATTGTTCATTTAAATTCTAGTTTAAATCTCCAAAATCTCTTGATTAGAATGTTTAGATTGCATTTTAGTTGTTTTGTCGAAAGCATGTGTAGCCTATAGACAGTTCTTTCTCATAGAGTCTTCATTGAGAGATCGACTCGGGTTAAGCTCGTCGCTCCTATAATTGACCCCGTCCAATTGCGGGTGTGGTCCTAAGTAGTGTCTAGCGAGCATAAACCGGAAATTATAAGTGTAAATTTGGACCTAAACAATGATCATGTATATAATTGTCCAGAGAGTTTACAAGAGACGTATCATACTGGAATCAAAGAGCTGGTTCTGCAGATTCAAGATGGACATTTCAGAATAGAAGTTGTCTTGTTTGTGATGAAGATCAAGAAGGGAAGAAGGAGTTCTATTCAAGGAAGACATCTAAACTAGGAAAGTACGACTTATTTAAGGAAATTATTTCCTCATTAAATCCTAGTCTAATTAGGACTTCTGATTACCTTGTTAAGGCTATATCTGTTGTTTATAAATAGCCTAGGAATCAGACTAGTTTAGGTGACACGAATTTTACGAATACACAGAAAGGATGAGAGCTAAAAGACTTCACTTTCGAAGCATATAGTATTCGGGTAGACTAGGTTTGATCGGTTAGATCATTATGTTTCTAGTCTGTGTTTGAAACTCACTTTCATACACACTTAGAGGAGTCTCGGGAGACATTTCCTGTGGGAACTAGAGGGATTCTAGGTTGTGAGGGGATCTCACAATTCAGTTTAGTGAAAGAGGTTGAATAGGGTAGGAAAGGGGTCGAGTGATGGGAGTCTTTGAGTAATAACCTTTGTAACCATTCAACGGAGTAGTAAACTATTTCTCACGGACTTGATAAGTCCCCCTGACGTAGATCAGTTGATCGAACAGGGTTACCAACCTCGTATTCTTTGTTTGCTTAAGTTTTTACATTCTGACCTTACATGTTCACAACAATGTTCAAGTACATGATGATGAACATGATCACACAGTTTATGTAACTTCAGAGATAAGATTTCAAGCTTGGAGTTGCCAATCAACAAACTCTACCAAAGAAATGATTTGATGTGTGAGACAAGAGAATAGCGTAAAAGCTATTTTCATTCATTAAAGTTTGCGTAAACAATGTCTGGAATAATCTTAAATACCTAAGGGGCGAAATTATCAAGTGTTGGGCTGGATAATTTCGAAAATAAAATAAATAACTAAAGGCCCAATTTTCCTAACAATAATTTGGGCTTCTAATTAAATTAAAAATACTGGATCCAATTAAATAAAACAACTTAACAATTAATAAAAGCTACACGGCCAAACCAAAAATAAATAGAAAAATTCGAACATGGTCGCGTCTTCTTCACTCCTCAATGCTTGTCAAATTCACCAACTTGTGCTGTCGGAATTCAGCTCCATCATCTTCCAATTTCGTTCCAACATAGCACTGTAAATATCCTTGCAGCTTCTTGGCACGTAAGCACGTCACTAGACCTCTCAGCTGCAACTCTGGGTTTAGTTCCTCAGTGCTCATCCCGGTCTCATCAGAAAGTCTCTTGGAATGTGCTCAGTTTAAATAGTTCTTTCTATTTACTGATGTTGAACTCGGTGTGTGTTTGTTTTTCTATCAACATCAGTTGTTTTCTATTTATTTCTTTTGAATATAATTCAAGGTTGATTTACTAAAATTATAGTCTGTCCGCACAAGACTTTAACAAAATTAGCTACTTGAAAGTTTGTAAATGTGTTTGTAAATGAAATGCCCATGACCCTAAAAGGGTAAAATTGTGTAAAATTGGGGCAATTTCATTCATTGTTCGTCTATGTTGTAGTTGATGCTGTTGTTAAAATTGCGGAGAGCCCATATATTTCAGAAAATATATGCCTAGAATTATATTATTTATGTGTATGGTTTTTGTTCCTTCATTTTAAAAAAAACTAAAATTATTTTTGGGGCCATAAAGATTCACTTTTTGAATTTTTGTGATAAGTACTTGTTTTGATATGGAGTATTCCTATCCACTAGTTTTGATTTATTTAATTTTTTTTTTATAAGGAAAATCAAAAAGTGTGTGATGTGACAGTGGACGGTTCTAATTTTTGAGGGTGAGAGTGTATATCAACTTAATTCGAATTCTTTTTGTTTTATTTCTCTCACTCCTATTTTTTGAAGTCCTTTCGTCTCCCTCTCATGTTCTTCCCCTTCTCAAAGCTTTTTCACAGCTCAAAAATGGCGGAACCTAAGGATCTCACTGCCATGTTCGAGATGATGAAATAAATGTTTGAGAAAACCATGGAAACTCCATCCTCTGTCTCTGGTCCAGCTGGAACATCAGCTATCACTCCTTCCGCCACATCTACTTCCGCAGTAACTGCAATAGCCGAACTCACTTCAGAAGGACCCAAATGGGAGTCCAAAAAACCCTCATCCCCTCCGAATGAACATACAGATGCTTCTATGGAAGAGATGGATACTCCTGATTCTACATTGGTGCTAAACCCCACTCCTCTTCAGCACATAAGACCTGGTACTAAGAAAAACCCTATCGACCCAGATCTAGGGCTACACACTCAAGCTCTTGCCGAGAAGAAGAAGAGTTGCCCTACCCGCAAGTCAAAGCGACTTCATAGTCAACAAGGGCCTGTCAAAGAAGAGGCTGGTGTGGGTTCGAGCAAAAAAACAATGAGAACTCTGAAGATGGAGGAGAAACCAGCAAGGTCCTTGAAAGATTAATCTGATGAAGAGGAGAATCCCCCCGAAAACTCTCCAGACAAAGTTGTTGGAGATGTGGAAGTTGATGTTGAACAACAAGAGGAACCTATCCCTGCCATGCCAGAGGCCGATGTTCCTGCCAAGCCTGCGACTTCAGGACAAGCATCGAAAGGGAAAGGGAAAAAAGGGCACCACATCTGGACCTAAAAAAAGATCTCTCTCCCACCTCTTCACAAGAAATGGTCTCATCCGGTACAACCAAAGAGATTGTCTCTCCATCCCCCACTCACTCTGCAGATGTCAAAGATGATGCTGACTCTGGCGATTCCATACCAGTCTACCATCCATGTTCCCTGCATGTTGTTTCTTCAGCATTCAGTAAGACATTCTACTCTAAGCATGCTAAATCTCAACATCAGACTATGTGTCTCCGTCATTTGCATGTTGAGAAAAAGATAGATGTGCTTAGTTTCAAAAAATATGGTATGGATGTCTTCTTAAACGAAAGGGGTCTTTGGAAATTAGTTTCAGCATTGTCTTCTTTTGAGCCTGATGTTGTTGTTGAATTTTATACTAATATGTCTCCTGAGATGGGTGATAAAATCAAGAGCAAGTATGGAGAGATTTATATGAGGGATAAGATCTATTCGCTTAACCCCTTGATCATAAACAAGTTTTTAGGTCTGGGCAATGATTATGATGTTGTTAGCCTTGACGTAATTGATGATGTGGTGTCGACTGTCACTGGTGGTTTGGTAGTAAAGTGGACTAACAAGCTCTCCACTTCAAAGCTCACTTTCTTTTATTCTGTTTTACATAAATTAACTGTATGTAATTGGTTACCTACCACCAACTCTTCAGTCCTAACTGTAGATCAAGCAATCTTGCTCTTCAAGCTTGGAACAAAAATCTCCTTCAATCTCGGAGACTATATTTTTGATTGTATACTAAAGGCTGCTGCAAAATTGAACACCACCAGTATCATACATTTTCCCTGCCTCATATATGCCATCCTTGTTGACCAAGGTGTAAAGCCCAACAAGAAAATGATAGTTACTGAAACGTCAATTATCTCTATTATCAAGCTAAAAGAGAATGAAGATCGTGTAATTGATCTCCCTTACACCTCTGGTCGGAGCTCAACTGCTGCCTCAAGAGATGTTGATCAGGATGTTGCTGCAGAAAGTGTTCTCTCTCCCCCACTTTCATAAAGTGATATAGCAAGTGCTTGCTCGCACTTGGTGACTATTTCTGTGTAGGTTTTAAACTCCTATATCTCACAGATGGATTCAATGATTCATCAAAGAACAGTGCTTACCAATGCCATGGTTGAGCTTCGTCAAGATCATTGAGGAACTCTTTCTACACAAAAAGAGGGAGTAGCTGCCGCTGCTGGTGCTGGTGTTGGTGGCAATGTTGGGGATATTGTTGGGGACGTTGAAGCGGAGAGGCTGGGAAGTCCGTGGCCAAGGCGAAGGGTAAAAAGAAAATTTGAATTTTCTTTATCAAAAACAATTTTATTTCTTGGTTATGTATTGTGCTGGACACAAGTTTATTTTGGATGTGTTTACATCCTTGTTGTTTTTGATGTGCTAGACACATGTTTATTTTTGTTGTTAAGGTATCCAAGGTTGGATATCTTTGGATAATTTGGTTTTTAATCATCAGCATTAGTTGATGATTTTGCTATATATATTATGTTAACATATTTCTTATGTATGATGTTTTATGTTGAGAATGACCTCAACATTGATATTTTATGATTCACATGTTGAAAAATATGTGATGTGTGTTATGTTGGGAATGTTCTTAACACTGTGTCATGTATAGGGGATTATACCCACTAATTTTTTTTTCTTACAGATAATAACTTAAGGGGGGAGAAGACCTTAAGGGGGAGTTTTTTTTTAAATCCAAAAATTTTGATCGTATTCCGCTGTGGCTCTAATCATATATATATTGAGCTTTATGTTTTATGTAAAAAGGATAAGCTTAAGGGGGAGATTGTTGAGTATGATGTGTTCCAGATGATGTTATCACTTCGTTTGATAACATCGCTATCAATGTCATATCTAATGATGTTCCGTCATTCTCGTCACATCGAGTATAACACTCAGAATATTAATCTTATCATTTCCTAGTATTCTAGATTAATTTATTATTAAATTAATCTAATTATATTATGATATTTATCACATTTTATTTTCCACGTATTTAGGGATTTATTAGTTATTTTATTATGAATTAAGTCGTGAATTACATTTGATTTTGACTTTGTCAAAATCTGTTCTGATTTTCTAGGGATGTGATGTTCTCACTCCTCCTTGAACACTAACTGTTGCTGGTAAATGTGGGTCACTGGACTAACCGCTACTATTACATGATGTTGAAGAATGTGTGCCACGAAATATAGAAGACGGTTATCTTAAGTCCACTTCAGCAATGGGTAGTGGAAGACGGTTGATTCAAGTCCAAGTCATCTAGGATCATGAGGCAACTGCTAAGATAAGATGGAGGAAGTATTTAAGGTCCCCTTAGATCTTAAAATCATTTATGCAAGCAGGTTATCACCGTGGTTTGTGAGAAGCTCTGAACCTTGTATCTAGTGTCATCTCAAACGTCCAAGACATTCTCCCAGACATCAGCCTAGCGTCCCAATCAACTGGAGACTTTCATTTCAGTTGTGTGTGTAGGTCAGATAGTCACCTATGAGAGTCTAGGATTTTGAGTGACTTATTATAATCTATCTATGTCTTTAGATAAGTTTGTTTGAGAGATTATTCGAGTGGGTGAAGCTAGGATAGTCCTCTGTATGTTTTATGCAGTGTTGTCAAGGGAGTGAACCGAGACAACATCAACATTGTTATTTATTTATCACTTGTGATAGTAAATTTCATCTTGAGGCACGTACCGTAAGGAGTGTGATTTAAAATTCATTTTGTGCAAAGTTTTGTTTACGTTTCCACTGCATGTTGAAGGCAATGCGGTAACACTAGCTTCACATTTCATTTAACTTTGCTATTTACATCCGAAATTCACATTGTTTCAGGCAACAAATTCTAACAATCTTGTTATTGTATGTTGATGACATGTTGCTTGCAGGCTCTAGTGCAAGAGAGATGAACAAGTTGAAGAAGCAATTGTCTGAATGTTTTACCATAAAAGATCTTGGAGAGACAAAAAAGATTTTGGGTATGCGGATTAATCGAGATAAGGTGGCAGGGAAGTTGTATCTTTCATACGTAGATTACATTGAAAAGGTCCTAGAGAGGTTCAGTATGCAGGATGCTAAGCCTGTGAGTATCCTATTGGGCAGCTAGTTCAAGCTATCCATGAAAGAGTCACCTAGCAATAAGGAGGAGTGTGTCCAAATGTAGAAAACTCTCTATGCTTCAGCAATTGGTAGCATCATGTATGCAATGGTGTGTACTAGACCAAATATTGCACATGCGGTAGGAGTAGTTAGCCAGTTTATGAGTAATCTGGGCAAACAACATTGGGAAGCAATGAAGTGGATCCTTAAGTACTTGCGAGGTACCACAGAAAGTGTTTTATGCTTTGAGGGCAAAAGCATAGAGTTGGCAGGTTATGTTGATACAGATCTAGCATCAAGTGATCTTGATAGGAGGAGGAGTACCATCGAGTATGTTTTTACTTTGGGTGGCACGGCAATTTCTTGGGCTTCAAAGTTGCAGAAGATTGTAGCTTTGTCTACTATATAAGCTGATTATACAGCAGTAACACAGGCTAGCAAAAAGACGTTATGGTTGTAAAATTTCTTCTGTGAATTTGGGAAAGAGCGGAAGGATAGTATTCTCTACAGTGATAGTCAGAGTGCTATTTTCTAAGATAAAAATTCAGTATTTCACTCGATAACAAAGCACATTGAGTTGAAGTATCACTACATACGTCATCTTTTGGAGAAGAAGATCTTGCAGCTAGTGAAGATTCTGGGAAGTGGGAATCCTGCTGACATGTTGACTAAGGTTGTGACCTTAAAGAAGTTGAAGTTATGCATGGCTTCAACTTGCCTTGGAACTTGAAGTTGAAGGCTTGGCGTTGCCGCGTAGTTATGGGTTAAATTTGAGAAGATAATTACATTTGAGATCAGTCTCCAGGTGGGAGATTGTTGAGTTATGGAGCCTGAGAAGAAAACAGGAGCGGATTACAAATAAGGCATGCCCACGCCTTATCTGTTGGGCTGGTGGGCGAGAATTTTGTAGGCCCTTGTTTAGGCCCATATTTATTTTAGGGTTCTTCTATTATAAATAGTCTCTCAATGTAATTGTAACCCTAATCTAAAAATGCATCTCTAGAGAATAACCTGGCTTGACAGCGCCGCCAGAGTAGTCATATCCTGATGAACTGGGTAAGTAATTTTTTGTGCGTTCTTATTGCTTTCCAAGATTGATTATTTTCTGTCTAAATCGTAACATTTAGAAATAGTAGTCATTAATCATCATCTTCTAAAAAATTAATCTTGTACATGTTCAATAATAAAAAAAACAACACATAAAAAGCTATGCAATAACACATTACATAAACACACGCGCTCAAACTAATTAGTAACGCATAAACATGTATGTTCTACCAATAAATATGTCACATACTTCATAGATTTCAACAAACACACATTCTAAGAACCAAGTTAAGCTATCAAAGCACGCATATCAAGCTACACATATCACACATATTAAGTAACTATAATAAAACAATGAAATAATAAATACTAAGCTATGAAATCATAAATGATAAGCACCAATGTACGAAATAGAACATGCTAAATTACTGTAATATTAAAGTACTTCATGTTACACTATTTTAATACCAAGTTAAGCAATGAAATAACGAATATTAAGTTACAAAATCATAAATGATAAGCACCAACCTACAAAATCAAACATGATACAATACTTAATATTACAACAGAATCGCACATATTAAGCTACGCAACTACACATAATAAGCATCAAAGTTAAAATACTTATCTAACATTAAATATATGCTTAGATAATATAAAATCATTGCTACTATTTTTCACAAATATTGCTACAAAATCCATATAACAAATCAAAAGGTTACTACGTCTGGCGTATTATGTAACGTCCCGATCCCGGAAGAATAGTGACAAGGGACCGATGCGCTACTGGGGGAAAGGGGAAAGGGGTTGTAGCATAAAAATAATCAAAGAAATAGGGTTAGTGCCCCAAACACTTGGGCAACATAACCTCTATAACTGGAATTTAACCACACTCTAAGGCGTCTTAGAAGGAACTCGAATCAATGATCAATCATCAAAGGGAACTTATCCCACCAATTAATTGTAAAGATAGATCTCAATAACAAACACAAATCATATTATGGTTCAAACAACTGAAAACAAACTATATCAGAGTAAACGGAACAAACGTAGAGCATCTTTATTAAACTTAAGCAAAATATTTCCAAGTACTTCTTTGTTTAGAGTATCTAAGATCTCTAAACAATGCAAAAAAGAGCAAGCATATATCAACAAAAGACAGCCCTGCCTCAGCTTTGTCATCTTTCAGTCTGCCTCTCAACCTGAGAATATTTAGAAAAGATATGGGTTGAGTACTAGTGTACCCAGTGGGCAAATTTTGATAAACAGTTCGTAATCATTTTATAAGTATGAATATTGTATCCACACAGGTATAACAATGGAAAGGTTTCAAAACTAAAAATCATTACATGTATACAAAGCATTCTTTTAACCTTACACGCTCTATCTCAATTGTCCCTTCCTACAGTGTCTTAACTTATATACACGTCCTTTAGTCCAGTTGTCTAATAAAGGATAGTGTATACGGTCCCAAAGCTTAAAGGATCCGAACTCGAGTCTAGTTAAGCATTCAATGTTTTCGTATGATACTGGCGAACGCGAACAGTGAGCTAAATCATTTTGATACAAATATCCATGCTTCAGAGTTGATAAATAATTGAGCTCATTAGCTGAATATAATTTGAGAAAGATATATATAACCCATCTGAATAATAGATAAGCTTTCAACTCTTGGTTGATCCTGCTCAGGTTCTATTATATCTTCTGGGCCTACAACAATCATCATTGGCTTAGTTTAACTAAAGAGCCTCTATTCAAACTCAATTCCTAAGTTTAGTTCTTAAATTTGAAATTAAACTTCATTATTAATTAATTCTATATTTCCTATAAATTTGATATCATTTCTAAATTAGAGGATAGAAAACAGAATACATGTAGCATGCTTATACAATTATTATTTCAAAAAATTGAAGTAACATAATTACTCGGGATACTATCTTCTAAATAGATGGTAAATATTGTATTTCAAAATTAAACACTGATCAATTTGTTATTAAAGCTAATTAATCACGTAAAAGTACAATCTAATTTTAATATATCTAAAAATAAAAGATTTATGTCCCTAAATAATTAATTTATGAATCCTCGGCTAAATAGAAAATTTAATTAAAACTTATGGCTAAATTGATATTTAAATAATCTATTGCTTAAGAACCAAATATTTAAATATTACTCAAATACCAAACCTTTAAAGAAATCAAAATAGGGCTGATATATGTATATATATAATTTTTAAAATTTTGGTCTTTTATTAGATTTTACCTATTTGCTATAAGATCCATTTTTCCCTTTTTCTAAAGTTATGCCACAAACAATACTAAATTGGAAATAAAAGTCAACTCTCTCTCTCCTTTATCTTAAACTCACGTGAATCAATAGAATCAAGATCCCCAAATTAATTTCATCTCCCCTCTCATTCACACTCTCTCTCTCTCCTTACCCTCTCTCTCGACTGAAAATGGGGATTCAAAATGGAAAATCCCAAATTGATATTCCTTGTCTAAATCCCTAAATTAAATCTTCCTTTTCCTTGATTGCAAACCATGATAAGAAGAATTACACCCAAATCATAAATCCCCTAGTTAAATTCCCAAAATCCCTAATTCTTCTTCCCACTTTTTTCTTTTTCTTTTTTTTCTTTTTGTTTTTTGACGCCGGCGGTTGCACCGCCGTCCACTGATGACGCAAAGACCCGACCCTGAACCTGCAGCCACACATACAGCAACTTGGTCCGACAACTTCAGCCATGAGGCGGCTCGACGCAAGTTCAACCACAGTGGCAATGCGACGCAGGAGAAAACACCGGCAACCGACTGACGAACCGCAGACCTCCGACACGACCTAGACTAGCATCATCGAGACCCGAGCCCAGCCGACGAGCCCTCCCCTACTTCGACTCAACCCAACAGCTTCTCCTTTTTCTAATTCTATTTATTTATTATTATTTTTTATTCTGGATTTCTACAATATATATAGCTCTAAATTCTGAAACAATTTTAGTATGAAATTCACATATTTGAGCATGAGGATTTTGATTGGAATCTGTTGTATTGAAAATGGTCTCAGAAAATCTAATGGAGGGTAGTTTTATTTTGGTGTTGAATTTATGCTTTATGAAGAATGAGTTGATGAATTACAGTAATATGAATTCATGGGTTTTGATTTGGTTAAAATTGAGGAAATTTTGCTGAAGTTATTTGGGCGTATAATTTATAAAGCAAATACAGAAAATTAAATTCAAACTAAGCTTACCAAGAGGAGTGAGTTGCTGTGAAACCTGGTTTCCGGATGAAGAGTTTGGGGTAAAGGTTCTGTATTGTTTTTACGTTAATTTTTACTGTATTGTTTTTACGTTAATTTGCAAAGAGACAAAATTTGATATCCCCTTAGCTATTTATCACAATGTTTAATGCCAAAAAACAATTAAGGATGCACATGATTCGAGTAAAATCTACATCCAAATATATTATATTCTTCGAAATGACTCACAATCTAACTATGCAGATTTAACTCAATATCTCACTAAAAAAACACAATAAAAATATAAACATTTACCTTCTTTACCTCTCACCATTATTGATTTGTTATAGCTTAGGTTGCTACTACAGATTAATGACAGCTTGGAAGATGGGCGACGGCGGCAGAAGCTTCGGGAGATGGACGACGGTGGCAGAAGTTGAATGGTGCTCGATAGTTGGAGGGGTGAATGACGGCGCCGAACGTGGCACCACTGCTCGATGGTTGGGCAATGGCTGACGACAGCTAAGGGGGTGATCTTTTTCACATTTTTTTTCTGGGGCGTTTTTGGGGAGGATTTTGAGAGGGAGACGATTAGAATATGTGAGAGGGGAGAATAAGCAATAAATGTAGGGTTTTCAAGTTTCATATTGATAGAATGATTCATAAGATAGATACGTATTTTGTTCTAAATTTAAGAGTATGTTTCCATATTAGATTTTTCATCAAATTCCAATAAATTTAAGAGTATGTTTCCATATTAGATTTTTCATCAAATTCCAATAATACCCTCTTATTTCCTATTTCATATAAATTATGATAAATATTCCTTTTTTTCAATTTAAAATCTACACCATCAATCCATATAAAATAAAGGGCTATAGTTTACACATAAAGCCCAGTTTTCATTATAGTGCACCCATATATAAATATATATATATATATATATTAAATTGTATTGTGATATGATATTTTTTTTACGAAAATTTCATGGCATTGTTATGTTCGTAGTTTTTTTTATGAAATATCGAATTTTTATGAAGGGTCCTTGTATTATATTTTAATTGAATTATGATTTAGTTTTAATCAATATTTTTAAAATTATAAATTATTTAATCATAATTTTGAATTATTTAATACAAATAATAATTACTAAATTTAATATTCAATAAATAGTTCGTGATAAAGAAATTTGTGACGCGCGGTTGTTTCACGCTCAAAAATAAATTTATAACTCATGTGCCCACAGCGAGCGTAGCCAGCTAATGCGTACGGGTCGATCCCACAGAGAGCTGTTGTGACTCCACCTTCGGGTAACCAATCATAAAAAGGGGGTTTGGTTTTGTTGTCACTACTGTAAATTAAATTTGCAAGAGAAAGTAAAGAAGATATCAAATAACAACGGTTCTAGAATTTGAACTTGAATTTGGTTTAAATATATATCAACTCGCTCATGGGCACACTGATTTTCCTACATGATAAATCACCTAGTTATGGAGACCAGATTCCTCTCTACGTCTCCTCATTCATCCTTTCATTATAGACTTAAAAGCGATTCCTCGTCAATTAAATCCATAATCAGTCACCCACCCCCCGGTTCCCCAAAGAGATGTAAGTGAACAAACAGCCGTGTGCCCTAGACGAACCCAGATCTGTTGTGTTTACCGATTCCTCGTGTGCCCACAACAACCCATTTATTCCCTTATTACTATATAAACCAACACACAGTCACAATTCGCCAATTCAATTAAAAGTGGTGTGCCCTCTTTACCTAATGAGTAATCAGCCACATTGGGCATTTCAGACACACACTCACGTCAAACAAGGCACAAGAATCAACAGAAACCTATCATGCATTACTATGCCCATTTTGGCCTCACGAGTCTAGATTAATATTCAAACCATTTTCATTATTCAAACACCAGAATAAAGTGTCTAGCCAAGCATGCTAGACATAATTATAAAGAGAACTTACTGAATTAATAATAAAAAAGACTCAACATAAACGTTGAGTTTATGAACATGCTCCTACGTCCAAAGTCTTAAGGCCTATTGGAATTGTTTTTGCTGCAATGCAGCGTACGAGAAAATAAAGTGCAGAGAAATGGAAATTGTAGCAGTGTTTCTGACTATCCAAACTTGTGTTTCCAGAAATTAAAGTAGCTTAAATAGTTACATTTCCAAATTAGAGATCCCCCAACAAGCTGGGGTCTTCACTGGATTTTCGGAACTGGCGTGCCCTCCCCGATCTGACTGGATAAGCATAATTTGACCATATCCCTATTTTTTAGAGATTGAGCTTATCTCTTCATTGCAGCGCCTCTAGGAGTCCAGTTTATCACCAACTCTTCTTCGGACAATGCAGCTATCTTTCTCGTCTCTCTCCTCTAACTGAATTCTGATTTTTCTGCAATTGCCCTAGTCCAGCCTATTATCGAGTCTGCACGAGCAAAGTGGGCACGACATCATACAGCCAGCCTCATCCATCTTTGATATGCCCATTCCGCATCCTGAATGTAGGAGGAGTGCTAAAAGAAGTCCCATGTGCCTTTGACTGAATATTTAGCTTGGATTTTGCTTGAATAACTGGGCATAAAATGCCCCTTTCGCCAGACTCGACCCCCGCAATGCCCCTGACCTCATCCTGGTTCTTTTTTACTCAAAACACACGAAAAAGGACATTTATAACGAACAAAAATGCCCATAAAAACACGAAATAAATAGACTTATCATACCCACACACTTTAGACATGATTGTCCTCAAGCATGGGATGCAATGCGTCCAGAAAAATAAAAGAAAAAAAGGTAAAAAGAAACAGACTCAAAACAAAGCATGCAAACTGTTAATCAGCGTGGGCACATCACAATCAATATTCCAACAAAACTGCAAAGTATCAGCATACCAAAAATAGGTAAAAAATGAGTTCAGCTTGGTGATCCTCACGAACTCTCTTCAATCAGTGTTTAGGCTCAGTGTATACACTCGAATCAATGCAATCATGTACTTAGTTGTCCCATAAGCTTGCTATAATTCTATCATCAAAATCCAGAAATCACAGATGTATAAGTATCAATAGGACTTTTTAGGCTACAGTGGGCATTTCATGTAGGTGGGGGCTTTATTTTTGTATAGGCCCCCCCATTTTTTCTAATTCAACTACCCTGTTGTGTCCCGTTCAGAAAACAAATATTATTTACTCTTGGGCATTCTGAACACTTAAGACTAGGGGAATTTTTTTTTCTTTTTCTTTTATCATTTTTTTGCTTTTATTTTTTTTTCTTTTTCTTATTCCCATATCTTTTTTGGCCTTTTCATAAGTATCCCCCAACATTCTGTCTTCCCATTTTTTTCTTTTTCAGGCTCTTGTAATGCTCTGGCTATATATTTTACCATCAAAACAAAAAAAAACTGCCAGGGCATTTCATAGGCTCGACAGGCTGCAAAGGGTTGTATCATTGGTGGGTAAGATTTTCTTTTCAGTGGCTCAGCAAAAAAAATGGCCTATGTCATCTACTTATGCATCAACAATTCCCAAGCATCAAACAGAACAGTAGCAAGTTCCAGAATTTCGAAGCACACAATTGTTCACACATGAAGTAAAGAAAGCTGTGAAATGGGCAGCATTCGGCTCAAATGTTCCCAGGTCATGCTAAACTCTTTTGTCATCCCTATCTTATTAGGACATGCTGAATTTTGATATAAAGCAGTTAATGTTGAAAATATCAAATGCAATGGCCACATAGAATTCACAGAAAGCATGTTTGACTCAACTAGCCACCTACACACTTTGCATTATGCAAAGTGTTAAAACAAACTCAACAAAAAACAACAAAAGACACGAAAACAAACATACTGGAATGCCCCCACCCACACACTTTGCACTAGGTAAAGTGGGTGAACAGGAGTGACACACAAACAACAACAAAGAAAAAAAAAATAAAAAAAAACAAAACCTAATCTAAGGAAAGAACAGAACCAGGATTCAATCGGATGAGGGCGTTGGGTATAAGAACCCAACGTGTCTGAAATAGGCCTTCAAGGCGGACCCCATGCGGGTCAACTTTTCATTGGCTTGGACTTGGGCATTCTTCGTTGCTTCCAACCTTCTCATCATTACTGTGACCGGATGCTCTCCCTATTGTGCCCTCCTCACTGGTGGCCTCCCCACATCACAATCAATATTCCAACAAAACTGCAAAGTATCAGCATACCAAAAATAGGTAAAAAATGAGTTCAGCTTGGTGATCCTCACGAACTCTCTTCAATCAGTGTTTAGGCTCAGTGTATACACTCGAATCAATGCAATCATGTACTTAGTTGTCCCATAAGCTTGCTATAATTCTATCATCAAAATCCAGAAATCACAGATGTATAAGTATCAATAGGACTTTTTAGGCTACAGTGGGCATTTCATGTAGGTGGGGGCTTTATTTTTGTATAGGCCCCCCCATTTTTTCTAATTCAACTACCCTGTTGTGTCCCGTTCAGAAAACAAATATTATTTACTCTTGGGCATTCTGAACACTTAAGACTAGGGGGAATTTTTTTTTCTTTTTCTTTTATCATTTTTTTGCTTTTATTTTTTTTTCTTTTTCTTATTCCCATATCTTTTTTGGCCTTTTCATAAGTATCCCCCAACATTCTGTCTTCCCATTTTTTTCTTTTTCAGGCTCTTGTAATGCTCTGGCTATATATTTTACCATCAAAACAAAAAAAAACTGCCAGGGCATTTCATAGGCTCGACAGGCTGCAAAGGGTTGTATCATTGGTGGGTAAGATTTTCTTTTCAGTGGCTCAGCAAAAAAAATGGCCTATGTCATCTACTTATGCATCAACAATTCCCAAGCATCAAACAGAACAGTAGCAAGTTCCAGAATTTCGAAGCACACAATTGTTCACACATGAAGTAAAGAAAGCTGTGAAATGGGCAGCATTCGGCTCAAATGTTCCCAGGTCATGCTAAACTCTTTTGTCATCCCTATCTTATTAGGACATGCTGAATTTTGATATAAAGCAGTTAATGTTGAAAATATCAAATGCAATGGCCACATAGAATTCACAGAAAGCATGTTTGACTCAACTAGCCACCTACACACTTTGCATTATGCAAAGTGTTAAAACAAACTCAACAAAAAACAACAAAAGACACGAAAACAAACATACTGGAATGCCCCCACCCACACACTTTGCACTAGGTAAAGTGGGTGAACAGGAGTGACACACAAACAACAACAAAGAAAAAAAAAATAAAAAAAAACAAAACCTAATCTAAGGAAAGAACAGAACCAGGATTCAATCGGATGAGGGCGTTGGGTATAAGAACCCAACGTGTCTGAAATAGGCCTTCAAGGCGGACCCCATGCGGGTCAACTTTTCATTGGCTTGGACTTGGGCATTCTTCGTTGCTTCCAACCTTCTCATCATTACTGTGACCGGATGCTCTCCCTATTGTGCCCTCCTCACTGGTGGCTTCTTCGATGTACCTGCAGTGACAAGAAACATGCTCGAGGGGTCTGTCTTCGGCACAATGAAAATAGGCTTGCCATCCTCATCATCAACCACATCTTGCATTCTTTTTAAACAGGAAATATCAAAGAATTCCATGGGTAGGGAAATTAAATCAGTGGTACTTAAATCTAGCAAACTAGACTTAACAGCAATCTGGGTGATTAGCTGGGCACACGAGATTTTATGCTTAGGGTGTGTTTTTATTTCCCTGAAATGTGCAATGGCCACAGAGCCAAAATTAATTTTAATCTTTTTCACCATGCACCAGAGAATAAAAAGCTTCTGATTTGTTATGGAATTAGAGCTATCCTTCCTACCAAAGAAACTGTAGACAAGCACCCTATGGCAGAATCTCAAGGCCTTATTGTTCAAACAATAGTCTTTTGTGGCTCCACTTTGATAAGTGGAGCCATCCCCAACCTCAACCCATTTTGCCTCAACTCCCTCACCAGAGTTGGGCATAACAGTCACGGCATCCTCATATTCCTCCTCCTGAAGGCCCAAATATGACACGATGCCCAACATCATGTTCAGATCATCAGCAGACATGGAGAAATTTTTACCCAGAATTTTAAAATTCATAATCCTAGTAGACGTAGCAGGCTTATTAATAGGATGTATTCTATTTACTTTTATTGTTATCTTTTGGTACTATTTCTCCTAATTAATTACCCTATACTTGTGTATTTTGCATAAATGATGTGTTTGTTGAGTTGTGTAGGGATGTAGTACAAAGTTGGAGAAAAGGTCATGCTTTTGGTGTAAAAAGAATCTAAGTGAAGAAAGAGCAAAATTCGAGTCTGAGTAGATTCGGCCGTAAGGGCATGCCGTTGGAAAGCTGGAGTAAGTTTCTAGAACCTGGGCTGTAAGGGCATGCCGTTGGAAACCTGGGCCTAGGTATGGTTTGAGACGATGGCCATTAACTTTGAATTGCCCTCCAGTTTCGGGATTTTTAAACTCAACTGCCTCATTAGGGCATTCTGCATAGACTTCAAATGGACCAACCCATTTGGTCCTCATACTTCCTCCCATCAATTTGAACATTGAATGGTACAAAAGCACTTGTTGTCCTGGGAAGAATCTTTTTCTTCTAATCACTTTATCATGAAGCCTCTTCATTTTTTCCTTGTAAAGCACAGCATTATCATAGGCTTCCATTCTCATTTCTTCCATCTCTTGAATCTAAAATTTTTTGAAATGCCTGGCTGCATCCTTGTCCATGTTCCGCTTCTAAAGTGCCCATCGTGTCTTGTGTTCCAGCTTGTTAGGAAAAACTATCAAGGAACCCCTAGATTAGGTTTTGATGAGATGTCAAAATTATTTATGAAAAACTGACTCAAATTCAAGTTGTAGATCGGAGCTGACCAATCCAGGGCATCAAAAGGGAACTCAAGCAAAGTCAAAGTCAACCAATCAAGGGTCCTTGTATTATATTTTAATTGAATTATGATTTAGTTTTAATCAATATTTTTAAAATTATAAATTATTTAATCATAATTTTGAATTATTTAATACAAATAATAATTACTAAATTTAATATTCAATAAATAGTTCGTGATAAAGAAATTTGTGACGCGCGGTTGTTTCACGCTCAAAAATAAATTTATAACTCATGTGCCCACAGCGAGCGTAGCCAGCTAATGCGTACGGGTCGATCCCACAGAGAGCTGTTGTGACTCCACCTTCGGGTAACCAATCATAAAAAGGGGGTTTGGTTTTGTTGTCACTACTGTAAATTAAATTTGCAAGAGAAAGTAAAGAAGATATCAAATAACAACGGTTCTAGAATTTGAACTTGAATTTGGTTTAAATATATATCAACTCGCTCATGGGCACACTGATTTTCCTACATGATAAATCACCTAGTTATGGAGACCAGATTCCTCTCTACGTCTCCTCATTCATCCTTTCATTATAGACTTAAAAGCGATTCCTCGTCAATTAAATCCATAATCAGTCACCCACCCCCCGGTTCCCCAAAGAGATGTAAGTGAACAAACAGCCGTGTGCCCTAGACGAACCCAGATCTATTGTGTTTACCGATTCCTCGTGTGCCCACAACAACCCATTTATTCCCTTATTACTATATAAACCAACACACAGTCACAATTCGCCAATTCAATTAAAAGTGGTGTGCCCTCTTTACCTAATGAGTAATCAGCCACATTGGGCATTTCAGACACACACTCACGTCAAACAAGGCACAAGAATCAACAGAAACCTATCATGCATTACTATGCCCATTTTGGCCTCACGAGTCTAGATTAATATTCAAACCATTTTCATTATTCAAACACCAGAATAAAGTGTCTAGCCAAGCATGCTAGACATAATTATAAAGAGAACTTACTGAATTAATAATAAAAAAGACTCAACATAAACGTTGAGTTTATGAACATGCTCCTACGTCCAAAGTCTTAAGGCCTATTGGAATTGTTTTTGCTGCAATGCAGCGTACGAGAAAATAAAGTGCAGAGAAATGGAAATTGTAGCAGTGTTTCTGACTATCCAAACTTGTGTTTCCAGAAATTAAAGTAGCTTAAATAGTTACATTTCCAAATTAGAGATCCCCCAACAAGCTGGGGTCTTCACTGGATTTTCGGAACTGGCGTGCCCTCCCCGATCTGACTGGATAAGCATAATTTGACCATATCCCTATTTTTTAGAGATTGAGCTTATCTCTTCATTGCAGCGCCTCTAGGAGTCCAGTTTATCACCAACTCTTCTTCGGACAATGCAGCTATCTTTCTCGTCTCTCTCCTCTAACTGAATTCTGATTTTTCTGCAATTGCCCTAGTCCAGCCTATTATCGAGTCTGCACGAGCAAAGTGGGCACGACATCATACAGCCAGCCTCATCCATCTTTGATATGCCCATTCCGCATCCTGAATGTAGGAGGAGTGCTAAAAGAAGTCCCATGTGCCTTTGACTGAATATTTAGCTTGGATTTTGCTTGAATAACTGGGCATAAAATGCCCCTTTCGCCAGACTCGACCCCCGCAATGCCCCTGACCTCATCCTGGTTCTTTTTTACTCAAAACACACGAAAAAGGACATTTATAACGAACAAAAATGCCCATAAAAACACGAAATAAATAGACTTATCATACCCACACACTTTAGACATGATTGTCCTCAAGCATGGGATGCAATGCGTCCAGAAAAATAAAAGAAAAAAAGGTAAAAAGAAACAGACTCAAAACAAAGCATGCAAACTGTTAATCAGCGTGGGCACATCACAATCAATATTCCAACAAAACTGCAAAGTATCAGCATACCAAAAATAGGTAAAAAATGAGTTCAGCTTGGTGATCCTCACGAACTCTCTTCAATCAGTGTTTAGGCTCAGTGTATACACTCGAATCAATGCAATCATGTACTTAGTTGTCCCATAAGCTTGCTATAATTCTATCATCAAAATCCAGAAATCACAGATGTATAAGTATCAATAGGACTTTTTAGGCTACAGTGGGCATTTCATGTAGGTGGGGGCTTTATTTTTGTATAGGCCCCCCCATTTTTTCTAATTCAACTACCCTGTTGTGTCCCGTTCAGAAAACAAATATTATTTACTCTTGGGCATTCTGAACACTTAAGACTAGGGGAATTTTTTTTTCTTTTTCTTTTATCATTTTTTTGCTTTTATTTTTTTTTCTTTTTCTTATTCCCATATCTTTTTTGGCCTTTTCATAAGTATCCCCCAACATTCTGTCTTCCCATTTTTTTCTTTTTCAGGCTCTTGTAATGCTCTGGCTATATATTTTACCATCAAAACAAAAAAAAACTGCCAGGGCATTTCATAGGCTCGACAGGCTGCAAAGGGTTGTATCATTGGTGGGTAAGATTTTCTTTTCAGTGGCTCAGCAAAAAAAATGGCCTATGTCATCTACTTATGCATCAACAATTCCCAAGCATCAAACAGAACAGTAGCAAGTTCCAGAATTTCGAAGCACACAATTGTTCACACATGAAGTAAAGAAAGCTGTGAAATGGGCAGCATTCGGCTCAAATGTTCCCAGGTCATGCTAAACTCTTTTGTCATCCCTATCTTATTAGGACATGCTGAATTTTGATATAAAGCAGTTAATGTTGAAAATATCAAATGCAATGGCCACATAGAATTCACAGAAAGCATGTTTGACTCAACTAGCCACCTACACACTTTGCATTATGCAAAGTGTTAAAACAAACTCAACAAAAAACAACAAAAGACACGAAAACAAACATACTGGAATGCCCCCACCCACACACTTTGCACTAGGTAAAGTGGGTGAACAGGAGTGACACACAAACAACAACAAAGAAAAAAAAAATAAAAAAAAACAAAACCTAATCTAAGGAAAGAACAGAACCAGGATTCAATCGGATGAGGGCGTTGGGTATAAGAACCCAACGTGTCTGAAATAGGCCTTCAAGGCGGACCCCATGCGGGTCAACTTTTCATTGGCTTGGACTTGGGCATTCTTCGTTGCTTCCAACCTTCTCATCATTACTGTGACCGGATGCTCTCCCTATTGTGCCCTCCTCACTGGTGGCCTCCCCACATCACAATCAATATTCCAACAAAACTGCAAAGTATCAGCATACCAAAAATAGGTAAAAAATGAGTTCAGCTTGGTGATCCTCACGAACTCTCTTCAATCAGTGTTTAGGCTCAGTGTATACACTCGAATCAATGCAATCATGTACTTAGTTGTCCCATAAGCTTGCTATAATTCTATCATCAAAATCCAGAAATCACAGATGTATAAGTATCAATAGGACTTTTTAGGCTACAGTGGGCATTTCATGTAGGTGGGGGCTTTATTTTTGTATAGGCCCCCCCATTTTTTCTAATTCAACTACCCTGTTGTGTCCCGTTCAGAAAACAAATATTATTTACTCTTGGGCATTCTGAACACTTAAGACTAGGGGGAATTTTTTTTTCTTTTTCTTTTATCATTTTTTTGCTTTTATTTTTTTTTCTTTTTCTTATTCCCATATCTTTTTTGGCCTTTTCATAAGTATCCCCCAACATTCTGTCTTCCCATTTTTTTCTTTTTCAGGCTCTTGTAATGCTCTGGCTATATATTTTACCATCAAAACAAAAAAAAACTGCCAGGGCATTTCATAGGCTCGACAGGCTGCAAAGGGTTGTATCATTGGTGGGTAAGATTTTCTTTTCAGTGGCTCAGCAAAAAAAATGGCCTATGTCATCTACTTATGCATCAACAATTCCCAAGCATCAAACAGAACAGTAGCAAGTTCCAGAATTTCGAAGCACACAATTGTTCACACATGAAGTAAAGAAAGCTGTGAAATGGGCAGCATTCGGCTCAAATGTTCCCAGGTCATGCTAAACTCTTTTGTCATCCCTATCTTATTAGGACATGCTGAATTTTGATATAAAGCAGTTAATGTTGAAAATATCAAATGCAATGGCCACATAGAATTCACAGAAAGCATGTTTGACTCAACTAGCCACCTACACACTTTGCATTATGCAAAGTGTTAAAACAAACTCAACAAAAAACAACAAAAGACACGAAAACAAACATACTGGAATGCCCCCACCCACACACTTTGCACTAGGTAAAGTGGGTGAACAGGAGTGACACACAAACAACAACAAAGAAAAAAAAAATAAAAAAAAACAAAACCTAATCTAAGGAAAGAACAGAACCAGGATTCAATCGGATGAGGGCGTTGGGTATAAGAACCCAACGTGTCTGAAATAGGCCTTCAAGGCGGACCCCATGCGGGTCAACTTTTCATTGGCTTGGACTTGGGCATTCTTCGTTGTTTCCAACCTTCTCATCATTACTGTGACCGGATGCTCTCCCTATTGTGCCCTCCTCACTGGTGGCTTCTTCGATGTACCTGCAGTGACAAGAAACATGCTCGAGGGGTCTGTCTTCGGCACAATGAAAATAGGCTTGCCATCCTCATCATCAACCACATCTTGCATTCTTTTTAAACAGGAAATATCAAAGAATTCCATGGGTAGGGAAATTAAATCAGTGGTACTTAAATCTAGCAAACTAGACTTAACAGCAATCTGGGTGATTAGCTGGGCACACGAGATTTTATGCTTAGGGTGTGTTTTTATTTCCCTGAAATGTGCAATGGCCACAGAGCCAAAATTAATTTTAATCTTTTTCACCATGCACCAGAGAATAAAAAGCTTCTGATTTGTTATGGAATTAGAGCTATCCTTCCTACCAAAGAAACTGTAGACAAGCACCCTATGGCAGAATCTCAAGGCCTTATTGTTCAAACAATAGTCTTTTGTGGCTCCACTTTGATAAGTGGAGCCATCCCCAACCTCAACCCATTTTGCCTCAACTCCCTCACCAGAGTTGGGCATAACAGTCACGGCATCCTCATATTCCTCCTCCTGAAGGCCCAAATATGACACGATGCCCAACATCATGTTCAGATCATCAGCAGACATGGAGAAATTTTTACCCAGAATTTTAAAATTCATAATCCTAGTAGACGTAGCAGGCTTATTAATAGGATGTATTCTATTTACTTTTATTGTTATCTTTTGGTACTATTTCTCCTAATTAATTACCCTATACTTGTGTATTTTGCATAAATGATGTGTTTGTTGAGTTGTGTAGGGATGTAGTACAAAGTTGGAGAAAAGGTCATGCTTTTGGTGTAAAAAGAATCTAAGTGAAGAAAGAGCAAAATTCGAGTCTGAGTAGATTCGGCCGTAAGGGCATGCCGTTGGAAAGCTGGAGTAAGTTTCTAGAACCTGGGCTGTAAGGGCATGCCGTTGGAAACCTGGGCCTAGGTATGGTTTGAGACGATGGCCATTAACTTTGAATTGCCCTCCAGTTTCGGGATTTTTAAACTCAACTGCCTCATTAGGGCATTCTGCATAGACTTCAAATGGACCAACCCATTTGGTCCTCATACTTCCTCCCATCAATTTGAACATTGAATGGTACAAAAGCACTTGTTGTCCTGGGAAGAATCTTTTTCTTCTAATCACTTTATCATGAAGCCTCTTCATTTTTTCCTTGTAAAGCACAGCATTATCATAGGCTTCCATTCTCATTTCTTCCATCTCTTGAATCTAAAATTTTTTGAAATGCCTGGCTGCATCCTTGTCCATGTTCCGCTTCTAAAGTGCCCATCGTGTCTTGTGTTCCAGCTTGTTAGGAAAAACTATCAAGGAACCCCTAGATTAGGTTTTGATGAGATGTCAAAATTATTTATGAAAAACTGACTCAAATTCAAGTTGTAGATCGGAGCTGACCAATCCAGGGCATCAAAAGGGAACTCAAGCAAAGTCAAAGTCAACCAATCAAGAGTATGGTCTGCAAGCTGAAGGATACGTCATCCAGTCAGAAGTCAACTCAACTGAGAAGTCAAGAAGTTGAATCAGTCGAAACAAACTAACAACTAAGTCAGCTGAGCTGAGGGAGAAAAGAGTCAACTAAAGAAACTGATAAGAGATCAGTTAAGACTGAAGACTGGAAGTATCCAACTGATGACCAAACTGAAGTAAACAAGACAGATCAGCTAAAGGCCAGAACTGTAGTCAGCTAGCTTGTGATTGGTCAAGCTAACAAGAAAGCTCAAGTGAAATCAGTCAAGCTGACAAGATAGCCAAGAACTTGAGATCAGTCGAACTGGAGAAACAAGCTCAGAACTACCAACTGGAGCAATAGCCAAACTCAGCCAACAGACTCAGCTGACGAGCTCAGAACTGCCAACTGGAGCAATAGCCAAACTCAGCTGACAGACTCAGCTGACGAGCTTAGAACTGCCAACTGAAGTAATAGCCAAACTCAGCTGACGAGCTCAGAACTGCCAATTGGAGCAATAGCCAAACTCAGTTGACAAGCTCAGCTGACGAGCTCAAAACTGCCAACTAGAGCAATAGTCAAACTCAGCTGAGAAGCTCAGAACTGCCAACTGGAGCAATAACAAAAACTGAGCTAACAAGATCAGAACTGCCAACTGGGACACAAAACTGCCAAGAAAGCTGAAGCCAGAGAACCCTGGAGTTTATTGCTCAAACCGCCGAATCTTGGAGCAAATGCTTCAACAAAGATCCTGGAATTAAATATCCAATGAAGATCAATTGGCAGAGTAACGGCTACTTCAACCAAAAGCTTCAAGCGATCATTAAAGACCATCTTCCATTAATGAGCCAACAGAGCCACCGATCAATGGACAATGAAACTCAATGGTCATAAAATCACTCATCTATAAAAGATGAGTGAATCAGAGTTTAAAAAAAAGCAACAAAACAACCAAGTAAGCCAAAAAGAATCCTTCGCCTTCACAACTTTCGCATATACAAGCAAGAGCTTTTCTTTCTCCCTCCCACTCAAGCTCAAGTTCAGCATTTGATAGAAATTGCGAGAGTCCAACTAAGAAGAAGAAATTCACAGAGTTAAGATAATCAGCCAGCTGTTGACAATCCAGCCAGGGCAGTCTTCTCAGTTTCAACTATACAATGATCAACTACCCAGCTCAATTGAAGGAGCACATCAGTTGATACCATCTGTTCAAGACTAACCTCTTGAAGATCCAAAGAGATCTAAAACCTTGTAAAGATGACAATACCACCTACCTTCCTAGAGAGCAGTTAGGGACTTTAAGTGTGAGTCGTCGACCCTCTGAGGTAGCGAGCAGTTACCAGGTTCAGCCAAATATTCTTCATTGTATAATTTGTAAAGAAACTCAAGTTATATAGTGAAGTTGCCCTTCTGCGGAAGGAAGAGAGGACGTAGAAGTTTGAGACTTCGAACCTCTATAAATCGCTTGTGTGATATACTATTTTAGTTATTACATATCCTTGAACTGCACACAATATCACATAAGCTGCACTCAAACTGTCTTAACTGATCAATAAGTTTGTGCATAGATAAGTTTTACTAAGCGAGTCAAAGGGCCCTGTTATTCCGCATTTAAAGTAAAAAGTTTCAATCAGTTTATTAACCCTCTCCCTCTAAACTGATATCGACTCGCCCGGGACCAACAAGTGGTATCAGAGCGGTTGATTCTAAGGATTAGCCATTTCTACAGATCAACTCAATCAGATCTACTTATCTGTGCTAACATTTCAGCTATGGGAAACCATAAGCTACCTTTGTTTTCAGTTGAGAATTATGATAACTGGAGCAGGAGAATGAAGGCTCATCTCTGCTCAATTCATGAGAATATGTGGGAAGTCATCGAAGATGGTTCAATCATCATCATGATGGACAATGATGCTCACATAGTTGATATCAATCAACCGGCAAGGATTCCAAAGCCAACTAATCTTCTCACCAGCAAAGAGAAAAAGCTAAAAATTCTAGAGTTCGTGGCTCAAGCCGCATTATTCCAAACTCTAGATGAAGACAGGATGAAGGACACAAAGAACTGCACAACTGCCAAGGACATATCAGACCTACTAGCAGATCTATGCAAAGAGTCCGAAGCCATCAAAGGAAACAAGCTCCAACTGTCAGTCGACAGATATGAATCCTTCAAAATTCAGCCATAGGAGTCTATCTCAAGCCTTGAAACCAGATTTCTGGGCATCATCAGTAAGATGAACAACCTCGGGAGAAGTTATCCCAATTCTGAGATGAATTCCAAGATATTGGATAATCTTACTGAAGAATGGGATATGAAAGTGATAGCTATAAAGGAATCAAGAAATCTAAATAGCATCACTCCAAGGGAACTATTTGGTTCTCTCAAAGCTCATGAGTACAGTCTAAATCGAAAGAAGGAAGCATCAACATCGTCAGCTCAAGATACAGCTTTCTACGGTGAAAGGAACCGGTTTAGAGACACTTGAGGAAGGAACAACTTCCGACCTAGGAGCTCACCAGCCAAAGAACATCAAGGCGGATCTTCAACTAAACAAAAAAGAGAAGCAACTGAAAAGAAGGAGAATCTAACTGATGACATCAATGATCAAATCCAATCAGTTACCAGGTTGCTAGAAAAGTTGAAGAGAGTTCAGGATAAACAATCAGTTCCACCTCAAACTGATGAAATCCCAAAAGATGAGAGAACTCATCAACCAGCTGAACGATCAGCTGAACCATTCAGGGGAGGCAACCGAAATCTTGGAGAATGCTTTCACTGCCACAAACAAGGACATTATAGATTTGAATGTCCAGAACTCCCTGAAGACAAGAAAGCCAAGGTGAGGAGAAACTTCTGCAAAAGGAAAGCAATGGTTGCAAACTTTGAGAATGTCATGCTAGACGATTCGGACTATCCATTTGGAATTGATTCTGACGGCTACAGCTCAGACGATGAAACGATATTCTGTCTCATAGCTGACAATGATGAAGAGGTTAGTACAGCTGATTCTCAAACCTCTTTTTATCATATAAATGAAGCAACTGTCTCTAGTAATGAACTTGATATGAAACTTATGATGCTAGAAGACCAATTAGCTTCAATATCCTGTCTGCATGTTGAACTGAAAGATGAAAATGATGAACTGAGAAATAAGGTTAGGAAACTGAGCATTGATCATGAAAGATTGAATTATCTTGAGTCTCAGTTTATAAAATTTGAGAAATTGAAATTGAGAACTGCTGATCTAGAAACTGAAAATCAAGAACTCAAGCAAGAGATCCATGAAAAAGAAAAAGTAACTCTGAAGTTCAAAAAGGGGTCTCAAACTTTAGATGAGATATTAAATCATCAAAGAACTGGAACTAGCAGCTCAGGGCTAGGATATAGCAAGTTCACTGCCCTAGAGAAAGGAAAAGTAGTTGCCCAACCCAGTGACAAAGGAATCCTAAAAGGATTCACTAGATCTCATGATCAGCTAGCTGAGTCAACCAAAGGAAAAGGAATATTGAAAAATCCTCAAACTCAGCCTAGACAATTTGGTCAGTTCTACCAAACAAAAACACCAGGCCAACTGAAGCCCAATTTCCAGCCAAGACCATCAGTTCACTCAAGTCAATTCACTCGTTCAAAGCCTCCAGTTCAACAAAGACGACCATCTCAACAAAGAATGCCCCTAAGACAAACTGATAGATCAACCCTCTTTAGAAAGAAAAATCAGTTTGGATCTCAAGCCTATCCTACCAAGAAGTTCAATCAGAACACCTATAGGAGAGATCAAAGAAACTCGTTTGAACCCTACCATCATTATAATGAGTACCTAGATTCCAGAAATGAGCCAAAAAGGTTCATTCCAATAAACTGAAAACATACAAAACACTAGTCTGATCACAGAACTCAAAGGTCGCAAGACCAAAGTGTTTTAGTTGAATTGTTTTATCCAACTAACTCTCAACGCAGGTATCACTCAAACTGATTTAAATCAGAATAGAAGAGTTCAGAGAAAATCTAAACTGATCAGGCGATCCAAGTCAGTTGGATCTCTGAATGATAAGAAGCCAAAAGTTTGGCAAGTTTGGATTCCAAAGAACTTAATGTATCAACAAGGACCCAATATGAAACGGGTCCCTAAATACTAATCCTTATTTTTGCAGGACAAGAGCATCCTATCTATGAAGAAAGCCAAAGACATTTGGTATCTAGATAGCGGGTGCTCCAAGCACATGACCGGAGACAGAGAAGATCTCGATGGTTATGAAAAAAATCAAAGGTCCACTTGTCACATTTGGAGACAACTCCAAAAGTTGAACCATTTGAGAAGGGTTCGTAGTCAAGGGAAAAATAGTAGTAAATGGAGTCTCCCACGTGGATGGACTGAAGCACAAACTATTCAGCATCAGCCAGTTGTGCGACAATGGCTACTCAGTTGACTTCACCAAAAACTCCTGCAACATAGAGATAAGTCAACTGGAATAATTCTTCTCACCGGCATAAGGAGAGGCAACATGTATATTGTTGACTAGTCAACCGGCTACTCAGAAGCTTACTTTCTTTCAAAGGGATCAACTGAAGCAAGCTGGCTATGGCATCGACGACTGAACGACCTCAACTTCAAAACAATCAACTACCTAGCCAAGAAAGAGCTAGTTGAGGGGCTTCCCAATGAGATATATAAGAAAATAGGAGTGTGTGGACCATGCCAAAAAGGGAAGCAAGTGAAGTCATCCTTCAAGAATAGAAGTCATCTACCAGACACAACTGATTGCCTCCAACTACTACATATGGATTTATTTGGTCCGGTTAGACCACAAACTCCAAAAGGCAAAAGATTCACTCTCGTAGTAGTTGATGATTTCTCAAGATACACATGGGTGGAATTCTCGAGGAGCAAAGATGAAACTTATGACAAGCTAACGGCGCTGATCAGAAGGCTACAAACTGAAAAGGAAAGATCAGTTCAAAGGATCTGCTCCGATAATGGAACTGAATTTGTGAATCAACAAATGATCAGCTTTCTCAGCCATCTTGGAATCACACATGAACACTCAGCTGCAAGAACTCCACAACAAAATAGTGTAGCCGAACGGCGTAATTGGACACTCAAAGAAACAGCTCGAGCAATGATAGTTGATGCCAACATAGCTGAAGGATACTGCGCTGAAGCAGTCAACACAGCTTGCCATACTCAAAATTGAAGTGCTATTGCAGCAGCCCATGACAAAACACCCTATGAGCTGTATAAGGGTCGTAAGCCTTCTATCTCATATTTTAAAATATTTGGCTGTAAATGTTATATTCACAACAATGGCAAGACTCAATTGAAAGCTTTTAGTGCTAAAGCTGATGAGGGAATATTTCTTAGGTATAACTCTTCTCATGCACAAGCTTACAGAGTGTTCAATAAATGAACTCTTGTTGTGGAAATAACATGTCATGTGGTATTTGATGAATTTGCTAATGAGTACAAGAACAAAGAAAGAATAGACACATCAGTTCAAGAACTACCTAGTGAAACTGAGAACTCGCAGGACTATGTGGATCACATTGTTCCAGAGTGGCTTGAAGTTTCACTAGAAGAAGGCAATGAAACTGGTACTAAACCAGTTGAGAACAATATGGTCAATGAAGATAGAAATCGTACTGAGACCATAAACCCCACAACTGAAACAGGTGGAAGAACTAACGAAAATGCCAAACCAACTGATGAAAGGGTGACTGATGACGTCACCATAGAAGAGCCAGCTGAAGCTATCTTGCCCAAATGGCTCCAAAGCCATCCAACTAACAAGATAGTTGGAGATCCAAGAAGTCAAGTCCAAACCAGAAGTTCAACTGAGCATGCATTATTCACATGCTTCATATCTCAAACTGAACCAGCAAATGTCAAAGAAGCCTTAGAAGATTCAGACTGGATCATGGTCATGCAAGGAGAACTGAATCAGTTCACAAGGAATAACGTATGGTTTCTTGTTGATAGACCAAAAACCCAGAAGGTCATTGGTACAAAATGGGTTTTTCGTAACAAACTGGATGAACAAGGAGTGATCACAAGGAACAAGGCTAGACTAGTAGCCAAAGGATACTCACAAAGTGAAGGGATTGACTTTGATGAAACATTCGCACCAGTTGCAAGATTGGAAGCCATCAGACTGTTCCTAGCCTATGCAGCTCACTTCAATTTCACAGTCTACCAAATGGATGTCAAGAGTGCTTTTCTTCAAGGAATGCTCAAGGAGGACGTGTATGTCGAGCAACCACCAGGATTTGAAATTGGTGATCAAGTCTACAAACTGAAGAAAGCTCTCTACGGACTCAAACAAGCTCCCAGAGCGTGGTATGAAACTCTCACAACATTTTTGCTGAAAAATGGGTTTCAAAAAGGAGTCATTGATCGAACTCTATTCCGAATAGAACGATCAACTGAGATCTTAATGGTTCAAATTTATGTGGATGACATAATTTTTAGATCAAAAAGCAAAGATCTATGCACCCGATTCGCTCAACTGATGCAAAGCGAATTTGAGATGAGCATAATGGGAGAAATGACATTCTTCCTTGGACTCCAAGTAAAGCAGCTGAAAGATGGGATCTTTATCAGCCAGGCGAAGTACACCAAGGAACTAGTCAAGAAATTTAAATTAAAGGAAAAACTCTCAAGATTCCTATGAACACATCAGTTCAGCTAACTCTCAACGAAGAAGGAGAATCAGTTAGCCAAACATATTACAGAGGAATCATTGGGTTGCTACTTTACTTAACAGCTAGCCGGCTAGAGATGACAGTTTGAGTCTAATTGGTTATTCAGATTCAGACTTTGGTGGATACAAGATCGACAGAAAGAGTACCAGTGGAACATGTCAGTTTCTGGGAAGCAAACTGATATCCTGGTTTAGCAAGAAGCAGCACTCAGTTGCCACGTCAACAACTGAAGCAGAATATGTAGTTGTAGGAAGCTGCTGTGCTCAGATACTCTGGATGAAGCAACAGTTGAAGGACTACAAAGTTGAAACTGATGAAGTCCCTATCTTCTGTGACAACAACAGTGCAATTGCAATATCTCAAAATCCAGTTCTACATTCAAGAACCAAGCACATTGATATAAGACATCACTTCATCAGAGATCACATCGAGAAGAAGGACATATGCATCAAATATGTCAACACGGAGAAGCAGATAGCTGATATCTTCACCAAACCATTGCCTGAAACAAGGTTTATGGAGCTATGCATACAATTGGGTTTACTTGAGCTAGCGTCAAAAGATGAAGACGATCAACAGGAAGAAAAAGGCCAAGAACCCATTCCAGCTGAAGAGAGGAACTGAACCAAAAGGCTTCAACTCATCCGAATGAGTAATCCATAGCTGAAAAGTCTTTAAACTGATCAGTTGGACACAAAAACCATCAGTTTGAAGTAAAAGCAAGAAGCGGTGGAGAGAAAAGTAAATTGGAGATGATCGATTTACCCCATGAGCTCAACTAAATCGTTAGTTCAATCGCTCAAACTGATGATCCAGTTAGCTATGCAGAACATACCAGCTGCAAATTAATCAAACTGATAAAGGAATCATAGGAACTAGAATCAACTCAAAAGGAGATATCAGCTCAAAAGACCAGCTGAAGGAGAACAGCTGAACTGAGAAACAGCTGAATGAAGGTCCATGCAGTCAAGACCATTTCGGAACTGATGAGAAGACATCTCAGTTGGAACTGATCAACCGAAAGATCATCAGTTACAGTGGAAGCCAACTGATGACGCAATCAGTTTCAAGCCAAGGAGAAACTACTAGAGAGAAAAGATAATTTCAAAAATTTCAATATTAGGAATGGTAAAAACACGTGTCACTCAAATATTACCGTTGAACTTTCTCTCTCTCTCTCCTCATTTATCCCCAACGGATAGAAATGAAAAGCCAATCGACGGGTCGATTGAATTAATCCGACCATTGAATTTGGGCATATGAAGGGACACAACCGTTGGATGAGCCCAATCTTCCTATATAAATAAGGTGGCTGAATACTCGAGATAAGCTTCCTGATTTTTACTGAAGATTCATCTCTTCCCATCTATCTCTCGTCAAAAACAAAACCCTTCAGCCCTGAAAGATTAACTCCTCAGCCTCTCAAATTAATCTCTCTTCGAAAATTCATGGCTCAAAACCCATCTCGTAGAACATTCAATTTCCGACAGTCTAGAGAAGACTCTAAAGCTTTCTGTGAAAAGCTCGATAGAGACAAGTTCTTCAATCCAGTCGGATTTTTTCAAGCCTATAAAGTTTCTCCTCTCAGTAGAATGATCGTCGAAAAGCTTTCTCAGGCCAAGCTGCAGAAGTTCCTGGAGGTATTTCCAGAACGGATTTACACAGAACCAGTTGCTGAATTTTACTTAAATTCAAATAGATCTTCAAATCCCAAAGAAATCAGATCGAAAGTAAGAGGACAAGTTATCATCGTGACAACTGAGTCTCTGAGCAACATGTTCGATCTACCCAACAACGGACTCAAGTTGGAAGACGTTCAAGTCAATTTTCAGGAAGCTTATGATTTCTAGAAAAAGGAAGGCGAAACTAAACCATATAAGAGCAATCATATTATCTCTAAACTGCAAGATGAATTTCAGGTGCTCGCTGTCATCGCCTCAAAGATAATGGTAGGAACAACTGGCAGTCAGTCTGAAATGTCAGCAACGAAGTACAAAATCTGCACCGCCATCTACAACCGAATGGAGATCAACTGGGCACAATATTTCTTTGAACAACTGAAGAGATATGTTGATATCATTGAGAGAAGCTGGGATGACAAGAAATTCCCTCAACGAATTGGATATATCAGTCGGGTCAGCATCATTCTGGAGAAGCAGTTTCCTTGGATGGCTGATGAAACAGAGTTCAAAACTATAGTCAGTAATGATTTCATTTCGAAACCTCTCAAAATTGTGGAGCTTGATTCTGAACAAACTGACCAGCCAAAGAGAAAGAAGCCTGCAGCTGAAGGCAAGGGAAAGAAGCCAGTTACCGATGACTCTGATGATGACATCCCTATAGCTCAGAGATTCAGGCAACAAAGCTCAGTTGCCACCAGAACTGACATCATCAGACAATCAGCTAGGCAAGCAGCTATCAGAATAGCTCCAAAGAAGAAGCAAGCTGGTCAACCAAAAAGGAGAAGAATCGTACTTTCTCAATCAATCCAGAAGGAGAAAGGAATCAAGTCCTGTACAAGATCCAACAATCCCACCAAATTTCACCGTTGAAGATACAGCTCTGTGCGAAAATCCAGAAGATATCATCCCTGCAAGAGGGATTCCTCACAATGGAGTTGGAGCTGATTACTTCCAAATGACGTGCCCACCAATGGCTCAAGTTGAAGGAAATATAAGAGACTACTCATAAGGAGAGTCCGTGAAGAAATGGGCTGATGAAACCACACAAAAGCACCTGGCTCAAAACTATGCCCAGGAATTAATTGGCTATGAGGAGCTCTTCCACACCTTGACCAGGTATATCTACTGGTTTTTATAGAGACACGTATATTAGTCAGAGCATTTCCTCTCACTACTCGCATTCCATGGAATGAGCTTCTGGAGGCGAGAAGAAGAATGGAGCTTATGGTGGATGGACAGTGAGAATGCCAGTATCACTAAGGGCAAACACCTTATGAGGTAGCTACAGCTGAGGAAAGAGTGCTCAAACCCAGCTGAAGGATCGATGAAAGACGTGTTTGCTGAACTGTGCAAGATTCAAAGCTTAACATTGCCAGTCATCACTACAGAAAAGGAACGAGAAAGATGGTTGCACCCTCATGTTCAACACAAATGGCTATTCAATCAATTAATGAAGAAATCTCAAAGCCATCAGACTAGACAGCCATCAACTACCGTGAGCGATGAAATATACAACCCAGTAGATGATATCATTGATGAGGTAATGAGAGAACTTCACTTTGAGAAATCTCCTCACAAAGCTGAAGTTGAAATCAACATTATTCCTGAAGAGTCAAAAGAATCAGCTGAGAAGACTCATCAGTTTGAGAAGGCAGCTGAGACCCAGACAGCTCCCTCACAAGATCCAACTGCTGAGAAAGGAATCATATCATCTATTCCTTCAGCTGATCCAGAGCCAGCTCATATAGACAAGTCAGCTAATCAATCAGGTCAAAGAAATGATCAACTTGTCTACCAAACAAGTGTGGAAGCACACGAGATATCCCACACAGTTCCTTGCGAGGAACTAATTGGAACTGAAGCAGGCGAGGAAGCTAATTCAAGAATAGTTCAGCTTGATGCTCAGCCAAGAAGTTCAATAGTCCAGCTCTCTCCTTATTTGGAAGAGTTGATCAACTCCCTGCAGCAACAGGTTAAACTACACACTGAGCAGATCAAGCAGCTGCAAGCTCATCCAAGGCTCCAGTTAGCTGAAACTGAGTCAGAAAGCAGCGATGAAGAAGAGGACCTCACTGAACCGCTAGCCAAGAGAAGAAAAACTGATCACAAGAAGGACTAAGTGACTGATCAGGTTAAATCTGATTAGAAAAGCCCTAAGTGTACTTCTTGTTAATCAGTTTGTAATTATATCTTTTGATATATTTATAAAAGTTTATCTTTTTTTTATTTCAAATAAATGTTAAGCCTCACATTTATTTTGAAATTTTGACCGTTGCAAAACAATGACACGTGTGAAAGTCATTAATTGCCAATGACCAAAAGAGACCAGAGGCTAGTACCATTCCAACCATCAGATCTATGAGCCTGTCCAAACACTCATAAAAAGCCCCTCTCTTTCAAACCTCTCAAAAAGCCTCCTCCTCCTACAATCTCAAAAACTCTCTCTCAAAGATCTTAAAAATTCCCAAACTCTCAGCCAACCTCAAAGATGGCCGAATTATCCAGATCTTTGAATTCCTTCAAGGAACAGCTTATGAGAGATAAATTCCTTGATAGGAAGAAATTTTAATTGATTCTAGGTGACTCAAACAACCCAATCCTTCTGTCAAATCTTCACAAGACAGAAATTCTCTACTACCTGGAAACACCACCAAAGTTCTTTAGACAAAACTTGGTGAGTGAATTTTTACTTCAAGTAAAATTATCTGCAAATGGAAAGACAGTGTCATCAGTGATTCAAGGACGGCCACTTCAAATCACTGAAAGGACAATTGCAGAAGTGTTCCAACTCCCACAGGAAGGTTCATCCATTCAAGATCTAAAGGAATCTGCAGAGTTATACTGGAGAAAATGGAAAGCTTCAACCTGCGACAAGCAATTCAGTTTTACAACCGCTAAAACTGACCTGAAGCCCGAGTATGGAGTTCTACTTGACATAACGAACAAGATGATGCTCGGGGCCATTGGAAGCCTGAGAGAGATACAAGGTTATTATTCACCTTGCTGAAGGGCGTCAAACAAACTGGGCAGAATTTATCTTCCAACAATTCAAGCATCAAGTCATCAAGGCCTCTGACTCAAAGAACTCTGGTAAATTTGAGTCCAAGGTTGGACTTGTTCTAAGAATGAGTAAAATGTTTGAAGACCTGCTGAAGCTTCCAAATGATGAGTCACTACTAGTCCTTATTTCTGACTGGATTCCCAAGAAAGGAACTGCTCATCTTCAGTCATTAAGGAAAAAGAGGAAAGCCAAGGCCAAGACAAGCAACCACTCATCGAGCAACTCAACTGCCAACGTCATTCAGTCTCCAAAATCAAAGAACAGATCACCAGTTGATTTCTAGGTTTGCTCTGATCCAGATAAGCTTATTCCATTCATTGGAATTCCTCATCCAAACTACGGAGCGGACTACTTCAGAAGCACATGCCCTCCCTCCAACTGACTGAAGAGAATATTCATACTTTCTATAGTGGTGAATATGCAGTCAAAGGTGCACAAAAGGAAGTGACCAATCTCCTTCTCACTCACTTTTCTTTTGTTGCACAACGTGACCAAGAGTTGTTCAAACAACTCCACCGGTATTTCTACTGGTATAACTGGAGATATTCTATGTCTATCCAGTCTCACTTCTTGATACGACCAAATATAAAGGCGGAAGCAAAGAATCGAACAACGCCAACTATGTATGTGATTCAACCCAACAATAAACTAAACAATACTGAATTAAGAACCCCAATAATCTGTATAAAACTAATAATAACTCGAATTTAACAAGAATTAACACAAAAACGACTCAAATAACCCGAAACCCCTAAATAAAGACTCGAACAGAAACCTATACAAACGACCTCGGATTAAGCTTAAATTTTAACACAAGTCACAATCTGTAGAGATGCAAAACATATCCAAAAATCAGATCAAAAAAACGTGAAGGTTGGGAGATAGAATGGTGGGAATTTCAGGGCCCGATTTAGGGTTTTTTAGACCTAAATCGACAAATCTGGGTTTCGATCTGAAGTGGGACGATTTTGAGGGTGTTGATGATGATATGGGGAATGTTATGGACGTGGGTTGTGGCTGTGGTGATGGTGGAAGGATCGGTGATGAAGAAAAATGAGAAGGATAGGTGAATCTTACCCGAAACGAACCCCGAATCGACGAGAACTCGGAACGCGCCTATGGAGCAATCTTCAATGGCTTGATTAACCCGTACACTACTGGATGCACGAACGAATCAATTGATTTCAAGCTTGAATTCGCCAGAAACAAACTCTACCAAAGAACTATTGAGCTCCTCGATGCTTTAAATAGTCACCAACTTGGACTGCTTAAAATCAGTTTCATCATCTTCCAACTTCTTTTCAACATAGCACTGGAAGTAACCTTGCAGCTTCTTGGCTCTTAATCTCGTCACTGGACCTCTCAACTGCAACTCTGGATTCAAATCCTCAGTGCTTGTCTCGATCTCATCACTTCTTGCTAACTGCCTTTCATGGCATGAGCTACTGGCAACGTGAAGAAACATGGAGCATTAAATGGATAGGATCGTCAAATCCATTCCCTCCAACCATTGTGCAAGTCCAGCACATCATGAATCACCGGCTTGTCAACAAGATTCCAGCCACTGCCTTATTAGCAGAATTCAAGACCAGCATCATGCCTCAAGCAGTTGGGATTGCAAGCCAATCAGTCAACTGCCAAACTGGCTCGCTATGTCAAAAACTGAACTTTGATAATCTATCAAGTCAGTCAGCTGAGCCATCATGACAAACTCCACCTGTCATCGGAAGGATAGAACCACATCTATCACAAACTGAAGCTGTGGCTACCCAGAAGAATCCAAGGCATGCTGACGAGAGCGATAGTGATGATGAAGACACTGCCACATCACCAAGCCTCCTATCCAAGAGCTATGTCACTCCACTACTCACATCTAGCTCAAAAGGCATGCAATTGCCTATGAAAAATGATCAGTTTCGATCATTGCCAAAGGGAACTTCACAATCCCTTAGTCAAAGGATGAAAAACTCGTCAGTTGCCATCTAGTTTCATCTTCACCAAGCCAGAAGGACTGCAAGGCCTGAACTGCCAAAGAACAAAACTCCCTCCAAAAGAAGCGGCGCAGCCAGTCCAGCTAGGCCCTTCAAGAAGCGGAAAATGTCTATTGAAAGCCAAGCAACTGATCAAGCCAACTGATCAATTCAATTCAGTTGCAGCTTCAACTTTAGCCAGCCTTTCAGCGACAACTGAGAACCGAGACTCAACTGATCATTCAACCGCCGAGCAGTCAATCAGTTGGACTGTATCCCAACTGAATCCGAATAAGTTTTTTTTATTTTTTTTAAAAGCTTATCATAATTACATTCTTACCGTTGCGATTATGAAATTTCTTATATTATACTCAATGGTTACAATTTGAAAATAGGGTTCTATCTCACAATGTTGCAATTAATATCTCTGAGTTGATATTAAATTAACTCTTCAAAATTGAAAAAGAAAATATAATTTCTTACTGAGATATAAATAGCAAGATCTGCAGAAAATATTTTGCTATTTATGGCAACTACCCCACTTTCAAAATCGCTACTTCTCAGCCACAAGATCATAAAGTTACTTCATCATCAAACGGCTGAGATGCAAGCATCATTAATTCAGCTAATCATCCATCAAATCGGATAGCTGATCATGTAAGAAAAGCAATCGAGTGCCCTCGATTCCTGCATGCAAAACTGAATAAATATGTGCAAAGAGATGAAGGCTCCGATCATCTGCAAACCCTTTCTCTCTCTTGCTTTGATCATCTGCTAGTCTTCTCTCTCTCCTCAAAAACACTTGCTATCTAAACTAAAACAGCATCTTTTTGCAGATATGAAGCCCCCATTTCAGATGGTAGATGTCAATCTACTTATTAAGAAGCTGAAAAAAGATAAGACTCTAAGTCTAGAGTATCTTAACGCACGACTCGGCTTAGACAAATTTCAAAACATCTATAGGCCATTGGAGGCAACTGGCCTGCTGCCATTTTTGACGATCGTGCCACTCAAGCACTTACCTTCACATGTTGCGGAGTTCTACTACAATGCAACCATCTCCGGCGACAACATCATTTGCACCGTCCAGAACAGAGAGATCACGGTGACAAAAGAGACGATGATGTCTACCCTTCACCTTCCCGGCGATGGCCCAGACATCATGGCCCTGTCACTACCGTACAAATACGCACTGTGGGATGCTTGGAAGCTTCCTCACGTCCGCCACCATGACTGTTCACACAGGCTGAAGGAGAGTATGCCCAATGATATCATCCAACTCTTAGATATCACCGGCCAAATTCTACATGGCAACTTTGAGATAGTTCAATTCTCGGACGTCAAAGCCCATCTCACGGCCACTCTATATTTCGGATGTAAAGCCAACTGGGCCTCTTTCATCTTTGCTCAACTGCGAGCTAATGTAGAGCAAGCGGCATATGACCCATCAACTGGCTCATTTCGCGAGAAGATCGGGTTTATGAGTCGCATAAGCCATATCATTCAAAGCCAGTTTGATGAGGACATCCTAACTGGCGAACAACTCAAAAGAAGGGACATACTCCCAACTATCTACTGCCATCCGATCTTGAAGTGTTCACGTCCACAAGGGCCTTCCAACTCAGATCGAGGAAAGGCACCTTTGGAGGCACCCGCCAGCTCATCTGAAGAAAGACAGCTGCTGATTGAGAGCGAATCTCTCTTAAGGCTGAGTGATCGGCCTACAATATCAGCCAGCTCTCAACCTCTACCCTTAGTCCAACGTGACTCCATTGAGGTTGAGTTTGAAACTGTTCTAGACCATCAGCTCAGAAGTTGTTTCGGTCTCATTGAGGACACAGACTCATCCCTATTCGACCAACTGCGGCGGTACCTCCAGTACCATATATGGCGATTCTAACTGGATGAGACAACAATGTTCCACCTCATCCACACCCGTGGATCCAATTTCTGGATCAACAAAGGACATTGGAGTAGAAACTGGATGAATCATCCACTCTCCTCGCCACCGACGCTTTCTGAGATAATGGATTCGATGATCAAGTGAATCCAACTCAGTGTACCAGCTGATGCTCCTCTCTCTGACAACAATCTGGCCAACTCCTCATGCACACCTTTCATTGATGATCCACCCATCCCTTCAACCGATGAGATCTTCAACAACATGGCCTCGATGAACTTCAGAGAGCAAGAAGTCTCTCTCACCTCTGCTCAAGGTCAGTTCATGCCAACTGAAGAAGCTTATGCATGGCTATCCTCACCCATGCAAATTCCTTCAGTTCCCTCAGTTCATGGTGACAATTTGGCAACTGTCTTCACCTTCCTGCCAAACTTGTAACTACCATCATGCGATCCATTCCGCCTTTTGGATAATGCCAAAAAGGGGGAACATGGACAGAAAGATGATGGAGATGATGGATGCTTAACTCTTGGGGATCAGATTCAAAGAGAAATTCATCATAAGGGGGAAGATCAGCTTCAGGGGGAAGCATGGAGAATGGAAGGAGTTCAAAAAAGAGGAGAATCGAGCAGAAAGAAAAGGAGCAAAGGAGCAATTTTCAGGGAGCAGAGTAGATTAGTAGTTTTAACTACTCTTGAAAATATAATATGCTTTAAAATGAATATATAATACACATTTCGATCATGCTTATAATGCTCATGCTCTGATACTTCAAGTTTGATCAAGTTGAATGCTCTGATACTTGAATGAAAAATGCTCTAATATTGGAATGAAAGCATGCCCAAAGTAAAAGAATGAAAGAATGCTCTGAAACTTAAAGCCTAATTACCCTAATACTTGAATTTCATGCATATCTTAAACGCTTTAATACTTGAATGATAGCATGAATGACAAATGCTATGATACTTGAATGATAGCATGAATGACAAATGCTCTGATACTTGAATGAAAATCATGAATTAAATTTTCTCAAACTTGCTCTGAATTTGCTCTGAAACTGCTTAAGCAAACTTGCTACACTTGCAGTTTTTCCATCATCATCAACAAAGTTTTGACATCATCAAAAAGGGGGAAATTGTTAGGAAAAACTATCAAGGAACCCCTAGATTAGGTTTTGATGAGATATCAAAATTATTTATGAAAAACTGACTCAAATTCAAGTTGTAGATCGGAGCTGACCAATCCAGGGCATCAAAAGGGAACTCAAGCAAAGTCAAAGTCAACCAATCAAGAGTATGGTCTGCAAGCTGAAGGATACATCATCCAGTCAAAAGTCAACTCAACTGAGAAGTCAAGAAGTCGAATCAGTCGAAACAAACTGACAACTAAGTCAACTGAGCTGAGGGAGAAAAGAGCCAACTAAAGAAACTGATAAGAGATCAGTTCAGACTGAAGACTGGAAGTATCCAACTGATGACCAAACTGAAGTAAACAAGACAGATCAGCTGAAGGCCAGAACTGTAGTCAGCCAGCTTATGATTGGTCAAGCTGACAAGAAAGCTCAAGTGAAATCAGTCAAGCTGACAAGATAGCCAAGAACTTGAGATCAGTCAAACTGGAGAAACAAGCCCAGAACTGCCAACTGGAGCAATAGCCAAACTCAGCCGACAGACTCAGCTGACGATCTCAGAACTGCCAACTGGAGCAATAGTCAAACTCAGCTAACAGACTCAGCTGACGAGCTCAGAACAGCCAACTAGAACAATAGCCAAACTGAGCTGACAAGCTCAGCTGACGAGCTCAGAACTGCCAACTGGAGCAATAGCCAAACTTAGCTGACAAGTTCAGCTGACGAGCTCAAAACTGCCAACTAGAGCAATAGTCAAACTCAGCTGAGAAGCTCAGAACTGCCAACTGAAGCAATAATAAAACTGAGCTGACAAGATCAGAACTACCAACTGGAACACAAAACTACTAAGAAAGCTGAAGCCAGAGAACCCTGGAGTTTATTGCTCAAACCGCTGAATCTTGGAGCAAATGCTTCAACAAAGATCCTGGAATTAAATATCCAATGAAGATCGATTGGCAGAGTAACGGCTACTTCAACCAAAAGCTTCAAGCGATCATTAAAGACCATCTTCCATTAATGAGCCAACAGAGCCACCGATCAATGGACAATGGAACTCAACGGTCATAAAATCACTCCTCTATAAAAGATGAGTGAATCAGAGTTTAAAAAAAGCAACAAAACAACCAATTAAGCCGAAAAGAATCCTTCACCTTCACAACTTTCGCATATACAAGCAAGAGTTTTTCTTTCTCCCTCCCACTCAAGCTCAAGTTCAGCATTTGATAGAAATTGCGAGAGTCCAACTGAGAAGAAGAAATTCACAGAGTTAAGATAATCAGCCAGCTGTTGACAATCCAGCCAGGGCAGTCTTCTCAGTTTCAGCTATACAACGATCAACTACCCAGCTCAATTGAAGGAGCACATCAGTTGATACCATCTGTTCAAGACTAACCTCTTGAAGATCCAAAGAGATCTAAAACCTTGTAAAGATGACAATAGCACCTACCTTCCTAAACTGATATCGACTCGCCCGGGACCAACACAGCTCTACTGGCAGATGGCAACACTTCCCAAATAACATCCGATATGGGGGACATCCCAATTGGGGTCTTGAATGCAGTCCGGTATGCCCATAGGGCATCATCCAAATGGACACTCCAGTTCTTCCGACTTGGATTCACTACCTTCCCAATGATGGCTTTAATTTCTCGATTTGAGACTTCAGCTTGGCCATTTCCTTGTGGATGGTAGGCTGTTATGACCCTATGGTTTACCCCGTACTTCTTCAATATCCTTTCCATCGTTAGGTTACAAAAATGGGTCCCTTGATCACTAATGATGGACCTGGGCATACCAAACTGGCTAAAAATGTGAGATTTCAGAAATGCGGCTACTACCCTTGCATCATTGGTAGGAGTAGCCTTTGTCTCCAACAATTTAGACACATAATCAATTTTCGGGATAATGTAATGGTTCCCCTTAGAGTTTGCAAGGGGTCCCATGAAATCCATTCCCCATACATCAAAAATTTCCACTGGCATGATGGGTGTCATGGGCATTTCATTTCTTCTTGTGATGTTCCCGATCCTCTGGCATTGATCACACCTTTTGCAAACATCATGGGTATTCTTGAAAATTGTGGGCCAAAGAACCCACAGTCCAACACTCTTCTCGCTATTCGGTTTGGTCTGAATTGCCCTCCACAAGCATATTTGTGATAATGTTTCAAAATCTCCTCCATTTCATGATCTGGGACACATCTTCTTATGATTTGATCAGCACATCTTCTCCATAGAATAGGGCTATCCCTGGCATAGAACTTGTTCTCATACCTCAGTTTATTTTTTTGGTACCTTGAGTACCCAATTGGCAGCTCTCCTGATTCCAAAAAGTTCACTATATCTGCATACCAGGGCTCCAGTGTGCCCTGTGCTGAGTACAAGTGCTCATCAGAAAAATGATCAGTAATGGGCATCTCATCACCTTTTTTATTCAGCACTCAGCTCAGATGATCAGCTACCAAGTTATGTGCCCCACTCTTATCCTTTATTTCAACATCAAACTCCTACAAGAGCAGGATCCATCTAATTAGTCTCGGCTTCATCTCCTTCTTGGCCATCAAGTTCTTCAGGGTACCGTGATCCGTGTAAACGATGCTCTTTGCTCCCGAGAGATAGGACCAAAACTTCTCGAATGCAATCACTACTGCCAACAGCTCTTTTTCAGTAGTGGTGTAATTACATTATGCCACATTCAGAGTCTTTGAGGCATAGTAAATTACATAACTTTCCTTTCCTCTCTTCTGACCTAGTACAGTGCCCACAACGTAGCCACTGGTGTCGCACATAATCTCAAAGGGCATTCTCTAATCTGGTGGTTAGATAACCGGTGCTGTGACCAGTTGCTTCTTCAAAAAATTGAATGTCTTCTTACACTCTTCATTGAATTCAAAGGGGACATCTTGTTGCAATAAGTAAGTAATAGGCTGGGAAATTTTTGCAAAATCTTTTATAAACCTCCTATAAAATCCAGCATGCCCCAGGAAACCTCTCACTTGCTTTACCGAAGTGGGGTATGGAAACTTTTCAATTATGTCCACTTTGACTTTATCGACCTCAATGCCCCTCTCTGAAATTGCATGGCCTAGTACAATGCCCTCTCTGACCATGAAATGGCATTTTTTATAGTTCAGCACTAGGCATTTGTCCACACAATGCTGCAACACCTTCTCCAGATTGTCTAAACATCGATCAAAGCAGCTTCCATACACCGTGAAGTCATCCATGAATACTTCAATGTAGTTCTCGAGCAAATCAGAAAATATGCTCATCATACATCGCTGAAACGTGCCAGGAGCATTGTAGAGGCCAAAGGGCATTCTGCGATAGGCAAATTGCCGAGTGGGCACATGAATGTTGTTTTTTCCTGGTCCTCCTTACTCATTACAATTTGCATGTATCCTGAGTATCCGTCCAATAAATAAAAGAATTTGTTTCCTGCAAGTCTCTCCAGCATCTGGTCAATGAATGGAAGTGGAAAATGATCCTTCCGTGTGACCGTGTTCAGCTTTCGGTAGTCAATGCAAACTCTCCAGCTAGTTTGCAGTCGTGTGGGCACAAGATCTCCCTTTTCATTTTTCACAACGTTAACGCCCGACTTCTTGGGCACAACATAGATTGGACTGACCCACTTGCTATATGAAATAGGATATATAATGCCCTAGTCCAGTAGCTTAATTATCTTCTAAAGCACCACATCCTTCATCACTGGATTAAGCTTTCTTTATGGATCACGAACAGGTTTTGCATCATCCTCCAGCCAAATTTTGTGCATGCAAACCGCTGGGCTAATGCCCTTTATGTTTGCTAAAGTCCATCCCAGTGCCTCCTTATACAGTCTCAACAATCTCAAAAGACGGTCCTCATCAGCTTGATTCATCCCCGCACTTATAATTATAGGGAGAGTCTCATTATCCCCCAAATAGGCATACTTTAAATGCCTTGGTAATACCTTCAATTCCAGTGTGGGCGCTTTGACAATTGAAGGCTTCAGCTTATCATCATTTCTCCGAATGGGCACACTATAATCCACACAACCGCATGGCATTTCTTCCAATGAATACAACATCATAATTCCTTCCTCAATGTCGTCATCTTCATCCAGGGCATCCTGGTCAATCAGTCCATCCCACAATGCCCATTCCAATGGCTCTCTATTGCTTACCATGGATAGGGTAGTTCGGCTTGGTGGATGGAAAGAATTCACAAAACTGTAATTCTCTGTATATGGGGGATGTTTTAATGCTTCGAATATGTTGAACGTCACTGTCTCCCCATCAAACTCACACGTCAGTGTGCCCTTGTCCACATCAATCTTGGTCCGAGTTGTCTTCATGAAAGGCCTTCCCAGCAACAACACTGAAGATTTAGAAGTCGATGTGCCCATATCAAGCACATAAAAATCTGCTGGGAAAATAAGCTCATCCACTTTGACCAATACATCTTCAATGAGGCCTTCTGGATATACATTAGACCTGTCAGCAAGCTGAATGACCACACGGGTCTCCTTCAAAGGTCCAATCTTTAATTCTTTGAACACCGACAAGGGCATTACGTTAATTGACACCCCCAAATCCAGCATGGCCTTCTCCACTTTCTTGTCTCCTATGATGCAAGGAATCATGAACATCCATGGATCATCACACTTCTTAGGTAATTTCCTCTGTATCACAGCCGATACATTCTCCCCAACTAAGAACCTTGCATCATCATTGAATCGCACATTTCTGGTGCAAAGCTCTTTCAGAAATCGGGCATACCGCGGCACTTGTTTGATTGCCTCAATCAGTGGAATATTGATCTCCACTTTACTGAATACTTTTAACATCTCCCTGGTTTCTTCTTCTTTTCTATTATATGCCAATCTTCTTGAAAAAGGAGGCTTCCGTTTTGCAGGAATGGGCACTTTGGCAGGTTGCTTTACTTCCGAGATGGGCACAGTGTCCTCATGTTCAGCTTCTTGTGCCTCGTCCTCTGTGGGAATTTTTTCCACTTCCTCTTCCAAGGGCACATCTTCCTTCTCTTCTATTGGCCTGACCATCTCCGGAAGTTCTTTTCCACTCCTTATAGCTACTGCATTCACCTGCTCTCTTGGATTTTCAACTTGGAAAGGTAGCTTCCCATTTTTCTCTTCCGTTTTGTGCATGGCTTGAGCTAATTGGTTGATTTGCTTGCTCATGTGCGAGAGACCAGCTCGAGTCTCTTGCTTAAATTTTTCATTTTCCTCAGCCATGGTAAACACAAGATCCACCAACCTATACTTTCTCTTTTCTTCCGGTGGCGGTAATGGGCGTGCAGGATGCTCATCCTCTGGCCTTCTCCATCTAAAATTTTCATGGTCTCTCCAGCCAGGATTATAAGTCTGAGAATGGGGATTATATCTTCTGGAATGCCCATTCTGGCCACCTACAGCGTTTATTCTTCTATTTCTTCTTGTAGAGTAGGGCACTCATCAGTGAAATGAGATATGCTTTTGCATACTCCACAATGTCTGGTCTTCCGTGTATTGCTTACCCCGGACAAGATCTTTTCGATTTTTTCACACAATCTATCAATCTTGTTATACTGGTCTGGTGCCCTCTCTGATTCACTTACAACTCGAATGCCCTCTTCACTGAAATCTTGGTTGTCTTCAGCCATTTCAGTGAGAATTCTGAATGCTTCAATAGGTTGTTTGTTCAAAATAGATCCTCCACATGAGGAATTCACGATCGTCCTCTCATGTGGTCTCAATCCTCCAACAAAATACTGAATCAAGTCATGTTCAGTAATCTGGTGTTGTGGGCATTTCATCAGCATTATCTGGAATCTTCCCCAATAGTCATAGAAACTTTCGTTAGTTCACATCTTCAAGCTCCATATCCTTCTTCTGATTTCTTGCACTCTGGATGCTGGGAAATATTTCTCCAAAAACTTCTGTTGAAGATGTCTCCATGTGGTCACAGCGCCAGTCGGCAGTGTGTACAGCCAGTCCCGTGCCCCAACCTAAAGGGTAAAAGGGAACGAAACCAACTGCGCATACTTCTCTCGTCCATGGTCGGATGGTTGAGTTTGGCAAACCATCTCAAAGTCTTGCAAGTGTCTTTGTGGATCCTCTCCGGGCATTCCGTGGAACTTCGGCAAGATCTGGATGAAATTTGCATGAATATCCCATTTCTGAGTCATAGCTGGGAGTGTAATGCCCATCGGGCGTAGATTCATATTGGTCGGGAAGACCAACTGCCTTAGAGTCCTGTTATCATCCGCATTACCATTTACGGTCATGTGCCGTTCTCAAACTGTCCTTCTTCCTTGTTCCCTTCGTCTCCTTGATCATCTTGATCACCTGGTGGTATGGGCTCACGAGGTCTTCTTGTGGCTTGGCGAGCCCTCTTCACTGCTGTCTTGTTTTTTCTCGAAGTCTTCTTTATCTCCGGATCGTACAATAGAGTCTCCTCTGAAGAGCCCATGGGCATCAACTTCCAGGCTCACCAGCTTGGAAGAGAAAATCACTAGAAACCAGCTTCCCGGCAACGGCACCAATTTTGACGCGCGGTTGTTCCGCGCTCAAAAATAAATTTATAACTTATGTGCCCACAGCGAGCATAGCCAGCTAATGAGTACGGGTCGATCCCACAGAGAGCTATTGTGACTCCACCTTCGGGTAACCAATCATAAAAAGGGGGTTTGGTTTTGTTGTCACTACTGTAAATTAAATCTGCAAAAGAAAATAAAGAAGATATCAAATAACAACGGTTCTGGCATTTGAACTTGAATTTGGTTTAAATATATATCAACTCGCTCATGGGCATACTGATTTTCATACATGATAAATCACCTAGTTATGGAGACTAGATTCCTCTCTACGTCTCCTCATTCATTCTTTCATTATAGACTTAAAAGCGATTCCTCATCAATTAAATCCCTAATCAGTCACCCACCCCCAGTTCCCCAAAGAGATGTAAGTGAACAAACAACAGTGTGCCTGAGACGAACCCAGATCTGTTGTGTTTACCGATTCCTCATGTGCCCACAACAACCCATTGATTCCCTTATTACTATATGAACCAACACCACAGTCACGATTCATCAATTCAATTAAAAGTGGTGTGCCATCTTTACCTAATGAGTGATCAGCTATATTGGGCATTTCAGATACACACTCACGTGGAACAAGGCACAAGAATCAACATAAACCTACCATGCATTACTATGCCCATTTTGGCCTCACGAGTCCAGATTAATATTCAAACCATTTTCATTGTTCAAACACTAGAATAAAGTGTCTAGCCAAGCATGCTAGATATAATTAAAATAGCAGAAATGAAAGACATAATTATAAAGAGAACTTACTGAATTAATAATAAAAAAGACTCAACATAAACATTGAGTTTATGAACATGCTCCTACGTCCAAAGGCTTAAGGCCTATTGGAATTGTTTTTGCTACAATGCAGCGTACGAGAAAATAAAGTGCGGAGAAATAGAAATTGTAGCAGTGTTTCTGACTATCCAAACTTGTGTTTTCAGAAATTAAAGTAGCTTAAATAGTTACATTTCCGAATTAGAGATCCCCCAACAAGATGGGGTCTTCACTGGATTTCCGAAACTGGCGTGCCCTCCCCGATCTGACTAGATAAGCATAAGTTGACCAAATCCCTATTTTTTAAGGATTGAGCTTATCTCTTCGTTGCAGCGCCTCTAGGAGTCCAGTTTATCACCAACTCTTCTTCGGACAATGCAGCTATCTTTCTCGTCTCTCTCCTCCAACTGAATTCCGATTTTTCCGCAATTGCCCTAGCCCAGCCTGTTGTCGAGTCTGCACGAGCAAAGTGGGCACGACATCATACAGTCAGCCTCATCCATCTCTGATATGCCCATTCCGCATCCTGAATGTAGGATGGGTGCTGAAAGAAGTCCCATGTGCCTCTGACTGAATATTTAGCTTGGATTTTGCTTCAATAACTAGGCATAAAATGCCCCTTTCGCCAGACTCGACCTCCGCAATGCCCTTGACCTCATCCTGGTTCTTTTTTGCTCAAAACACATGAAAAAGGACATTTATAACGAACAAAAATGCCCATAAAAATACGAAATAAATGGACTTATCAATTTGTATGTTTATATATTTTATTTTTAAAATGTGACCTTTATTAGAAATAAAATGATAATTCAACAAGAATAAAATTTGGAATACTTGAAATATTAATGTGTAACTTATGTTATTTATTCTTATATATATACACATATATATTGTAAACTTGATGAATAAATACTTATAAAGATGATATCTTGCATAAAATATAACATATATATTTTTAAAAATGTATACAATAAAAAATACAAATATAAGTATGTTTGAATGATTATAGAAAAATATCATTAAATTTATTAGAAATGATATTATTAATTTTATGCTCACTATGCTTAAGAAGATATTCATTAATATATGTACATTAAAAAAAATATTTATTTATTATATATGCACAAATATATTATATAGAAATGATCTATAATAAAAAAGTAAGAATTTATAAACGTAATTTAGTATTTTTTTATCTTTTTAAAAATAAATAGTTATTTTACTCCATAATCTATATAAATTACATTTTGCATTCAATATATTTTTCATATATTTAAAGTATACACTATATATATATATATATATTTATTTATTTATTTAACTATGATTTTTTATTGTAACTTATAAAAATATTTTAAATTTTATTAAATACTATAAAATATTTCTTGGGGATCGCATAAAAGAAATAGTTAAAATGCGGGTAAAGGGTAGAAGTACCCAATGGGGACAGGCGTAAAAATTTATACCCAGTGGGTATAGGGATGGGTACCGATATTTTTTAAAATGCAGGTATGAAAATGGGTACTGTAGTACTACCCATTGTCATCCCTATCAACAACTAACACATCTACTACCAACTTATCAGTAAAAAAGTGACTGATCTTGAGAGATGTGGAGTCATACTTCAAGTGGTCATTCATTATTTTACCAACAGGTGATTACTTGGTGGATCTTGCCGGAGAGCCAATTATCAAAACGTATAGAGTATCAAAGTTATAATCATAACAATTGAAATATAAAATATTCTTGTAAATAATTTTTTTTCAAGAAGCTCACTCCGCCAAACATATTAGACCTTGACGAATATATGCAATGTGAAAATGATGTAATAACATAAACCGAAATTGATGATCTAGGCTTTAGACTAAAAACGGAACGCATAACAAAGCAAGAGACTAAAAACCATCAGCTCCGCCGAAACGCAAAAAAATGTAAAAGGCTAATGCAGCAGCCTACATGTATGTAAATATAATATGCAAATCGCTATAGAAATATAACTGGAGAGAAAATGGAGGCATTATATTATATATTCCAAACTAAAGCACAAAATGAGAGTGACAAATTAGTACGAAATATCTTATCTTATCATGTTCAGTTCAGCTGCATTTTTAAAGATACAAAAATAACCTCGGCTTGCTGCCTATCGCTGCAAAAAAAAAAAAAAAAATGCCTCACTACCAAAGAATATTACAAAGAACCATATCCATATCCACACCCCTATGTCGAAATGCCAAATCAGCTTATTTTTCTATCCCGAGCTAAGCCTCCACCATTGGCCTCTTCAATTTGCTAGGGAAGGCAGAGAGGTACTTGAGAAAAGGCACCAGAAAATACAAAATAGCGAAGCCTGAACTGAACCGACCCAAGCAATTGGCATCCTCTTTTCACTGAACAACTACTACCTTCTGAGAATTAGTTTGAGATTCTCCAGACCTCAGTAGGACCCCATCGATGGCATTCCAAAAGGAGGCATTCCCATTCCCATACCGCCCATGCCCGGGGGTGGTGGTGCACCAAAACCACCTCCCATGCCCGGCATAGGTGGGGCAGGTAAGGCAAGAGGCAACAACTGAGCATACATATTCTGCAGCAAATATCCAGGCAAGATCAATCATCATCAGCATCCAATGGAAATGATTCTCAAAGCATGAAACATAACATGACATCATTTGCAGGATCAATGAGAATAACATATAACTAAAGTACAATAATGGATGCCATCACTAATCTGCAATACTCCTTACATTAAACAACAATCCTGAATCGACAGAACAATACCAGCAGACTCTTTGTTTATAAAAAACTTGTTAGTATAGTTTACCTGTTGCTTGATCACATCTTTCTCCTCATTCTCTTTAGCCTTCTCTTCATTCACAACCTCAATCTTGTACTTGATTAATTCATCAACTTTGCCAGTGTACTCACGGATAAACTGCGATAAGGAAAATGTAGGACATGTTTACATATGAAACAAGCAACCACAGCACATTACATTAGGTTTCAGTGGCTCTTTCAAATATTATGAACAGCCTAAAGAAACACACAGGGAGGAGGTAAGGAGAGAAGTATATTAACCTGTAACAGGTAGGGGAAGGCAAAGTCAATCATGTTATTCACCCAGGCAAGTTCAAGTGCGACATCTGGGCGAATCAAATCGTAACAAACAAATAGGCAAGAAGCAAAGCACTCCTTCTTCCCCTACAAATCATAAAAACAACAGTTAACTAAATATTACAAGCAAGGACCAACCAAGTTTGTTGGGCTAAGTACAGCAAAATGAAAAAGAGAGAGAGAGAGAGAGAATAGGATAATAGAACAGATAATATATATTTGACTTTTTTGATAACGAAATGTTGGTATCTTCAAAAAGAAAGATATTATATGCTGTTATGTATCATACCTGTTCAATGAAGTAAACAAGCAACTCCTCAGCAAGTTCACGATCGCCAGATTGGGAGGCTGTCTCCATAGCATCTTTGTAGAGGTTATCTTTCTTTGACAAAGCAATTGACTGCTTCCATCTGCCTGCCTTCTTGTAAATGTAGGCCGCAACACGCCTCATCTCAAGCAGTTCATGTTTCTCAATCTGCTCAGGCAGAAAAAGGCGCATATTTAAATTTTTAATGGATGAAAAAGTACGTAACAAAATTACAACTCACCCTTTGGGCAAGGCCTATCTGATCGAAGTTATCGTGCAAATCAATTGATTCACGCAGTCTGTCATAATCTTCCTCCTCTACATAGATCTCATTGAGAGCTTCATTCACTGCAGAGACATTATTGCTCTGAACTGCAACCATATATGGCTTAACAAGACGCAAGTGACCAGCCTATATGGAAAAAAATGAAACATTCTTAGAACAAACAAAGTTAAAGCTGATGCTTGAAAACAAACAATTTGCAAAGTTAATAGGCATGTAACACATAAATTCAAAATGAACCTTTCGCATTATGTCCACCACCCGAGTGTGATCCACGCGAAGAGCAAGGACATTCAGGACATCATTGATGAGATCAGGGTGCTCTTGTAAATAGAAATGCACAGCTTTGTAGTATAGCTCCACATTGGCAACCTTAACAATAATATCTTTGAATTGCATGTGATCCCAAGCTTCAGGAGAATGATTCATGACCGTCGTTGCAGCATTATCAAACTCATCGTACTGAATATACAAGTATGTAAGTTCTTGCCAGTGCTGTTGTTCATCACATGCTCGGATCAGTTTGGGGATATTGAGACGGGTAGAGAACAATTTGATGTGCTCCATGAGCTTCTCATGGCGGTATCTAGCATACAAGACACCCAGCTCTGTGAAGATACCCATATGTGCACGTTCCAAACCTAGACCACTCTCCATAAGAGATATTAGCTCATTGAAGCATCCTCTATTCTGATAATACTCACTAACCTCTTCCAGATCATCCACCTATAAGAACAGGATAATGTTAGAAGAACACAGAAAAAAATAGAAGCTCACAGCTCTCTGATTGTGAAACTGGATGGAATATGCCTTTATCTAATGAATCCACAATAGAAACATTATAATTATAGAGTACCTGTACAATGATGTTGAGACCACAAATCTGAGCCAATCGGAACTCCTCAGCATCCACACAGGCAAAACAGACCTCTTTCCATGTCTTTGCACTATTTGCTTTGCGAGCTGCATCAACAGCCCCTTGGAATTGCTTCAACTTAACTAACGTGACTGCCAACTTGCCCCAGTTAGAAATAAAAGCAAAGATGATCTTTGCAGCCTCGTATAAGGCTTCATCATACAAGCGATCACCAACACTGGGCAGATTTGCAACATTTGGCATGAGAATAAATTCTTCAATGTCACCCAGCCTATCAATCTTGGCATATGCATAAATGAGCTCACTATCCACTTTGGGCTCCTTCGATTTCTGCCTGACCATCAGAAGATACTTCACCAGGTCATGATAAACTTCAGCATCTTCTGCAGCCCGGATTACTTCCAGAAACTGGGTTGCATCCTCTGCACGAATAAATGATTCTATCGCATCGCTCACTAGTCCTTCCCGAAGCTGAGCTTTAGCAACTTGACTCCAAACAGCATCTTCTTCAACACGATAAGCAAACTCCACGGCTCGGTTAATATCGCGAATATTATCCAGCAACACATTAACAGCCTGGACATTCAAATTGAACTTCTTGAAAATAACAAAAGCTTCTTCATACAATTGAGCATCAACAGCCACTTCACCAACAGCTGGTCCATCAAAGTTATCAAGTCTATTGATATAGTCCATAACCCTTGATGGATCGGCCTTGATTGCTGTCAAAATAAGTAAATTTTGCAGGTTAAAGTTCCCACTGAACGCCGAGTTTTGAAGCACAATCTTTTCAAGCAATTCAATTAGCTCATGAGGAAGGTCGGCAGTCATAAAAGCTTTAACAGCAGCAGAGACTTGCTCTGGACTTTTGCTTTCAGGCAAAGCAGTAGATACAACTTGATCGATGAGAAGCCTTCTGAATTCATTTTCAGGATCAAGAACTTTAGCCCAAAGATCACCATCCATTCTTTCAACAACATACCTGAGAAGAAGAAGACGGCAGTGGATCAACTTTCTAGAAAAGACATGAAAGTAAGAAACCACGGACTACAGCTGTCAATCACAAACCTGGCCTGCAGCTTGAACAAAGAATTCTTATTTGTCACATTGATGAGTTCATCATCGCATTGCCCTCTGCGATATGCGACAACAGCAAGTGTAGGGTCACGCTTCTCACAGTATTTTCCAACAACACGTGAATCATAGTACGGATTGGTGGTGAGGAAGTGTTCTGGATTGTTGTTGCTATCTATTATGATTTTACCCAAAGCATTATGAACATGCACATCCTGGCTTCCTTCACTCACAAGATGCTCCAAAAACTGGGTAAGAAGGCGAAGCCGATTCCTGCACACCAGAGGACAAGCATAAGGATATCAAGGAAAAATTGTGTCCAGTAAAAGATATAAGAGCAGATAGGTACCTTTTCTCACACTCCTCCACCAGAGGTTCAACTGGAAGCAGGGAGCGGACAGAAAGGATAAGGCCTTTAATGAAATCTTCTGGACATTCATCATCTAACAGCTGTCCAACAACTAATGGAGCATTTCCAGGATTGACCTACTTATAGAAACAGTGAGGTTATCCTTGCATAAAGAACAAGTGTTTTACCCAAATGAAATAATTCAACAGAAATACAAACCTTTTGCACATAACCTTCAATATAGCGAAGCATGTTGTTAGAGTATAAGTAATGTGTGAGGTCAGGCACAAAACCGAACCGGTCACACACATTGATTAATGGGCGTGCATCAGGAAGTTTTGCTTCCATTAGAAAGTTCTTGGTCTTTTCAGGATCATAGAACTCTGATTCTCTTGTAACACGTTCAACTTCTTTAATCTGTCCAGTCTTAGCAGCTGCCTCAATATACTTGAAGTGAATCTCAGGATCCTCACTACCGGGCATAAACAATTAGTAAACTAATCAGCAATTAAGTTAGGAGTGGAAATCATCAGCCAATCACTGCTAGAAGACTTGTTCATTAAAAGATTACCTGGAGCTCAAATATGATCCTAGGAAAAAATACAACCCCTCATATGATTTGAACTGCTCAAAGAGCTTGATGCATGCTTCGACTCCCAGATGTTCACAATATTCTTTAGCAACCTACATAATGCAGCAAACAACCAACATAAAAAGACTACGACACATCGTGATTTGTTAACAATGATTTGATTCTAAGTACATGAATTTATGAACACACTTAGAAGATAGCAAAGGAAAAGCACAAGGAATCCAATGGTTTTGAATGGCTAAAATATATAGAACCGTATTTGTATCACCCTTCCCTACCTGAACAATTATCTGAAGATTTCCTCTTAAATTGACCAATAAAAGATCCTTCATACACTCCATCGCCCATTCCTTGGAAAGTGTACCAAAGAACTCCACAAGTGCCTGAAATAATTAACCAATTACGCACTAAAAAGAACAATTAAGGAGAAGAAAAAAGAAAAAAAGCAAGTACAGTTTAGCAACCTGTGGCTCAATTGCATGGGTATTCACAATGACACGTTTGATGTCGGGCAGTTCAGAGTAATGCTGAAAAATATAAGTGAATTTGATCAAGATAAATACTCTATATACTTGACAGCAGTCCACGAATAAGAAGAAGAAGATGGACAAAACCTGAAGTGCCCGAATGTAAAGACCAGCTTTCTCACATAGTTGTGCAACACGTGGCCTGTCGTAGTGACTAAACATGCCATTTGCCAAAATAGCATCAGCAACATTCGGAAAGGTTACAAGATTTATCTCCAACACCTAACACAACGAAAATTGGTGATGTCATGTTCTGGACAAGTTGAAGAAGACTGGCGTTGATTCAAAACAAGATGAAAATTAATGATTGACCTTTGTTTGCAAGAAGGCATGTTCTGGTAAATTTGGTTTCAGAACATCCAACAGAAAAGCTGTTGCTTCACGGATCAAGTTCCTCTGGTGGAAAAAAAATGTTCACATATATTACCAAATTAACTTTACAAGAAAACAGAAAACATGCTTTCAAACAAGAAATGAGGAAAACTGAGAACCGTAATCAAAAAGATGGTAATGACAGTCGGATGGGTTGCAAAACAAGAGAAATACAGACCTGAAGAAAGAGATCAGTAATAGTATTGTAATCAACAGGACAACCTCCTTCCATTTGAGACATCATCAGGGCAAAATTAACAGCTCCCTGTAGGCATCAATATATTAAAAACATGCTTCGAAAATATAAATGCCTAGCACTATAAGTGAACAAAAACAAGAGTTACTGAAACAATACAAACACGCATCCCAATTAATCAAAAGACCAGAATTTGTTTAATTGATCCAAGTATACCTGAGGATCTGCTCGAAGAATGGTTTGCAGAAGGAAAAGATAGTCAGGCGTGTACCCAACCTGTTTCAATATAAACAGTAACTTCGTTGGAGCAGATTACACAAAGGAGATAGGACACTAAAAACACTAAAGGTGGACCATTTCCTACAACAATGTGGCTATCCTGAGTCAAACCTGTTTTGAGTAGATCAAGATTTTGTCGAACTCTCGACGCTCAGCAAAAGCGGCCACAACTTTTGGTGTAGCTCTGGCTTTGATATATATTTTTAGCGCAAGGTCATTGTCAACAGTCTACAAGGTTTGGTATGAGGCAAATTTGCGTTAGCAAAAAGAGATGGTAATTCTCAGCGAAAAAGGAAAATTAAAAATTTTGAAAGCAGTGGATATGTTATGTCTTTTGAAAATCTAACCTTAACAAGATCTCCAAGTTCCTCACTACATTCAAGTTTGTCTTCAGCCAGCCAGTTCTCCAATAGATTCTTCTTGTTCTGGTTGACCACAAGACGAGACAACTCCAAAGACTCAAATGCATTGAGCTTTCCTTTAGTTAAAAGTGTTCCAAAATACTGCAACAATGGTGGTGTCTGCCCAGCTTGTACAGGAACACTCTGAAGAAAACAGAGAATGGTTAAGAAATTATATCATTTGGATTTCACTTCCACTAAACTGAGGAAGATACTTGATAGGTAATGGACATGATGTACCTGAAATTTGGCAACAGTATCAGGTGTCCGAAGGAGGCCTTGTGGAGATTCTGCAGCAAGCTCAGCAGCCTCTTTATACTTTGTTTGAGCAAATAATTCTTGGAAACGCTGAACAACCTGAGAATATGGCAGAGAGAAAATGTAAAATTTATCAGTATCCAATCAGACTGCATAACAAGATAATGTGACATCTAGAAGAAAGAAAAATATGTCAAGAAAAATCATACAATGAAATGCACAAAAAGGGCAAACTATGATACAAAGAAATGGTTTGAAACAATGAAAATAATTAAAACCTTTTAGTACTTGAATGTAGCCAGGTTAATCATAACTAAATAGTCCTCAACTGACTCGGCAATACACCATAATGAATTCAACAAAGAAATTCCATCAGTGGTTCACAAGAATTGACCCCAAAACTTCTATATATCACAAGCCTACATTAATAGAGGAGGAGCATGAAAACCGAATAACTCACCAAATTCTCTGCACCAGGTAGGTTTCCTCTTTTGGCAAGATTTACAGCAAGCTCCAAATTGTTTAACTATCATTAACCATTTAAGAGTCAAAATCTTGAAACATAGAAAACTTCTCAATGAACCATAAAATGCAGAAGCTGTGGAAAACATACTTGGCCACTGACAAATGGGACAATAGTCGTTTCATTTACTGTGGCAAGCAAAACTTGGCCCCGCCGATTAATTGCATAGAAACCTCCAACAGATGAAGCTTCTGAAGTTAAAAATATAGGATCTGGGCTAATTCTGTTTCTGTATACAGCTGTCGCAGTTTCAAGGTCATATACAAATAGCAGGCCAAGTTTTGTGATCACATAAGTAAGGCCATACTTGTGGGAAATCTGCACAAAATAAATAAAAATGATAATAAGCCTTGTGAAATAACATTGACAGATGCAAACGGCATGGTTAGCACTCACACGCCTAAAAATTCATCAGATACAAAACATCTGAAAAGAGTCCAAGGCAATGCAGAAATAATGATGATTCATACACAGAGGGAAAAAAAGTCGGTGCACATACCTGCATGGCCACTGGAAAATCATCAGCAAAATCTGGAGGGAAGAAAAGATCTGCCTGCTTCTTCGTAAAAGCTGGTTTTCCTGAAAAATGTTGACAGTGGTAAGGTGAAGAATAAAATAAAAGGATCAGAAGACACCCATGATACCATTATCCAATCACTTATATACAGAATAATATGACGAAGACAGAAACCAAAAGAAAAGGAAGAAATACCCACCTGGCTGAGCACCAAGCTCAATAACATGCAATTTAGATGTAGTCTGACCAGCACTTGAGGTCTTTGTAGCAAAAGAAATTAGAATGGAATCCTTGTCATTCCCTGGTACCTGTTTGCAGGCATACAGAAGATATAATACAAAATTTGCTCATAGAAACAGCATATAGCATATCAAAAATCCAAAGAAATGAACACCTACCCTGAATGAAGCAAATGCTGCGGCATGCGCTTCAAGAGCTTGGCTACGTTGCTGATCCACAGAAAATAGCTGCATATTTCCTTTGACGAGTTGTGGCCGCTAAAAACGAAATATCATCTCATTAAGTTTGTTTTCAATGAAAAAACTGAAAATCCAATTGGTGATAGAAATAAATTGTATCTTATGATCACTGCAGCTCAAAATCTCCGTATATTGAACACAGTCCCGAAGACTAAAACAGCAGCGATAGTAGAAGAAAAAAGAGGAGCTACATAATTATCCAACGAGCTAATATCTGAAGTGGAGCTAAGAATTATGTCAGAGAAGAAACCAACTTTAAATCAAGTCAATGTAATATCAGAAGCAATGGCCGAGCACACAAACACAGAAGAACTTTAAAGTTCATACTAACCTCAAACAACACCGTATATTATGTATTTCTAATTAAATGTTTAACATATCAGACAGAAAAGCATATGAGAGAATAGATATGTTGTTAAAACTTAAAAGAACAGAGCTTAGCATCATGTAAGAACAGAGAAGTGCAAAATGATCTCACTCCAGAAAATGGACATAAATGACCATCACAAGAGCATTCTTCCTTTCCAGAATAAAAGCACCAAGCATATACAAATTGGTTCAACAAATTCGAGATAGTCTTTGAAATCCATAAGAGCAATACAAGGCTAAATTTGATTAAACACTGACTTAATTTGCCAACAGAGTTCCGCCACTAAGTACATAGACAGTTATATTCACCCCTATAGATCTCACTAGTGGAAAGCACAAAGCAGCATAGATGTCACATTTGTACTACCATTTTTGGCATGTAAACAAATGCACATGGAGGTACAAAAGTTATCAGATAATGTGACTTAAAAGGCTAATATAAAAGAAACTGATGAGATAATTTGAACAGATGAATTAAGGCTGCGTTCTGCCATACAATTTATAAATTAAAAGCTGCAGAAACGAGTCTTGTTTCTTGAAGGTTTTAGTCTAAAATTAATAGGAAAAAAACTATTGTACAAGCAAATAATCCATTTACAAGAAAATAAAGATGCACAACAAAATGTAAGCAAACCACAAATCAATGCAAGAACAAGCTTGGAAGATTTAATTGTAGATGTTAATGAGATGACTTGAATAAAAAAAGCAGCTACAAAAACATTCACATATTTCAACCTATTATAATGTTAATTTCATATTAGTTAGTTCAAATTCTTCCAGGAAGACCAAGAATACGCACCTCGGCAGAACCAGGAGCAATCCCAATCAAAACCAACCACTTTTCAGATGGATCACATTTATAATTGATTATCTGATTGTTCGCTAAATTGGCCGCTCTATCAAACATTTTTACGGGTTCAGAGTCGCCTATTCACAAAGGAAGAAAATCTTAAAAACAGAAATAAAACACAAAGACAAAACCAACAAATCAAATCAGAAGCTGCAGTCTTTACCTTCGATTGCCCAGTGATACACTGATGACTGTGTAACTAAACCCAACATCTTAGGTGTAATCCACTTCCAAAATACAACCTGTTAAAATGCGCAATATCCGGATAAACCACCCTTTAGAATTTAGCCACAATATAAATATATTTTATAAAAAGCACCAAAGCATTCAACGGGTAATAAAATCTTGCCTGCTCAGGCATCTGATGCGACTTCAGTTTGGCTTTTGCCTCAATGTTAAATATTTGCAAGTGATCTTGTGTAGTTCCAGGAAGTTGAGCTTCAAGACGTAAACTAACATTCTCAGTATCCAGATCAAGAGAAAATAAAGGCAAGCTAATGTATAAACAAAAAATCTGATCCACCAGATTTAATACACTTCTGAGCATGGGAAGCGTGAGAACACTAACCAGAAAATTTAGTAACAAAGAGGGTGCCTGGTAGGGGATTTTAGAGATTGGGAATAGGAATGGGAATGGAGGGAAGAAATTGCTTAATATGGAGGAACAATTCCTCCAAGACCAATTTTGCATCCCCAAAAGTGTGTAATGACCATTTCCCCCACAAATTGGTTGGAAAGGAAGTTATTATATTCCCATTCTCCACCAACATTCCAATTTCCCACAACATCATTTCACACAAATCCTCAAGGATGGGTTTAATTGTGTTCTATAGGTTTCTACGAGAGTTTTCCAGCAAGAGTTTAGGAAATAAATGGCATTTTCTGTTTATGTTTTAGGGTGTATGGAAAGTGGGATTTCTCATAACTTATATAATATTAAAATACATTTGTTTAATTATAAATCAAATCAACTTATATGCACAGCTGTGAAATGACTGGGATTTTTACAGAAAAATAATGATACATTATTGATGGATGATGGTTATAACATTTAATATTATAAGTTTATTTAAGGAAAATACATGCAATAAGAGGAGAGATGGTTCACGATGTAAGATTGAAATTTATAATGTACGTTTCTACTGAAGATAATATTCAAATAGTGTTACGTAAATAAATTTACTTAACAAGTATAATTGCTATAAATAATTATTGGGTTCTATGATTTATTTAATGTATTAAAGTATTTATTTTGGTCTCTCACGTGATATATGGATTTAAAATCTTGTAGAGCAATTAGATGCACTGTTTAAAAGCATTATATTCTATCTACCAATCAAATCCTATCCATTATTATCATTATAAATACCAGAAAACTACTATAAACTCATTTCCCCAGCCCAGCCACCCTCAATGGCAGATTGAAATACAAGGAGCTTCCCCTAAGCACAAAAACCTTCCAAAGTTTTCAGAGAATGAATCAGTGCCACCAACAACGCGAAAACTTTAGCAACACAATCCCAATTCTTATCAACAGACACCACCCCAGCTCCCTCCACTTTCTTAAAATTAGGGTAGCCAACCTGTGTTATTGCCTTATTGGTGATCTATACCATCTCTTTTTCACCCCATGGAAATCCCACAACCAACTCCTAACTTTGCATATCTATTTCACTTTATTATATCCGCAACCATTGAGACAATAATATAGGAGTCATAATCATCCTTCTTGACATAAAAATCCTGCCTTAGAATAGACAAGGGCATTTCCTCATTGGTGGGTTCGGCCACTTCACACCCTTACCATTTTAACTGCCTCAACAGTTCTCTTGAATAACCATATTTTATACTGGTGTCAAAATAAATTCCACAATCATAATTGTAGCAAGCTTAAACGTAACAGGGTTGTAGAAAGCTTAAACATGACAGGGAAAATATCACTGTCTTCAGTTCTTTCCAAATATTTCTTGGCCCAGATACCCAATTCCCTATCTACAACTGCAGCTCGTTTCCGATGATACACTGGCTCTAACTTCAAAGTATTCTCCTAGTTGGCATTCATGATTGTAGCTTTTTCAAAATGATTTGAAATCATTAACACACCAGCTTATGTTAAAGAGAACTCAGGCGCATTAGAGTCAGATAATCTAAGATAAAATCTGATTTGGCTAACTTTGAGCAAACTACATAAATAAATCACTCTAAGTTATTAAACGTCGTATCAATAAAAATGACACCCCAATGAAAAGTATTTTAATTAACTCAATACATCTGAAACGAGATATGATAAATCAACAAATTCAAGAACCAAAACGAGCTAAAAGATCTCATTCACCTTTTAGAGCTAAGATTCTAGAATTTGGATTCATAAGAGCAGAATCTGCAGTAATAGGACGTCTCAACGGCTGCATTGGCATGCTCATATCAATAATAACCACGCTGTTCTGAGGTGCCGTCTCCCGGACACATATATACTTATCAGATTCCATTGTCACATTTGTGAAAGTAATGAACTGCGGATTGATCCCTATGCTAGTCAGCTGCAATCGCCACAAGACAAAAAATAAATATCAATTCCACTGAAACGAGCTCAAATCACAAAAGCTTCTGAAAATAATTGATAGATCTGGAATTAAACTATACAAGACGAATCAAAAGCAAGTAATCGCGGAACTTTCACTGTGATCAACAGTGCAAGCACATCAAGTCAAGTGATAATTAAGCCAAATTTTGAATCATTTCATTTCAATTGAATAGTCAAAAGAGTTGGAAATGAAATCAAAGTACAAAATTGACTCCAATAATAATCAAATTGATACCGTTAGAGATTCTTTCATGGTGATCGGGGCGTTTGCGGCCGCCATGACGACGGACGACGAATCAAAGCCTCCCGTTCGGAGCTCCGGATCTGGGATAGGATCGTAGGAATCGACAGAAAAAAGGACAGCGTCAGCGGTCGCTCCGAGATCTGGAGCAGCGGAAGAGAAACCCTTGAACCCTCCGGTAACCAACAAGAGTGAGATCTAGAGAGGAGAAGAGATGGAGAGAGGGGGGGGGGGATTTCTAGTGAGAAAAACTAAACTAAGAAATGTATTTATTTATTTTCTGATTATATATATTAACGAGATATATTTAAAAATTGAAAATTTGGAGAGTCGAAAATTATGTACGAGTGAGAGATCTGAAACATAAGAGAGAGAGAGAGAGTAGAGGAAATGTTTTTTTGTGCGAGTGTGTGAGTGAGTGGTGGGGGAAGGCTGATTGTCTGCGGTCGGTATTCCTGCAGTATGCTTGCAGTCTTTAGCTATACTTTTTGTTCGTATTAAAACCTTCACATTCGCCCAAACATTCTTAGCTTATGTTTAAATTTCATGATTTAGAAGATTAATTCAAAATAAATAATAATAAATCATCATTGTATGGATGATGTCGTTAATAGAAATTAACTAGTTTTATTATGAACTATTTATGAAGTGATTTTTTATGAGTTTGAGACATACTTTTATACCAAAACATTTATATATAATTTCTATAGAGAATACTTAAGCGGAGCACACTCGTATGTGAAAGAGATACGTTTTGAGCTCGGGATCCACCGCCCACCGGTCCCTTTCAGACAACTAAAAAAATATTACAACTTTAATTTTTTTCTAGTGAATTTAGAGTTAGAGGGTATTTGGTTGAGATTACTTAAAAGCTTATAAGAGATTTTGGAACTATAACAAATTTAATATAATTTTAGGATCATCTTACATTTTTAAAACAATTTTCACTTCTTAACATCTTTTTTATAAAAAAAAAGTAGTAGTAATAGTAGTAGGAATAGTAGTCGTAGTGATCGTGGTAGTGGTGGTAGTGGTAGTGGTAGTAATAGCAGCAGCAACAACAATAGTAGTATATAAAACGTAAATACTTATGTGCACTAGGTCCACATATTGTTATTTCAGACGGGTCGGGTCTGACCCATCCACTGTCCAGACATATATAAAAAAACTGCTCTATTCATTCCTTTTCATTCTGCTTTCTCAACCCTAGTTTGAGACATAGTGGCGGAGAATTGAAATCGTTTTCATTCCATTTTCTAAACCCTAGATTGAAGAATCACGCTGGAGGACTACTCGTCGTTACTTCACTGAAGATTTTCGGCTATCATTCTCGCTAGTTTCACAAGAATATGGGAGATTGGTACTTCGGTGAAGATTTGTTCGAGATTTCACCGTAGTTTCTGCCGAAGAGGAGTTATCGGCTATCCAATCGAGTTTTCTTATTTCTTCTTTAATTTGCTGTCATCAGAGGTGAGATTTGTTAATATGTATGTTTTTCGTTTGACGTTTTATTTATATTTTGTGTTCTTCAATTATTGATTACGTTTTTATTTGTTGTGTTCGTAGTTTTACTTGAATAGAAGTTATCATCCATTCAATCGTGTTTTGCAGCTTTTTCTTCAATCTAGTGCCATTGTAGGTTAGATTGTTAATTTTCTAGAGTTTTTGCTGGGCGTTTTACTTGCATTGTTGTTTCTTTACTAGTTGATTACTTTTTATCTGTTTATCTTTAGTATCTGATAGCATAAGACAAATTATTTTAAGTGTCAGTTTTGTTGAAAAAATTGCACAATGTTTCTGGTTGTGGTTGTAATATGCAGTCAAAGAAAATATATGAGGTTACTATTGTGATTTGAGGCTTTTTATCTCTGCAAGATACCTAGATGTGATGTTTTCTTATTTAGTATTATGTTTTACACATTTAAAGTATCATTTTATACATGTATAGGTATGATGTATGTGTGAAGTATGTGTACCATTTTATAAATGTATTAGTATCATATGAGTTTGTCACTGAACTATATGTATCATTCTATGCATATATAAGTATCACAGGTGTGTGAATGTGAATTATATGTATGATTTTATTCATGTATAAGTACCCTCGCATACATGTACAAGTATCACAATTTTATAAAATTTGAGGTGTCTAGGTATCAATTTATACATGTATAAGTATCACAATTTTATGAAAATTGGGGTGTTTGAGTTTAGTATTAGTTGTCGAATTTTTAAGTATCAGTTTATACATGTATAAGTATCACATTTGTATGAAAATTATGGCGATTGAGTTTAGTATTAGATTCAGAATTTTTTAAGTATCTTTTTATATATGTATAAGTATCATAATTGTATGAAAATTGAGGTGTTTGAGTTTAGTATTAGTTTCAGAATTTTTAAGTATATTTTATACATGTATAAGTTATCACAATTGTGTGAAAACTGAGGTGTTATAATTTAGTAATAGTTCAGAATGTTTAAGTATCATTTTATACGTGTATAAGTATCACTTGTGTTAGTATCTTAGTTACTGGTATTTAAATCAATGGAATCAGTGGTGTTTATGTTTGGGTTGTCACTATTATCATTTGTTTGTATTTTAGATTGTCAAAATGAAGAGAAGGTTGAAGAAAAGGAAATTGATTCAAAGCGTGTTGTTATTATGTTAAAGTCATTTGATGGAGCTTCAAAGGAGACAGATAATCTCATTGATACTAACCTAAACAATGAGTTCAAGAAAGCTGTGAAAGGGAAATCACCAGTCAGGTGTTTAGTGTCTAATTGTGTCGTCTTAATTTATTGATTTTATGGTGTTTAGTATTTATTTTGTTTACTTTTATATTGTTATGTGTTGCTTTTATGTGTTTATTTGTGCTTATTGCTCTAATGGTGGATTATGCCAAGTATTGTAAAAACTTGAGCTTTTAATCATGAAAGCAGGTATTTTACGGTAATTAGGTGGCAAGTGCAAATCGAGTAATTGAGCTGGATTGTTGAAATTAGAAAATCAAGGCTGCTAAAAGGAATTGAGGAAAAAGCACCCGCACGGGCGGGCTAAGGGAGTGCGGGCGGGCACCAAAAAGGCCGAGAGCCTCGCGCCCCCGCCGCGCACGAAGCCCCCACCGCGCCCGTTTTGCGGCGCCATGCAGCCCGCCGGCGCGCGGGCTACCCCTCTCCTTCTCGGGTCCAGTTTTCCCCCATGTTTGTGTTTTCACTCCAGTTTCCATCTGATGTTACTAAATTAGATCAAGGACTTTTTGAGCTATTTTTAATTGCTAGATTTTTAGGTTATCATTCCCTAAATTTCTAGAGTAGACTTTTGGGACACAAAAATCTTCCACAAAATCCCTTCATTAATTGATCCCTTACCATCAACTCCCATCACCTTCTCTCTCTCTCTCTCTCTCTCTCTCTCTCTCTCTCTCTCTCTCTCTCTCACGTCTCTCACTCTCTCCCTCTCATATCTAATAGATTTTGAGGGGATTCATCTATCACTCACTCCATCATCTTCTCCAACACACCACCTCATTTTCTCTCTACACACACAATACACACGCAAAATCTCTACACACCATTTCTCACCATTTTTCACCATCACCACTACCATTCAAGAGAAGAAGACAAGAGGGAAGCAGACTAAGGAAGAGGAGGAAGAACAAGAAGAACTCGACTTCGAGCTATCCACGGAAGCTAAGCTCGTTTGGAAGGTTTTCCTTGTGGTATTTTCTTTCTAGTTCTTGGATGATTTGTAGGGGTTTGTTCCAAACTTGTGAAAGACATTGAATATTGTAGAAGCTCTCGTTATTTTCATTTGGTTATGAGATGACATCCTCTTATGATATTTGTGTTGTTTTGAGCATGTTTAGTGGCTAATCTCTCTATTAGGGGGTAGATGATCGATGTGGTTTTGATCTATGCTTGTTCTCGTTGATTGTTGTTGTTGGAATCGTGCTTTTTCATGTTTAGGTAATTGATCACTACTTGAACATTGATAGGATTTAGAGGAGTCTTGATTATGAATCTAAATCCGGAAATTGGTTCCTTCGACGTTAGGTGCATGGGGTTCCTAAGCCTAATATGTTAATCTTGCATGTATGGTATAGCTAAGAGAGGTTTAATGGATAGACGGTGACAGGAATTGAAGTTAAACTAATTGGAAGGGTTTATCATATTTGTGAGAATAGCATTATCAACTTGACTTAAGCATAGTGATAAAACCATTGAGAGAATCTACACCCTAATACCTTAATCAAACTTATTTCCTCCAATCTTAATTTAATTTGTGTATTTGCATTTAATTGTCTTGCTTTAGTGTCTATTTTGAATTCCTAGCATAATCATCAAATCCCCTCTTGTTAGAATGTTTAGATTTTATTTTAGTTGTTTCGTTAAAAGCATGTGTAGTCTTTAGATAATTCTTTCGCATAAAGTCTTCCTTGAGAGATCGACTCGGGTTAGCTTATCACGTCTACGATTGATCCCGTCCAATTGCGGGTACGGTCCTTAGTATTTGTCTTGATTGAGCATAAACCGGAAATTATAAGTGTAAATTTGGACCTAAACAAATTTTGGCGCCGTTGCCGGGGAAGGCTTTTAAGAATTGTCTTTTTGGTGCTATATTTGCTTTTGTGTTATTTGTTTGTATTTGCGAAAGTGATCTTGTTTAAGTGTCGTGTTTGTGTTGTTGTTTTTGTTTTTATTATCTTGTGTTGATTGTTTAGTCTCACCCCTCTTTCCGCAAGTTACGTGTGATCCTTTCTGGTTTTTGGTTGTGTATGCTAGGGAGACGGAGTCTCAACCGAAGATTAGCCCCTGTGTTTGACAACATTTACCGACCAAGGAGATTCAATATATTCGAGTGGGAAAGAGAGATGGATCCCAATCACCCAATAAATCCCGACAACGCCAATGCCAATGCCAATGCGGCTAGGAACATGAGAGACTTTGCTCGTCCCGTGATTGGGGCGTCGACTTCTTGCATAGTTCTTGGCAAAGCCGCAAGGAACTACGAGTTGAAGAACATCCATTTTAGCCAACTTCCCTCATTCTACGGGATGCCGGCCGAAGATGCCTTGAACTTCATCCGGGAGTTCTATTCCGTCATTCAAACCTTTCCTCTACATGGTTTGAACGAAGATCAATTGAAGATGAGGTGTTTTCCCTACACCTTGAAGGATCGAGCCAAGACATGGTTCATGTCTCTTCCGGCCAATTCATTGGCCAATTGGAATGTCGTCTACGAGAAGTTCATGGCCAAGTACTACTCCAATCAAAAGACCCAAGACTTGAGAGCTCAAATTGTTACTTTTACCCAATCTCCGAGTGAATCATTTCATGAAGCTTGGGATCGATTTCGAGGTCTCCAACAACAATGCCCTCACCACCATCTCGCACCCGAGTTGCTCAACCAATTCTTCTATGACGGGCTTTCTCAAAATTTCCAATATATGGTGGACAATGCATCGGGAGGAGACATTGGAGGCCGGACCGCCGAAGAAGTCTCAAACATATATGAGACAATGGCCACGACTTCCCAACAAAAGAGTGCTATGGGGGAAGAGAGCTTCCGTCAATGAAGTCAACCCTAGTTATGATGTGACGAAGCAACTTGCCGAGTTGACAAGGCAAGTAGAGATGCTTCGAACGTCCGAGAGACCACCCCAACAAGTGATGACCGTTGAGACTTGTGGGATTTGTGGAGAGTATGGCCATGGAGCCAATGTGTGCCAAAGATCGATTGAGCCGGAGACAAGTGAAGAGGCTCATTTCTATGCTCTTCAAGAGCAAGTGAATGCTCTCCAAGGTTTCCAACCGCACCAACAATATAACCCCTACTCTCAAACATACAATCCGGGATGGAGAAATCATCCTAATTTCTCTTGGAAACAACCTCAACAACCTCCTCTACCACCACAACAACCGCCTCCACCTCAACAAGCCGGAGGAGGCCAAGCTCCACCTTATCCGAGGCCGCAACAATACCCGGCCCAACCGAACCAACCGCCAAGGCCAACATTGCAAGACACATTGCAAACCTTCATCCAAGCCACTCAACAAAGATTTGAATCCGTTGAGGCTTCTGTGAAGAGAATTGAGACTCAAGTGGGCCAAATAGCCGGGACCATTGGAGAGTTGGCCAAGCAAGCAAAGCCGGGCAAGTTGTCAAGCCAACCGGAGCAAGCTCAAGCAATCACCGTACTTAGAGGAGGAAAGGTGATAGACAACAAGATTGGAGAGCCAAGTCCAACCAAAGAGGTTGAAAAAGAAGACGAGACTCCTTCACAACAACAAAAGGAGTCCGAGGAAGAAAGTGGAGAGGCGAAGAAGCCCATACTCCACAAGGCTACCAATCCTTACAATCCTCCAATTCCATTTCCAAGCCGGTTAAGGAATGAAAAGCAAGACACCCAATTCCAAGAGTTCTACAAACTCCTTTCCAAGGTGAATGTCAATCTTCCACTCCTTGATGTCATCCGAAACGTGCCGGCCTATGTCAAGTTCTTCAAGAAACTTGCTTCAAAGAAAAGGAAGTTTGGAGAGGATGAGAAGATAGAGGTATCCGAAGTTGCGAGTGCAATCCTACAACATCAGCTACCACCAAAGCTCCGTGATCCAGGTAGTTTTACTCTTAAAATTGCCTTGGGAAATGGTAGAGAAGCATGTGGTATGCTAGACTTAGGAGCCGGAATTAATTTGATGCCTTACTCTATTTATAAACAATTAGAGTTAGGAGAATTGAAACCTACTAGAATGTGTATTCAATTAGCGGATAGGTCCGTGAGATATCCTAGGGGAATAATAGAGGACATTCTAGTTAAGGTTGGTGGATTGATAATACCGGCTGATTTTGTTGTTTTGGATGTGGGTGATGTGAAAGAAACAGGTAAAGAACATACACTTCTCCTAGGTAGACCTTTTATGGCTACAACAAACACCTTGATTGATGTTAAAAATGGAACATTAAAAATGGAACATTAAAAATGTCGGTGTTGGGAGAAACTGTGTCTTTTTCCGTTCATGAAAACAAGGCTATCCCCGTCTCCTCATTTGAGAAAAATTGTTCTTACATAGATGCTATTGATGTCTTTGCCGAGGAGGTTTTCTTGCAGGAAATAGGTGCTCCGTGGAGAAGTGAAACCTCGTCCGAGGAGCTTGCTATAGATGAAGCCTACCTCAAGTGTGGGGGAGACGAGTTGAATGCCGAAGAGATGGAGATCTTGCTAGGAGAAGGCATGAGTCTAATGCAAGTCATGGCCTCAACCGAAGAGGAAGTGAAGCCTACTCCCGAGCTTGAGCTCAATGAGCTCCCATCTCATCTCAAATACGTCTACCTCGACGATGAAGAGAAGAAGCCCGTGATCATCTTTTCCGGGTTAGAAAAGGATGAAGAGGACCTCTTAGTAGCCGTGCTAAAGAGGAACAAGCAAGCCATTGGATGGAGTCTTTCCGATATCAAAGGCATTAGCCCTTCTACGTGTATGCATCGTATCATTCTTGAGGAAGGGGCTAAGCCGGTTCGTGAGGGGCAAAGGAGGCTCAACCCCGTACTAATGGAAGTCGTTAAGAAGGAGATTCTTAAGCTCCTAGAGGAAAGGAATCATTTATCCCATAGCCGATAGTGAATGGGTGAGCCCGGTCCATGTGGTGCCGAAGAAAGGAGGGATAACGGTCGTTGAGAACGACAAGGGAGAACATGTGGCTACTCGAACCACCACCGGGTGGAGAATGTGCATTAACTACCGAAAGCTCAATGCCGCCACAAGAAAAGACCATTTTCCCCTTCCCTTCATCGATCAAATACTTGATAAACTTGCCGGTCATAGTTTTTATTGCTTTCTTGACGGTTTATCGGGTTATTTTCAGGTGGCCATAGCGCCGGAGGACCAAGCCAAGACCGCATTCACATGCCCGTTTGGTACGTTTGCGTGTCGAAAGATGCCATTTGGACTATGCAATGCACCGGGCACTTTCCAAAGGTGTATGTTCTCCATCTTCTCCGAAATGATTGGAGACTTCATTGAGGTATTCATGGATGACTTTTCGGTCTTTGGATCCTCATTTTCCGATTATTTAGAGAAATTGGAACTTGTCTTGAAACGGTGCATAGAAAGTAGCCTAACTCTTAGTTGGGAAAAGAGTCATTTCATGGTTACTAGTGGCATACTGCTTGGTCATGTTATGTCTAAAGAAGGAATGAGTGTAGACAAGGCTAAGGTAGATGTGATTGAAAAATTGCCTCCACCCGTTAATGTGAAAGGAATTAGAAGTTTTCTGGGCCATGCCGGTTTTTACCGTAGGTTTATTAAAGACTTCTCAAAAATTAGCCAACCTCTATGCCATTTACTTGCTCAAGATGTTCCTTTTGAGTTTGATGAAAAATGCTTGCATGCGTTTAATACTCTTAAGGAGAAATTGATCACCGCACCCGTTGTTGTTCCTCCTGATTGGTCTTTACCATTTGAGATAATGTGTGATGCATCAAATTCCGCCGTTGGCGCCGTTTTGGGTCAACGAATTGATAAAATTCTTCATGTAATTTACTATGCAAGCCTCACCTTGAATAGCGCTCAAGTAAATTACACCACAACCGAAAAAGAATTGCTTGCCGTTGTGTTTTCTTTGGATAAATTTAGATCCTACATCTTAGGTTCTAAAGTAATCGTGCATAGTGATCATACGGCTTTAAGGCATTTGTTGACCAAACCACAAGCTAAACCTAGACTCATTAGGTGGATTTTGCTTGTGCAAGAATTTGATGTTGAGATTAAAGATAGAAAGGGGTGTTAAAATGTGGTAGCGGATCATTTATCTCGCCTCCCCGTTAATGAGAATTTTAATTTGTTACATGAAAAGGGAGTCGATTGTGATACATTTCCCTATGAGCATGCTCTTGAGGTTAATTCCTCTCCTTGGTATGCAGATATTGTCAATTATCTTGCTTGTGATAAATTGAGACCTAACCTTTCTTTTCAAGAAAAGAAAAGATTTTTGGCAATGTGTAGGTATTACTTCTGGGACGATCCATACCTTTTCCATTTGGGAAAAGACGAGATAATTCGAAGATGTGTCCCGAAAGAGGAGCAAACCGATGTTCTAGCCTTTTGCCACTCATCTCATTGTGGTGGTCATTTTGGAGGGCAAAAGACGGCTAGAAAGATTCTACAATTCGGTTTGTATTGGCCTTCAATTTTTAAGGATGCTCATGCTTACTCCATTTCATGTGATAAATGTCAAAGACTCGGTAATATTGGGAGAAGAAATGAAATGCCTTTAAATATCAATCTTGTTGTTGAAATTTTTGATGTTTGGGGTATTGATTTTATGGGACCATTTCCTAGCTCATTTGGTTTTGAGTATATCCTATTAGCGGTCGATTATGTGTCAAAGTGGGTTGAAGCAATCCCCACTAGGTCTTGTGATGCTAATGTGGTTATCAAGTTCGTGCAGGAACATATTTTGAGTAGGTTTGGATTCCCTAGGGCAATCATAAGTGACGGAGGAACTCATTTCACCAACAAGCTCTTTGCAAGATTAATGAAGAAAAATGGAGTGACTCACAAGGTGGTGACTCCATATCACCCTCAAACTTCCGGTCAAGTTGAGACGAGCAACAAACAAATTCAAAACATCTTGAAGAAGACCGTGAATGTGACGAGAAAGGATTGGTCACAAAGGCTACCGGATGCTCTTTGGGCATACCGGACGGCCTACAAAACCATTCTTGGAATGAGCCCATACCGCCTTGTCTATGGCAAAGCATGCCATCTCCCCGTTGAGATCGAGCACCGAGCCTATTGGGCGATTAAGGCTGTGAATTGTGATCTTGAAAGTGCGGGAAATGAACGAGCCTTGCAATTGTCCGAGCTCGACAAATTGAGAAACGAAGCCTATGACAATGCTAAGATTTACAAAGATAAAGTAAAGAGGCTACACGATAGGCGAATTGTCAAAAAGGAGCTCATGTCGGGCATGAAGGTTCTTCTTTTCAACACTAGATTGCGGCTTTTTCCCGGAAAACTCAAATCGCGTTGGAGCGGACCGTTTCTCATTGAAGAAGTGTTCCCCTACGGGGTGTTCACATTGAAGAATCCGGTAACGAATGTTACATTCCAAGTGAATGGCCATCGAGTCAAGCCATACTTTGAAGGATTTTCGCATGAAGCCGATGTAGAGGAATTGAAACTTGTCAATTCCGAGTGAACCGTCCACAAAATTCGTCTAGCTCGAGACATTAAAATGAGCGCTGCATCGGAGGCAACCCATGAGTTTTATTGTTTAACTTTATTTTCTCTTACCTTAATTTTAATTGGTTCATGGTATTTGTGGAGTGGAAAATTTTTAATTGGGGAAACTGATTTTGCAGGGGTAGAGAAGAGAAGAAAAACAGAGAAAACAGAGCAAGGAAGTGCAATTTTAGGAAAAGAGAAAAAAAGACACAGCGCGGGCGGGTATCACAGCGCGGGCGGGGCGCCAAACGGCCGAGACACCCGCGCCCCCGCCGCGCGCCCCGGCCCCCGCCGCGCCTTGTGCCCCCGCGGGGCCGGCCCCCGCTGCGCCATGTGCCCCCGCGGGGCTCCTACCCGAATCGCCCCCACCGCGCACCCGCCGAGTGCCCCCGCCGCGTCAGGTGCCCCCGCGGGGCGCCCTCTCCTTTGCTCTCCCTCACTTTCTCCCTCTAAGGGACACATACCTCCCCCGCGGGGCCCACCTCTTTTAACACTTGTGGACTTCATTCACCATTTGTACTCCTTCTCTGTACACTTGTACTCACCCTCCTCAATAATAGCTCACCTAACTCCTTCAATCCCCCCATCCACATATACGCTATCTTCCATTTCCCAAATTTCACTCCTCATTCTGCTAAAATTCACAGCACCCCCTTCCTTCTCCTTCCAAATTTCTCCAAATATTCACCAAGCTCCCACAAGCTCCCACACGCCCCGCCGCGCTACACCGCCCCCGCCGGGTTGTTTTCTTGTGCTCCCCATCTAAATTTTTCCTACATTTCATCTCCCTGCATATCTCCAACCTCCTCACCATGGGCCCCAAAATGAAGTTACCCAAAATTTTTGGAGGAAAGGGGAAAGACAAGAGCAAGAATGCTGGCTCCTCCACAAGCACGGACAAAGGCAAAGGACCGGAAGACACGAGCTCCCCGCCAATGGTCTCGGACCTCCGCCAACAATATGGAGCTTCATTCCTCATCATAACTCCCAATGAAGGTAACCGTTACCTCACTCTCCGTAGCCATGAGATTTCCTGTCCTCGCTACATTGATTGAAAGTTGATGCGGGAGTTGAATTTGGAATCACAAATAATGGAGTATCTTAAGGTGTTAAATATGCAAACCTTTGCTAGGATGCAATTTTATGCTTATGATAATGTCGTGCTTGAATTTTTGGTGTCATTTCAATATAACATTCCAGATGAGGATGAGAGAAAGAGTTGTACCTTCCGGATGTTTGATGTGCACTATAACCTCACTTTGGCTGAATTGCGGGATTACTTCGATTTCTCAACTACGGGGATCAAGCACCTGCCATCAGATTTCAATGCTGCGGATGCATGGTATGAAATTTTGGGATTCTGGAATTGGAATACGAAGGGCATTCCAAGCAAATTCATTGAGGACCCCGCCTTGTCTGTCGTTCACAAGTTCTTGGCATACAACATTTCGGGCAAGGAGCAAGCCAACAAGATGAATTCCATTGAGGTCTTCCTTCTTTGGTATGCCAAGAAAGGCAGGAAAGTGTGTCCGTCCACCTTCCTTTTGAGCATTATCCAAGACGCAGTCATGTGGAAGACCCAACACCCTTCTTTCTGTGCATTCATCTCCGCCCTTTGTGCCAAAATTGGCGCACTTGATGAAGATGCCCCAGCTCCTCCTGGGTACAGGCACCTTGACGCCCACACCATCGACAAAGGGGAGCTCAAGTGGGCCGAAGTGATTTACAATGAGCGAGAGGTGCGCCCTCATGACAAGAGGACTTGTGTCGGTACCTTGAAGCAAATCTAGCGCAATACCATGGAGGTTATAGGAGGTTCCTCGTCAGCTCCACGGGAACCCAATGAAGAGGGTGACGACGACGAGCATGCCGCCGGCGGACACCAAGGAGGACATGCAGGGCATCAAGGATACCACATGCCTGCCACGGACTGGGGCTCATTCCAAGGCTACATGGACACAACGATGGGTCAATTCCAGCAGTCCATTACCGATACCATGAGCTCTTTTGGCACTCAATTGCAGGATTCTATGTCCACCTATTGGCAAGAGCATAATGCCCGCATGATGCAGCAGCAAGAGAGGATTGATGCCTCTTTTCAGTCCATCCACGATGATATCACTACCGTCCATGATGATGTTCGAGGCCTCTACGCTCGAGTCGACCGTCATGATGAGCAAATCCAAGCCCTCCAAGCGAGCTGGGATGCATGGAATCTTGCCTCCTCTTTCATGCCAAGGAATCCACCACCTTATCCACCACCAGAGCAGTAACGATTCCTCTATGTATTTCGTGTTTAATATGTTTCGTGTTCGCGTGTGTTTTTTTTGTACTATATCTTGTTCGTATTTTCCGTTTGTGTTGCCTAATGTTTTGTAGGAGCTCGCGCATGTTGCCGGTTTTCTACAAAATTGTGACGTTCTCTACTCCCTTATCGCTTTTGCTTGCATTAGTTTTCATTCATTGATGACAATGCATGTTTTAAGTATGGGGGAGCGCATGTTATGTTATGTAGTGATTTCTGTTGTTTTTGCTTTAATATGTTAGTACCAATGACGTTATGTTAATTGTGTTGGTTTTGATATGCTTGTTTATTTGTTTTAGTTATCTAAGTCTAGTGCAATTCTCCCACTTAGTATTTTAACTTGCCCGACGGTCAAATTTGAACAATTTTGATATGAATCTTCAAGGAATTACTTCCGAGTTGATCTCGAATGAATAAAGTGTTTCGTGGTTTCACTCTTAAGCATGAATTATTTTGAATGAGATCACAATTTTTTGATTAACGTCGAAGAGTCTTGCTCTTGAAAGAATAGGAAACATGCTCGGCCTTGTTCTTGAAAACTACTCCTTTTAATCATTTATCTGAGTTAAAAAAAAGGGGAAGAAAAAAGGAAAATAAGGATCTCTACTCCTCTAGTTGATTTATTCGACTATGAGTATGGGAAACCACGCAAGGACACTAGGTATGTCCTCCCTATGGTTGAACCTTGTGATTTTTGATCCATCCCCCCATGAATGTGTGTAAATAAATGGGATTGCAGTCCGGATTCTACTCCTCTCATGTGTGTGTCAATCCTTTCACGTGTTGCATGATGAGTATGGGAAACCTCATTAGGAAGCTCGGGTATGCTCGATGAATTGACCTAATGATCCTTATCCTGTGTTTGCAACCCCTTAATAAATGTGGATGTGATTTTTGGGATGTAAATTATTGAATCTGGGCTAGCGTGTATTTCCTAAACTTGAAAGGACAAGCGATTCACTTGATAAGATATTGTGTTCACATTCTTGATTAATGTATGCTTTTGTGGGAACCATGCAAATTGACAATTACATGATCACCTTGTGAATATTTCCATCTCGCTTCATATTTTTAATTTTCTTGTTTGCTTGAGGACAAGCAAAGAGCTAAGTGTGGGGGAGTTGTTTAGTGTCTAATTGTGTCGTCTTAATTTATTGATTTTATGGTGTTTAGTATTTATTTTGTTTACTTTTATATTGTTATGTGTTGCTTTTATGTGTTTATTTGTGCTTATTGCTCTAATGGTGGATTATGCCAAGTATTGCAAAAACTTGAGCTTTTAATCATGAAAGCAGGTATTTTACGGTAATTAGGTGGCAAGTGCAAATCGAGTAATTGAGCTGGATTGTTGAAATTAGAAAATCAAGGCTGCTAAAAGGAATTGAGGAAAAAGCACCCGCACGGGCGGGCTAAGGGAGCGCGGACGGGTACCAAAAAGGCCGAGAGCCTCGCGCCCCCACCGCGCAAAGGGCCCCCGCGGGGCTAGCCCCCGCCGCGCCTGCCCCCGCCGCGCCATACAGCCCGCCGGCGTGCGGGCTGCCCCTCTCCTTCTCGGGTCCAGTTTTCCCCCATGTTTGTGTTTTCACTCCAGTTTCCATCTGATGTTACTAAATTAGATCAAGGACTTTTTGAGCTATTTTTAATTGCTAGATTTTTAGGTTATCATTCCCTAAATTTCTAGAGTAGACTTTTGGGACACAAAAATCTTCCACAAAATCCCTTCATTAATTGATCCTTTACCATCAACTCCCATCACCTTCTCTCTCTCTCTCTCTCTCTCTCTCTCACGTCTCTCACTCTCTCCCTCTCATATCTAATAGATTTTGAGGGGATTCATCTATCACTCACTCCATCATCTTCTCCAACACACCACCTCATTTTCTCTCTACACACACAATACATACGCAAAATCTCTACACACCATTTCTCACCATTTTTCACCATCACCACTACCATTCAAGAGAAGAAGATAAGAGGGAAGCAGACTAAGGAAGAGGAGGAAGAACAAGAAGAACTCGACTTCGAGCTATCCGCGGAAGCTAAGCTCGTTTGGAAGGTTTTCCTTGTGGTATTTTCTTTCTAGTTCTTGGATGATTTGTAGGGGTTTGTTCCAAACTTGTGAAAGACATTGAATATTGTAGAAGCTCTCGTTATTTTCATTTGGTTATGAGATGACATCCTCTTATGATATTTGTGTTGTTTTGAGCATGTTTAGTGGCTAATCTCTCTATTAGGGGGTAGATGATCGATGTGGTTTTGATCTATGCTTGTTCTCGTTGATTGTTGTTGTTGGAATCGTGCTTTTTCATGTTTAGGTAATTGATCACTACTTGAACATTGATAGGATTTAGAGGAGTCTTGATTGTGAATCTAAATCCGGAAATTGGTTCCTTCGACGTTAGGTGCATGGGGTTCCTAAGCCTAATATGTTAATCTTGCATGTATGGTATAGCTAAGAGAGGTTTAATGGATAGACGGTGACAGGAATTGAAGTTAAACTAATTGGAAGGGTTTATCATATTTGTGAGAATAGCATTATCAACTTGACTTAAGCATAGTGATAAAACCATTGAGAGAATCTACACCCTAATACCTTAATCAAACTTATTTCCTCCAATCTTAATTTAATTTGTGTATTTGCATTTAATTGTCTTGCTTTAGTGTCTATTTTGAATTCCTAGCATAATCATCAAATCCCCTCTTGTTAGAATGTTTAGATTTTATTTTAGTTGTTTCGTTAAAAGCATGTGTAGTCTTTAGATAATTCTTTCGCATAAAGTCTTCCTTGAGAGATCGACTCGGGTTAGCTTATCACGTCTACGATTGACCCCGTCCAATTGCGGGTACGGTCCTTAGTAGTTGTCTTGATTGAGCATAAATCGGAAATTATAAGTGTAAATTTGGACCTAAACATCAGGTATATGTAATGAAAGTTATGATATTTTTGAATTTATTTTTTGTTTTATTTGGAATTGATTTTGATGTTATTATGTCATTTAATTTATTTTGTGCTCGTATTATACTTGCAGGCACTAATGACATGAGGTTTGAGGTTCGCAAATATGTCATGGCCTTCATCAATAGAAGGGATAAATGATACATCCTGTGATTGAATGAATTTTTTTGAGGATGTTGTTAGATAATGGATACATTGCTATAACTGTTGAATTTGTTTTTATTTGATGTTTTTGTCGATTTTGGTATTTTGGGATAATACTCTTTTTTGTAATTTCTGGGAGAATACTCTTTCTTGGATTTGGTGGGCAACTTTTGGATTTCTTCTTTTTATTGTTAATGATTAACAAGCGGGATGTTCGAAATGTATTAAGAATGGTGTTATTTTATAGTTTCTCTATGTTTTTTCTCATTAGAAAATAGCTTTTGGGTGTGCAAAAATTTGTTATAGTTCTTGCTAATTTTATTCAAGTATATAAAAAGTATCATTTAATGTTAAATAAAGTATCAATGAACATGTAATTTGACCACATTATAATTACAAATAATCACCGTATACGCTGAGAAGTAATCATGCTTTAATTTTAGTTGTGAATTAGTTCTTTAATCATCATTCATAACCTAATTTTAAACAAACCCAATTCTTGTTTAGATATAGTAATAGTATAACGTATAGAGCATAAATGCATCACACGAGAAATGAAAGAGTAAGATCCTTATCTATTGAGAGTCATATCTAGTATGTGTTTATATAAAGAATTAAACAAAACTATCATAAATTAATGATTAGCAAATCAACGTGCATGAAAAAATCACAACATTACAAAACCTAATTAATATGTTTTTGCAATATAACTGTAAAATTATCGAAATAAAAATTTAATCAAAAATATCAGCATTCCAAGAATTTGGGAAGGAATGCAAAACATGAGTTAGATAAAATAAAAAGTAGCATGTGGTAAGGAAAAAATATCAAGTATGATAAAGGCATGTATCAACCTGATACTAATCTAAAACAATTGAGGGTTGGGAGTTTTGGATCTAAACTCATCCAACTGAGTTGAGTTTGCTGCATCACTTGTCTTCTTCTTTCTACCTTTCTCAAGTTGTCTTTTAATTCTCTTTTTTCTTTCCTTGGATGTTATTTTTGGAGGATCAATGACACTTATGATGAGGAGACATTTGTGTCTTGTATCAAATTTTATGTTGTTGTCAGTGCTTCAACAGCCTCAAATATGCTCTTAAATCCCTCTTCTATAATCATTATTGCATCTTCATTTTTTTGGGCCTTGATAAGTACATCTCTTGAAAGTTATGTCTCTTGAAACCAATTAGAGAGCCACTGAGGTCTAATTTATTAATTATATTGCGTAAAAGTAATAATGAGTGCATTGTTGGAATCGGATACGTAAACACAGCGGGAAAATAAAAATTTATAAAATATGAAATAACGATTATTTCACAATGCACGTAACATCGGATTCACGTTAATATGATGTAAAATAAAATGATTATATCATTTTATATATATATATATAGATACACACCTTTTCGCAATCCGGTTGATGTCGGGTGTGTAGCAATCAATTGCTCGTCTACTCGTAGAGATCCAAGTGGCTTTCCTCTATTAGGTCCACACGATTCGAATGTATCACGTATATCAATTTCGCTAGTAATCGATATACGAAGAGAAACAGTGAAGAGAAAGAGACGAGTTTTTTAGAGAGAAAAATAACAATATCAATTGTGATATTTCTTAAAAAAACCCAACCGATCGGCGAGGCCTCTCCAACATTAATAGGTAGGTCAAATAAAATCTCGCATTCCATTAAAGACCAACTTTAATGCTCTTCATAATTAGGATTCATAATCCATAATTAAAATTAACGTTTTTGCACAATAATTTAATCTAATTAATTCATATCTTTATTAAATTAATCAAATTAATTTAATCAATATTTTGAATTAGACTTTTAATCTAATTGATTTCAATTAAACATTTTAATTGATTATTTGATTTAACTAATTAAATCAAAAATAGTCTCAATTAATTAACACCATTAATTAATCGGATCCAACAATTGAATCAATTCAATCGACACAATTCCAATCTATTTGTGTAACCCTCTTAGGTTCACAACTAGTACTAGTAGTAGGCTTGTAACATTTACAACTCAGCGCATAAAATATTATTCTATTAATTTATCCAATAAATTAATATACTCAAAATTAACTCTTTAATTTCGAGAACCTACAAATCATGGGAACATCTAGCAAGTAGCATGATCACCAAGCACTAGGTGAAATAGCGAGTTAACCTATTTAATTACAAATCCTTATACACGTACGGTCATTTTATTATCTAATCTCCCGATTGGATCTTGAGTTATGGAATAATACGAAAAACTCAATTAATCCAATTATTAAATTTTCATTTACATTCAATCAATTCATTAATGAATCAATATTCATCATGCCTTGGCCAAGGTCTTCTGAATCATGAAAATTAATTAGAAAATTCTCTCGACAATCGAGTAATAGATCCTTTATTGACCACTCCATTAATCTCCATATTAATTAATATAATATCCAACATAACCTCGTTACGATTGTCATGCAATCAAAGACTATATCAAAATGAGATATAATTAATACAAGATTACTATGGTGTCTGAAGTCAAAGGACTAACCGTGTACTATTGTAATTTAGAAATTCATATTTTCGATAAATTCCATTTAAGAATTTCTAATGGGTTTGTTCAATGAACTTGTTCTCTAACAAGCACCCACATATATACATTTATGTCGCCACACTAATGTCAATGGAACTTAACATTCTTATCTTATGAGTGTGTATAATACGTGTGAGTTAAACTGTTCAATATCCCATCTTGATTAGTTATATAACTCGGAACTAATTTAAGATCTAAGTACAAGAAACATATTCCATAATCATCATCAAATGCATGACCATGTTTCATGACTTATTAAGATCTAGGAATTTTATCACATGCATGTATAATTAACACGTAAGATAAATAAAATGCCTCGATATAATATAATCCATTAAGAATTTATTTACAATAAATAATAAAAAGAGTATAAATAACTAATCTAATTGGTGCGACGGGTGCTACTCTTTCATGCATAATAAAGTATCACAACATGAGGAAGTCTTGAGATATAAATTAAGATTTTTTTTCGACCTGTTTCGGTCAATGTAATGTTGCGCTCATTTTCATCAGTAGTTTCAAGATGCCCATCCCCAGATTTATCAAGTATAACTATATCTACTTCATTCATTGCAATAATACCATCTACAATGCACAAAATTAAGATCCAGTACTAAACAAATTTTCATATATGTTGATGTTTTAAAATATAAACTAAGACATCTTTACTCTGCTCCTTTTCAGTGTAACATTCCTCATGCTCATCCCCAGATTTATCAAGTATGGTTGTAGGTTGTTCATTCATTTTTTATAGTATTCATCTCAGTCAAAGATTAAAATAAATCAGAATTTTAGCTGAAATTGTATAATAGTAGCTTCAATAATATTGTTAAAGTTAGTTTACCTCAAATTGAATGAACAGAGTTGCAATTGGGGTTTTCCTTGAAATTAAGCGCATCATTGCCTTCAATTTTTGTTACCGATGACGACTAGCTTCTGTTTGCTGTGGTTGATCGAAGACAACCACGATGACTTTGTCGGCTTCAAGATTTCTTAGAGGTGACGTGTGTTGTGTCGAGAGCACAACTTTTGTTTCACAATTTCTTACCGATGGTGACAAGCTATTCTTTGTGGTGGTTGATCAAAGGGAGCCACGAGAAACTTGGTGGCTCCATGATTGTTGCTCTCTGCAATTTTTTTTTTGTGGGCTGCAAATAGAGATGCCTTTTTTTGTGAGTTTGGGCCAAGCAGATTTGAATGGATATGGGCCGGCCCGTCTGACATATGTAGGGATGTCAATTTAGCCTGAAATCGATGGGACGGCCCGAAAAAATCGAAAAAAAAGGTGGGTTAGGGCCACAAATTTCTGGCCCGAAAAAAATTTTAACTGATTTGGCCCGAACCGAATAGGCCCGAAACCGAAACGGGTTGGCCCGAAATCGAACGGATTGGCCTGATTGACATCCCTACCTATATTTCTTTAGACTAACTAGTTATTATAATTTATCATGTTTTAATTTATTTAATTTATAATACTATAATATTATTATTTCTTTTAATAAATGATAAATATTTTGAAGATGGAATCAAATATGAAGTTAAAAGGGTTTCAAATATTGTTAAAGTAGAAAAAGATTGTACTTCAAATTAGAAGGAAGATTAAGCTACAAATAGATTTGTGGTGTAGTTTAAAATGATTATTTTTGGAAGAACAAATTATGATTGAACATTATTGTCATTTTCATGTCATTTATTTTTGTTTTCTTTCATTTGATACAGTTTGATCTTAATTAAAATTTGTATTTGTCATGTTCTTTTCATTTTATCATATTTTTCACGTATTAATTTATTTCAAGAATAAGAGAATGATTATTTAGGAGAATTATCAAGATATAATTTATATACGTGGGAAAAAAAATTATAAACATGTTGGCCCGACGGGCTAGCCCGAAAACCGAAGGGTTAGAGTTAGGACCGAAGATTTTGAGCCCGAAGAAAATTTTAACCGAATAGGCCCGAACCGAATAGGACCGAAACCGAAATGGGTTATCCCGAAATCGAATGGGTTAGTCTGATTGACATCCCTAGACATATGGCATATGACAGACTTGTGCAGGTAAGTGTTTCTCATATAAAAATTATTATACCTTAGTTTTATAATTGTTTTAGCCAGCTATATGCATGAGTAAAGAGAGAGCAATTATAGTTGCTGTAGGATTACGAACCGTGGAGAATTTGACATAAAAAAAATTATTTTGATCAATGATGAGACGTGGTTAAATATGCTATGCACACAACGCACTTCAAGTTGGCTCTCACGTGGACAAAATTAGGGTTAAATTGAGCCCTCTTTCTCAATATTGGTTAGCTTTAAAGAATTTCAAGTTTGGCCATTGCCCACTTTTTTGTTTAAAATTGTTTTGGCAAGGGAAAACAATTGGTCAACCATTTTAAATTTTTGGACAATTTTTTTTTTCATATGCATAATTGCTTGCATTTTTGTCTACCGGTTATAAAATTAGCAAAGTGTGTATGGTTGTTTTTATCATTAGTGATAGAGACATCAAGATCTATTTATAGTTATGTTTTATTAGATTTTATTATCAAATTGCATTATTAATTTAGAATTTTATTATAATTATGATTTATTTTTCTTCTTTTCAAGTTTTATTATGTTATAAATAGATCAGTCTAGGGTGTTATTAGGAGAGTTGAAGTTTAATCAAAAGTGTGATATTTACGTACAATTTAGTTTTCTAGCGAGAATAAAAAATATTATTCTTTGTTATTCATACATACTGAATTGATCAATTGTAGCTAAATACCCATTTGCAAATTTTTCTTTATCTAGAAAACTGTAAAATAATTCGATGTAATTTATAACATATAATGCGTGAACAAAGTCGTATCCACACATACTGATGATCAATTGCAGCTAAGTACCCATTAACAAATTTCTCTTTATCTAGAAAAAGGTAAAATAATTTGGTGCTTAGAAACATATAATTTAAAAATAAAAGTAATTAAATAAATCAAATTGGACAAGCTCAAAGGACCTTAGAAAATTAGCGAATAACTACATGGTTGTTTTCTTTCAATTAATTCATGTAAACAATTAATCAATAAACCATTTTTAATTTCAATAGTTGCAATAACAATCACAAAGGCAATTAAAATATATCTCTCTGGTAAGTTATGGAATGAGATAATTTGCAATTATCGTCTTCCGATCTCAAATTAATAAATAGTCTCTAAATAGCAAATAAGCTTGATTCTTTCCTTGTGAATTCTACCAATCTTTTGATCTAGTAATATTTATGTCATTCAATCATTTATTCCATTAATTTACTAATTTATTTCGATCTCAAGTAAATTAACTAACATGCATAATAGTTGATCAGACAATCATGCATTAAACATACAATTCAATCATGCATGAACAATAAAGGAACGTAAAATAGATTAATCTTAAAATATGAAATTCATCAAACTACTAACAACCCTAGAATCATAAAGTGATTAACTACTCATGTCTTGCTTAATCTCAAAAGAAATCAAATAAAACAAAGCAACTATCATGTTTAAACGAGAAAGAAAATCAAAACTTAAGTCCAATTCTTCAATCTTGAGCTTTCTTTTCAATCTTCAATCTCTAGGGTTTTCAAGAATCTCCAATATGTGTTGCTGATGTGTACATCCCCTCAAATTCGAGCACTGAATGCCCTACATGTAGTTGGAGAGTTCCAAGTTAAAAAAATGAAACAAAATCGAGCCCGACAAGAAAGTTCACATAAATCCTTCGGAATCCCCCCATTGCACTATTCGTGCAGTTAAATCCTCAATTTTTGGTCGTCTTTAGCATGGGATGTGCAGAAGTTTGCATGGTCCGTGCTAAACTCTCTACATTTCTTAGCCACTTTAGCACGAATCGTATGGTTTTGTGCTCCCTCGAGATTGTCAATGCGAACCATGTCCATCTCCAACCCGACCTTTTCAGTCTTTTCTCAACCCATTTGGCTCTCTTTTCCACATTCAAATCCTATAATTCTTTCCAACTTTATCATTAACCTTAAGACATAAAATCTCGTGTATCTCCTATCAAAACTTAATAAACTCGCGGCAAACAAACAATTCCATAATTCAATCTAAAATTGTCAAAATAAATATGCATTAATGCAAACTAAATAACAAAGTAACCCCAAAATAGATGAAAACACAAGGTTTATCATCTAGTATAAATTATTATTTTTAAAATACTTGGCTATACAAATGCATGTTACACAATATAGTTGATTCTTTTAATGTGCAATTGAGAAAGCAAATAGACATGATGTTGTGATGCCTTGAAGAACTCTGACACTTAGTTTCACGATTATGTTATGTTTAAGTTGGTTTTATTTTGGCTTATTTAAGTCTATTATATATTGACACGCTATTTATTAATAAATAAGTGACCACAAGTGCACGGTATTATTGCAATATGTAGTGAGCAAGGTATCGTAACCTCAAGGATTGGAGCTCGAATAAATCACCAAATTAAAACGCGGATACCTTATCAATATCTAGACTCTGAATTCAAGTAGGAAAAAGGTAATAAAATGTAAAATAAAACAATAACATAAAACTCGGTAAATAAGGCTTAGCCCTTAACAACTAATAGAAATTAGAGATTCCGGGGATAATGCGCATACAACAGATTTTTGATTGATATATTGTTTATTTAACCTTCCTTAATTCATTAAAGGTGGAAAATGATTAATTCGTTATTAGACTATTCATAGAACACATGTTATAACATAGAAAAAATAAGCATGCACTTCATTGGGGTCGGTTCTTCGCACATGTTATTACTCATAACCATGTTCATTAGACTTAAATTCCTATGCAACACTTGTTCACTAGGTCGGTTCTTCCAAGCATCACATAAAATGATTCACCTATTTTATCCCACTACAGTCACCACTAGAATTTTACAATTAATTACATTGCATACACATGATGTGGCCATCAACATATATATGAGAAATCCAAACTAGGTAATCAAATGTCCAATAATGAAGGAAAAACATAATTCAATAAATTAAATAATTCAATCTATAGTATTTGCAAACCCTAAAATCTCTAAAGTAATTTAGCTAGACATAAATGAAATGAAGTAAAATGGAGTTTGAAATATCATAAAATAAATATAGATAACACCGATAATCCCCTATAGCATCCAATCATCTTCTATGATGAATTCTCTCTCCAACACCATTGAAATCCTCTTCTCCAATGATTTAATGTTCTCCACGAGTGTAGATGGTACTGACAGCCTCCTCCGTCTTCTCAGGGTATGTAGAAGTATATCAATGGTGTGAATAGTGTATTAGGAGTGATTCTAGATGTGTGTGGCGTCTCTCCTTCGTGTGTCTCCTTATTATCTCTATATTTTAGGTTTGGAGTCCTAATTATAGATGAAAAAATTCATCAATACGTGAAGCCATCGACATGGGTCAAGTGAGAAAGTTGGGTCGACCTATAGAGCTATTTTTACACAGGGTCAACCCTGGCCTTTAGAAATTGCATATGGGTGGATCGACCGAGCCTTTCCGGGTCGACCCACTCTCTTTTCGAGCTGGACTTCGGATTTCACAAGACTTTGATCATTTAATCCAGTCCGATAGGATTTAATTAAGTAATTAGTCAAGCCCAAAGCCCCATTAGACCATCCTTTAGTCCTTCACAACTTTAATTGATCATTTTACACCAATTATTCAACATATTCGTCACTTTAGCAGCAAAACTCACAAACACATAAAAATACCTAATGATAGGAAATTAAGCATAAAAGGTAATAAATCACACAACCTCTCAAGGTAAAAGATATCAATTCATGTCCAAAAGTTGTGTAAAATACACAGCTGTCAAGCCCCCAAACTTAAACTATTAATCGTCTCAGACAATGAAAGAAAAGAAAAAAAAATGACATGAAATGATAGAAACAGTACTTATCTCGACATTTCTCCTCTACATGCATCATATCAACCATGGGTAGATTAGACAGATAAAACTAACAACACATTAATCAAATTCACTGAAATTATGGAATCTTTCAAAAAGATAAATAAGAACTGAACGCTCAACTCTCAAGTGTATAAGGTATCTCTCATAATAAAAAAAACACAGTAATCCCAATAAACTTGTTAATTGTCTATTTTAATACCATAGAAATATACATCTAAACTGGAAATCAAAACGGACTTTCTAGTTGTGATGTCAGCTCTTTGGTCACGTAGGTGTAATTTAATTGAGTGACTCATCCCTAACTTCCATGGCTTTCAAGTAAAACTAAACTTTGTTTAGTTCTATTCTCCCTTTTCCAAGTAAAGCATGAATTATCAACAACTACTCAACTGCAATTACGCAAATAAACATAACATGGTGCTTAATGGGTCTTTTATGCTCTTTCTATTTTCTTTCTCTCTTTTTTTTTGAACGGAGCTTATAAGACACCTAATATTTTTCACATCACGACTAATATATTTCAGTATAAGAGAGATTCTCACGCCCTTGATCAATACCACATGTCCTTATTCATCTATACATAAAATTCCTTAATCCCCCGGTTATCAAAGAAAATGCTAAAATGTTCAACAGGCTGACAATGGAATCTTTTTAGAGAAAGGTAAGCAATTAGGATAGATCAAATGCTACAAAAATGGCCTAGAATTATTTTTCCAATTTAATCATGCTACGTAGCTTCAAAATAGATACCAGAGCAAGTAAAAGGAATTAACTGCATTGACTGACTCACCCAAGAAAATAAATCATGCTAAATATAAATAGCAATTAAGGCTCAACATCTCACAGGTTTATTGTTCTATAATTCCAACAAATCATCAATCTATGTTGTTAATTCCCACCATCAACAATCACCATAATTAATCATCAACACAAGAAGTATTAATTATTTGTATTTACCTCACAATGAAGAACATGGAGAGGTCCACATCCTCATTGGCAACCGAATACATCAACAATGCCATTCTTATCCTCAACCATCATTGCTCAATCAAATCAACAACTTAAGAATAAAACTGAAATAAACCATCTCATAAACTAGAGAAAAACTGAACTATCAAAAATCCACCGAGTTCCAACAAAAACAAAAATGAACAAAACCGGGCACAAATAATAGACCGAGTCTATAAGTTCCAACAAGAAAAATAAAAGAAATCAAACCATCGTGCAAAAAGGGTACCGGATAGAAGAAATATCAGCATTCTATACCACACACACATCCCTCCAAACTTATTAAAATACACATTTAGAATAAATTTGCAGAAATGGGTGAGGTAGAAGCCGCGTAAAAAAATTAAGTGAGATGGAGTGCTCGCGGAAGTAGAGCATCAAAGCATAAGCCAAACTGTCAAAATGACATCCTCACCTTGACCTGGTCGTCATGTAGCATGCCTACATCCCCCCGTACCTAGTGTATACCCGCACAAATATTTGGTCACTTCCTATTGTCTTTTTGGACTCCCTCAACTGTTATTAGCTCCAACATGCAAACAAAAAGCATGGAAACGAAATAAAAATAGAACATTGAGTTATCTTCCAACCAGTGCTTGATTTAACGTCGCAAGCCGGACATTTATCCTTTGATCAAGGATCCTTGAGTGCAACAATAGAAATGATTTCCATTTGTTCAGTCGAGAAATATTTCTTCATTATTTGTCCATTCACTGTGAATATGCCACTTATTTTATCAACTAGTTCAAAAGAACCATTCTAATTAACTCTACTAATGACATATAGCCCTATCCACTTTGACTTTAGCTTTTCAGAAAATAATCGAAGATGATAATTGTAG